>CM063502.1:98142253-98279753 GCA_032207245.1 Pardosa pseudoannulata
AATAAAAATTTAAAAGAAAGTATTATTTTCACAAAATACAAAGGGATGGTTTTGCATTTAAACCAGCCCTCTAACCTTTCTTCCTCCCAATGAATGCACATTTTTTTCATGTATTTTACATTTATAAGGTTCATAGGTAACATTTATAAACAAATACCATTAAATCTTATGAAATTTATATTAGTGTCCTTTAACCCACTGAACGACTCGACGGGGGTTCGACAACAATTCCTGTTCGAAAACGGATGTCGATTTCTCGTTCGCACTCGTATAACTCGTATCGCACACTTGAGGAAAAAAAAATATTGCAAAGCGATAATAAATGAAAGAAATTAATTTTGAGTAACGGAATCCTTTACCTTGCAGCGAAAATAATTTAAAGTATGACAACTTTTAAACCGGCAACTCTAGTATGTTACGGTAATTCCGTATGGAATTTACGAATGACTGTTGTGAAAGGAAAAATTATCCTTTTAAAGGGTTATAAAAAGTTTGATAAGTGAATGGCTTTTATGAGCTAGATATTATATCACCAGTTGCAATAAAATACCAGAGAAAAATAATTTTAAATCTCATGGAATCTTATAATTCAAAAGGGTTTTTCTCAATGGCAAGTATTAAAATTATATTCAATTTTTCGCTCACTCAACCGGACACATGCATCGTCAGACAGTTAGGATTCAGACTTTTGTTGCATATTTTAAGTTTGGAAAAAATACATAAAGCTATAAGAGAGATTATGAGATTGGAAACTACTTTTCGAAGCTGATTCCGAATGGCTACGGACATCCATAACAGCAATGGAATTCTACCCTTTGAACTCCGGTTTTGAAAAAGCATAACTCTACCTGATTAGCTTATTCTGATAGGGTAATTAAAAATCAATTGTCTTAGTTTTAAACAAATATTTCACTCTCCCTATTATAACACCGAAAGAGTCAAATATTTTCCTCCAACCAAGGGTTACAGATTTCAAAATATACATTTTCGTCTTTTAGCGCTAACTATCAATAAACAATATTTATTTATTTATTTTTGCTAGCAACTGATCAATCATCTACGTGTGTATAAAAATGAATCCGTACTAAATTAATCAGTGAATTCTTTTACTATCTACGCTAAAGAGGACAGAAACTTCTAGCGTCAATTTCTCCTTTTAGCATTAGCTTGCATTAAACAATACTAGTATATAGCCTGTCATATGACGGTATCAGTAAAATTTTTAAATTTCCAGAATTGTAAAGTACCTTACGAGGAAGGTAAAGAAAATGGTTTGTTTTTTTGGCTGAGAATTATCTGGTACACGGTCAATAATTTGTTTATCTTCATACTTCTCTAAAGTCTCCCGATACTGTGAATGCAGTTTAGAATCACGTTGAATTCATTTAGAAAGATAATTCAAAGTTTTCTTAGCTATGTCGAAATTATCGTTAAGTTCTTCCAATTTTTTTTGCAGTGATTAATGGAAATAATGGAATGAAACTATCATTTCCATTACACCCTGGAGGTAGATAGAATTTGTTGTTTATACCGGTGATAAAATTTTCATTGCAACAAAAAGTAATCTATGATTAAATTTAAAATTATCACATATGTACCTAATCTATTATTTAAGCCAAATAGAAAAGAAAATTATTTACGTAATATTTCAGTGATAAAACGTGTGAAAATAATGCAGACGATTTTTAAATGATTTAAAAAAAGAAATGATTAAATGAGATGGTTAAAGGAATGACGTCATAATGCTAGAAAAAATGTGTTTTTTACCTATTTATTATGTGATAAATTGATAAATTTAATCGCCTGCTCTTAACCGGGGAAAATAAGGCTCGAAATAATTGCATTAAGCTCGAAAAGCGGGGGGAAAAGGTGTGGATTTCGAACGTTTTAAAGACGACAGTATTTTACGCTGTGATATGAAGTCTATTTATACTAATTTATTTTAGAATTGGATCGATAGTTTAGGAGAAGATAATCTTTACTCGCTTTGAATTTTGCTAACAGTAACTCATCAAGAATCCAATATGGAAACCTCTTTCCATTCCATGTCCAACCTCTTCATAGATTCGAGGACAGATAACTTAGGCTATTATTATATAGGGGATTTTTAATCGATTTACCTTTTACTCATGTATAAAATGAATGTATCGAGACAAATACTTTTTTATGCACATCATAGAGGACAGAAACTTCACCCGTCATTTTCACTTCTTTGCATTTCAATAAACAATATTTTACTACAGATTCATAATTTAGATGCGTATAAAAATGAATACACCCGAAACCAAGCAGCAAATTCTTCGTTACCCTCCTCAAAGAGGACAGAAACTTCGCCAACCATTTTTACCTTTCAATAACAGCTCTCAACAAACTACATTTTTCTACTGATATATTATCTACGTGTGTATAAAAATGAATCTATCCAAAACACAGCTGCAAATTCTTTTTTATTCCCATCAAAGAGGACAGAAACTTCACCAGCCATTTTTACCTTTCAATAACAGCTCTCAACAAACAACATTTTTCTACTGATCTATTATCTACGTGTGTATAAAAATGAATCTATCCAAAACAAAGCTGCAAATTGTTTTTTATTCCCATCAAAGAGGACAGAAACTTCACCAGCCATTTTTACCTTTCAATAACAGCTCTCAACAAACAACATTTTTCTACTGATCTATTATCTACGTGTGTATAAAAATGAATCTATCCAAAACAAAGCTGCAAATTCTTTTTTATTCCCATCAAAGAGGACAGAAGCGAGTCGATAATAAAATGAAGCGACACGTGTTGCTCTCCGATAAAAATACTTCCGAGAACAGACTCAGACAGGAAATACGAGAAAGCGAAAAGACTTGGAGATCGAAACATGATTCCGTGGTTGGCAACAAACAGCCGACATCCCTGAGAAAATTTTTCTTCGCGAATTTTATCACAGAGTTCGGAAGTTAAATTTAGAATCCGCAGCACTACAGCAGAAATACCCGAAATTAACTGAAAACCAAGTCCAGAACAGGAAACGATTTGTTAAAAGAAGAAATGCAGTTTCCGTATTCTGAATATCGATAACGATCGTCAGATTAATACTTGTTATATAAGTGATATTATAAGTTTATCCAGATAACACTTAGCTATATTGTCTAGAAAAACATACAAATATTTTTAACTCAGTGATGTCTAGCAGAGACAGTTAAAAATAGTTTGTAAAATTTTTATATTTTTCTGAAACGATTTTTCTTTGTCAGTGAAGGTAAATGCCAATAAAAATAGATTTTTAAAATGAGTCATTTTTATAATTTCTTTGTCAGTGAAGGTAAATGCCAATAAAGATAGATTTTTAAAATGAGTCATTTTTTATAGTTTCTTTGTCAGTGAAGGTAAATGCCAATAAAGATAGATTTTTAAAATGAGTTATTTTTTATAGTTTGTTTGTCAGTGGAGATAATTGCCAATAAAGATAGATTTTTAAAATGAGTTATTTTTTATAGTTTCTTTGACAGTGAATGTAAATGCCAATAAAGATAGATTTTTAGAATGAGTTATTTTTTACAGTTTTTTCATTTGGGTCGACATTTTAAGATTTTCAGTCATCCCACAACAATTCTCTTTTATTAGCAGGTACACTGATTGAAACTAGGGCGAATAGCTATACCTATTATAAAAATTCGATTTAGAGTACTGTGTTTACAAATGAAAAGAAATAAATCTTTTTATTTGTAAGCACAGTAAAATATTGTATTCACTAAATATTTTAGTGTTCAGATTTCAAAAGAAATAATCATTTTGTTATATAAGTGATATTATAAGTTTATCCAAATAACACTTAGCTATATTGTCTAGAAAAACATACAAATATTTTTAACTCAGTGTTGTCTAGCAGGAACAGTTAAAAATAATTTGTAAATTTTTTATATTTTCTTCAAACGATTTTTCTTTGTCAGTGAAGATAAAGGCCAATAAAGATTGATTTTTAAAATGAGTTATTTTTTTATAGCTATTCTTTCATTTGGGTGGACATTTTAAGATTTTCAGCCCTCCCACAACAATTCTTTTTTATCAGCAGGTACACTGATTGAAACTAGGGCGAATAGCTATACCTATTATAAAAATTCGATTTAGAGTACTGTGTTTACAAATGAAAAGAAATAAATCTTTTTATTTGTAAGCACAGTAAAATATTGTATTCACTAAATATTTTAGTGTTCAGATTTCAAAAGAAATAATCATTTTGACCATGGCTCAAGGAATTTTGACAAAAATTTCAGTGTTATGTCTGCATATAAATACAAGAAAACTTTGAATTTTGGAAATTTTAAGTATCTTTTTTGACAATTCTTGAACTGGTTTGACTAGTTTCGTCTTCAGGTCAGTACATATGTAAATATGTATGTATATAGACTTGTAGCACTGTGTTTTATCATTTGTGTTATATCTTACATTTATTGATACGGTAAAATATTTTCTAACAGTATACCAGTACTTACAAAAGTTTTACAGATAACAAAAAAACAATATTTTCTTGCAAGATCTTTAACTTTTTAAGGAAGTAAAAAAACTGATACCCATGAAATAAATTATTCACTATAGTGAAGAGAATTTTCATTACAACTGTATTTATACAAACTTTAATGGGACGCCAAAAAAACTATCTTTTAAAGTGACAGGTAACATTCATAGCTAATTTCTTCTATTTTTAATCCTCGAAATTTCAATACGTTATCAGGAATACGTGTGTGTAAAAATGGTTAAAATTGGAAAGTAATGCGTTAATTATGTTTAGAATTATTCCTTATTTAATTCCTTATTAACTCCCTTACCTACTTAATTCCTTATTAAATTCATTATTTAATTGTTTTGAAATGCACTTCCTAGAAAATGCTCCAAAAGTTTACATATAGTCTAACAATCTGCATTAAAATGATATCTTTAAAATCTCAGCCTAAATATTGGTTATTATCATACGCATTTATGAAAAATATAAAGAAAAAAGAATTGCAAAAATACTAGTTTTTTTCTTTTTATATAAAATGTATATAACAAATCTTTCCTCACGAAATCGAAGAATTCGGCATTTTCAAACCCATTAAATTAAACTGACTTTTATTTTATATAATGTCCATTTATTTAACACAATGATTAATTGGAAAGAACTATGGCAGTTAGAAACGTGAATAGAATATTTTAAATAGTTCTAAAATACAACAAACATATTTTGGTAAAACTTTTAAGTTAATATCGCTTATAAACCAGCCTTTCTATAGCTGTCAGGAATGTTTCAGTGTGGTTCACCTCCTAAAGATTAGTATTTTGCAAATCGTATTCGTTATTTAAACCCGAATCAAAACATTTATTGTGTATTGCAAACCATAAAAGTAATATTAAGGATAAAATCATGGAGGTTTTTCTTGCAATAATATAAATGATTCATTAACTGGATTAATATAAATACACCATTGCATTGAAATCGAATTTTAATTTTATTTCAGCTATAATTTTACGTTATATGATACTATTTTGTACCACTTTCATGAATTATATTCGCTTCAGTCAGAACAAATTTTTAAAATTGTAAAGCTAAAACATAAAGTATTGTTTTAAAACAATATTAAGAATAGATCAGTGACATTTTAAAACAACTTATTTATCATTTGCAAACTTTGTATTATATACTAGATAGAAATATAAACTTTTATTACAGAATTTTAGTTATTTGTAGTATACAGGAGCGTAGAGAGAAATTTTCTATGGGGTGGGGGGATCACTTTCAACTCATATTTTAAAATTGATACAGGAATCCTTATGGAATCTTACATCCTCCTTTCGCTATGCCACTGGTAGTATATTTAAATTTTATATGTATGTATAGTTATGGAAGATCAGTGATATTGTCTCGTGGGTAAAAGGAGTTTCTTTCATATACCTCAATAAATACAGCAATACCATAGTGAAGCAAGGGAATAGAGCTAGTTAAATAACTATGGTGTGGTACTGGTAATTATTGCATTTAAGATAGAATGGGCGAAATGAAAAACATCTTTTTGCATCTTATATCTGATATCTTGCTTCTTCAATGATAAAATCAAAACGTCACATTTTCAGTCGATTCTTCCCTTTTCGGAAGTACAATGTTGTTTCCTCACATTTCTAATACAATATTAAAAAATATATTAAAATATGTCCATTTTCTAGGTATCATATTTTTCTTAAATATGAGGGTAACACTACTTTTTTCTATTTTAATGTAAGAATTGGGAAGTTTTAGATAAGAGGACGAAAAAATATTTTGCTGTAAACGAGAGATATATTATTTTAACTATTAAAGAGAATAAAATCTTAATTAGAATTCTATCCTTCTTGGGGGTGGAAAATTACATTTAAAAATTAATTAAACATTTGTCATTTGAACATGCGTTTGAGTAAATCCGGATTTACTTTTGTTGTTGTTACTCATATCCATGGTGTACAAAAGCCTACAATCAGGTCCATATAGACCCCGTCACAATATGCGACTGGTCCATTGGTCAGGGTAATTTGTAGGATATATATATTATTTTAACTATTAAAGAGAATAAAATCTTAATTAGAATTCTATCCTTCTTGGGGGTGGAAAATTACATTTAAAAATTAATTAAACATTTGTCATTTGAACATGCGTTTGAGTAAATCCGGATTTACTTTTGTTGTTGTTACTCATATCCATGGTGTACAAAAGCCTACAATCAGGTCCATATAGACCCCGTCACAATATGCGACTGGTCCATTGGTCAGGGTAATTTGTAGGATATATATATTATTTTAACTATTAAAGAGAATAAAATATTAATTAGAATTCTATCCTTCTTGGGGGTGAAAAATTACATTTAAAAATTAATTAAACATTTGTCATTTGAACATGCGTTTGAGTAAATCCGGATTTACTTTTGTTGTTGTTACTCATACCCATGGTGTACAAAAGCCTACAATCAGGTCCATATAGACCCCGTCACTGTATGCGACTGGTCCATTGGTCAGGCTAATTTGTAGCTTCACTTTGAACGAGTGCAACAAGGGCTGAAGACTGACTCAACCTCAAGAATGGGTCCTCGTAATTTAGAAGCAAGGCCAAACACATGACCTCCAGCTTTGGGCTGCCACCTCCAGAGGTATAGTTTAAGAACTTGGAAGATGTTGTGACCTCGAGCATTTTTACGTCCCTCTGTCAACATTAATGAATACAGTGGATCTTCGGCCGGCTCGAGCCTCGATCCCGCTACCCTCTAGTTATGAGATAGCTGCCTTTATCGACTGAGCTACCGCGGCTCTATGTGTACTTTTAAAAAAGGAAAAGAATGAAATTAGTGAAGAAATTCAGGAAACAGTTACAATCTTCTTATTTCTCTGAAGCAATGCTTCCCAAACTTTTTTCCCTACGAATCTTTAAAGCGATCATCTTGCCACGGACCTCAGATTGAAATATCTATACAACTACATAATAACAAGTTGACAATACTTTAATTTTTTTAATTATAAAAATAAAATATGAATGAAATGTTTCATATTTATAGTAATAGCTGTTTAAATTAGTGTTTCCTCGCCACTTCGCGCTTCATGTTTTGCGGCTTCAGTACTTCGCGGATTTTTCAAAAATATTCATCAAAAAATAAAAAAAAGAAAAAGATACAACAATGTCGGCCGCCACATTGCGGAAAGGAGCGTTGTTTCAAGTTGATGCGCGAGAGAGAAGGATCCCTGCATGTCAAACAAGAGTTGAGATGAGTTGACTCAGAGTACACACCACGGGCTCTTGAGGTGACAAAGTCTATAAGTAAGGAAAAAAATGAAGAAGAAGATGAAGAACAAACTGAAAAGCGTGGCCTTACCCTGGAGAATCTGCAACAATTGTGCAACATGGCAAGAATTTGCACAAGACATTGACGACACTATGGTTCGAGCTGTCGAGTTCAGCAATCGC
This sequence comes from Pardosa pseudoannulata, assembly GCA_032207245.1. Lineage (NCBI taxonomy): Eukaryota > Metazoa > Arthropoda > Arachnida > Araneae > Lycosidae > Pardosa > Pardosa pseudoannulata. Next base: position 98,150,205 of record CM063502.1, read on the forward strand.
TTTGACAAGGTTATATCCTTGTACAGGGGATTTTTGAAGGAAAAAGAAACAGAAAGACATCAACTACCCAACACCATGTTTCTCTCCAAGGTAACCCCCCCTGCCTATACCGTCAGCGTCTCCAGCAGAAGAGTCTCCGAGGGAGCCTAAAACTTCTGCGAGTCAAGTGAGAACCTCTCCTCCGCCACCAACAAGACTCTTCGCCTCTCTCTAAGAAAGCAATGTTGATTAATGTTTATTACTCTATAATGTTTTATAATTAACCTTATTAATTAGCACTGACACGTTTAAGTAAATACGTATATTGTAATTTTTGTCTTAAATGTCTAATGTATAAATAATATTTACATATTTAAAACATTCGTGTACCCGCATACACGAAAATTCCTAGGGGCAAATCCTACTTCGTGGTGTTTCAGTTTTCACGGAAGGTTCTGGTCCCCATTAACCGCGAAAAATGGGGGATCAATGTATTACCTTGTGTTTTGAATTATAAAATGTTTAACTTCCTTGTACAAAGTAAAGAAAGTATTGTAGTCATGATAAGTTTCTAGCTCACATTCCAACTTTAAATATTTATTCTGCCCATGACTGACTATATTTTGAGTAGTTTAAGTATTACGTCTGTATATTACGCACACGTTAACTTTAATATTAAACTTTAAATATTCATTTTGACTATTTCTGAACTACTATGGTTATTTTACATTTGACGTCTATAAGTACGCATAATTAAAAAATGATTACAGTAAAAAGCCGATAGTGGTCAATATAAAGGCAGCGATCTCGTAACCGGAAGGTAGCGGTATTGAGACTCGAGTCGACCAAGCATGTACCCTGTTCATTAATGGTCGCTGGGGAACATAAGATAAGTTCGTTGTCGCATTATCCATAGACCGTGTACAGGCAGACTTCAAGACATTAACAATCAATCGTTGGTGGACGGTATCGCCTGATAGGGCCGTTGAAGGAAGCTTCTGAAGACGACCTGGGTTTATAGGCTGTAGTGCAAATGAAGAAGAAGAAGATGAAGGTCGTAGTGTCCTCCAAGTTACCAAACAATACCTTTAGAAGTGACAGACCTCGTTTGGGGTTTTTCTGTCTGATCCGTGCATCTAAATTATAAAAACCCAAGCTTAGAAGTCTAGCCGCTCGAGGCAATGGCAAACATTTCCAATGAGGAGTACTATGATTTCTGAACTGGACACAACACCAACCAATCAAGTGCTTACACTAAAATTGAAAATTTTAAGGAAACTACCATTTCCAGACATATTTTGAGAAAAATGTAAGTACATGTATCTTCTGCAAGAAAAACAGTTTACCCTCTTATTTATACTTTATATCACTTCGGACCTACAGAGTACAATTTTTTATTAATATATTTCCCTTTAACCTCATAATTTACGATCGTATGTAGGGAGAAATTCATCCGTGTTACGTGGTATTCATTGGGGCAGAGACTGCAACACGTCAACTTAGGATCAATTTATTCTTTAATTAATCGACATTTGTTGCAATGTAGATAAAGACTCTTAACGTAAGTGTGAAAGAGAAAGTAACGAAACCAAGCAATGAACATGATAGTCGGATTTAAAGAAATTCTGAAGAATATAAACTGATACAATATTGCTACTCTAAAGTTCAAAGTTTAAAGATTCTAAAGATTATCGTGCGATTTATCAGATTTAAAATTTTACTGTAAGGTTTCTGACTTTCTGCAACAATTGTTCTGTCAGTTTCGTAAAGTTTTAATGTAGTGAGCAACAACAATATTTTTTTTTAAATTTAATAAAAAGAAAAAAATGGCTTTTAAAAAATAAACGCCTATGTAGAAACGATAAAATGTGTTTGGTTTTTTCCTTAAGAAATGAAGTCTATAATTGCTTATGTCAATATTAATATCACGTGAAAGTTACAAATCATTACAAATATTTTTTTTGAGACATGGTGAACTAAATTTCAGTTTTTGTTCTTGGATTTTTGTATAGAACCTCTAAGCATTCTCATGGCCCATTCTTTATTGTAAAGTATGAGAAAACGTATGTGCTTCCTATGACTAGTTTCAAAGTGTTCCTTTACAAGTTAAGCGCGATGTTAAATCCGAAACTAGTACGAAGTCTCCTGAGACTGACGGCTTTCAAGTGAATAACCCTTGGGCAGACGTCAAGCTCAACGTGTACAAGTACTTTTTAAGAAAATCGAAAAAGTATCCCACTCCTAGTATCTGGTGCTTATTGGAAAGGCAGTATGCGTATGCACGCACTCCTCCAAACACATACATGGTTTTGAAACATAAGACCAAAATCTCAGTTTTGCTATAATTGTAACACACTCATTAACGTCAGGAAGTGCTACGAAGTGAGGTAACCTGCGTTTGACTCTCCAAATTCATTAGAGAGCTTACGCACGTGAGCTGTAGGATCTATAATCTTAATGTCACGGCCATTTTGTGAGATGATTCCCAGATGAATATGAATATTTAATAATAATGATCTGAATGTCATTACTTTCCGTTTTTCATCAATAAGTTTTGCACGATATTGTTAGTGCTTTAGTCATTAAATCAAAATAATTTTCCTAATCATCGATACTGTGTAGTGTTTTAGGCTCTACTCTCAGCTCTTCATCGAGTTCTGGCCATTTTCTGGATTTGCTTACTCTTTTTTTTCTCTGGAACTTTCTCTCAATTTCTTCAATCTCAAGTGGCACAAAAATATCGGCCAATATAAGAAATATAATATCGACCTACATCAAATGGACCCTTTTCTAAATCTCATCCCTGAATATTATTTTATCATATTTATCAATGCTGGTCAATATTTTTCTGATACCCTTGGATATAATTTTTTTTTTATATTTAATAACGTTTGTCAATGTTTCTTCGATATCCCCGAATATCACTTTTTAATCTTTAGCAATGTTCACCACGGGATAATTTTGCAAAGCGAACTAATTCACTTCTTTTCTAGGTTTTGTTTTATTTTTTATACATTGTTTTTTCAAGGATTTCTTTTTTCGTTTTGAAGTTTTAGGTTTTAAATTTGTATTAACTACATTTTCCCCTAGAAAAAAATCTATGGCAAGCCAGTTCTACTTTGATTGTCTCCGTAGCATTAATTACAATTAGTTATAGTACTTGTTGTGTTGCTTCATATGGAGAGGAGAAAGAGCAGAAAGGATCACTTAAGTTCACATTCAACTAATGTAGTATTTGCATATTGTGATGAATGTCGTGAGATATTATCTGATGTCATAAAATAACATTTATTTTTACGAATATCTATAGAAAACCTATATTTATTTTTTGTGAATATGGATAGATTTTGCTGAATATTTTAAAAATATCATTTTTAGGACTCTGTTAAAAACACAAAAAAAAAAAAACATTCCAAATAGTAAGTTGCGTATAAACTAGAAAATTTATTAAATTGAATTTTTTATAATAATATTTTTCTTATAAACAAGACAAAAAAAACTGCATTAAATGCTTTTTTTTTAATAATTTCAAATTTTAATTTTACTTTTTGTAGGTCAGTGTCCAAAATTCCCAATGACATTCAAAATATTGGCCTAAATTTTATGACATTGATCAATATATTTGTGTTACCTGGGACTTTCGATAAATTTTTTAGTGAGTAGGATTTCGAAATGACTTTTCTCTGCTTTATTTCTTTCTTGTGATTATGTAATTTTATCTAAGTTGTATAGCATAATGTAACAATATTTACGTTACTCCTGAGTTATGAGTCAAAAATTCACTGTTAAATACCCAAAACCACAAAGTTCTAACCAAGACCTGTCTAGCCTAAAATATTGAATATTTTCCCGGGAGCTGATTTGGAAATGGCATTTGATTCCTGCGGAGTACAGTTTATAAAATTTTAAAAATGAAAATTGAAATCAGAAAGCATCACAATGCTTTAATCAAGTCCTGTCTAACCTAAATTACTTTGTGTGTGTTGATCTGCAAACACATTTTATTCCGGTGGGCCACGATGAATAATTTTTTGAAGTGAAAATTGAAATCAGAACACATTATTATTATAGTTTTTATTGTTATTATTTTTAAATCACTAATAGATAAAAGGGAGTTTGAGATCGCCTGGTGATCAGCATGAAGGGCTGAAATACAGGGTGCCGGGTTCGAACCGGGCAGGCGCACTCAACATCTCCGTGCAAATCCAGAGAATATGCAGGATAATTATGTGGATTTAGATGCTTTCTCACTGAGGGTAAGCAAAGTGGGTGAAATATACAAAATGAGAAACAAAAAACTCTCATCTGAGGATGATCTAAATTCAGCCTAGCATCACGATCGCCTTACACCCATCAGGGTAGGCTGCCGGTTGAGACATATCAAGTACGAAGAATAGTTAAACATTTCAACAGTGTAAAAGAAGTTGAGTGAGCTATCCACAAGGCGGAAAGTTTTGTTGATAGTATGTGTAGATCCAGTAAAATGTGTAAACTTTATATGATATGTAGATTTTCATGATAAATGTGTAGACTGAAATATAATACACGCGTTATAACATATATTATATTGCATGACAAAGCAATGCCGAATGCAGAGAAGTGACCTGCAATCTTGCTTCTTTATGGAACAATAAAATATTCATTTTTTGCCTCGACGTTTATGATTTACCTCAATTTGTCAGGATGCTTAGAATTTTAGATTTGAAAAGTGCATTTCATATACTGGTATGTGTATATGTATTAATACGTTTTATAAATACATATACACAAGCACTCACATACACAACAATAGACAAAGTAGGACTTCAATTTTAAGCTGTCTTGTTTGTCTTCAGCCTTGCTTGTTGTTTTGTTCGCACAGTCAAATTTTATAAACCAGAATCTGAATAAACGCAAGAGACAAATCCTTATGTTACATAAACACATACTAAATCATAAAACCTTCTTCGATTATTTCTTTCTGATTCATTTGGTGGTGTAAGACCACGATTTTGGTGTGCGTATACATATAATACACGCATTATATAACATGCAATATATTCCATGACAAAGCAATGACCAATGCAGAGAAGTGACCTGCAATCTTGCCTCTTTAAGGAGAAATTAGAGAGTAATCCCCCTACACACACAAATGTGTTCATCGGCAAAGCAAAGCAATCATTGATATAAATTTTACTTTAGTCATTAGTTCCACTGTCTGGACGCAGCAGGGACTTGTTAGTCTGAAATATCAAACTTTGATAACATTCAAAAATTTCACGATCTGTCAGGGAAAACAATAGGAATCTCTGCAAGACAAAAAATTCATATAGTATGCAAATCAGTAGTACTGTATTGATAGAGAAGATAACTTGTACATAGGGTAAATAATGCGGGCTAAAAGTGGCTACAAGGTGACAGAGCCAGGACAAAATTATTAAGGTAATAATCACTCGCCGAACTGCTTATATCCGAATCGGATACACACCACGTTCATCTTATAAGATATTTATCAAAACCTGCAAACAATGGGAAAATGCTTTCGTCCTAACGTGAAAGAGTGAGTTGTTCTTTTGCGGTGAATGAATGTAACTCCTGATCGGTCTTCTTGATCTCTATCATGGCATATGAATGCTCTGTCATGATGACACATTATATGATGGAAGGGATCATTACAGAATTTAATAAATACATCAAATGTTGTTCAAGGAGATTAGTGTTTTTGGTTGTAGGATTTGTGCTATTTTATATTTAAGGGGCAAAGGACTGTTAAAATAGCTGAAATATAAGAGAAGCCTGTTTTGTTTGTATAATAAATGTATACGATGGAGAGTTTTATCTACAACTTTCATTTTTTCGGTCGTAGATGCTGTAAAGGTACACGACTCCCAAAATATGGAATTATTTTCTGCATTATTATTGATTCAAATTTCCGTTATAATTTCATTACAAATGCATGCAAACTTTAAAAGCTGTATCTTCAACATTTTAAAAGTTATTTATGTATATGTTTTCATTAATAGTTGCACTTTTTGCCAACTGAAAACTTTAAATAGCTTTTTCTATATGCTTGTTTTTTCTCGAATGCAAAGATTTTTCTTTCTATCTACAAAAAATGATTTTGCATAATGTACGGAATAAAAATGCTTGGAATTATCAATGAGTTGCTTATTTTTTATACAAATATATACAAAAAAATGTCAAATTTTAATGTTTATCCAGTACCAGTAAAATAACTCTATAAAATATCATTTTAGAAATATTTGAAAATCTAAACATAAGCGTGTGCAAAAGACTTTAATGGATCTAAAAATATTTGAAAGAATTTATAAGGATTTTAAAATACTTTAAAAATTAAATTAAATAATACACTTTAAAAAATTAAATTATTTATTAAACGAACAGTTCAAATAGACTTTAACTTCTGTAGTATACTTTAAATTAGATTTTTATTGTAATACTTAAAAACTTTAAGAAACGTTAGAGCGTCCCCTTAAGCTTTTGAAAAGTCTTTATACAAAAACGGAAATGCGCTTGTGAACACAATTAAACCATTATAATTGTATTCTCAGTTTGAAATGTCATTTTTCTTGTTTAAAAATTTTTTTTGAGCATCATTTTCCATTAAATTTTTACCAAATTTCTTTGGCGTTTCCGTTTCATTTTATACCGCAAAACTATCCGTGGATTTTTAAAACATTTTTTAAAAAGCTAGAAATTTACAATTGTTTTATTTAATATGAAAATCGTGAGAATAACAGTAAATTTAAAAATTATTTTTATCTCAACTTTTCAAGGTTGTATATAAAATTAAATACATGGTTTTGTTTATGTATATAAGATATTATAATAATCCTTTAAATTGTAAGGAATATGTTCGAAGCAAATTATACAGGCATCATAATTTGTAAATATCTTATTTTTTCCAAAATACGTTTTTTTTTAAATTTAAATAGTCAAATAAATATATTATAACTTTGTATCTTAAGATTATATTAAAAAAATATACAAAAGGTTATTGAAAGTCCCCTTAAGCTTTTAATAAACAGATAGTTTCATTAAAAACCATTGTAAGGTATAGAAAATTCAGTCATAAATTTATAAATTATCCTAAACATTAGTTTTAGTCTAGTAAAATATCCTCTACAATCATTATTTAAAATGAAAAAAAAGAAAAAAAAAAAAAAAAAAAAAAAAAAAAAAAAAAAAAAAAAAGGATTGTGTATGCACGTGTGTTCCACTGATAACATTTTGTCTTCTCAGAGGTAGAATGTACTACATATTCCACTTAGAAATTTAGAGATTGGATGAAACACAAATTATTGATTCACACTTAAAATGTCGTTTCCTCAGCTTTTCTTTTTAAACCCAACAGCACCACTTTAGAATAGGTAAAGTGACTATTAATTAAACTTTATTAGATAAATAAAGTAAAGCTTTGCTGTAACATGTTTAGATATAAACAAACATTAGATTATTATTGTAATGAAATATAAAAGCCTCCAATTTTATTTTACATTAAATGAAAAAGTATATGCTACACTTAAAGGCATTCGATATAATTTGCTCACATAAACATAATTCTCTTTCTTTTTGCTTGAAGAATACCATCCTTACCTGCGTGCAGTAATAATTTCTATGGAGAAATTGTCGTTACCAACTACTTCATTTTAGTAGGAACCCATATCAAATCATATGAATTTTCTTTTCCTGAATGAGGTTTTGAGAAGAGAACATAAGTCAACCAATAATAGCCGAGAGTTGGTTGCAGGTTTTCCTTGGAAAAAAGGGAATATGGGACAAATATAACCCCTTTCTGTCCAAAGAGTTAGCCAGAGTACAATTTTTTCTTTATATACGTCTTCTTCAATCTGTTCGAGATATTTGGTGTTGATTTTTCAGCTATTTATTAGGGAAGGAAGAATCATGAATGAACTATGAGCATTGTAGCTTTGAATTTTAAATAAAATTAAATTTTTAAAATGTGTTTTGCTTCTTAATAAAAGCAAATAAAAACATAGCTAGTACTGATCTTATATTTAAATAATATTCACAGTTTTACCTTGAGAACCGTCGTTCCATTAAATAGTTAAATTTGATCTCTAATAAAACAGTTCCTTAACCAAATTAATTTAGAGAGTTACATGAAATTTCTCTCTCTGAATCTTACCTTAAATGTACGACATCTTTGTTCTTTTTACCTTAGAACTTCGTAGCCGTTCCGAATCGGTGTTTAGTGGTAGGTCCTGTTCCCATTAGCACTCATGCAGCAAAACAATTGACCGTAGTGCTCCAAACTTGGAAAAGACTTATTTTAATGAATCATAACTACGTACTGGAAATGAAATATACATAATGTATATCGCGACTCCTTCAATATCACTGCTAAGTTTAGGATAATAAAAGGAAGGATTCACCGGTTTGCAATATTTTTCTTTTCCAAGTTAGAACTGTTCTGTAATTAAAGTTAAAAGACTCGGGCAATATCTTCTTTCTCAAACTGTAAAGATCCTTTTAAGACTATCATTTATGCTAATATAATGATTTTGGTATTTGATATTGTGGCTTTTTTATACCATAAATAAGTCAATCAGTATGTTTCTTTTTAATTTATCCTCAAAAAAAGTTTCAGACACCGGTTTTAGCACTATTCTCCCCCAGCCCTCTTGTATATTTTCCCCTCCAATTTCAGATCCATTGAGAGTTGCCCAGCTTATCAAGACCATACGTAACCTCCACCCTAGTAATAAACATATCAGGCAGCGAATACACTCAATTAGTTCCCCCCAAATCTCGACAAACACCCCAGGGGGTCGTGTCTGATTTCACCTATGACCTGTTGTGATGTAATAGCCTGTCATTCAAAAGATGGAACTCATTTTACGATGACTATACTGCCTCCGGATAATTTAGGCGACAAACAATTTCTCTTAAATTGTCTAGGTGAATACGAACACTAATAGGTAGATAATTCTTCAGCTTTGCAACCTTCTCTACTACTTGATTTATTCCATTTATATAATTGGAGCGAATAGAGCAGCAAATAATGAAGATCAAAGTGTAAAATATGGACTTCGCTACAGTGAAAGCAAAAACTAGAATCTCGAAGTAGTATAATAGAATCAATTAACTTTTAGGCCTGACTCTCTAGATAAGTAGTAAAAGAAAGAAAATTCCTTATAATCTAGTGTTGTCTTCAACATGTACTAGAAAAGAAACTAGAAATATGCAAAAGAACGGGGTTGTTTAACAAAAAAGTCACCGTCATCCAGCAAATTATTATAATTTTTTAACTCAGTCCACTAATAACAATAGTTAACTTTTGTCATCTTTTGTAAGAAAAATTATACTAAATAGGTTTCTAAATACGCTACTTTTATTTATAGAAAACAAAATAAATTTTTTTGCTGTTTTCGCCTGTATTCAAAATTCTTGAGCATGGTCTTTGAAACAAACTTTCAGTTGTTCTCAGATTTCTCTTATTACTCATTTTTAGGGGTTAAATATTTTCAACATAAATACTTCTTCACAAATTAATTAAATTTATTCATGATATTTTTGGCTTCAGATAATTACGTTTAATACCCATAAACAATGATAAATTACTCAAATAACAATAAGTTCAGCAAATATTTTTGCACCATTCTTTCTCTGTCGAATCACGCACAGTATAACTTAAAACAATTTACAGAGAAATCATTATAAGAAACGGCCATTTCACATAAAAATATGAATTCAATGACCATCAAAACTAGTCCAAAAAACTAATATACTGCCGGCGTTTAAACCATAGTCACTAAGCCAAAACTAATACATAGCCAATTACAATTTGTGAGTCATTATAAAAATATAAATATTATTTTACGTATTTTTAAATATTAAATATTATTTTACGTATTTTTGTAAAAGTAGATTTACTGCTGTTTTAATGACAGATTTATGCCCTGACATAGTTAAGCATTAACTAGAGAAGTGGAAGATGTATTTATGTAGAAAACAGCTCTGAATCAATTTTTGTATTTAGTTTTACTTGAAGGAAGGCGATATATAATAATTACATAATATTAACACTATAAGAAACGAGATTTTTGTAATAATTCATTTATTTTTTGTCATATTGCATGTTTCTAACTGATTGGTTCTAGTGTGATGCAATGAATGGAGCCATATCTGATAAAATTAAATCAAACATAATATTAATTTGAATTAAATATTAAAAAAAGTTTCCTAACTGTTTAGTTAAAAATTTTTGTTTCTTAGTAAAAGCATATAAACTTTTAATTATTTTTCGCTGACCACTTTTTAGAACCACTTGAGGTGAAACAATTCACTAGAGGAGATACACTGCACAAGAATTATGCACTAGAGGAGACTTATTACATTATGCAAAATATTTTGGGTAATGGACTAATTAAAAATGAAAAAGAGAGGAGATCTTTTCGATATAATTGACATGCATACTCATCTTGAAGAAGAAAATATAATTGCAATTTTACTCTGTTTTAGCCCAGAGAAATAAACATTAGCAGTTTTGGGGTTTCTTAGAGCATTAGAGCTATTTATCTCCAGTAAACTGTATTAGATATATAGAAAATTTTCTATTCTCGTAGTTGATAAATTAATTTAACAGCAGGAAAATAATATAGACAGAAATATTAATAAATAAATAAAGAATAATAAATAAATATAAAGGAAATAAGTATAAGAAATATAATAAATATAAGAATAATAAATAAAAGAATAATTAATAGATAAGTATATAGAAAGAGAAAGCATAATTAAAATTATGAAATAAAATTAAAAAAAAAATTTTGTAGTATAAGAGTTTTACATTATTGTTTACAATTAAAATGAAAAGTTAACTATAGAAAAATAAGTAAAAACTAGACTAATAAAGGAAACCAAAAAGCAAGTCGATTGGAAAACGAAAGCTAAGAGGGTTATTTAACGTTGCGGATGGATATCCGGGTGAAGCACTGTAGTCGCCCTAGGGCATGAGTTTGCAGACCGAGACGAGCCACATGCAGCTCTTTAACTAATTGTTTGCGGCTCTTCATACTTTAGTCTCTAAGTATATGAATAGCGTACATGCATATAGATGGTTCTTTGATACTTTTTTGATTTTGTTTCATTGACAATTTGGTTCTTCTCTTTCGAAAGTCTGCCAACCCCTGCACAAAGGCGTCTCCAGTATTCATCAGAATCGTAGGCCGGAAATTTGAATATCTCCTCGTTAATGATATTATAAATCTTTGTAAAGACGTTAGTAGCCAATGTTATATGAGTAGTTCTAATGGGTGAAACTTTAAAGTTCATGTGAAGAAATTCGTTTGACAGAAACCAGTACGCATTCCTATTAATTCTTAGCGCTTTATATTTGAAGTGAACTACTATCGTTGAATATGGAAGTCAGCAGCTGACTCCCCTTCTTTCGGGGTTGTATTGAACGAAGTACAGTTTTTTAAAGAGGCAGCCTTAGTTTGTTGGTCAGAGTCATTATCTTTTGATACAGGAGATACTCCAGAGACATCAAACGATTTTGTGTTTGAAAGACAGAACTACCAAGCAATGGGGAATGGAAAGTTACATAGCTGTCTAGAGTGGTGAAAGCTACACAGAGTAAATTCTAAAACCCAGCAGTTCCCAGCTACTGTACAGTAGAGCCGTGACGTAACAAAAACGAATTTTGAGGTACAGTGTTAAATTTACTAATTTCATACAAATAAATATATCACTCATAATTTAAAGTTAAAAATAAATCAAGGTATAGTAGGAGAGCTCTGTTTTTAATTTTTATTACAGTTTTACACTCATTACCAGTGTCTTGCATTTGAATATTCAAATTTAGCAAAGCGGGCTGTAGCAGAGAGTAACCACTTTTTAACGCAAAGTTCGATTTTTGAAATATATTGCGACTCGCCTCGAAAAGCGTCATAGAAATATAATGGCTATCGGTACCAGGTATAAGAATTCAATGATCGGACACACGCTCAATTTTAAGAAGGTCGCAGAATTGAAGAAGTGACAGTCATCCTTTACCCTTATCAGCTATAGACGAACACTCCGTTAGTCAATGCCTCGAAGCATGCACGAAATAAAAAATCAAGGGGCCCAAAATTGCCACCGTAAAGTGTGAAAAAAATTCACTCTAGATTTCTAATTTTCTTGATTAATTAAATAATTCTCTGAAAAATATTCTTAGCAGCATTAAAACAATTTATGTACTAATACCCGCAAACTCTCAAGTCCTTATTCCAGAAAAAGATAAACACACATGGTAACATAAGCTGGACATTACAATGGTTAAAAAATAAGAATTATTCAAAGTAGGTGAAAACAGGTATATATAGAAAAATCGGTCATATAAATCTTCAAAAGACAATAGATAGCAAAACGCATGTTTGGAGTAGTCAGGAAATATCTTTAATGACCAATTCGAAATAAATAATTCACCCTTTTTAAATCTATTTTCTGTCCTTTTTTACAATATGTTACCATCTGTCGTCATTTACCGTGTGCCATATTTTATGATTATCTTTAAGTTTTATTATGGTCAAGAGACTATCAAAACACCTTTTTTAAGTTTGTTAGTATTATAACTTTAATACCATTTAAGCATCTGGCGAAGTAATAGAGTTAAGACAAACTCGAGAAAAGATGAATTAGTTTTGTGTCTTCGTCTGAATACTTAATACTGAGATACTCTTTTGTTTGTTTGGACGTTTGCTAATTGTGTAGAAGTGACTATATACCTTTTTTATTACATTACTTACATTTCAGAGACATGGAATTTTTTTACTACTTTTGCTCAGAGTGGTTCAAAGTTTAACCCTGACCCTCATATCTTTGCTTTTATAATTGTTTATATAGAGAACTTTTTAATGATTTCTTTTGTTTAGTTAAATAAAGTCTAAGTATTAATATGATATTTGTTTCATTTAATATCATATTACAATTAGGGTGAGACAAGGGTCTGTCAAAAACTCGAAGCGATTCCATGAATTTTGTAAAATGTCCTGGGGATTTTGTAATCATAGAACTATTGAAACATTGTTTTAGAGCAGCGGTTCTCAAAATTGTTTCACCTTTGACATACGCTCCCGGCAACACAGGGTACTATGGTATCCTGTTTGTCACCCACGGAGGCAGACGATCGGTCGCACCTCCAGATAAATACAAGGACAATTCTTAGCACGTTTCGAAAGTGACGAAGCAAGCAACTTAAACTTCCACTTTTAAGTATCTTCTGGTTCCTTTCATAATTTCAGATTTTTAAAAATTATCTCTGTGGCACCCAGTTTGAAAATTGCAGCTCGTAAGAATGTTTCTATGTACTGCGGATGTTCAGCGATAACTTTTAGAAAACTGAAGGAACCCCTATAAGACCGATTTCTGCCCATTACTGGATGCAATTAAATTATTTATGGCAATTTATGTTAAACTATTTTCACCACAGGTTAGCCCAACCATAGGAACATAAGTTTACAAAGAACTATTATTGGTATAGTATCTTTATTCCGGATGTCCAGCTGTTTACATGACATAGCAGCTAGTTGCTACGACTCTTACCAGTTTCGGTGTAGAAGCTCGCACTCAGATGAATGCCTGTTAGATCTGGAAGAAGGAACATCAGAAACTGGAGAGTAAAATAATAGAGGTATTAGTAGTTATGATCACTTTATAAAATAAATCATGATTAGCATAGCAAGTGTTATCACAACATCCTCTAAATATAATATAGACCATATTGAAATCTTCTCGATATAAAGAAATATATCCATGCTTGCATTTTGGTATGGTCAGTTTAAATAAATGAATAGATTTTTATATTTTTTGTAGTACACTAATTAATGAAAAAGACAAAAAAAAAATGCGGTTCTGAAACGTCGTACTCATATTCTGAGATTCTACGAGCTCATCTTTCATATTAATAAACTGTAACGTAAAGTTACGCTGATTAAAAAATCCTCTAAGCCTGCAAATCAAAGAATTTCTTGAAAATAATGATAGTCAATACATGCATCATCCCTTCACTTCAGTTTCTTCACTTAAACTATGAACAGTCTTGAATTTTTTCAGTCTTCGCAAAAGTGTTGAGCTGAAAACTGATCTACAGTTAGAGATTCTGCAATCGTAGATGTAAGGCTATGTATAACCATAGATGAAAACGCAAATGTATTTTAACTTGTACGTTACGTCGTGTTTGCATATTTAAATTTCAAAATTTGCTTTGTAAACCTTTATTTAAATAAATCATGAGTTACCACTGCTCCAGTGCATTTCTAATCCTCCTATACTTACAAAATTAATCGATTATTTATCATGTAGAGCATAGCAAAATTTAGTTAAAATTAATAAATTTTGAAAAGCGAAAACCTAACTTTTTTTAGATTTAAATATTTACTAAACATATTTTGAACGTTAACAATGGGTATTTTGACTATCATGATTTTTTTTTATCTATATTTCCAGCGAATGCTTACGATAGCAACTATGTTTTATTTTAAGGTTTAAAAGGTGTCCTAAAGATAAAAATAGCCCTATTATATGTGAGAGGGATGTACAATGGAACATTTTCAATAATGTTCTTATAAAAAATATAATTAATAACTTTTAAAATTATTTACGACTTTACCGAGGAATTTCAAACACTTTCACATAAATATCATTACCACTATATTAAATTTTCAAGCAGACTGGTCTTAAGCAAAATGAATTAATATTGAAAGTCCACTGTCTCTTTAAACCCGAATATATATTTAGGTTGAGACTAAGGTACACGATAATCATGCATAGCGTTCGCCTTTGTGTGTTTTCCAAAATAATATATTGTTGATAAAATTGTACTAAACTGTGTTACAATGCAGAACAGAAATTCTTAACTTTTCTGGATCACCACTCCTATTACAAGGTAAAAGATACCAACGGTGTCTCTTCCATAATAGTTAATTATACTATATATTAAAATATTGTTGCATATAATCTATACCTATTTCATGTCTATCTGTCTATTAAGAACGCCAAAGTGAAATGGTCATCAAATGTAGTAAAGTTTGTTTATTAAAAACTTTAAAAGAAGCATAAAACCAATAAGAAATTTTAAAAATTGATGAAATAATTGAGGGTGTCGGAGTTTTAATCAGGGCTTCGAACCGTAATTTTTTTTGTTCCGGTTTTCGTTCCGGTTCAACTAAAAAATTAATATCGGTTCAGTTCCGGTTTTCACTCCGCCAAAAATAACGGTTTTCGGTTCAGTTCCGGTTTTCGCTCCGCCAAAAATAACTGTTTTCGTTTCAGTTCCAAATGACTAATTTCATTTTATGTATATTCTTATTTGTACTAAAAATATAATTCTATCATAAACAAAAAATGTAATTCTATCAAAATTTAGAAGATTTTATTCTTTTTTTTAATTGGTATACTATGTGAATTGATACAAACAGCAGGTACGATAAGAGCGGTGAGCAGAGGACGGCGAGCATTGGCATTTTTATCCATTATCAAAATCGCATTTGACAACTAGGTTCATGATTACCCACATTCGTCGTTTGACTCTCACATCGTGCACTTGGCCTTGCAATAATTATGTAAAAAATATATTATTTATTTAACATATGAAAATTGCCTCTAATTATTAATATATCTTCTAACGTGGTTTCACTGAGATTACTTCTGTTGTCTCGGAGAATAAATTTCAAACCTGAAAACGCTCTTTCAACACTAACTTGTGTAGCTGGAGCTGCCAAAACCACCATTGCAATCTTATACAACTGCGGATATGTAATTATAAAGTTGACGTTAAATTAGAAAATATTGATAAGTTGGTAACAGTAACAAAATGACTGAAAGGTATATCGAACCGAAATAAACCGATATTTTTTTCGGTTCAGTTCCGGTTTTCGTTCCGACCAAAATAACGGTTTTTTCCGGTTTTCGGTTTTCGGTTCAGTTCTGGTTCGAAGCCCTGGTTTTAACAATGTGTTAATGTGGGGTGCCAATTTTGTTAACATAATTCGCAAATTTCTACGTTCAGTGACATGCAGTGTGCTTCTTTACTCACACAGTAAATCAGTTACTACACTAAATATACGCTCAATAAAATGAGAAACTTGCTGTTGATATTTGAAGATATAATTTTTGGTATCCATTTTTGAGTTTTTTTTTAGTTCTCCGTTATTTGTGAGTTATAAGAGTTTTTTTTTTACTATTCTTATATTTTTACTATTTTACTATTATTTACTACTATTTTTTTATTATTCTGCTATACCTGCATTTGAGAAATGATTTAAAATCCAACACAAATATTCATATCTAAAATACTGTAGGATCACTCTGCAAAATCAGCATGAAAAACTTCCATGTGTTGTATCCAATAATACAAAACCGAGTTTCGCATACCTAATGCTAATTTAAATGTTTTAGGCTTATTTTCATGAAAACAAAAAGATGACAATAAAATTTTAGATGGCTTGTTAAAATATCTACTCATGAAAACAGTAGGCATTGTCCAATTATTTTATTAATTTTTTAAATAGGTAGGGACTCCAAGATTACCCCTATTTTTCTCTGAACCCATTACTGCCTACAAGGAAGTCTTCGGCGTCTACTGGGGCTGGTACCGCCCCTATTAGGAACCTACGATGTAGATCAATGAATTTATGTTGTGATTATTGTAGCTTTCATCTATACCTAGCATGTTCTCATGTAGAGTTTATCCAATAATACGTGTAAACAGTGTTTTTGTTTAATTTGGAGCACTATTTTTTTGAGTCGATTATTTTCGCCGCATGAAAACTAAAAGCCTGGACATTGTGAAAAATGCATTAAATACATATGTATATAAAATATCTACTCAGTAAAATAGCATATATAAAATATCCATTTTTATATTAATATATACTTTAAGTTATATATTACTATTTCTCTGAACCATTACATACATAAAATTCTATATATATACCGCCCCTATTAGGAACCTACATGTATATCAATATATTATATATGTATTATTTTTATTTCATATATATATATATACATATTATATACATACATACATATATATATATATACACTATATATCCTACGTGTAAACAGTGTACAGGTTTTGTTATATATGGAGCATACATACATCTACTATTATACATATTTCATACATATATATAAATAACATATATATACATACATACATACATATATATTATATATACATATGTATACATACATACATATATATACACATACATACTATATATACATATAAATACATACATACATATATATATATATATATATATATAAATATATCTTATATATATATATATATATATATATATATATATATATATATATATATATATATATATAATATATATATATATATATATATATATATATATATATATATATATATATATATATAACACACACACACACACACATATATATATATATATATATATATATATGCTTGTTTTGGTGTATCATTTACACAGATAAAAAACATTTAATTTAAGAATACATCTATATCAGATTTCATCTTTTAAATAAAATCATATGTTGTTTAGCATTTACTTGCGCCTATACAATCAACATTTTACTTACACGCCTGAACTTCTATGTACAAACACTTCTATGTAAAAGTTAAAATATAAAAAAACAATTAGACATTAGAGCTTTTTCTGATGAAAATATGCAGCTTATTTTTGGTTTTATATTACAAAGGTCTACCTGAAGTCCAACGTTCTTTAAGCCCAATCGCTCATTGTATTTACTACGCACCAGTATTGAAAATCTTTGTTGGATTTTGGTTTGGTTTTGAGCACTACGGTCTACAATTTCACTGACGATGGATAATGAGACCAGGACCTACTGCTTAAAGCTGATATCGAGCGGCTACGAACACCCATGCTAGCAGCGGGATTCGAATCCGTGAACTCCGGTACCGAAGATCAGCCCCATACCATCGTTCGGCATAAACAGAGTTAGAAAATGAGAAATTCTCTTGGGAAACACCAATCTAAAATTCTAATTAGATTTTGTGGATTAGTAGAAAATTTACAAATAAAACAGAAAAAGATACAAAAAATATTAAAAATGATGATAATAAACAATGAGTTATAATTCCATATAATATAAACCAATATAATTTAAATTTATTTCATTCTCACCTATGTACATTTTGATAGCTTGAAGCAGATCTCTTACCCTGATTGGTGTAGAGCTTTTCTGATACCATGCTGGAGTATTACCTCAATTTTAATTATCTTCAGGAGGGGAAGATATTCTGCTCCCGGCTTCGTACCTTTCTCCCACGTGTCAACATCCCTGCGAAAGGACATCCGAGACCCACATATTTAACCTATGCGTTATCCGGGTGTACAGAGAGATACATTAAGATCATCATCTTTATCTTGGCTTATTACCACCAAGATACTTTTATAAATGCTGGAATAAATGGTAGTCATTTATGTTTCGATACTTGGATAATTTGGTGTAAAACATCATCACAAAAATTATTGTATTTCTCAAGGACTTGTTAAAGGTTTGGTTTGGGGCACCCAAGTCAACGTCAGAGAACACAACTGACGACAATTTAAGTGTTCTGCCACGGTTCTATAAATAACAGTTCTTGAAACTTGAGTAAACCCATACATAAATCGTTTGTCCTCTCGAACGTTTCCATAAATATTTTGGTCATCTCGGCCACTCCGCTTCACATTATGCATATTCGAGAGGATATCTTTAAATTCTCTAACCTTATTCTGACTATGTCTTTCATAACTATTTCCGGTCTCATTAGCCCTAGTGTTGCAAAAAGTAGACCGTAGCGCTCCAAACCAAATCATTCCATAACTATTTCTGACCATTTTTGACTGTAATGTTGTCTCTATACACTCCACTAATTTGTCGATGAATTTCAGCCGCCTTTACATCTTTAACATTGAGAAAACGAAAGACAAACACTTCTCAATTAGCGGGATTTTCAGTTGACCATTTTAACTAAATACTCACAAGCAGACGTATACATGGTCTTTTTTTTCCAAAATGGCATCTGTAGCTATCCAACAAATGCAGGTACTCAATGCACATGAATGACATGGTAGCCTTAGCGATACAGCTGCATAGTTTTAAAATGGCACTTACTTAAAAAACATTAATTTTTGGGTAGGTTGCAGATCTATAGCATGGTGATACACCGAGTTAAAAATGAAATTAAGAGTCGGTTTTATTTTGTGAGCTTTAAAACTAAAAGTGCACCAACGTGAAATCACCTTTCAAGGCAAACTACTGCTTATAACTAATGATACAATTCTCATACATGGTATAGAATTGTAAATTAGTAATATCAGAATGTCTAGGATAAAATACATTCAAATCTAAAAATCTATCTAAATAGAACTGTTAAATTTTCTACAATATTATTCTGCATAAAATAAATGTATTTACAAATATTCAAGCTTGAAAAACAAAAGTTCCTTTAAAAATGGTCCAAGGTTCCAAAATATAAAATAAAATAACATATTTAAAGTCGGAATTCTTAGCTTAATAATCTTCATGAAAGAACTAAATTAATAAAAAATTTAGTAATAAAAAAGTTGATATTAGATTACTGTTCAAAATACCTACAATATGCATCCTATTGTTAAATCCGATTCCGAATGGCTACGAACACCCCTGCCAGAGGCGGGATATAGACAGATGGATTCTAGCTAAGATAGCCAGGACCTAGTGAGTTTGCCATAGCTCGGATAATAAATATATATTAGTAAAATCCAGTTAGATAATACGAAAACAGGTTAAAAATTCCTTTTCATATCAGGGAAAATAAAAAATTGTTTTAAAATGTTTTTTGCAGGTTTCAATAACGAATCAAACTTTTACTTGAAAGAGTTTAAAAATATGATATTTCTGTAATTTTACTAGAAACAGTATTAGACTATACAGTGCAATAGATAGGAAATTCTTGGTGGGAGAGAGAATCTTATTCCACTTGCAGATTTTAAGAGATAGTGCAGGGTATTTATTTAGATAGATTGTCATTTTTGATGGGGCAACACAAAATATAATTTTCAGAGGAATGAGTAATAATTAATTTTTTTTATCAAAGAGCAGCCTTTAGCAATTTAGGTGGCGAGATCATGATTGTCCTGGGTCGAGACAATTTTTACATCAGACTGTCGAAATTGTAATTCAACATATAAATAGTTACTTTTCATACGTCAGAATCCGTGCTTTAAAACACCTTTTAAACGTAATAGATTAACGTTTTTGTAAGTATTGCTTCCGGGCTTGACTGACCAGCTACTCGCAAACTCCCCAAACAAAACTGACACTTGTTAATAAAGAATTTGTTCTCTACCGGTGGAAACAAAAAGCGATAAACAGCCAACTACACTACATGCCACTGCACGATAACCCTGCACAAAAACTTTCCGCTTTTCTCCAATGAGCACGCGTTCCGTAAAAAACGTCACTTTCGACGTCATGAATTCCCCACCCAGTGATAGTGCCCGATTCGATCTGAGATCAGGCGCAGAAGAACGCACCTTGAAGTAAAAGTCGGGAAAACAATTTTTCCCTCCAAAAATATCGACTGTCATTAGACGTCCGAAAAGCCCCAAATAGCCTAGTTGAGCCCGTGTTCCCTGAGGGCGAACATACCATACGCTCATGCCGTGCAATCGAAGAGCGAAGTCTCCGGTCTAGGCCTAGCAAGTGCCGGTAATCGACGGGAAAAACCATCGCTCAGTTCGTTTCTAAATCTCGCACCGCATCATTGGTTGCACCAGTGGATTTCGTCGCGGCAGCGTGTTTATATTAACTGGATTTTACTCACTGCTTTTGTCACAAACATTGAAATCACGCGGAACTTGTGTATTTATTTGTGCTCAGTTTTCGATTTCTACCAGATGCAGTTCTTTAAAAGACTCGGGTTCGGCCCCAGCGACGGGTCGTGTATTTACATGTGTTAGTGCATCCAATGATGGATGCTAGTTTCTACTTAGTGCATGCAGATGATAGCAGTCAAGAGATTGATGACCAAATAGTACCCACGTCAAAAGTGACTTTGTATCCAGGACAACATGGTGTGTCTCAATGTGGAGGAAAGACTTCGACAGACGTAAGTGGGACTTTTTTCAATTTATTTACTCTTTTGACTAGATTCAATTAATCAGCAATTAATGATATACATTTGAATTAAAAACCCATGAAGTTATGGATGAATGGATTGATCAGTTGCATACATTAGATAACTGGGTGAACTAAGCATATTTACTAAATATGTAATTTTTGATGAGAGTTTAAACGTGGGCTATTTGCTTAAATTTATTACAGATGTTTAGTGTTTTTTTAGTTGTCATTACATTATCGAACACCATCATTCTAAATTATTTATTCCCTGAAAATACTTTAATATGAATCGATTCTTCGTGTGCCTCGCTTTGAGGCTCTATTGCCACCTATTTATTTCTAAAAATATTGGTAATAATATTTATAATTATACTTCAACGGGGCGTATTAGCAACATTAATATAGTTTTGCCCTAGTCGGTGATTTATTTTTGACTTTTAATGGATGTATAAGGGGGGATATAGTGTTTTACAAATACGTTAGACTTAATCATTTTCTTTTTTATGAAAGGGTGTGTATGGGGGAGGGGTCTCATGTGTTTCCCTCTCTGTTTAGGAGGAAAAATGGGGAACATAAAGAGAGCAAAAGGTATCCAGTACTTTGTTTTTGCATTCTTTACTGGTCATCATTCTATGTGTTTGTAAAATATGAAATCTTCAGTTCGAAACCTCAGTATTTCCAGCTATATTTTTTTCCAATTTATTGTTACAACCAGAAGAAGTTATTGAAGGAAGCTTACTCTTGGTTAGTTGTAAATATTTTTTAATGTTTTGGGATATGGACTTTTCTATTATATTGCCTTAGAAACTAATTTCGCGAAAAATTGTTGTGCAAATGTATAACACAATCTGATATTTACTTCGTTAGAAATAGTGCCTCATGGAACCGTGTACATGAGAATTATACTGTAAGTTACCACTGTAATAATTATATTAAGTACTTTATTTGGTAAGTTTGGCCGGCTTTCTATTTGAAGAAGTTTAGGCTTTTTTTTAAAGTTTTGTCATCTTAAATAAAGTTATTGCTGTTAAAGGATAGTGAAATTTTATGTGCAATATTTTTAAGATAATAGTTTTAAATACTATTTGTGATATTCTTTTGATGTTCCTGTTTGGTGTATTACAGATTAACCTAATTTGGTTTAAATCTAGTTGGTGGATCTTATCAGGAAGAGAATAGCTTAAAATAAGCTTTTTAAATTTGTATGATGTACATCAGAGATAAGCAGTATTTTGTGATATCAGGAATAAACGTATTTTTTAAAAGCTGTTAGTGCACATTAGGCCGTAAATTCTTATTCAATGCATTTATTTGGGATAATACATAGATAAATATATTTCCGATATTTTATTAACTGATCAATAATTAATGTATGATAAGAATTTACAATTAGAAAATATCCAAAAGACTACAATACCTTAACGAAGGATTTTAGGCTTTGAAGCCCAAGGCCAACTTTCCTAAAGAAGCTTATCGCCGTAAATTAGAATGCGAAAAAATGGATATTGCTGTTATCATATTTTGTTCGTTTTTAAACAGCTTTGTGTAAATGTATTTTGTTATAATTTACAAAAGTAAATGAAACAAAATCGAATTGTCATTTTAGCATATGAGATTATTCAAACAAGAGAGGGTACACTTGTTACTTATAAGGATTAGTTCTTTTGGGTATTGTTTATCCCAATAATTAAAAAATAAAAATAATAATAATAAAAACTTTGGGATTAATATTTAGCCTACTTAATACTTCAATACTTCTACCTTAACACTTCAATATTTTGCCTACTATCCAGTCTTATTTGCGTCATCTTAAAATTAATCTTCTTATTTTGTATGCTATATATATATATATATATATATATATATATATATATATATATATATATATATATATATATATATATATATATATATATATACATATATATATATATATATATATATATATATATATATATATATATATATATATATATATATATATATATATATATATATATATATATATATATATATATATTCATCATAAATTTAAATTTTCTAAAAAACACAGGCTTGTTTTATAAATTATTCTACCATGTGTTACAAAAATTTTAAGGTGGAAAAATATTTCGTCAATCAAAATTCAGCTCAAAACCATTTTTCTCCATTAAAAATTGGAAGACATATTCAGAGACCGTGGATGTTATTCTAATAAAACTTTTCTACACTAGCTTTATTTTATTCCATTCAGATCAAATTTCTGCAGTATTTTATAGAGATTTGTTCTTTTCACGATTTCCTTTTATTAAGTTACAAATATTAATTTAATAAGATAATGAAATTTCAACAAATCTAGTGATTGCTAAAAGCGTAAAATAATTTTTAATTTATCTATTTTCCAGTGTTTTTCGTCTATTTTTATCTATTAGAAACACTTCAAATGTAAATATTTGTTCTTCAGCGACATTTGCATCAATATCACTTTTTCTACCTTACAATTTTTTTTTGAGTTACATAAGACCAACAGCCTAATCAACTAGGTTTCTTTTAATCTGAGCTGATTAGATTTGATTTGCGAAGAAAAGTCATCCGAAAGAGGACCACATATTTAAAACATTTTTATTTCAAAAGAGGTATTTAAGTATGTTCTGCAACATTGTTCTTTGTCTTGATTATCATATAATTATAACCTAATACACATTTATCCTCGGTCTAATAGAAACTTGCCTTTATTTTACGGAAACCATTCGCTTTTTTTTTTTATTTCCCACCACGAAAATACACGGATAATTATTCGTTGCAAGATTTGTCATCCACCCTTTGCGAAAGGTAAAAACTATAATTGCGTGAACTGCTTCTAACCAGTTTCAAGCTTTTGCCGAGTAGAGAAAAGGACCAAGTCAGTAATTTGTTGTTCCGGTACCGTACATGCTTTCACTGTCGTGAAGATTTCACTCTAAAATATAGACCTTGGTAAGAAGCGTCCCACAATTGCTTTGAAAATAGCGGGTTGTGGTAAACCAAATACCTTCTTTTGCTAATCATTAAATAAAAGAGTTTTCACCCTTTCCCGTCTTAATATTAGTGTGCTGAAAATGAAAAAAAAAAAAATCAAATATGAAGAGGAACCCTTGAAAACTAACCGTACGAATGAATCCATTTTCTTAGTTCTTACGGGCTACGGAAGAAAAAAAAATCGACTTTACCGTTAGTTTTCACTAAATGCAGTGTTTTTTTTTTTATAAAACGATTGTTAAAGTGTTTTGCTTATTTCAGTATTAGTAAAATGTTCAAAGTAACCCCTTGAGAAAGGTTTACCATAGTTAGGAGATAGAAAAGAAAAAGTTAGTATAATTTTAAAATATCACAATTTGTAGCTTCAAAGAATGAATAATAAGATTAATAATGTGTTTTTATCTCCCGAACAGATGCTCTCGCATGGTTAATTTCTCAGTCGATGAAATTCTATGCAACTTGGTCTAATAATTTAGTAAACCACTGTGTGCTCGGTTAATGTATGACTAATCAATGATACGCAAAACTTTTTCCTCAAATAGTATTTTAAAACATTAAACTTCATATTAAATTTTTCATTCCTCTTCAAAATGTGAGGAGTCCTGTGATTTTTTTCCACTTAACAATAAGGCTCACTCCAGATGGACTTATCTTAGAAATGTGTTACTACTTATTTAAGGAAATCTGTTTTATACATTAATAGAGACAGTTAACGTATTAAAATCGTGTAACCGTAATTCAGAATAATATATATGTAGAGAAATTGTTTTGAACATGTAAGTTACTGAAGATTTATTTGGGCACTATGCCAAAATAAATGAATGGTTAAATAAATGAAACTGATAACATGTCCATTTATCATACCACATAAAATGTTATCTTAAGTGCTAAGATATGATATAAAATACTCTGTGCTTCTGAAAATACACATCATCAAGATGCTATGAGAAAATGAATTTTCGTTTTTACATGCATCTTTTTAATTATTCGAAGTGTCTTCAAGCGAGTAATTTCACCTGCTTAAATCATCCCTGAACATTTATTTATAAAAACATCATCTTACGATGAAAACATTTTTGGATGTTTACAAATATCTATCACTTTTAGGATGTTTCCTTTCATGTTTATGACTAGATTTTACATCAACTGTGAATCATAAATTACGAAATGTTTACGATTAGTCACACAGGGAAAATATATTTGTGACTTGTAAACAATTCTTTTGATGCAAGCTGAAGAGCCTCTTATTTTTCACCAAGTTAGTATCAAGGAAATAACCGTGCGGATTTATTCAATCGTGTGTTTCAATTTAGGTAAGATTTATTGCGTTACTGTATATCAACAAAAAGCAAGTAGTGATAAAGATATATGCATTTTTTTTTCTATAACTCTTCGATAAAAATAAAACTAATTTGTGAACAACATTTTTACACTCAAGATATGTGTTGTTTAAATTTCTTGTTTTTCCTAATAAAATAGTTTGGACAAAATTTAAAAGGAATTTTAACTAACTACTGCTCTCTAATACGTTTAGTCATTAAATCAGCTGAAAAACTAAAAAAATCAAGAATCTCAAATTTAAATTTATTTTCTCATTACTACCTTTAATTGTGTTGCAAATAAAAAATAAATAAAACTTAAGTGATAGAACACGATATTTTTCTTACGTACAGTCCTTTATCTTTCTTTTTTTTAAAGGCCGCAGTAACGTAATTACATGCATTATCCTCTTTTAGTAGAAATAAATTTAGTGGGTGTAAATGCGATCTTGTGAATTCATGAATCAACGAGTTGTGGGGTAAAAGGAGTTAACAATGTTTCCCAACATCATTAGTAAATACATTTATAAAAGTTACTCACAATGGGCTAGGTCGTGAATCGTACGCACAAGCGGTAAGTGAATTATACTCTCGCCGCGTATGTCGTGATTTACTTCCATGGGGTTTTCGTTCATTTTACAGTACAAAGCAAAATTACTTGAGATGGTAGTGTTCAGGTACGTGTTTAGTGATACAATATAAATTTCCAGTTTTCTTTCTCTTTTCGTCTAGAGTACACATGAAAAACAAATTGTAATAACATTGCATTACATTGAAATTGCATTTGCACATTTTACGCACATTTTAGTATATGCTACCGTGTTTAGTTTCTATACGCCCTAACTTTTTAATATCCTCTAATTTTCTGTTGCCTTTTATTACACTGCCATTAAGAGAATTATATTTCTATTTCCAATATTAATATTAAACTTATAAATACTCCATTATTTCTCTTTTATTCCAGAGTACACATTAAAAACGAACTGTAATAAATTGCATTTGCACATTTTACGCACATTTTAGTATATGCTACCGTGTTTAGTTTCTATAAGCCCTAACTTTTTAACATCCTCTAATTTTCTGTTGCCTTTTATTACACTACCATTAAGACAATTATATTTCTATTTCCAGTAATAAGTTGAACTTATAAATACTCCAAAAGAGTGTAAACGTATTCTAAAATATAAAAGTAATTTCTTTATACTAAACAAAGAAAAATTTTGGTAAATGATTACCACCTGAAAAGCAAGTGTTTTTTAGTTAAAATTAAATAATTTGAGTATGAGGATTTACACATTTTCTTTTTATTTTATGTTTGAAGATAGTGTTTTTGAAATTAAAAAAACAAACATTTAAATAATGTCTATTTGCGATAATTTTCCTCATAATAAAAGAAATATTAAACATAGAAGTTTTAGTTATACTGAGTTACCGACTACAAGTAAAAAAATACCGAAGTCAATAAAACTATTTACTTCTTTGGAAATGAAAGTGTCAAATACGAATTAAAAAATCCAATCTTAATTGTTATGAATTACAGTAGCCATAATTAAGCAGTTTATTATATTTGATACAGATGATTTCAACTAATTTGTTCTTGATAAATACGCTTATCAGACTTTAAATCTAGAGCATACACGGATTTCTAAATCAGTTTACCATACGCTCTGATGAGTACAAGACTTCTTATTATGCTGCAGATTGACAGTTGTTATTAATCAACACTCTTATTTTAATTGATTTTAGAGTAGAAACTTGTTTCGTTGAAGATATATGTAAACACCATTAATAATTAATTTCAGAAGCGAATTTATAATGTTAATTTTTTGGAAGCATAATATCTTATTAAATGTTTTATTAATTAATTGATTTGGATTTTCTAATTTTTTTATTTGCTGTTTTGCTACATTTATTTTTGAATATACTAGAAGTTAAAATAAAGTTAATTTGTTCATTTTTTGAAATATAATTCTTATAGAGTTTTAAGATATTTTAATTTGCCAGAGTCACATATTACTTAAATCTAATGCAATTTTTTTTCCTCTCTGTCCTTTAATAATCCGTAAAAAATACGTGAGTCAGACTAAATATCTACGACTTTCTTTAAAAAGATTCTAGACTAATAATTTAAAAATACAATTATATATTTTCGGCATCGATTTAAAAAAAGAAAATGCAGTTCTTTTGAATGAAGACTGTTTTAAAATATTAGCTAGAGAAGCTGAAAAAGAGATAACAGGTAAAGCAGAATTTCTTTAAATGCGTGGTTCTCAAATTGGGCACCCTGGGGTGCTATAATCATATGTCAGGAATCAATCATAGAAATACCAAGAAAAGTCAGCTTAAAATTGTAAAATTATTAAAAAAGACATAATGATACTTAAAAATTAAAATTTAAGTTGTCTTTCCTTGCCATAGTGGAGAGATGCTAAGAATCGTCTTTGTATTTATCACGAGGTGTAACCGATCCGCTACCTCCGCGGTTCTCAAACTGGGTGCCGCGGAGAGGAAAATTTTCAGAACCGCTGCTCTAAAAGACACAACAAGTATTGTTTGCATGCACATGTATACAGTATTTAAACTGCTGTGTAGATGCCTAGTAGTTAGTACTGAAAAAGTATCCCATGAGACTGCCTTTTTTAGAGAGATAAAAAAAAAAACAAGTTTATATAACCCATTCCATTTTTGCATTAACATATGAAGGGAGTTATTCATATATCTGTTTCCCAGTCATCTTATTAAACATCGTTTTTACCGATTATAGCCTTGATTCTATTACGTGTTAAGTTTTCTTGAAGCAAGTGTTTTAAGTCGTGTGTCCTGTTTAAAAGTAGTTCAATGGAGAGGTCAACTGTCATTCAAACCCAAAAGCATCTATCAAACGTTTTTCACTAAGAAAAAATTACAGTCACTAAGAATTTTTGTATTCATTGTTTTAATTCTCTCATGACCTCTTGATCTGTTATTACTCTGGATATACCCGTGTGATGTGTTTTCGCAGCATTTCTTAAGACGTTAACGTAATTTTAATAATAAACCACTCTCATAAAGCTTAGTCATTACCATTACAGGAAAAAAAAAAAAATAGAATATATATGCTGCAAGAGAAATAATTGAAAAAGTTCTTTAAATTAAAAAGTAAATGTGATAAATGTGAAAAGGAACCTACTTCATATTATTACTTTTTTTTTTGTATTTTAAATCTATAAAACGTGATATGCGTACTTATTTATAAGTAATCACAAAAGCAAGAGATTTTTAGTACAGGATGTAAAAGTTATTTCTTGCACTATCGCGTCTTTGTGATGATTTGAAATGTAGTCACACACAAATAATAATAATACAATTCAGTAACATTCAATATAAATAATGCCCACACATGATAAAACAAGCTAATTCTTATTCTCTCACACTGGTGTTTTATTAAAGTTGGGTTTTTCTTTTATGTATTTACATTTATGTGTAAAGACTTCTTTGTTTAATACATTTACCAAAATACAGTAATAATTATTCCATCAGTAGTAACAGTTATTATAAAATTATACCCTTTTTAAGTATTAAATCGTTATTAATACTTTGCCTTTACTTTTCAGTTCTTTAAGTTATATTCAATGTTACAGTAAGGTCTGGCATAATGCATGGATAATTCCCACGAAGGAATAAGTTAAAAAATTAATTTTTAGTTTATTGCATATGCCTATAAACACACATCACTGTAAATAGGGATCTATTTTATGGTACTGAATATAGCAATGTAAATTAAGAGTATTAAAAACAGGATGAACGAACAAAATATTTAATATCTGACAAGAAAGGAAGATTAGGAAAAATGAAGATTTTCAAATGAACTATATCAAATATGAGATGAGATACTTTTTCTAAAAACAACAAGTCTAACAAACTCAAAAATGAGATCATTTTCAATGAACTGTCTTCCCAGTGTTTTAAATTTAAGATTAACATTTCTTTCAATTCACTTCCACCACTTAAAAATTTTCCGCTTCCAATGTGCCTCGGTAGAAAAATTTTGGAGTTCTAAATGAAAGCTAATTCAAACAATATTTCTACAAATGCAGAAAGGTTGTTGCTACTTCACAAACTTAGTTAAATTAAGTAGTCAACATATTTTTTTTTCTGATACGTAGGTCACTATATATTTTTCTCTCTAAACTATTCTCGTCTCCAACTCTAAGCAATAGTATTACCGTGATGATAATATATTTTTGTACGAAATGATATATTAGGCAATATCTTTCACTTATGAAAATTCGTAACAACATGTAGGCTATTTCAGTTTGCATGAAATAATCTGAATGCTTTATTAAAATTATTTGCTTCGCATCTTGGATGCCCCCATACATGTAAAATACAGAAAAATACATTATGGCTAGTAGCTAGTTATTCGATATGAAGACTTGAAATGACTTTCGAAATATTTTGGTAGTACATAACAGACAAATTAAAAGTTTTCACGCCTTAATTTCGTTTATATTTATGAATGTTTTTTATAATTATAGTGTTACAAGCCTTTTTTAAATCATGTTTGTGCATCTTAATACGTAGAAATACTTTTTCGTCTCCGACACATCTGCATTATTTCTCTAAATATTAAACTATCGCCTTTACTAGATTTTGTAAAAACACGATTACTCTAAACTTCTTTATTTGCTTGCTATTTAGTCAAAAGTAGTTTTTTAAGATTAAATTATTTTACTAATATACCTTAACTCTTTCATATTAACGATTATAATATATCAAGAAATAAGATGTTTATCATACCTCATAATCGTCTTTCAATTTTGAAATTTTACGTCAATATTTCAACCGCAGCAAATATTTTCGTGTGGTGATGCATAATGAAAAATGCAATTGCTGTTGTGAATCTTACATTGCAGTTTGCAGGTTAGTTTTTTACCAAAAAAAAATAATTATTTTTAAAAATAATCATTTTCTGCTGCCATTTAAATATAACTTATTAATAGGTATGTTTCTAAAATTAATAGTTTAATCTATCATTCATGAAAGAGAAAACGCAAAATGCGGAAATACTTTAATACGATATAAATATAATTTGTAGGCTCTTTGTCAACAAGCTGCATAAAAATGTACCCTTTGGATCTCGAAAATCCATTACTCATCATAAATACTCTAAAATGCTTAGCTATGTTCTCAACTACAGTTATTTCTATATCGAACACTACTGAACTGTTTTGTTTAGACAACGCCACACCATACGTTCTTGTGTTTCCATTCGCATTACGGTTTTCGCAATTCTTTTTCTTTTTTAATTTCCTCCTCAAATAAAATTTTTTGCTGAGTATCTTCCGATCCTGTTGCGCATTGCCGATCAACAGGAAAAAGAAACCATTCCTCGGCACGGAGTTGGAGCCTCGGTTAAAGAAACAACTCGGACTGATCGGTGCATGTTATGTCTATCGATGCATAATAGTTTAGGTCCGATTTCTCTCCCGTGAGTCACCGCAGTGTAACGGGTGTGGCAGCGTGATCCTGGGCAGAGCCGCGGTCTTCGGTAGCCACATTACAGCAATCACATAAAAGAAAAGTTCGAACTCTGGAGGGTGTGACGCACTCCTGCCACTCAGTTAGTTGTTCGTAATCTTCACTCCTGAAGTCGCGTTTATTGAATTTTCTAATATAATCTACGTTCGAAACTTTTTTTAAAACACAATTTTGAAAGCTATGCGGATTCAATTTTGTCACCTTTTCAAAGAAATTGCTCGAATCTGAACTAGGGGATCGAACTTTATACTATAAAACTAAATAACAAGTCTTAAATTATTGAATATTCGCGTATTGGAACCAGTTTCCAAATAAAGTCAACGCTCTTTTATTTTATAAAAATATTTTGTTGCAAGAACGTTTCAGGTATGTCGTAACACAATTATTTAACATTAAAAACTCATTAATTTGAGATAATAAACATTAATCACGACAAACAAAATCGAGAAGCAAAAAATTATATTTAACTTGATTTAAATAAATGAATTCTGTCAATCATGCATCCCAAAATAATGTTGTAATGTTAAAGAGGACTGCTAAAGATATTAATAAGTCATAGATTTTTATTATTTATTAAATATGCTATTGATTCTCTCTTCAATTATCTTACACACATTTAAAAATTATAAATTTAATACCTATAATTAAATTTTAATAATTATCAGACCACTGAATCTTTATATATAAATAAAATAATGATTGCCTCACTTAAAATATCATGCGTTTGCTCCTAGCATTCTTTAGCTTTTAGTATGATTTAAGATTAGACTTTTTATTTCTCTTTTATTCCAAGACAAAACGATGTTTCTTTTACTGTCTTCATACTTCTTTATTTGTGAAAATATTAGACTCAACTAAATTCAAAATACTTCCCATCTATGCGCCTTTATTAATATTATAGAGGTCTGGTGGAATGAAACTCAGATAAATTTATATTACAAATAACACTATATTATATATATATATATATTATATATATATATTATATTATAATGTATATATATATATATATATATATATATATATGTCATAGAAACACCATATTTCTCACAGAAATATTCAAGTCAATCTTTTCAGGGTTGAAAATTTAATCTATAAAAATGGTGTAGTGTTGTACTAGCTATACTAGCGCGAGTGTTGCTCTACAAAATCAAGAATTTAGCTATTTTTTTAGCATTTTTCAAGAGACTGACATTTTGAATATGATTTACATTAGATTCTTAAGTCATTATGAGGTGAACGTCTTCCAGACCTTTGTTTCGGATGGTTTTAAAAGTCTGAGAAATTGAATTTGGCAAAAGTAGATTAGTTTTATATGGGATAAAGGCAGAGAAATGAGAATGAAGTCAAGCTTCTTTAAAATATAGTGGAACAACTATGGTTTCCCCACAAAGTAGCCAATCGTGATAGGCAGACGTTTGACAGCACATGTAGAAAATGTGTTGAGAGAATGATATTAATCCGATTAAATTTAGAAATCAGTGGATCGTTTTGAAAAGAAATACGTTTTGCTTTTAACATTGGTAATATGAATATTTGGAAAAAGTTAACAATTGTCAGTAGTAGGTAGCGTATTTATTTTACGAAGGCAACTCAAATTATATTATTTTTATTTTTGTGATCCCTCTTTTATAAACATTATTAAGCCGGGTTTGCACATTTTTCATCAGAAAACTATAAGTTATTCACCATAGGATTTATATCGGTTACGGTAATTTTCTTAATGAAGATTACTCAGAAAGATTAAGATATTCTTAGTTCATATTACTCACTACTTTTTTTTTCTTATGTATATAAAATTAATATAGCATTCTAAACTTATGATTCAAAGGCGACTTACACTAATCTAAATTGGATAAATTTCTGCAATCTCTCATTTTAGTCCTAATGTTTACTTTAAAAATTTGATTAGGTAGTGACAAAGGAATAAGTATTCTTATTACATTATGTCTGAGTAATTACTCACTGTAGTTAGTAAACTTCGCTTTCATTGATTAAAAAAATTAAATTGCCATCAGGTTTTAAACGGAATTCTAGCAATTTTTGTATGAAATTGGTACTCAAAACTGCTGTAAAGTCAAAAATATGTTGAAATATTTCCTCTGTGCCTCCTCTAAATCATAAAAGTTACACCTGATTTACTGGTTTACTTACATCGTCATCTAATGCAACTGCATTATTAAATTTAAAATAAAAATCATTGTCCCCAATAACATTGTAATCGGAAAGCATTTTTTACATAACCCTTTATAGAGCTACGCTACAGATAAGAGAAGGCAGGAGCTCATTTGTTCACAAAAATATGTTTGTGTAACATACAAAAAGAGTAATCCTCATTGAATCATTTTTTGACAAGATTCATATTATTTTCTCTTGAATGCAAAGGATTGTTCTGAAGTAAAACTCATTGTAAAGTATAAATAAACGAAAAAAAATTGAACTTTACATAGAAATAGTAAACAGTATTATTCACGAATAATTAAAAAATATTTCACCAATTCAGGTAATTGTAATATGTATGTCAAAAAAAGGTTATGCTTTGTTCTGATAAATTACAGCCACTAAACCAGAAAATGTAAGGAACAATGTATTAATTGTTTTAATATTTTAATTAATAAACGTTGCATATGTATCCATCATTAACTCAGAATGGATGTTCAATGAATCCTCTTTGGTAATGAAAACAACGTTCAATTAAAACAAATCTTTTTCATGGTATTTGAATATTGTGAATCAAATCGGTTAGTTCTGATTTTAATCTGAAAGTGCCCACAATAATAAAGCTGGTGTCTTGAATAGTAGTTTATCAATGAATAGATTTTCATTTTGTCATGTTTCAAAGAAATGTTTGCTTAGTATTTTTTCCTTTCTAGATCCGACAGGCATTACTTTCATTATCTTCTATTTAAAGGTTGCTTTACACAGAATCTTTAATGAAGATACGACTTGCAGTAGAAGAAACTAATTGAAATAGGCATTTTTTCCTCTCTGGTCTAGCGGAATATTTCTGGATATCTAATTTAAATAAATCATTCAAATTATTCATAATACAAAACAATCATTTAAAAGCATTATAATATAAATGTGTTGCAACCTTCTTCAAAAATACTGACTTAGACGCAGATAATTAAAAAAAAAAAATACCGACTTTATCCTACATTTTAAAAATTTGTAGTTACACGCTTTATTATTATTATATTTTACTATCTGTACCACACCTAATTTGATGTTATCTATGTTTAGAGCTATCTGAATTAAAAAAAAATATTTCCGTATAATAATATATTTCAAATTCTGCATTTTAATCCATTAACTGTACATACATATTGGTACATAATCAAACTAAGCATCTCTCTCTCCCTCTCTCTGTGTATATATATATATCAGAAGTTGATAATGAGAAATGAAAACAAATCAAAGCATATAACTAAAAAGTAAAGCTTTAACGACGTTGTATCACTTTAGCAGTACTCTGACATCATTAAAACCAAAGTATTGTACATGTTCTATCGTGGCAATCTCTATACTCGAGACCAATGGCTCTGGAATGCGAACCGTATGTCCTGGTTAGGTGGTAAATCTTACGCAGAGCTTCAGTGTTAAGTTCCCAAGCATGCTTGGTTCTCAGTTTATCTATCCAGTTAAGTGATGAAACCTTAGATCAACCTCAGACTACACATACACACACACACACACACACACACACATATATATATATATATATATATATATATATATATATATATATATATATATATATATGTAATCCATTTTTTATAACACTCCTTCACAAGGAGAAGGCTCAACAGCTATAAGTAATGAGAATGCAGTCGGGCTTCACATTTAACAGAACTCAGAAGTCTAATTTTAAAACTTTATTTCAGAGCGGCAACACCGCACATCTATCCTTCTGGACAATATACAATCAAAAGCCACAGAGTTCACTCTGCTCTGACACAAGTACACCCAAGAGCGCTGACAATAAAAATTTTCCCACAACAAAAACAGCTTAATAAGCAAATTAAATGCAATATCAGCAATACGCGAAACCATGTTCCGCCACCAGCTTGAAAACTGCTGTATAGACAGAAAGTTTACAGTTTTATGACAGAAAGGAATGTTAAGTGGAAAATACTCCGTTGATTAAACCATTTAGAGGCTGGTAAAGATATTTAAATGAAATAAAATTGGAGAGAGGAGGCTTTTGAAGATATATTAAAGTTAAATAATTTTGATATATTACACACACACACACACATATATATATATATATATATATATATATATATATATATATATATATATATATATATATACAAAAAGAGAGAGAGAGAGCAAGGGGTATAAGTGTGCAGTACGTGTATGCACGCAGGTGGGCAAATTTCTAGGGTAGTCTATAGAATATATACTAGGTATACTCATCAACAGGGGACGAACAAATACTAACCTGCACGCAGATGGCTAATAGTCCAGAAATGGCCCTGTAATATATATATATATATATATATATATATATATATATATATATATATATATATATATATATATATATATATATATATACATACACCACACAGTCAACTCTCGATATCTCAGTTATCTGAACGGAGAAATATAGTCGAGATAACGGAAATTCAAAATATCGAGAAACCGCATAATCTGTTTTATTCTGTGGTATTCGACAGTTAAGATAAAAATATAAACTATAAAAAAACTATAAAAACATAGCAATAAAAGAAAATACTTTTACATTATCTCGTATAAATTCATAAATTAATCCTATATTAATAATAAAATTAGTACAATTAAAAGATTAATACTTAATATAAATTTAAAAAAAAAAAACCTTTTTACCCTACTTGAATTAGGAACGAATTTCTAAGTAATTTTTATGCTATATTTTCAAATTAATTTTAATAGAATTATTAGAATTATTTTTGAATAGAATTATTTATTTTTATACAAATCATGAATTATAACTTTTGTTGCGTTTTCACGGCTTTTAGTTCAACAATTAATTCCGATATTGCATAACTAATATGAGCGTTAGCTAGGACATTATTATCAGCATAATTGAAAAGTCGTCTTTCACATCTGTATCTTCTTGAGCTGCTATTTTTACTAAAATGTTTTTATCAGAGAGTTCTTTGCACATCACAAATTTTGAATTTACATGTAACGTTATGTAATAATTGCAATAAAAATTAAACGTTACTTGGATGATGAACGTCTTATTTAAGATATTACATATTTATAAGGAATGTACACAGACGTGTATATAGGTACTTATAAATTTATACATATTTACTTTGTTTACATGCATATTATACGTTGTTAATAGTTTTAAAATCTTCCACTCTTTGTAAATCTTCAAATAATTTTAATTGGATGTACAGTGCAGACGTGAAAAAATTAATCACATTCTGTAGATATTTCTTATCAGTTTCACAGACTCAACATTACTGCAGATAAAATAACAGTTGGCGTCAATATGTGCTACCTTTTAATTTTTTTTATTGTATTTTTTTCCAAATAGTTATGAATTTATTTCCGATATTTGCTGATCTGTCTTCTTCTCTATACTGTCTAATGGCTGATTTTTTTTTCATTTTGTGGTCAGTATGATCAACTAATTGCGAATCAACGAATTCCATTATTATTTGCAAATGGATGCTTTGTTATCAGCGTTTTCAATGCAAGAAATCCAAATATAGCTAAACCTCTGTTTTACTGACTTCCACTGCGAGAAATTTTCCTTGGAACTAGAAATATTTTGCGAATTTCTTTGTAAAATAATCTTCAGCGAAGTGTATTTTTTTATAACGAAGTTTTTCCTGTTATCTAATTCCTTTCTCACTATTTTCAAATTATTTCTGGACATTTCAAAATTACCCTTTCTTTTAACACATAGTCATTAAAATGTATTAATTTTATTATAAAACTTTTTTAACTGAAAATACAGTGTATTCCCGGACAATGTTTTGCCTTTTCTTTTTTTCCTCGCAGATTTTTTTTATGAGTAAATTATATAAAACAAAGCTATATTAGTTTATACAAAAATTACGATTAATTACGTTTTTAATATTTAATGTTTAAGAACTTAAAATCTGTTTTATGTACTTTAAAAGGGCATCTATTTAATGAATTTTCTTTATGATAAACATTTTTTTAGAGATTTATGACCTTTGTTAATTAGAAGTTAGACGATATTCTGCCAAGTGATGATCTTCAGAATGTAGGCATTAGGTCAGCTATATATATTCTACAAATCTTTGAATATTTTCTTAAACATACACAATCCGTAAATTGCATTTACTAGTGTACAGTATTTATAGTTATTGTAGCCCAACATGCAATTTAAATACGAAATACCAAGTTTTTAGTTGTGTTGTTTATGTATTCATTCGTAAAATTCCCTTCGAGAAATGCGATTCCAAAATGAAATAATTACTTTCTTCATTAGAACACACATTAAATAATATTCATATTCTAAAAATAAAAAGTGAAAGATAAAAAATGTTTATTCGCCTTCAAATAATTATTCCATAGTTTACATTGCTACGGTAATTTTAAATGAAATACATTCAAGAAATTAAACTTAAAACACACAAAATCACAAAATTTTAACAAATAAAACAGAATTTTGATGCAGTAAGAAAAATTATTTTTACAGGAATGTTTTTTTTTTATCTCTAAGAAAAAAATCTCTCTCGTAGGAAAGCATATTTTAAAGTTAAAGTAAAATATGTAATATTGAACTGTGTTTAATATTATACAACATACCAGTGTTAGATATTAAACAGAGTAAGTTTTATCGGATCAAATTAAATCGGTAAATTTTAAATTAAAACTCATTTAAACTAGACATTATTTTCCCTCTCTTTTCTTGGTCAATCTAGCTTTTATAGACCTCGTGCTATATTAGTATATATACAATCAATTCTTCTCCGAAAGTATCATATTATAAAATTATTTAAAGCTGCTTAAAGCTAATATAACGTGAATTATTTCTATGAACTATAAATATGGAACTATTATTTTCTATAAATATATAGCTAAGATGGACATTAATATATTTTCCTGAGGAAGGAAAATCGAAATGTTTCAAATAATTCATCATTGGAACAGAAAGCCTTTATTAGTATAGCAATCTAGTCTTTACTTATTTACAGAAATAAAATTTTTTGGCGAAAATTGCATTTGAAATTAAGAATACTTGTGTATACCTTATTCTTAATCGATTACATTTGTTTTATATTGTTTGTAGAGAGTCATAAATATCTGATAGCCAGTTAATTATTTCGCGTTCAAAATATTCTTAATGATTCTTTGGAATTATTGTTAAATTCTGGGTTGTTTTAATGAATCTTTTAATTGCAGCTGCTTAACTGAAAAATAAGTGTAAAAATTAATCCATAAAAATATATTTTGGATTGATTTAATCAACGGTGTTATACTATATGTAAACAAAGATGAAGCGTTAAAGGAACTTAATCTACCATTAAATGTTATCCATTCCCATAATTAAGAAGAAAAATTTATTGTTTCTGAAAAAAATTTAATCATATTTATCAATTATAACTGTCAGTCTTTAAATCTCGAATCAAAAGATCTGAATTGCGAATTATTTTCTTTTACCAGCATACAGGGGATAGAAAGAACGTAAAAAGAGTAAGAAAAAAATGTATCCTCAGTGATGCGATGTATTATTATAATGATTATATATATATTTTCCCGTGTAGCTTTTAGTTTCTCATCCTTAATAAAAATTTCTCATCCTTAACTTCCAACATAAAAATTTATAAAAAGACCTACATTCTTTAAACGTAATGTTTGAAACGTCTTCGTTCAGTGCTGATAATAATTTCTAAGTAATAGCACTGAAGTCAAATTAGTCAAGTTTTGACAGTGTTATAAAGACATGTCAAAACTCCAGTTAAAATAAATTGCACGTTCTCAATAAAGGCTTATAACTCTGCTTAAACTTGTTTAATGTAAAGAGCAAGCAACAGAAGGAATAAAAAATGTTGGTATATTTTATCTTATTTATAATCTATCATACTGTATTAATTTCTATTTCTAAAGCATAGCGAATATTTAAACGGGATTCAAAGATCTTTAATCGGGATTTCTGCAAAGGAGTTTGTGCTAAGTCTAAATGTGCTTCCCCTTTTCTCTCATCTACAGAGAAAACACTCTAACTAGCGAATTGCTTAACTTATTTGAACCTTTATTTTATGCTTTTCTATTATGTTCATATGATTTATTTCTCACGGAAAATATTTGCTTTGATATGTATGAACGTGACTCTTTTTTTTAGTTCCAAATTGTTTCCCTATTTTTTAGACGTTCTTCTATAGTACTTATTTCAAACAGAAACACATTTAAACACTGTAGTGAGCGAAAAAGACCCTCAGCTCAATAAAATACGTGACTGTGACCAATAAATGTCTTTAAATCAGTTGTGATATTCTTTTCCACCATAGAAATAACACCTTTAACCCACGCAATACATGGGGGATCCCTGCCTGGAAAATCATATTTTGCTAAGCGTGGCCTCTGCTACTACTGATTGATACTCCCCGTATAAAATAATGTATAAAATCCTCGATAATGTACGAACGAACTCGTATTTCTGTCAAGACTACCATATACACTGGGCGCCCAGTTTTGTGTTGCGTACGTACATCAAAGCCAGCACTATGGGGGGCAACTGTCAAGCTGCAGGATACTTGTACTTGAAATGAAGGACTGATATCCTACTGGGAAAAACTAGTTTCCTTGAAATATTAATAAGAAGAATATGGTGGATCCTAGAGATGTTTTGTTTTTTTTAACTGTTCGTTCACACTGCTTTCAAACTTCTTGCCCAAGATGATGGGCCGTGTTTAGTGACGAGGCCCGAGGTTTTCTATCAGCAATCATGTTGCGTCTCTTTTGATCAGTTTTATTTGTCTACTTGCTATTTTGACATCTTTGTAATAGGTATATGTATTATAAAAGATTTCTCCTTACTGCCTATCAGTTTTAAACTTTATACGAAGAATTTCCTATTTTAGTGAATTTAATAACAATGAGTTATTTGAGATTTAAAAATCTTAAGTAACTCTTTGTTACTGATGATGATTTTTCACGAAAACGACTGTTATTTTTCTTGAATCGGTTTATTAAAATGCGTTTTCCGTTTTTATTCCCAGAATTAAAATCCAACAGGGAATAAGGGATTCATTTTTTACGAATTTACGTTTGTTTAAAGAATTTATATATTCCACATGGTTGTTTTCAGAGGACGATCGTTATTTTAATGAAGTATGATATCAGTTGAGGGTAAACAATTAAAAAAAATATTCACATTTAAAAAGTGTCTTTTTGAGAGCTAAAACTACATATAATGAGAAACTGAATTGGTCTGTTCGTCAGAAGAATTAGTTTTAACTACATTTGATTTTTTAAAATGAAGTATTGATTAAAATGAAGTTTTTATTGCATGTAGTATTATCAACAGTATTATATAAAAAGTTATATAACCCCATTTCTTTACCAAAAAATTTTTTAAACCAACTAATTCTTGATTCTCGCAGAAATCGTAAACAAGATTTATAAATAAACCTCAGAATAGTTTATTATGTAAAGTTATTAATTCTAATTCTTGTATATACACTTAATGCTACAGAATCTCCCTTCTCCGCTCTTTGCTCAAACATTCTATTTAACAATTTTTCTATTATTCTAATCTATTAAGGTGATTATAAAAAAATCCGCTTAAGTTTTATTTTTCTATCCAAATATATTGACTCTGCCAATTGTTATTTCATATCTATGCGGTTTCACAATGCCCAAATTTGCAGCCATATGTAATTATGTTTTGATGAAAATTTTATAGAAATTTAGTGTTTCTGCTGGTTTTATAACATGTGTTCATACCACTTTTTTTTTAACATCAACTAAAAATTATTAAACAATATATTTTATTTCGTAATAACATTTGTTTTTCATAAAATATTTATCTCCAAACTATCAGCTGCATGTCTCGGTAAAATGACTGAATAAATATGCATTCATAAATTGATGGAGTTTGTATTATATTGGAATAAGTTGTACAATATATTTATTGAACTAACTGCATAAAATAATATTTTTCTGATTGTTGGCTTTGTGAGTTTTCTGGGGAATTCTTTAAAGTGAGAATGTATGAATTTAATAAAATATTGTGCATTAATATATGCCATGTTTTTGACATATTTGTTTTAACTTATCAACAATAATGAGTTGTGAAATTAATTAGAATAAGCTAACATAATCCTTAATAACTCTTCTACTAACATAGATAAAGTACTCAGGATCTTATTTGAAGTTTATAAATAAAGGTAAGTGCAGCATGCTTATTTGTTTTAATTTCCTCTGTTACTGTAGTTTAGATCGAGATACGCCAAACAACTTTCTTGAGGTAAGGTAGTTGAAGATTAGTATCATGCTTGAAATCTAGTAATTTTTTTTCACACAAACACGCCCATTTTATCTTTACAAAAGCAGTTGACTGTAGCTTTTCATTTTACACTTAGATTATGGTCAATATTTGTTCAGTTAGTCCATGTTTGTTTGGACATTGTAATGCAGTTACACTAGTTATTAAGATGTACTCACTTTGCTACTCGCTAGACATATTCTGTGAAAGAAGATAAATTAGTCTGTTATCAGTATCGGAAATTATATAAATGTAAGTCCTGTACCCCAAACCGTAATTTTGTTTTAAATTTGCAAAAATATCAAAAACTATTTAGATATATTTATCTTAGAATATGGAGTTAAAATTCATCATAAACGTTTTTAAATGTAAAACTATTTTATTTTTTGGACTGGACATAGCTGGGAAATCAATGAAATGCAATTATGAATACGCAATTATGATTGAAAGCATACCAAAACACTTGATTTGAATTTGCGATATCAGAATCAGTTATGTGAAAAGTATTTTAAGAATACTTTACAAAGAACTTTAAAAAAAAAATTCCAACACGTTCGTAGTTTCATCCAGGTTGTGAATTTTTGTAAAATATAAGAAAATTATTATTATTTTTTAATGAAAACGTCTCCTGTTTGATCATAATTCTCCGTAAGTATGATTTCTCTCTGCTTCTTAACTTCCAAATAATTTCTTGGTAGTTTACAAAAGTGCTTATTATAGACTATAGTTTATTATAAACTAATTTTTGAGAATCCTTTAACAGTAGCAATGTTATACGAAAGTCTGGAAAAATATGCAAATATATTTGACATACTAGGAAAAAGTTATATTTATCAACAATAACTATAAAATATTTGATTAAATTTATTTTTTTTTAATAAAATATTTGGTTTAAATTTTTTTATCCTAGAATAGTGTAAGAATAAGAAATAAATAACGAAGCTTTTGCCTTTTATTCCGAAAAGTGACATATATGATCTTGTTATTAAATCCAATCAATTGCACTGTATAAAGAATTACGAGATTAGTTAAGTAATAGCGTTACCTTTAATTATAGGATACTCTTTATTATAAGAACTAATTTTTCTTTTAAAAGTGGATGTATTTATATCAGTTATATTGGAGTAATGATATTTAAAAGTAGATCTAAATGTAAGATTTTAGTGAATATTAATACTCACCAAAGGACAACAAAGCTGAAGATTTTTCATATTTGGTACCCTCAAATGTTAGGGAATATCAAATAATATATCGGATCTTAGGCACGTGTGTAATAAATAGTGTGACAGATTCTACCGTGATTAAATATTATTATATTTTAATGCAAAAAATTACATGTTACGTAACCAAAATTGTTTAAACAATAAAATAAGAAATAAGAAACCAGAGTAACAGCTGTAAAAGTTGAATAAATACCCCCTTCCTTTCTAAATCTACCTTAATATAGTTATCTCTTTCTTTATTTCTTATTTACTCAGTGAGGCATTATATTTATGGAAACTGGATAAAATGGTAAGTTTAGTTTTCGTAATATGATCTCTGATGTGAAAGTATATCTTTACATGTTATTTATTTAGTCGTGACATTTTCTACCTTTAAAATTTCAGAATAACTTTTGTAGCTAGGTTGAAGTTGAAAACTCTGTCAATCATAACTTGAGAAATTTTTTTCCTCCCCTAAAAAAATTCAGAAATAATTATTATTAAAGAAGAGTTTTAAAAAATTCGTTACCATCCAATAAATTACTATTTCAAAATATTTTTAGTAACTGCTGTCACAATTAAACTAGCAAATAATGTCATAAAAATCTCTATAATTCACAATTTTGCTTAAAAACTGTTCTTCCTTCTTTAAATTAAAACAGTAATTATTAAAAATTAAATTGAAATACTTATTTCTTGTTTTAAAATACTTATCCTTAAAATATTTTCCCCTTGTCTTGCGTTGCATAGTTCAATTATTTGAATTTATAAAAAGGTTTTAACTCTACGTACCAATTTTTTAATTTATTACATAAAATTCTTAAAACAATTTTGCGAAATATTTGTATTTAAAAATATAATTGCAAAATATGTTACTTACGATCCTATGAATATTTGAATTTCGATAAAAATTCAACAAAAATATACTAATTTAGTCAATTTTATAACATTTAAATTTCGTATCAGTTTGAGGTTCTATTATATTAACCAAAACAATATTATATATTTATATATCTGTTTTACCTTAATGCTAATTTCTTCTCTTATGTATATAATTATAGCTCCTGTAATCTCTTAACAATAATAATACTGAGATAAAATTTCACATTTCCATCCAAAATTTACTAAGTAAAAAGTATTACTGATGAACGTTATTTACAGTACTTTACGGTCAGCCCATCATGCTATTTATATAAAAAACCGTAAAAATTAATTTCGAAACATGATGTTTATTTAAAGTAAATAATTCAATTAACCTTTAATAAGAAATTATCCTCATTATTTACTATCGTATTAAACTGATATGGTAAATTCAAGATATTTGTTTGCAGTTCAGAAATATTTTTTAATTAACAATCCCAAAGAGGTCTATGATTTTAATCCCGTAATTTTTCACACATCTCCCCACCCTTGCCTATAGAAGAAAGTCAATAAGCCTGGAAGCTAACAACAGTGAATTCTCATTTTAATTTTTTAAAACTATTATGTATATATAGTTTTTAGTTCGATACGATTTTTATACCTTGTAAAATGCCATAGCGTCATAGAGTTTTCATACAAAATGTACATTTTAACAAAAGGGTAGTTAATGTCATTTTTAAGGTGTAATTTTATATTTATGAAAATTAAGTGTAATTGAATCTTTTTTCGCTATAGAAAACATTCTTCGATTTGTATCAATACATTAGAAAATAATTATGCAACTAATTCTGAATAACAACGCCCTTATTTAGAGAAATTCTTATGAGATTAAAAACAATTTAAAGTTTTATTAGCTTTATATATATATATTTCAATTACTCTCGCTATAATGTTATAGCTATAAATGAATATCATGCACTGTGTTTTAGAATGAAATATTCCTATCAAATAGTTCTGAAGAATGGTTGGATTTGCAACATATTAAGGTACGTATATTTCTTATGGCATATTTTTTTTTTTTTTTTTTTTTTTAGAATTGCATGTTTTAACATTAAAATTGCATGATGGTTTCTGGTACTAACAATTATGAGAAAAAATACAAAAATAAATAAATAAATAAATACTACATTGTATTGCATATTATCCTAAGTTAATACAACTGGTCAAATAGATGGTTCAGAGTTGAATATTTTTAAAATACGGATAATTTTAACTTTTAGTTAATACTTACCCCTTAATATTAATTTACGTTTAATTTTTAATTTTCGTACCATTTTATTATACATTAGTACTGTCTGCCACTTATATTGTGCACAGAATGAAAAATGATATTGCT
This sequence comes from Pardosa pseudoannulata, assembly GCA_032207245.1. Classification (NCBI taxonomy): domain Eukaryota; kingdom Metazoa; phylum Arthropoda; class Arachnida; order Araneae; family Lycosidae; genus Pardosa; species Pardosa pseudoannulata. The sequence goes on from CM063502.1 coordinate 98,195,055, forward strand.
AAAAAGAATCGTGAATAAAATTCCAGCTAGAGAGTGAAAGATTTATTACTTCTGAAAATTTTCTTACAAAACATTTAACCATGTATTCGTAAGCTATTTGCAAATGTTTATTACATCTAGACTATAGTCAGAAGCTTACGGCAATTTTCAGAATATTTTCTTGACATTGAACTGTAGAGTAAATTTTAATAAAGAAAATAAATTTACTAAAAGAAAATAGATGTTACTAAAAGAATCGACTTTCTCTGATGAATTGAGTAGGTCTCAGTTAAATACGAAATTTTCTGTTTTAGCCACTTTTCAAATAGTCTTCAAATATTTTCCTTGTTTTTATTAAAGTAATTTAATTTGCTTGTCAATTGCATATTTTTAATGAACCACTTTCACTTTGATTAGAATTAACAATTTCTTTTCTATTTTTAGGAAAGAAGAGTATAGAAATCAATGAAGAATGGTTTTAAAAGACTGGAACCTATTGTACAATGCGAAACAGTTTATCTTTTGAAGAGCAACATTAAGATAATCATTGAAGATGTCATGAAAATTACCTTTTATACAAATATGAAGCCAATGTATTAATTAATGTCTAATACTTCAGAATTAGAAATGAAGAATTAATATAATCATTTAAATAATACAACCGAAAACTTCAATATTTATCGTACCAAGCGTTTAGATATAGAAGACTTTCAAAAACTGCTAGAAAAGCAATTGATCAATTACATCATAATTGACATCACTTTATTTTCATTTAATGCGGGAAATTTTTAAGAATAATTTTGTTATGTTCACTTCATTATTTATATTAGTTAAAAGTTTTCCCATAATTGATACTGGATTACCAACTGACGCTGTAAAGACTTGATGAATATTTAAATGGTCTTTCCATCTGTTACAAAAATCCTAACCGAAAAATATTTCTGGTTGTAAGCTGAAACTCTCCTGACTGCAGCAGAAGATTAGCCAGTATTATTAATTTGGATAATACTGAGTTGGATAATACAAGAGTTGCGTGAAGTTTCAAAGTGAAAATATACGGGAAGGTATTCAATGTTATTAAGATGAAGCTGCATTGTTTGTTCTGAACTTCAAAAGTAGTTCTTAAATCAATGAAAATGACTTCATAAATCATCTCATAATGAAAAATATTAGCAATCGATGGTAAATAAATAGTGAGTGAATTATTATAAAATCTTATCAAGTACACCATTTTTGGAGCAGAAAATCGATTTACGAATCAGGTTCAATAAGTGTTGAATATGTATTGTTAACAGACTAGAACTGAAAACTACAAGCAAGAAAAGGTTTTAGCTGTTAAACTATCAATATTGTTACATTTGCATGGTCAAAGAATGTTCCAGTAAGCATTCAAAGGAAATAAACATTTTAAAAGTAAAGGAATGTATTCTTCAAAATGTTCATATATATATATTATGTAAAAGAAATTATTTTATTGAATGATTGTCCCTTTAAAAAGAAAGAATAGAAGACAAATATATGCTGAAAAGTAATAGAAATCTTCTTGGACATTGCGAAAGTTCAAAACTTTTTATCCCCTTTTGTTAAGGGTGTTAACGATTTATTAGCTGTCTTGATTACACGTATTGTCTTGAAGATAAAAGGACATTAGTTGACATTTACCGTTGGAATTTTTCTTAATTTCATTGGAAAGAAAAACTACCCCAGAATCAAACTAATCGTCATCCATGCGAAGAGTTTGGTGAAGAACAAATCCATTGCATATCGGAGATAAAGAAAAGCATTTTGTCTTTAACATATGAAATTTGAATGATACCTTTCATCTTGCGTTTCTAGACCGCCGATTCGATTGTTACCTGAAAGGCTATAGTTTGGGTTGGGCTCGGGTGAGTAACAAGTCCTTCTGAACTCACTTAACGTTTTCTATTCCAGATGTCAGCTGGATGTGTAAGAACAAAAAACGAAATGAAATAAATCGGCTTTCAACTGCGAGACATACGAGTTAAATGTTGCGTAAATTTAAAGCACTTGTGTCTTCAGAAATTTTAAATCGTTCATGTGTAGTTATTATATATTTTATTTCTCAACGACTTTAAACTTATGTCTTCCAACATGATCTAGAAAATGTCATATAATTTGCTTCTTTAGAGAAAAGTGTCACTGCGGTTTTCTAGAATTATGTAAGGTTAATTTTTAGTATTAATATTATTATTGTTCTATCTGTCATTACATGCTGTTTATCACCTTAGAAACTGTCTGGTTTTTGTTTGAAATGGAAATCTTTTCAGTTTAACACATTTGGAACTTAAAACCTTATTTTTTAAAGATCTAAACTGAGCAGTCATTTGATTATGAAATTTATTTGATCTGTTTGTAATCATGAACAATCCCAAACCTGACAGTAAAATTAATAATTACTTACAAGTTAAATAATTACTAATTGGTTTATTTTGTCTAAAATGTGCATTTGGTGATTTATAAGAAAAAATGATATTAAATACTAAGATGTAACGCGACATATCTTAATACAATAATATACGAAAGTTATTCAAAAATTAAAAAAAAAATGTATCGTTATAATCTATAGATTAAAATATACAAGTATAGTACTATACATTACTTTTCATCTAATCTTAAAATTTCTCTTTTTACACGTTGCTGTTATATTTCCTTGTAAGTGATTTTCGGTTTTTAACTGTAAAAACGACTGTTTTCTTTCTTTGCAATTTTAAATTTCAGCCATAAAATCTTAAAGATATTTTCTCTCATTTGGAAATTCCTTCGATTTTGTACCGGGAATAAGAAAATTCTAGAGAACGCTCCGAAAAGGGGAATATGTTTTGTAACTCTTTTCGTTAGTGCTTGTACACATCTGGTGTCACAGAAATGAAAAGTCATTTCTATAGATTGAGTATGATTCCCATCTTCAAAAAATGAAATCAAATTTCAAATTTTTCGCGAACGTTATATATTTATAGTTATTTAACATTGGGAACAGAATGTAATTAATCTCATTGTAAAACTGATGTATTTGAAAAAAATTATAAACTTATCAGAAAGTGCCTACTTTTTTTACATTTATCTACTAAGAATTTTGCTACATTATATAACTTTAAAACACAGTGGACGCACAACCACTTATTTAAAGATATGGTGAAGTTTCATTTGTGTTTTTGTAACGACATTTAAGTGTTGCAAAAGATAAACAATTGTCATTTCACGAAATGAAAATAATAATAAACAAGTCCTGTTGAAGCATAGCACTCATTCTTTAGAAATTTAATTTTAAAATGTTTAATCTTTCAGAGACGAAAATTATAAATTACATATAATGACTTCAGTTTTTAAACCCCATATTAAAAATTTAATTATGTTGTACATCTCTGTATCCAAAAGTATGTTGGTTTTTTATAGTAAATAACACATATGCATTGAGAATACCATAAATCTGCAGGGATATTTTATAGTCAAGCATCTAGTTTTTTTTTTTTTTCCGGAGTAGTGGATTATTTTCTGTAGTTAATATACCTGCAGATAATTATAATGAAAAAAATTAAACAGTCAAAATACTTCGAAGATTTAAACTTAAAATGCTTTATTTTGTTACTTTCTTCTTGGTAATGTACGAGATTTAAAGATAATTTTTTTTTACGTTTGCATAAATTCATTTTAATATTGAGGGTGTAAGTTAGCATGGATTATAATTGCTTTTATTCTAGCAAAATATACTTTAACTGGATTCATTTTAAATTTTAGAGATGTATCTTTATAATTGTGAAAGTAGTCTAGAAAATTCCAAATAATATCTGTAACAATATTTGTTCTGTCGATATTATATGGTTCATTAAGAAAAAATTAAAAATATTAGTGCATTAATAAGCATGGTAAAAAAATTTCTGCTTTACATTTGAATTTATTTATGAATTAAGTTTTTACGTATGAAATTTCAACTTAAATTATTAAGTTTGATATTCCGGACACTGGGTTTATTGTGCTTAACATTGTCACCAGTTTACAGCTACCCTGAAAAAAATTTTCTTTATTGCTCAAAACATTAAGATTGTTTACTCTTACGATTGTTTCTTATTTACAGGTTTTATAGCATGTCTTATACATATTTCTTTATACTAAATTTTTAACCACATTTTCTCTGTGTTGTTCGCATTTGTATAGTAACAAATGTATTATACGTTTATCAGCTAAATGAAATAAATATTAAAATTTATATTTGTTTACCTTTTTCGAATATATGAAAACGTGCAACCACTCCATTGTTAGAAAATTTTAGACTAATTGGCATAGCTTTTTACCAGGAAGTTAAAAGTAAATGTATCATTTATAAGTATTTATTAAAAAAAATTCTATGCTAAAGCTATAATGCTTATACTTAACATCAAGCAGCCTATTAATTTTAACAAGATTTGATATTATTAATTTTATTTTTCCATTTGTGACAAACGGTCGGTTTAAGTCCAAAATAGCCTAATAAAATTAGTCTTAAGTTTTCAGCCACACTCCAAAATATCTTTAAAATTCAAATATTCATAGAGCAATTTCCAACGTAAGGTTTTGAATTGAGAATAATTAATCTTGACAGATGTACTAGAACTAAATGAATGTTAATACGGAAGATTTGCGAATCTGAATTAGAGAGATTCATGTATTTTAAGAAATATTTAAATTTTCCAAGTATTACTAAAGATATGAGTAGTTTTAAGGTGATATATGAGTGTGAACGAATATTTAAATCACTGTAATAATTTAAACCCCTTTTAAATTGGGAAATACTTAAAACGATGTTTCAATTTTTTTTACATACATATTTTATGACTCTATATAATAGCTCTGTTGATGAAACAAATATGTTTAGTAGAGTTTATCTCGTAAATTATATAGCATTCCACAGATAGATTTTTTTCAAAATATCCACATTAGCTAAAAATTAACTAAGCATTGTATACAATATAAATAATTTTTAATGAAAAATACAAGTAATTTCAAGTACTTTTAAATTCGCAATTTTAAAATTTACGAGTATCAAACACCACGATTTGAGATTGTGCTTCCGTTTTAAAAACACATTAAGCTTTTATACAAACTTTTTGTTGTAAAATTAGGAGAAGTACACAACTTTTAAAACTCTAAAAATAATTTAGATATTTGATATCAATTGATTCTGCTCTCAGCAAATTGTACGGTGACTTTTTATGTTATCTAAAGTTATGAATTTATATTTCATTTATGTTATTGTTCATAAAGAGTTTTATGAATAATCGTTTTTGAAGGCCTATAATCGTTACTTTATATGAATAGTCTTATGTAGAAAGTTACCACTATTTCTTATGGAAGTACTTTGGAAAATTACTTTTGTATGCACTTATAACCTACAGAAAAGTAACCATCGAAGTCAATTTTTAATAAGACGTGTCAGAATAGGATTTCATCACTTGACTTGGTTAAATATAAGTCGATAAAAATCAAGTGTTAACAGTATCTATCAAAGTTCTTTACGAGAATTCACCCTCTCCCTATATTTGTCGCACTGTTTGCATTATTTTTCTATAAAATTCAGCTGAAAGCGAACATCTGCTCTTACTGTCCTCCCTGTTGCATTAGCCATTGGTAGGTTCAGGGTAGTATTGCGTCTAAACTTAGTGCCCATGATCATTGAGTGAGTGGTCAGGTGCTGACGTAAGAGTCCGCGTAACAAAGCGATAACGGCCTGAACAGCCCCGGATGTTTTCCTACCGGATGAAACTCCCCTGGGAGACGGAGTATAAAAGGTGAGAATGAAAATAAAAGAAGAAAAAACCTACCCTACGAAAATCCAGAAAAGGAATGAAATGCTGTAATCTCTCAGGATGAAATTTCTGCTTTTGTGTTTTTCCATTTTTTAAGAAATGGTTTACGAAAAAATGACAAAGCCTTTCACAGAATCTTTTTCATGCCATTTCTAGGAATTATTTATTTCCTTCATTTTTAATAATGGAACTAATTTATCAAGGGTTGTTTTTCGCTATTCCATTTTGTTTCTATTGAAGGAACCTAGGAAAATGCATTTCGCTAATCGAGAAGAAAAAACAATGAGGTATTTTGGTAAATTCACACAAACTTATAACAGCTTCCGATTTTGAAATTCTGAAGAAAAGAATGAAAAAAAAAAAGGAATTATTTCTTATTTGATTAAATTGCTGTTGAATAAGCGAGAAATTTACATTATATATGATCCCGTAAATTGGATCTATGGCATGTACGAAATAGTATAATCTATGACGAGAGAACAGATTTTCGGTAACATAAGTGATTTTTATTATTTCCCCACCAATTTTTTATTAAAATATAATGTTCTTCATCTTGTGTATAGTTTAGGATTTTATTTTGCTTTCTTATAATTATCTTGTTCGTTTCTTTATTTGTATTTCTTTTCTGCAGTTTAACTGCAAAAATAAAATAATTATGACAGAGTGTAGTAAAATATCAAATTTCGCCTGCCTGATTTCGTGCAATTAACGGCCTGTAACTAAGACATCAGTTATAGAATATACATTTTAAGCAGCATAGTTTGAAACAATACTAATAATGTTGGTTTGTTTTAAAACCTTTCTTGTGAGGCCATTAGAGTGGAATCTGGAAATAATATTATATGCCAATAATATGTGAATCGGTAGAAGTCAAGAAGTTCTTGAAGTTTCAGAATTCTTTAATTATATTTAGTAATTAATATTATTTAATCAATCTAGCTTTTGTTCCCAATGTTGTAGGTATACTTGGGACTTATGCATATTAACTTTAATTTATGGAAATGAATATTTAGTAAAAATAAAGACATCTATCTGTAAATAAGAGAACCATTGAAATTTGATACATGAGCATTCTGGTAGTAAAATTATTAAATATAACTATTAAATACAAAATTTAACAAATAATATTGTCTCGTTGCAGTGCCATGTTTCACATCTATTTTACGCTATTATGGTCCCTCTATGTTACACGAGAGTTGTAGTGTTGAAGTAACTGCAATAAAATGAGCTATAAAAACATTTTTTTTTTACTGTAATACGTTAAATATTGTGACATTTCTAAGCCAGTTTGATTGAATATGTTGGGTGCTATCTTTCGGAACCAGATGCCGTGCCTGTAATACCGTGGTTGGCGTAGATATTCATAACTGTTCGAAATAAAATTTAAGCTGTAGGACCTGATCTCATTACTCCCCATGTAGAAAGAAAGATGACGGCATAGTTCCAAACCAAATTTATGTGAATTCACTCCATAACAATTTTTAACTTACACTAGTCTACATGTCATTCACTACATTTAATTGTTAATAAAAATTAACGTTAAGTATTTCGCTAGAGTTATTTTTTAAAGTTAGAGGATTATTCTGGCATTTACATGATAGATACTTTTGAAATAAAAATTATGGTCCCATGTCTGTAAAACTAATAATACTTTCTTTGATTTGTGTGTTATTACTATCAATAATCTTGATGACTATTCTTACTTCAAAATATATGTCCCATGTTTTTCTAAAATATATATTCTCTTTTACACACTCTTTAATATTTTTTGTCTGCTGATATAATAGAATCAGGCTTGCAATTCCGTCACTTTTCTCACCTTTAGTCACTTTTTTTACAATCGATCACTTTTAGTCACTTTTTTAAGTAAACAGTCACTTTTAGTCACTTTTTTCATGGTGTAACACAGCAAAAGTCTGTTGTTGAAAAAAGAAAATCTGAATTAATAACAAAATATTTTAATAAAAGACCAAAAATGTGATGCTCTAATCTTATTTTTCTTATTAAAATGTAATTAGTCATATGGTTTCCAGAATTTAGGGATTTTAAAGAGTCGTAAAGAAGTTCCTGAAATCTACATTTGTACTGAAATGTACATTTAATACATTAAAGTAATTTACATCAAAGCACACATTTCTCTTTGTATTTTTCTTCACAATTTTTGTTAGGATACTCTAATCTAGCTATGTACATATTTCAAAACATCATTAATATAAGCAGAAAATTGTGATTATAAAATTAGTGTATTGTATGTATTCAAATTTAGTTTATAGATTTTCTTGAATAAAAAGCAATGTTGAGTTGTGTTAAACAAAATTTTTAACCTTTTTTGTATTTGAAGCTAAAATTATGTCTTGCGTGAATCATTTGATTTAGAGTTAAAATAAATAGAAAAATCTTAATAGCATCTGTAATCAAGAGGAGAAAAAAATAGCTTTTTTTTTTCAATGTTTAGTCACTTTTTAGTCACTTATTCTGTATTATTTGTCACTTTTCTCACCTTTTTGAAAGTACCTCAGCAGTTGCAAGCCTGTAGAATGCTTCTCAGGCTCTTTAGTATTTGAGGTATTGTATAATAAGATAATTAATCAAAACAATATCACTTATAGATTATTCTAGGACCGTTTGTTGTAAATAAAGTAATACTATGTGAGTAACGTAATCACGTACAATCTGTTTTTCAAGTTCTCGAGTTCTCTTTCAAATATATGATGAAGGTGTAAACAGCAATAGCTAGTGTGTTGGTATTCTCATGTAATATTAATGCGAGTGTGTTTGTGTGTGACGTACATATGTCAGCACGTACTAAACCAAGTACACATCTTGCTTTTTGAATTCAGTTAGAAACAGTGGAGGCATGATAAAATAAACAACTTTTTGGGACGTGCGCAAATTAAATATATTGAACATTTATTTTTCTTTGTCCACTTTACTTATATCTTCGAAAGGAGTTTTGGCACACGATCAAAGTGCATCTCTTTCGATAGACGAGTATTTAAATACTTAATAAAACTACACGAAAATTTGTGGAAACTTTATGACCTGTTTTAACTCTTATAAAATCAGGAAATAATTATTTCTAATTTATTATAATAAAGAAATGGAAAACAATATTTTGAAACATGAGAATTTAAAAAAGATGTTTGTATTTTATATTACGGTCCAAACGATAACTGAGAATATAGGTGATAACTTACAGCATAAATTAGTTATCTTAACACTGCATTTTATAGAATGATTTTAATATAGATATCTTTTTATATAAAAAGTTAAAAAATTCTTGAATTTTTTTTTTAAAGTTGAGGTATGAAATTATAGTTTTTAGTCATTACGAATATCCTAATGTTTAATTATCTTAATGATATTAATTCAGTCTAGAGGTACAAATCTGTACACACAGAAGAAAATTTAGACTTTTCTATTAATATTTTTTAAATCTTACGAATAGTGATATACTGTAGTAATTTCTTGTATATTACCTGTTATTTTTTATTGCAATCTACTAAAAGGAGATATTTTATAATTTTATAACAGAAAAAATAAATTTTGAGTATCTTCCAAAATTTCATATTATTTCTATATAAGTATTTAGAAATTTATAGGTCAAAAGAATCACATTTTTGGCATGTACCGATTTCATTTAGGAGGTATGATATTCCTTAAGAGTAACCAAAATGAACTCGTATACACAAAAGAAACTTACATTTCAGCAAAAGACAAATAGCTGGTATTTTAAGATTTAATATCATTTGACGTAAAATTAATAATGAAACTCAAATTCCTATCTCGTTCGAGAGTTTTGCTTTATTATTTATTAGCCGCTTCAGCTTTTTGTCTGGGTAATTGAGGCTCCCAAATGAAGGTTATATTTATTTCAAAATTCAGATTAGGTTTTTGATTGTATTACACTAACAATAGATGCACACAACCCATTATCATAACCAACATATTCACAGTTTAATTCCTATTCTTCTATATTACTTTTTGAATATGTTTTTAAGTAGCCGCTGTCAAAATAAATAAAATTTGGTAAACTTTGTCTAATGGTAAAATATGAACCGTTACCAAGAACTTGGCTAATTGATCTTGCTTTATTGTGTGTTGGTTTCGTGTAATTAAAGATTAGAGTAACCTTTTGACCTAATAAGAAAATATATTTTAGGTACAGCTTTGGTATACCATTGAAATCTTTTTAAAATTGGGGCTTTTTTGCATTTATTTCTAGAAATTATAAGGGGTGTAAATTGGACATAATTCAAAATTTCTATGTAAATTTATGTATAACATTTGGATCTACAAAGTTCTCGTTTTGTTCATTATTGTGTTATTTTTTAATTAATGTTCAACAAAATTTAATTTCTATATAATTTATTGTTTATTTTTTATTTTAATATGAAAGCGCCCTTTGCCACAGTTTTAAAGATTATTTTAGATACATAGTTTTTTTTCAATAGAATTATGATTCCACTGAAAAAGTAATGATTAGTATTTCTATACTAAACTATAAATAGAGAAACTAACAAAAACATTGTTCAACATTCCTTTTATAATAAAAATAAATAGAAGAGTAAATTCAAAAGTAATAAGAATTATATATTTAAATACAGTGAAAATACTAAATATTTCAATGATCTGTGTCATTTGGAATACTTAAAATTAATCGTGGAATATGTTAGTTTGAAGAAAAAAAGATTTAAAAGTAAAGAATAATTGCAACAAATAGCGTTTGAGGCTGATTTTGAAAGCAATGTTTGAAATCAAATGAAAAATCCATTACAAATTGATTAAAATAAAATAATGAAAGGCTTATTAGAATTTTGGAAAAATAGATATAAAAAAGTTGAAAGGCGTCACATAGAACCCCTATATTAAATATCGTGCATATAGCTCTCACCTTATAAGAGCAATCGTGTGTATAGATAGAAGCACAAACACTCTTTATTTATACAGTTTTAATAAAATTTTAGTGAATGTTTTAAGATCGAAAGGTAATATCCGCGACTCTCAGATTTCCTGAGCACAGGTGATGTAAAGCTTATTTTTGAATATGTTTAACTCATTTTAGTGTGAAATTAAACTTCGCGGGCAAGAACGATACATTTATCATATTAGAATCTTTATATTGTTGCGTGCGTGTCGGTGTATCATAAAAAGTCATTCATTTTTAATAGACTTTCTTTTACGCGAATTAAATCTGATGAAGCTAATGACATACTATGAATTTTCTTAATTCTCTACGCTTGTATCAGACTTAGGGTTCTAGAAAACCTTGCTTGACTGTTAAGAGGCCAATATTTATGTGTATAATTTAGGAAAATTTACTGATAATTAAAATTTTATCATTTTCGCCGTTTGTGACATTTTAAAAATCAGTTTCCCCCCGCCCCCCCCCCCCGGGGGGGGGGGCCCCCCCCCCCCCCCCCCCCCCCCCCCCCCCCCCCCCCCCCCCCCCCCCCCCCCCACCCAAAATGTGTATGTTGGAAACCCCCCCCCCCCCCCCCCCCCCCCCCCCCCCCCCCCCCCCCCCCCCCCCCCAAAATACACAATAAGAAACATATTATAAAAACAATACATATTATAAGAAACAAAGGATATTGAAAAACCTTGAAATAAAAGTATGCATATTAGATTGATCGAGTTGGCTGTATTTATTTTTCACCACGCAAGGGAGGAGTTGAACTTAATTTTGAGTTTTGAGTTTTGTGAAAGAAATTTATTAATTATCTGGTGTTTCCCATGCAAGAGTTATTATTACAATGTGTTCGTTTTTATCAGTCAAATACTTCTTAAAATGAACTATTCAATATTTACTGTCATAATTTATTCTTTTATGGTGTATGGTATTTCACTATCATTTCATACACAGACTTTAAAATTTGATTTAAGTAGTAAGGAACTGTGTATAAGTTACTAATTTTTTGTTAAACTGAATATAAATGCGAATAAAGCTTCTTAAAGTTCTAGAAATGTTTATAACGTAATTGATTTTAGAAGGAAATCATAGTACAGTACTTTAAACTGCATATAAGATTAGAAAAACTTTTAATTAAAGCATAAGTTTTAAGCGATATTGAACGTCATATATGAAACAGTATTTTTTCTTTTTTAAAATTGTGGTGAGTATTTATACATAGACATGCACATTTATACATACACATTACATGCCATTCGATCTTATAAAGCTATAAAAAGTCTCCAGATAAAACGTGTGCAATTCGTAATATAAATTGACAATTTCCTAAAATTTTGGAACTTTTTGTACTTTTTGGTTTTTAACCTACAAATTCCGATATCAAATAATTAAAATAAATATGTTTAAAATATCCAAAACCGCACAAAAGATAATCTGTTAGTATTTCTCATAACTCTTCTTTACAACATATGTGTGTATCCCCCAAATAAAAGCTATTTTTCTTGTAAAGTCTTTTTTATTGCACTGGGATTTTAATAAAAATTATTTTTAGTAATAATTACAGCTGAAAGTTTGTTAAATATTATTAAATTCATCCCCATCCTGTAAAGACAAAGCAGAAGATCCTCTTACAATGGAATCAACGTTTAATAAGTATAAAAAAGATTTACTTTTTAAAAAAGTGAACAAATGTGGGACACTTTTCGCTCCTTTATTCGCAATGACCACCCACATTAAACGAAATGTAATGATTATATTTATACAAACACTCGCACATATATTTTTGAAGAAAATCATATTGCAAAGCTTTTAAAAATGTCTGATTAATAATCTTAATTTAAAATAAATAAATATACAACCAGTCTAGCTCATATCAAGCTCTTTTCCTTTTAAATTATCAGCTGTATGCGATCCGCACTCCAAACACCTGTCCAAACCGCTTGAAATGTGATTCGGTAAAAAATATTTATAAACAGATAAAAAAGAAAGAACGACCGATCGAAACTTTGCTTTCATCGTCACAATCTTAACACCCGAGATCTAATCCACGTTTAAAAGCACCCTTGTACAAATCCTCTGTAACGTTTAGCTGTATTATTTTTATAAAAAAGCAAGATCTCAAAAAGAAATAGAAGCAATAAGAGGGAGAATTTTATTCCCCATCCCGACAACGCTTCCTTTGAGGGGGTCTTTAGCCTCCCGCTGTGCCCCCTCCCCTCAACAACAAAACGCCCCCCAAATTACAATTGTGAAGCTTTAACTGTATGAGGGCAAAGAGCAATTGAACCTATAGAAAAGATCCGAAAAATACGTTGGAATTGAAAGGTTGATTTAAAAATATTAAAAAAATAATGTAGACATGCCGTCGTGCAAAATTGCCTTAGGGGTTGCCAGATTGAGATAAAATCGTCGCGCGGCGCTAGTTTTTTATTTGCAACTTCTCTTAGTGGGTTAATAATTATAGTCAATTTCAGGGTGAACTGTGATCTTTATTTTTTTCTCCACTTTGAAAAAAGCTGTCGATTAATTTATTACTCATATTTTTTTTTTCAAATTCTCTATGTGGTGTTGCTAGACAATTGAGTTAACTTGGTGTTACAATACGAAATAATAAAGGGAACTAGTAGATTACCCACTTAGCAGTTTTCCCCGTACTTTATACGGGTAATACTTTACTTGTGCCCAGCGCGATGTACCCGTATGTGGTAATGGCATCACTTTTTCGTAACTCATGTTTCTGATCATCACGTCTGATTTATTCTAGTCATAATCATAGATTATTACTGTCTTGTATAATATACATTCTTAATTTTGGGGTCAATAAATGATTTTTATACATATTTTGTCCATAAATGCAATTTTCTTACTATACATCTTTGATAATAAAAAATAGACATAGGAACTAGTTCTTTTAATTTATTGAACAACTGAGTGGTTAGAAGCGATTAAAAATCCCTCCGAAATAAATTTAGCCATTCTCAAAAACTTCACGGATGCATCATGATGACATAGAACGAGTTAATAAAGAAAAAAAAAATTTCTAACACATTACAGAGTCAAGCTGATTACCTCTCAATTATTTAACTACTCGTATCCTTTTATTGGTGCAGGATAAACTTGTTTGAATAAGGATATTCTTAAAAGAAAAATAACGCAAAGCAGAAAATAGTATTTATGATTCATAACTATCGTTTTATATTCCCGAGTATAAATCTAGGGTCATACTTTATCAGAACGACAGACAGGTAGGCCCTGTTTCTTTCTTTTTTTTAGAATATATAAATTTCAACTTATCAGAGGACAGTTGAATGAGTTATTTGTAAGTTGATTATTATCAGTGGGGGATATTTTAAAACTACCCTTTCTAAAGAATATTCTTTAACTTTAAATTTTCTTTTGCTGTTCAATTCATTTTTCATTGCTAGAGTTGGATATTTAAGGACAAAGGTAATTTTTTCTTTAAAACATTTGCATAGATTAAAAAGTTAACAAATTTATATTTACAGTTAGTTAAAGATAAAATAGGTGTTTAAAAAATATTTCAAAAATTTGTAAAAATATGTTTGATCAGTTATGAATGTTTTCCTTCTTGAAAACGTTGAAAATAATGATACACACTTATCTGCTAGGAAAGAATATTTTAAATAATATAAAAAAGGCTAAATGAATGAAAAGTAGTTGATTTTTGTTATTTTGATTATGTAATTTTAATGCTAATAGAACTGTAATTATGTTGCCATATTAAAAATAGCTTACTTTCTAGCGAATGTTCTGTCTTTAATTTTTTAGTTAGTTTTAGTTTATGCAATAATAAAATTAAGATAACCTTTTTGTCCCAGTTTATGTATTTACTAGCTTCAAATTATACTTTTCTATTTATTTCATTTTCTAAGAATGCTCCTGTCAGTCATTTTATTTCTGCCCATTTACTGTCTCATTCTGCTCTAATTTCTGAATATAAGCTCTCAACATTTGTCTCCATATTACAGAGATTTGTTAATAAAGCGTTACATAAAAGCGATACACAATTGATCAGAAATAGTGTGATGAGGGTGATAATAGCAAACGCATTTACTAAAACGTGAGAGGGGGTTGTTATGGAAGAATGAAAAAATTAATTTTTCTCGATAATCCTGCCTTTCTAGTGTTGATTTCCCTAGAAAATGTATTAAAAGGCATACTTAGAACTGCCATGTCAAATTTATAAAATTTTAATTTAGAAAAATTGGAGGAAAAGTTTTAATTTCGGTTTATATTTTTAAGGTTTCTCAACCTAATATAATTTTTTAAAGCCGTGCTTTAAAGCAATAGAACTTGATTCCTGATATTGCTAATACCTATTCCCGGTGGAGAAGCGAAAGGGGAGATATGGGGGTTGTAATCCCCATGAGCATTCCTATATATGTGTATTATATATTTAAAGATTGCTTTACTAATTTTGAGTTAGGAGCTGAAAGGGGAGAATAGATAATTTTCTCCTATTTAATTCAAGAAGTGAATTAAGCACTTATCAAGTACTTTTTGTGTGATTTTCAGTTAATATATAAACTAGGATTGTGAAACTCATCTTCAGTCAAAGACCAGGAAGTCCAATAAAAGTAAACGAGGTACTGAATCAATAATTTTTCGAAAGTTTTGACTATACTACTATGTTTACCAACTTATAAAACTTGAAACAAAACTTACCACTAATTGGTGTTGTAATTGGTGGCCTTAAATTTGACGCTTTTGATATCAAGATTCATTGTTTTCCTTCTATTACCTATTATGACCAAAAGCTTTCTTTGAACTACAGTCAAGAAAAACTATGTTTTCAAATTTATTAAAATATATATATAACTACCCCCCATGTATATATACATATACATACATATATATATATATATATATATATATATATATATACATATACATATATATATATACATATACATATATATATGTATATATATATATATATATATATATATATATATATATATACATACATATATATATATACATATATATACATACATATATATATATATATACATACATACATATATATATATACATATATATATATATATATATATATATATATATATATATATATATATAATACTGACTTATTTACTTATGTTTGTAATCCGTTTACGCTTGTTTAGATCTTCGCAAACGAATATTTACAAATGCAACACGTGCTTATTTAATATTGCATCATATTTTATAAAATAAATAACCGGGTGAACATATTAAGTAATTGTGCCATCAGTTATGAATTTTGAAATAATGTCAGTAAACGTCTTTTTTTTTATGAGTGAAATGTAGAAATTAAATTTCAATTCATAAAATATTGCATGATATTTTAAAATGTTTGTGTTACACAACATCTAAAAAATAACTTTTCTGAAATACATCTGAAATTTAATAACAATGGGAACAGAAACTAGGAATGATAAATTGTTTTTGATGCGACAGTTTTACGGCCGTCAGATAGTTATACTGCTTTGTGTTGTCATTATTAATAAATATAAGCAATATATGTGTATATGGTTATTATGAATAAAAACAAAAATAAATAAATAATATTTGCATAAAACTGGAATAACTTTTTTGTTTCTGTTTGCATGCTGTTAATGCTAGCGAGCATTGTACACCTTTAATGGTCTTCTTTCCATATCGCTTTTCCCCCCTCTCTCTCTTCGGATAATGTTGAAAGAAGGGAAAAAAAAGTTTGGTGTCGTTATTATTTTTTTCCCTTGGAGGTGGGGAAATTGAGGTTTCATGATTTCTCCAGTTATTACAAGCAATTGTTGCGGTATAGTCCATTTATACGATAGCTGGAGGCAGATTGGTTATGAGTCTGGCTAGCTGTTTGCGGTTATGCTTGTCAGCCTGTACCGATTCAGCGAACCTCTCTCGAATGCTGTTTTCTTTCTTTTTATCGGGCGCATCTCTAAAAAGTTCTTCAATCACACGTCTCGTGTGAAGCGGGTCTGCTGTGTGGCAACCCCGGCGCAATTTTACGATGGTCGGAGCTGAATCGGATTTTGCTGCATCGGGTCTTCGCGCTGTGTCCGCTGAAGATGGGAGTGTGCGTGGGGAGGCGAGGGGAGATATAAAAAAGAGAATCCTGAAGAAAATCTTCGATCAGAGTTCATGACCTTGCTGCCTCAGGAAGCTTTAGGATCAGTAGCTCTTTCCTCGTGATTTATGAGATAGAAATAGTCAAAATTGCCGCCGTGATGGAAATAAAACGTTTTATAGCGAGAGAAGTATGCAAATATCGTTAAAGTTTCCATTTTAGAATATTGTTAACGCAATAATCCCTCCAGATTTATTTTTCTACCTTTTTTATATGCACTATTACCTAATATTCTTTTCTATATCACTGCGGTGTTGTAAAAAAATATTGGTTTTCTTTCATTAACTGTCAAAGTTTTTCGGCTTTGTATAATCACTGTTTTACTGTTAGATATAAATTTTCAAGACTAGATTAATCATTTGCTCTGTAAATTTATATTAATAAGGAAATTTTTCTATACATAAATATTGGAGAATGCCAGACCTTACTGGTTCAGTAAAAATATCAAGCAGCAAACATTTTAAAAATGCAATCTTTATTGCATGCATTCACGTTTTTTGTTAAAAATTGAATCCCCTATTAATTTCTTTTTTGTGTAAAATGGTTTTGAATCTTATTAAAATCTAATAAAAGATTTTTTTTTATTCCTTGCTCCACATTCAGAGTGTTTTAAAGCAAAAGATTTGGGGGAAGGAAGCAGTGAGTCTTTTAAAATAGTATAGAAAGTAAAATAAAATTTTAGAAAAAAAATCTTTGAAAATTTGATTAGAAAAAAATTTGTATATTGTTTCCATATTTATGCGTTCAGGGGAAATATATTTATTAAAGCACATTTGGCTGTAGTATGTAATAATAATAACTATGGAGTAAAAATTTGAAAATAGTCATAATTTTCTTTGAACCGCTAATGTGCATTGCAAATTTTTCTTTCTTGTCATATTTTTTCTTTCTTCTGCATTATGCTTGTTTTCTTTAATTAATACTTTCTCTTATTCACTCTTTGATCTGACTCATATCGACGTATTCTTTTACACAAGAAAAGATAGGTTGTTAAACATCCCTTCATTTATTTCAGTTGGAGAAACTAATACCAGCCCACAATAAACGGATCGCGTGTTAACTATTTCTTAAATGAATTCGCAGTCGGACAGATTTTTCCTATGTTATGATATAATAATTTTTATTCTTAAACATATAATGGAAAATTAACATCTTGTCATAATAGAAAAATTACTTTTGCAATTAAGTGGAGTTTCTAGAATTTAATTTTTTTTTTTGGTGTATATTGTCGTTGTCGGGAAAGAAGCAGTTTCTTTAATTTAGATTACCACTTGGAAAAAACTAAAGTATACTCTATATCAATAATATTTCTCCCATCTAAAACTGTTCAAGGATTGATAAATTTTTATCAAGCTATAAAAATTACAAAAATAAATCACTTAAGAAAAGTAATATAGGAACCAAAAGTACAAAAAATCCTTACTAGAACTATTAGATTCCTACAGAAATGATAAATAGATTAAAATCATTTAATAATTTAAAAACTATCTGGACAAAAAATAGCTCCTGTAATCACTTTCAAGGAAACTATTAAGGGGAGGAGAAGAAAGCATTCTACAGGGATGTCCCCCCTTGTGTTTGTCTACAAATATTGACCCAGATAAACTTTTCCAAACACAGCGAATACTTGTTATTGTTTTCTTATGAATTGATACAGATGGAATCGTTTTTTTCCTTCTTGGTGCTAAAAACCCAAGCACGATGAGTAAAATAAAGTTAATTTTTTTTTAAGTTGAACGATGGCCGGATGGTTAGGACGCTGGAACCATAGTTGGTATGCTCGATTCCCATGAGGCATTGATGGTCGCAGAAGTTCGGAATCGATTTTAAGCATTAAGTCCCGATCTCATTAACTGTCGTGTTACTAAACAGTAGACAGTAGCACTCCAAGCCAAACCAATTTTTTTAAAGCTTAGAATTTCTCTAATGGTGGTAATAAACAAATTTCAATTTCAGAGAAAATCTTGGAAAGTGACTACGTCCCTTTGCACCTCCCTCTTTATGCCCCGTTTTTGCGATTACTTTCCTCATATAGTTCATAACCGCTTCTCGAAATATAAGAACGAATTTATCTTATAGAAACCTTATATATTTGTAAGTATTAGAATCACAGAGGAGTTTTTGGAATTTAATGCTTAGACGCTTTTATGAACTCAAAAGTGAAGTAGATTGAGGAATTAAATTTATCGTTAGAGATATAAACGGGTGTACGAAAATTATTACAGTAGACATAGACACCTGTACAAGCATTCACCACTATAGCTAACTCTATGCAGACAGTTAAAACCAGTATAGAAGAAAAAATAAAATAGAAAGTAGTTTCGGAAAAGAAAGAAAGTGAAAACAGACCTAAGTACCTTATATAACCTATAACGTTAAGTAGAGCGATCGAAATTCCTGTCGCCTCGTAAACGATCCCAATAAAATGGAGATCCCTTTTCCCCAGCTATATTCTGTCGTGGCACAATTAATCATTCTATTTTTCTTGCATCTGCTTTTGCGGGCACCTGTGGTGACCTTTAGCGGCATGTCCACTCGGAGCGACAGTGCGATGGCTTCTTGTTGTGAAGCTCAATACAGCGCCTCGAGCTACCGTCAGAAACAAGTTTGCATCTCCGGTATTGTAGTGAGCTGCACATGGCCCCTCCCTAAATCCGGCATCGTGTATGTAATTGAAGGAAATCTGCATTTTCGGCTGATTTTAGATGTGTTCGGAGGGGATGGTTTGTGTGTAATGGTAATGAATATGTTGCTAACCGCAATCTGGTGCAGCGGAAGAAGAAGCAGCGAATAGATTACCCAGGACCGAAGGGACGCTTATAATTTGTCAGGCTGGTGCGTTTAGCAGATTACACGGGGCATAGCAACCTACTGATTGGGATATAAAAAGAAGATAATTAAAGCCATTATTTTAATACAGAGAAAGATATTAGCTGTTTAACAGATTTATTCATTGTTGTAGGATTTTTTTAATAACAAATGAGATTTTTTCCGATTTGCAAATAGACCTTCTGTTAATTTGCTGCCATGCGCCTAAATGAATTTTCCTCCAAAAGATTTGTTGTTGTAGACCTAAAGGGTTGACATCGATGAACACGACAATCTGTGTACAATTCAAGGACTTTTGAAAATATTCATTTGTTAATTTTTCATGCTATGCTTATGCTGTGTATGCGATGAGCAATTACAAGCATGGTTCGCATGTACTGTATAAATACTGCCTAATTGAGATAATGGTTGATAAAAGCAGAATATTTTTTATTGAATCCATTTTTTATACATACATATTGAAAAGCAATGTTTTTGTATATAAAACGAATGCATGCAGTTGCGTATGTAATACATTTTAATTCAGATGTAATTTCAGGAAATAATTTGTTTTTATTTCTAACTAGTAGATATAAAATTCAAATAAAAGCACTTGTTGCATAAAATTTTATTATAATAAATACTATTATATCTTTAACAGCATTTTTTAATGATGAAGCTTAAAAAATATTTAAATGTTTTTATGACTTTAATTCGAGACAGTGCATTTATTAAAATTAACAGATAATATGAATCACCTCTTAAGGTTACATTATATTTTTTTTCACTATTTTTCCTACAGACTACAAAACCTGTTTTGATTTTGTTTCAAAGAGAAAAACTTATAAAGTGTTATTTAAAAAATATTTTAGCTTTAATGCAATAAATGTTAGTGTCTTAAGAATTGTTTTTCACAGTAACTCAGAAAATTATTTTGATTGGTTTGTTTTGGAGTGCTCCGGTCTACTTTTTGCAACACGAGGGCTAATGAGACCGGGACCTACAGCCTATAGCCGATTCCGAACGGCTACGAACATCCATGCCACTGTGGTATTCGAACCCACGAACTCCGGTACCGAAGACCCTAACCAATCGGCCATCGTTCGGCAAAATTTATTTTGAAAGAATTAATTAAAAGTACTTATTTTCGATTCAAACAAAAGCTTTCAAAAGTATTTATTCTCTATTTTATTAGAAATACTATGACTAAATAATTCCCTGTTTATCCTTAGGAACAATTACGAGTCAATGTACACTCATCCCTTTAATCTTTTGAGAAATTGTAAAGGAAAAGTAATTAACATGTTAGTTTAATGCATATATTTCTATAGTGCACGGTTTTAAAGCAGATACCTTTGTTAGTAATAGCCTGCGACTGAATGGTGATAAGGATTTTACACGGTTTCCGCGCACCTGGAAAGTCAGGGAAAATCATGGATTTAGACAATGGATTAATTTTGTCATGGAAAGTCATGATTTTCTAAGTAAAATGAGTAAAAGTCATGGATCCGCTGAGCTACCAATTAAGAAAAACCAAGAAATGCCTCTGCAAGTGAATTTCCTTTCTGTTCGCCAAGGAAACTCAAAACAAGCAAGCTTAATAGGGGGGTAAATGTATAAGTATATTATTCTAGTTTTTTCTTAAATTATAAATTAAATTTTTATTAATATAATAATAATTATTTAAAAAAAATTAGTTAAGATTTTTTTCTACAAAATATAAGCTTATCTTTAGGGCTATTATATATAAACGTTATAGGGTTATCGTGTTTGGCTATTATTCTTGGTCACCTCGATAATACCTAAGTACTCTGAATTCAAATTGGAAATTTTTGATTGCATTCAGAAAATTGCTGTATGATTAAACTTAGGTATGTAGATACAACAATTTATATATATATATATATATATATATATATATATATATATATATATAAATATATATATATGTGTGTGTGTGTGTGTGTGTATGTGTGTGTGTGTGTTTTAGAGAAAAGAGTTTATAAACATTTATAAAGTTTTTTTTATCATCAATTTTGTAATTTCTCTAAAAGAATATATTTTATTTGTATGTATATCAGAATTTTTATTCATATGTACTTTAACAAAATATTTTTAAAGTCATGGAAAATAATCTTCTGAAGTCAGGGAAAGTCATTGATTTGAAAAATTTTATTTTGGCGGATACCCTGATCTTAGCAGTTATTCTTATATTTAATGTCCGTGCAGCGGTAATACAGTGTTCTGATAAAAAGCAGAGAAATTCCAAAGTGTAAGAAAAAGTTTGATAAGTAAAGTTTGAAAAAGTAAAGTTTCAGCGAAATAAAAGAATATTTTAATTTTCTGATAAAATATTAAGGTATGAAGAAAGCTATAGTCATTCTATTTATTATTTAAGTTACATTGAATTATAACAAGCGGTAATTTTTAAGTAGGGTCTTAACACATCTTTATAATTTATCTAATTATGGGCCAGAAACAATTTTATTTTTTAAATCAGTTTCCGATAAAGAAACGTTATGAGCAATGCAACTTCCTTTAGATATACCAAGAATAAAGAATAAAAAATTATATTTCTGATAGTTTCACTTTAATAAAAGACAGAGTATGGTCAGGTACATTATTTAAAGACTAAATATGAAAAAAAAAACTTACAAAAATATGTTAATGTAATTTTGGCTTATACCAGAAAATTCATTATAAAGTAAAAATCTGGGAAAAAAATAATATTGCAAGAACGTTGCATAGATAAGAAAAGGCTTTAAGGTAATTTTATTTCTTAATCTGCACAAAATTATCTTAATAATCTTTTAACTGCAGATATTTATAACTGTTCATAAAAAAAATTCTTTTAAAAAGAAATTAAATGAACTACCTTTTTTTTATCCCACAAGAGGAACATATACTATGATAGTGACTTTAATATTCTAAGCCGTAGTGTTTAGCATATTTCGAAAAAAAGGAGAATTATATATATCAAATATAATTCTAAGATTATTCTTCTGATAGTTTAATATAAACAAAGGACAAGTAGTTGTTACATGAAATATAAAATATGGAAAATAATTGCTGGTAAAATACTGTAAGTATTATTTGCGGCTTGTGCTGCAAATTTCAAAATGAAAAACAAATTTCGAAAATAACAATTTGCGAAGACATTGCATGGATAAACTTTATGAGAAAAAGATTTAGGGTAATTTCGATTTTTAATCTGCTCAAAAGTATCTTAATCTCCCTTTTTTACTGCAAACATTTTTAATAAATATATTTAAAAAGTAAAATGATCCAATGCTTTTTTCCCTACAAGAGGAACATATAATGGCAAAGTGACTTTAAAAACGATGACAAAGTGACGAAAAATGCAAAGTGACGAAAAAAGGAGAATTATATATATCAAATATAATTCTAAGATTATTCTTCTGGCAGTTTAATTTTAACAAAGGACAAGTAGTTGTTACATGAAAGATGAAATATGGAAAATAATTGCTGATAAAATACTGTAAGTATTATTTGCGGCTTGTGCTGCAAATTTCAAAATGAAAAACAAATTTCGAAAATAACAATTTGCGAAGACATTGAATGGATAAACTTTATGAGAAAAAGATTTAGGGTAATTTCGATTTTTAATCTGCTCAAAAGTATCTTAATCTCCCTTTTTTACTGCAAACATTTTTAATAAATATATTTAAAAAGTAAAATGATCCAATGTTTTTTTCCCTACAAGAGGAACATATAATAGCAAAGTGACTTTAATATTTTAAGCCGCAGTGTTTAACACATGTCGAAAGAGGGGGAGGGGAGACATGTTTTTCCCCTGCCTCTCGCATACTTTCGTTGGATCAAGTGGAATTTAATCCCCGAGACAGGTAGCCCTTTGCGTAACGGGCGTCCTCCCTTTGTGACACTTCCTCGAATTCCTGGCTTCGAACACCATTCAACGATTCCACAATCCGAATGCAATGTGAAAATCGCCGTAGTTCCTTGCACCCTGTTTTAAAAAACAAGCCGCACGATTCTCAAGAAAAGAGAGAAAGAGATTTTCCTCCTCCTTGCGATTCTCGTCGGACGATTGTCCATCTTGTTGGGATGTCAAGCTTCCTTCCGGTTTCTCTTATCCACCCTAACTTCCGGTCTCATCTCCAGTGCTTCCGCTTTCGGTCGTCCTTACTCGCGTGATTTTTTTTTCGCCGCTTTTTTTTTTTCTTGCCTCTTCTCTAAGGGCGCACGTTCGGTTCCTAGTGCTTTGTGGTTACGGTTTTTCGGTGTATTATTAGTTAAGAATTCTCTCCCCTAGGAATCTCTTCTTCGTGCTTGGGCTGTCTCTTTTTATGATTTTTCTTTACGTCGAATTGTTCTGTTATGAAGTAATCTGGGAGTCTTTTTCCGGGTATAATTGCTTTGGGTGCTCATTTTTCCGGTGCATTAATAAAGGGACGATGCCCTTCCCCCGCTTACATTTCGGATATTTCCCCTACTGTCAATATAGGCTCTGGTTTAATATATAAAAATGAAGAGCTTAAAGTTTTTAGTTTTCAGGTTCTATTCATTTAGAAGATCATATACTTCATAAAAAACCATTAATAAATTAGTACTATTTTTACTGGTGCCGAATTGTTCTGTTATGTGTACTTGACAGGAAAAGGGCAAATGTGTCAGAAAAATTAGTCACATGCACTGATCTTTGTTTCCTTCTCCATACTAATTCTGTAAATCGTTCTTTTCGACTGAAAAGAAACTTTGTTTAATAATTAATTAAATTTAAAAAATGCTTTAAAAAAGATATATAAGAAAATTAAAGTAAGGAGATTTTACTGCTCTCCCTCACTTTTTGTGTGATATTTATATTTCCTACAAGAAAAGGCACCGTAATGTCATTTAAATTATTATATTTTATTATTTTTTATTTTGTATTTTCATTATTTTTTTTCATCTTAAGTTAAAATAAAAGTACTTTCTTTGCTACTGAAACACACGTACATATAAGCATGTAATTTTTTCAAAAATTTTTCTTAATAAAGTATGTAGGAAAAATTCTTTGAAATTTCCCCCAAAATGTCAGGAGATGTACTTTTAGCACTTCAATAAACATCTTAATGAGCTAATCTGGAAGTCTTTATTTTTTCCGATTATAATTGCTTTTGGTGCTGATTATTACATTGCATTAATAAAGGTATGATATCTCCTCCCCTCTTTTATTTTGAATATTTTTCCTTGTATATAATCTCGTAGTGTTTAAATATGAAGTAAACTATCAAATGTCGGAAAAATATTAGACAAAGTAAATAGTTTTCATATTTTATACGTTGGTAAGACCAAAGACTAAATAAAGATGATTTAGAAATTATTAATATATTATAGGACAAAACTAGGAAATTCTCTCAACGACCACTGACCAGTAGTAGCAATTTCAAACAGATATACATGTTTGTAAATTATATACATGTTGCAATACTTCAAAACAACTTATGCATTGAATTAATTGCTTATTTTCATTTTTTTCCGTAACGTCCGATGCAATTTTCTCAATGCTTCATATAATTAACTACATGTCGAGGGATGCACTTGAATGTTTTTTGTTTGATATGAAAAATACTTTACGATTTTTTTTTCAATATATAAGTGTCTTTGAAAATCAAGAATGTATAAATATTTTTTAATCATCATGCATGGTTTAGTTTTAAATTTTTGTCAGTGTTTTTATTTCTATTAGAGTTTTAAAGTAGTTTAGAATAATCTTTATTGAAAGTTTGTTATTTTCATAGACTGAACTGCTATTAAAATCCGTCTCAATAATAATTGCATAATGCAACCACAGTTTTAGTTACACGAATTTATATTAATGAGGGAAAAAAACTCTCCAGCTGCAATAATAGAACTTAGTGTATATTAATGTTTTTTTCTTAAAAAAGAACCCCTTTTATTATACGTTATTTTAATAAATGGAAAGCAATATTTTGATTTAAACTTGTGAAAAAAATTACTTTACACTTATTAATATCTCTTGCTCTGTATTTAATAATATTTATCATGTTTTACTAATCCTTCTATTGAACATTATAGAAAATTGTACAGTGGCATGTCTAACTTTATTGATTTCATATTTGAAACTTTGAATATGTTCAGATGGCTTTGCATATATACTAGTATTACTTTAGAAGAACTGTCGCTAAATTATGAATGAAATAATTGAATGCATAGTTTAAAATAATCCAATATCTTAAATTGTTTCAGGAATGTTTAACTATTTGCCAATTAAAGGAATAGCTTTAATTTTATAAAAGCCGACATATTTCTAATATTTTAGAATAGTCTGCTTATTTACTGTTTTTATTTATTATAAATGTTCTCATTAATTAAAAATATTCTCATCTGTGAGAATGGAGAATCACGTTTGCATTAATATCGTAACTGTTTCTAATATTATGTAGGCATGCAGTTATTTTTTTAATGACTGAATCATAGTAAAATTCGTATTTTAAGAAAAATTATAGAGTCTTAGAAATTTACTTAAACTATGATTTGGTGCTTTTGCAGTAAATTATTTACAGAGAGGATGATCACAAATGGAGTTAATGGATCTGTATGCTATATAAATTAAGGGAGAATTAATATAATGTCTTCTGAATGTTGAAAACTTTCTTAACCATTTAAAATCCGATTTATGACAAATTCCTATACATTATTTACAGCTAATTTGTTGATTATCATTTAATACCACTGAAATCTCGTCGAACATGTTGTACCAAACAAATAGTAATATTTACGAATACTACTAATATGAATTTTTATGTTTATCCTATTATTTATAACATTTTAGTCATAATTAAAACACATAGAAATTTTAGCCACTTTATTTATTTACTAATTTTATTTTTTATTCTCCTTTTAGATAAAGCGTTCTGTGCAATGCAATGATCTAGTCCCTGTTGGCAGCAAGAAGCCTTCTGAATTACGTGCACTAACGTCCGATATTAATGAATGCTTCACAAATCAAAGTTTTCCCAACGAGCAAACTGCGGTATCCAGAAGCTCAGACTACTGTTTTAGTGATTTCGTTAAAACTTTTGAAAGTTATCGAAAGAGTGTAACTAGCCCATATCTAAACATTGAAAAGCCAGGATTTACAGAAAATAATCATCTAAATTCACCTGAAATTGCAATTCAACAGACGGCAAGTGCATTTGAAGAATCTGAAGGTGGCTCGAGAAACACCTGGGAGTCGTTAAACGGAACTTATTGTGCTGTAAATAATAAACCATCTAAAACTTCGACTCCGTATTCAGTACAAGAAGATAAACGAGATTTTGCCTCTGCCAAAATGTTTATGGCCCAAAGTCGTGTGAGTGCTGGACCTCACGACGGAATGATCTCTGGTGGCTTAAACAACTCATATCCTCAATCTGGTCATTTTGGAAACCCAACTTATTTTATGGGTCAACCCCCTGTTACCCAGTCAATGTATAGCTACCCGGACACTTCGTGTAGGATGGCCGTATCGGCCTCAGAACTTAGTCAAAATTTCAACCGTACAATGGCTTACCAGAATGATCTTAGACTAAATTATCATTCTTCCAATACAGATTATGGTTCTAATTTTTCAAACAACAACACAGGATCTTGTTACAACAGCCACTGTACCTCAGACATGAGAATGAACTATAACACTCCTAACGGTAATGCCGTTAGTGGTGATACAAATACAATGAACTATCCTGGAGCTATGAACTCTAGTTACCACCAAGGTTCGAGTCATTTAAACAACGTCTTGTACCATCATTCTCATCAAAATGCTAAGGCTGATTGTTCAACAGATATATTTGCTAAGCCGACAGCATTTGGAGAACATTGCACAAGTGTGAGACACAAGCTTGATTCTTCTGCGCCGCCACAAGATGCAGTTTCTGTTAAGACTGAACTAGTGCGTAACCACTGCCCATACACCGTTACCGGTGGAAGTAATGGGGTCTATAATGGTCCAGAACAGCAACAAATTTTCATGGGAAGTGTACCTTCTCCTGTAGCCAAAGACGATTGTTTTAGGCCTCGAATATCATCTGCCGTCACTGCACACACATATCCGAACTCACCTTCTATTCCGTCCTCAGCACCCGGTTTACAACATGCACATTCACATCAATTCACCGACACGTCAAGGCAGCCATGCTTTCGCGGCAACAACGGAACACCGAATATCCTTCCAAGTGCTAATGGCTCATACGAACCGCTGACCCCACCACCGTCAGAGCCGAATACTAGCCCACCGTTGGACAGTTTGCCACGTAAAACTCCCCCTCCGCCTTATCCTGCGCCTTTTCCGGGATCCAAATGTACTCCCGAAATTCAGCAACAGCCAAAGTACAATAGGAGGAACAATCCAGAACTAGAAAAAAGGAGAACGCATTTCTGCAACTTCCCAGGTAAGAGCATTTTACATTTACATTTATAGTTCATTTTATTCTTGAAAAATTAGGAAAATTTGTATAGCATTAGGAAAATTTTTAGTTAGGTTCACTATATACGAAGTTCAGTAAAAAAATATAATAAAAGAAGATTGGCGATGATTGCTTTCGTGTATTAAAATTCATACACTTAGAATCTTCATTTCTTGTTTTAGATCATGAGCGTCACCAACAGATTAGTTCTCGGTAATTTATTGCTGATAAAATAAAATATTTCATATTGCAAGATAAAAGAAATTGATTGAAACAGTTAGAAAGCTTTTGACCAATCCTTATCTTTTTATCCGTTTTGCAGTGCATAATAGGTCGGACAGTTTACTCTTATTCTTGTACTTTTATTTTCCCACGGTGGTATCGATTATAAGGTGGACTATTCTTTAGTTCTGAATTTTTTTTTACTAAAAAAGAAATTGCTGTACCGAAAAGATCCTTTAAACAAATCTTTTTAGCAAAGGTGTATTCAAATAAAGTTTAATTCATAAATGATACAGAGACTACAAAATAACAAGTTTATATCCTTTATTAATAAAATATGAACATTTTTTCTATACGTTTACGCCCCCTGTCATTCAGCATCATAAATTTAAAAATAAGTATATTAATTTCTAATTACAATAAGTTGATGTAAAAAATAAGGTAATGATCAAAATTCTACGGTTAAAATGGTTTAATAAGTGTGTTTAACCCTGTCCCGGCCGGAGCCATACAGTCAAAATGGTTTAATAAGGAAAAAAATTGTGATTTTTCCTCTTGAAAAACAGTATTTCGCGTTTTTGTTCTGTATCTGTCTTGGTTAAGTGTTTCACTGTATGTATTAGAAACTAAAGTAACTTTTATATGCAGTAGACCAGTCATGGAGAAGCAAAAGATGCGTGTCAGTACTATTTTTATGGCATACCTTCCGTTTAACTAAGATTATATCAGTTGGAGTAAATAATAATTGATACTGAGTTCATTATGGAGAATATACTTGTTTTAAAGTTTTGCTCAGAATATATATCCATATTATTTTTTATTTCGAATATATTCAATGTTTCTTCTTCCCAGATGTAAACCGTAGTGATAAGAAATTTCGAGAGAGATCAACTAATGCCTTGTTTTATGGCCGAAAAAAAAAATGTAAAAAGCCTTGGAATCCCACACAATAATTTTCCTTCATAAGAGTAACATTGAACTATGTTACGAATAATGGTAGAACGAGAAAATTGTTTCAGTAATTCTCTGTTCTTTCTGCAATAATCTGTTTCTCTTTTTATGCATTTACATTATTAAATTTTTCTTTCCGAGAACTCTTGTTTTAATTATATTTTAATTCAAACGGGAGTCAACTAGTTCTGTTGTTTGACTTAGTTTTGAGTACTCCGGTGAACTCTTTGCAATGCAAGTAATAATTAGACCGAGATCTACTGCTTTTAGTCGAACCCACCGACTCCAGTACCAGAAAACAATAGCCATAACTATACGGCAATCATCTGGTCTTGTTCTGGAGTTTTTCTGACTTGTAGATGACATATTACTCTACATCAGTGATGATCAGGCTGCGGCTTGCTGACCACATGCATCCTTAATTAAATTAAATTACATTTTATTATCTCTTTTTTACATAAAACATCAGTGTATGCAATGTATGGCTGATATCTTTCAAGGTTCTTTATGTCCAGCCCTCCCATAAGTCACAATGAAACTATGTAGCTTTTGGTCTCAATAAATCTGTGTATCCTGGCTTTACATGATATAAGTTTGGTTTGCAGAGCAACGGCCAGTATTTTTCAATACAAGAACTAAATTAGACCAGGACGTATTTCTTGATTCCGAATGGCTGCAAATACCCATACCAGGAGGATTTTAACCCGTGGTCTCGGACACCGATAGACACCGTCCTACCGATTCGGATATTGCTTGACAAATAATATTTATAATATAGGTAACTTGGGATGTTAATTACGAGACCATTAAGTTATTCAGGTCCACGATTAAAGTTTAAGGGGAATAAGCGTATGACTATTACACCCACACTCAAGTCACAGCGTGTGAGAGAATAGAATATATTTATTTTGAAATACCTCCCTGATATACTCCTATTGCACGTAGTAATAAACTGCATAAAGCGAGTGAGCTGGAATGGAATAAAACAGCGTCTGAAAGCAGACTGTCATTGTTCTCGAGATTAAATCAAGTCTATGGCTTGATATAATCCGCTACCATTCAATGTCTAAGTGTCTTCGCCTTTGGCACCATTAAACCCTCAAATGTCTATGATGTACAGTTAAAGAAAGTTATTGCAACGCTCACAAAGATCCAAACTAGCAGTTTTCGTCTAATGATATCGTCCGATATGTTGCCATCTAACATTGGTGTGGTAATGTTTTGGAAGGTAACCGCGAGGAAAGTTTGAAATATATCCAGAGCAATGCACTCAAATGTTCTGCAAAATGTTTGTTATTTGTATTTTAAGCGGTTTTCAGAGAAGATGAATCCGTCAACTCTGTATTGTGCAGGTAAATTTGTAGCTGAAATTCTAATTATACGTACTGGAAATCTGTGAACAACAGATTTGAAATTAAATAACTCCTAGGCCAGTGGGTTCCAAAAATTTTTGGTTCCCAAAGTCCTTAATATGTCAAGATTTTTCCGTGGCATAAATCGAAATATTGGCCTTTTTAAACGCAGTGGAAGTACGAGTTCATGTGGTTAGCTTAGTAATAAATATAATAATAAATGGAACAATTATTAAAAAAAAGCAAATAATTTATTGCACATACTTTTAAAAATAATTTATGAGATGTATAAGTTTGAGTGTCATTATAACTTATTCACTGTGTAAATGCTCAAATCCTAAAATCAAACTGAATACCCTCATTAAATTATTAATATACAGTTACACAAATAAAACAGAATATTACGTAAGTTGAATATTACTCTACTATTTAAAAATTTATAATTTTGTGTCTCAACGGATCTCGAAAATAAGTCGATGGATTTTCTTCGCCCCCTAGCATCCGTTACTGTAGCAGAAGTTGTCTAATACTGAAATATTTTCACGGCACCACTCTAAAGTAGCTATAGGACACCGAAGCCAATGTTTGGAAATTCATGCCCTAGGCTGTGCCTCACTGTGCTTTTGAAATAATCTAAAAGGAGCTGTTCTGAATGTGAGATTATGGAGATATTGTGTACACAATACATATATTTCATCTATTTTTTTCCATAAATTTTGGCAAGAAACGAAATTGCGTGTTTATTGAGTTATATTTATCTGAACTAAATGTAACGGTTTGAATACAGTTTGGTATCTTATAGTACAATTTTCCCCACAAGACTTTTTTTTTCTAAATATACAATAGATTATAAAGGTTTATTTTACAAAGTCTAAGTTTATAAATGGAATCGACATAAATAATTTCAGCTATTGCTTGAAAAAGTTGTTAGCAAGAAGAATGTATAATGAAAGAGAAATACGATGCAGAGCCCGGTATGTAAGTGTTACTTGTGGGTTTCAAAATTAAACTGTCGGACACTATATAATTTTTTAAAAAACTGCCTGTTAAAATAAAGTCAAATGCTTCATTTTAAAAAGACGAAGTTCATACATAGAATCAAGCATTAATAGTTCGAGATTTAGTTTGTAATATTTGATAATATAATAAAGTTGTATGAATATTAAAAAGGAAATCCGGCTTGTTATAAGCACCTTTGTTTTCAAAATATTGTTAAGCACTATTATTAGTTTGCTCGTGTGCCTCATTTTTAATTGTGGAAAGAAAAAGAAGTTTTAAAAGGCATATTAATTTTTTTTTTTTAAGAATTCCTCATTTAGTTTTCCCTGTGTTGCTTATTTAGTTAAAAAGAGCTGTTCGTTGCTCCAAAGATGATTTTCACGAACATTCACGCTTCACTAATCTTAAAATAGTTGGTTATATACAATTATTGCAGAGTCACAAAATGCAATTATTCCACTGTGTGATTTTAGGTCAATGGTCGCCAGTCGGTTGTCCGCTAGAAAATTTTACTGACCAGCAAAAATGTATGGAATTTGCATCTTTTATATTTTATTAATAATAAGCTGCAGTATCCAGTGTTGCTCGGGTAGGATAGGGTTTGATATTTTATTTAGATTTAAAGTTTATTATTCAGATTGTAGGCGAGTGGTGCAAAATTTTACGAAGATCTAATAAAACTAGATTTTTTTACAGGCAGAAGAAAATTATTTTTTATCACAAATCTTGAGTTTATACAATGTTTTACATAGAAAGCGCTGTTCTTGCTTCACAGGGTGTTAAGGAATTTTTCTCTCGGTAGATTAAAAAATAACGGTCGCGTTTGAACTTTTACAAAAATATTGAACGTTCAACCGAAAAGAGAACTATATTTGCAAAATCCATAAGTTTTGAAGAAATTTTTGAAATTTTCCATACACACATTCGGAAAAAAATCGTGTCGTCAGAATGAAAATTCATGTAGCTATTAAATGTCGAATGTTTAATCTTTTTAAACACTCGTGAGAAAATTATAGAAAGAAGTATTTTTAATTCCATAATTCGGGAGAGGAAATTCTGGACTTTTCAATAATACCAAAAAGTATTGGATAGAATTGCGAAAGTGTAGACTTACGGGCAAGGGTAGACGTAAGCAACACGAGGGCTTATGAAATCGGGACCTTCTGCTTAAAGCCAATTTAGAACGGCTATGAACAGCAGCAGTGACAATAATGGAATATAATGAAATCCCCGTTAGGGTCCCCAAGAGCAGGTCAATAAGACGAGAGGTCTATTGTACTCAAAATGGAACGGAAGGCCGCGTCCTACCTGTTCGGTCCAAGAGTTCAGGTATTGCTGTTTTATATGAAGTGTCTGAGTCCTTCGTTAATAATTCGTTGGGGATTTATAATGGCACCACCGCATCACACGTTGCAAAATGTTTAGTTAAAAAAATCCACGCCATTTAGTTCGTAATATGACTATTGTTTACCTGTTTTTTCCTAATGGTATGAAAGTTTATATACTTCATTTTCGTAACTAACTGGTTAAGGATTAAATATTTATAATTTTGAGACTTAATCAACTATCGCTATTACTTATTGAACTAATAGAGTGCAACTTGAATAAAACGAATGTCTCCAATTCGAAAATTTCACTCAGTCCCTTAAATGCTTTAATAAAAATTTTCAACCATAAAGACTTTTTGGCGCTTCATCGTTAAGAGGTCGCCCATGGAACACCCCCTACCCGTCTGCTATTGTTCGCATGGGATAACTAAATGGGCTTGTCATTATTAGAATACGTCAGTTTGGACGAAAACTTGAAAGTTGGTGGATAGCTGTCAGATCAAAACATTTTATCAGAAGTTTTAAATAGAAAAGTGCTGCACCGTGGCACGATATCGAGGATGGTATAGGGGAGAAAGAAAAGACACCAATTACTTCATCGTCGTTTTTTAACTAAGACGAATTACATTGGAACATTGAAGGACAAACCAGCAAACTGAAGTTGCTATCGTTGACTAAACATACTTGATGACTTTGACTGAATTCTACGGAACAATCAAGCACTGCACATTTTTTTTTTTTAAATCTGTGATTTTCTGTATTGAATGTAAGGTGTACTTTAAGCATACGTTATGTAAATCTAATTTTGTTTACATATAGTATTTAAGTCTTGGATACCATGATCTTTCTGAATAAATATTTACTTATTGACAAAATAATTTTTCCAGTCTTTTGTAGGAATCAAGTTTAGTTTAAAAAAGCCTGC
Organism: Pardosa pseudoannulata; assembly: GCA_032207245.1. NCBI lineage: Eukaryota > Metazoa > Arthropoda > Arachnida > Araneae > Lycosidae > Pardosa > Pardosa pseudoannulata. Next base: position 98,228,894 of record CM063502.1, read on the forward strand.
CATCTTAGTCCGTTATATTATTATATGCCTCTTTCCCGAATAGCATAAAAGTTTATATCCTTTAATTTCATAACTTACCAGTTATAAGAATTAAATATTAACAATTTTTTAGCTCTAATCAACTTTTGCTATTTATCGAACTCATACAGTGCAACTTGAATAAAACTAACGTCTCTAATTCGGAGATTTCACTCTGCCCCTTAAATAATCATTAGATCAAGTTAAAAGATGCAGATTTTTAAATTCGAAGATTTCAATGATTCGAATGTTTTTTGAGTGGTTCCTTTAGTTTTATATGTACTTGTAATCGTATGAGTACCGTTATTTAAATTTAGATTATTATATTTTGTGTTGTATTCGGGTTACAATTATATCGGTAATTCCCAACTATCTAATCTATGTTAATTCTCTCTTCCGTTGGTTTGATACTGAAAACTGTTACAATGAAGGAAATCAAATGTCGCTCAAAAGGGGGAAAAATAAAAATTGCTGACCGTAACAATGTGAACATGGGACCATAAATAATGTGTTTAAACCTTATATACTATATAGTATACAATCATTATTGGGATAAAAATAGCATATTTTCTAAGGTATCATGCATTTTTGTTAGAAGGTGTGGGCAGAAACCAGAGCAAGGAAATCGAGGTTGCGCGTTCGTCAACTGCTTTTTGCACAAACACATGCAGATTCTTCTCGGAATTTGAGAAGGACGCTCCTTAAAAATCATAAGCATGACTAATGCTCCCCCAAAATGAGATTCAAGAAGGTATATGCATTTTAAATGCCTATGGCGTTTAGGGAACCTATAATTATATATTACCTTTTTTCCCGTATGTATATCATATGAGCCATTTAAATGATATTAAAACTAGACGTTGGACCCAAATCTGTTAAAGCTGATCAGGTTCGCTGAGCTATATAATATTACTCGAAAGATATCCAGTACATGAAGTGAGATTAATTTATGGGAATTAAACCATCTTAAATCAGGAATCAAACTGACATCTATCATCCTGTTATGAAAAGCGAAGTTCCTTCAGATATATTAGCATATACAAAATTTGATCGTCTTTAATAAGATGAGATATACCGTTTTATCGAGTGGATTATGTAGATTATCTTAACTTTGTAAGCTTATTGAAGATATGTAATTAATGTTTGAATTCTAAGGAGAGAAAAAAGTGATGGCTTGCTCAAAACTTCCGGAATCTATGTACTTTACTGTTTGCAACTCACATTTACTTATGGGTAACTACTTTTAAATTTCAAAGATTTTTCCGCTGTATGAACCTCTAATACATACTGGAAATGGAACAATTATACAGTGCAGCTTGAATATTCGAAGTTAAAGAGATCACTTAAAAATTCGAATTATCAAAGATTTCGAGTTAAAAAAAAATTTCAATTTCAGATCCACAAAATGTTTGACGAGATAATTTAGTCAATAAATGAATAATTATTCAGAAAGATCGTGGTATGAAAGACCTACACATTATACGTATGCAAGGAAAAATAAAATTTACGTTCCGTATGTCAAGTACTTAAATATATATTACATTCATTAAAAAAAATATGTAGGTTTGCCCCAAAAAATGTGCACTGTGCTTGTGTCCTGTGCTAATGTTCATGTGTTTTGTAAAAGTCAGTCTCTTAAAGTTATCAAAATCCTCAAACATGTTTAGTAAACGAAAAACAGCTTCTTACGTTCGATTGTCCTTCAATGTGCCAACGAAATCTGCCTAAATGAAAAAGCGACTCTGGTGACAAAGGGATTAGTTTCTCTTCTTTCTCCTTTATACCATGCTCGATGTGGTATATCACTGCTCTAATCTCATTCAACACTTCTGATAAAATATTTTTCTCCGTTAATTCTCCACAAATTTCTATGTTTTCATCCAAATTGACATTTTCTTCTAATGTCAAACCCATATTGTTATCCGATGCACAATGTTGAACGGATGGGAGTATTCTGGTGGTAACTTCTTAACAATGAAAAGCCGAAAAGTCGTGGTTCGAAAGTTTTTATAAAAAACTTCGAAAAAAAGAAGCTGAGCTTAGAACTAGTTAGAATTTTTTTGACATTATTTAATGAGAAATTCAAGGAACTGAGAGAAATTTTCGAATTAGAGACGTTTGTTTTATTCAAGTTATGATCATTTTTTATGTATTTAAAAAAAAAATACTGGTAATACATGCTTTTTCTCGGTTTAGAATATTTCGTACCATTTAACATAAGTTATACTGGTTAAAGCATTGAATAAATTTGACACTGTTTTTCGAAATCGGAAACTACATGCATCTATAATCAGAAGAAAAAATTTCTCCTGCTAGGAAGCTAACCCCGGCAACTAGCATGATAGGCGAACATTTTTCTACCGAGCCACCAAAGTATATATAAAGAGGTAAAGAAAGAAGAAAACACCAGTCAGAAAATCTTCGTTAAAGTGTGATTTAACAAACTTTTTGTTAAATGCAATTTTATTTTTGGTTCGATGTATAGTTAGCGAATACACATTAGTATAGTAAAGTTCAGATTAGCTATCAAAAGATAGCGAAAAATTGTTAACAAAATTTAAACACGGACAGACAGACATTGCGAATTAAATAAAAGTTTATAAAAAGAGTATTCATATTAAAATTTGTTAACTTACAGGCATTTCTTTCCTTTGAAATCTTCTAACAAGAACAGAAGGTCACAATTTAATTTTCATCGGCTTAGTTATAGTTGTTTTCAGTGATATCTCTACTATTGTGTATCTGCGTTAAAAGCAATGAATATATGTACAATGCTATATTTTCAGAATTTCTATTTTTATATTAAATTATAATATCAAAATTATTTAAGCTTTCCGTAGCTTCTGGAATAATTATTTTATATCTAAAGTCATAAAACTTATAAGTTTCTTTCTCTCGTAAATAATAAAGAAATAGCTCTGACGTTCTAAACGTTACGGTTATGCCACACAACCTGATAATTAAAACAGCTGTCTTGCAGAAATTTGATAAATGATTAAAATGTGTCATACCCGTAAATGTAACAAAATAAAATGTCTAATTTCTCTTTCATTTTCATGGGAGGTTTATTCATTTAATGAATTTTAAAAACAAACAGAATTAATAACTTACATAAGTTATCAGTTTATATACCTTTATATATAATTTTATATTAAATGATTCCCAGTCTTTACTGTTTGTTCTAAGTTATAGAAGGCACTATATCTGTACCCATGTTTCACTGCAAATATATCATTAAATTTATTATGTTTCTGAAGACGTTTTTTGGACTTCAGTACAGTAGAACGTTGATTAACCGAGCTTCGATTAAACGAGGTTTCTGTTAACCGAATCAATAAGGAAGTCTAATTTTTTTTTTCTCCTTTCCAAAATGCGCTTGGAAAAAATCATACACATTTTAGTTCGTTGTCCGTGTTACAGGCACTTCTTCCCCACAAAAGCACTCAACTTTCAAGAAATATTACACTCTTTTTAAATCGTTTTAGCTGTGAAACATAAGTTCATATATGTTTAATTTTTTTATCTAAAGAACGTTCTATTGTTTTTTACTTTAAAAGTTAGTTAAATTCGCAAGCACGGAAGGTTTTTATACATGGTTTCTATTAACCGAGATTTCCGATATCCGAGGTACTAGCGGTTCCAATTAGCTCGGATAATCGAGGTTCTACTGTACTTTGTAACACTGGAATGATTTCAATACCAATTAGATGTTGGGGAAGACTTTAGTTCTGTTGCATCCTATAACGAACAAAGAAGTTAGTAATGACTTAAATGCATCTCAGTTTGATTAAATCATTCGTGGTTTTGGATAGTTTAGTTACAATTAGCTTTCTTCTTATATATGCTTCAACATGTAAGACCTAATGGGTACTAGTTCAGTTGTCGAAAGGTCATCGCTAAAATACCGTGAATTATTTATGTGAAAAAAAAATTGGTAATCATCGTAATGGTTCCAATTATGAAAATTACAGTCAGGTATTGCTGCGCTCCAAGGCTTGATCAACCATTATTGGGGATAACGGGAACTGAATATGCGATTTTTGTTGAATTATACATTGTAGTCAGAACCTTGCTATTGAAGAGTGCATAAAACTTCAATTATTAGTTGGCAAATTACTTCAATCAATATGAGATAGAGAAGATTATAAAGAAATCTCAGTTTAATTGCACATTTTCCCCCTCCTTAACCATGTGGAGGTTAGCTTCATTACTTCTTTGTTTTAGAAGTGTTGAGGTATTTAATAACACCTTAAGCAAAATGTCGCAGTTTTTATTTAATTTTTTACTTTAGGGTGAATTTTTCGGACCTGTAATTCATGAGTAGTTATCCATATCTCTTTTATAAGATAGTTTTGGAAATACCCTTAGTTTAAATTTAGTAGTTAACCGCTCTTCCGACTTTTATCACTTATGTTTAAATTTTCAGATTTTCCTTTCATCCCTTTAAATTATTAAGTTTGGAACAAGGATTTTAATGTGAAGAAACAAAATTTAATTATTTACCACTTCTTCAATATATCCAGCAACATGCACAAATGTTTTTATTATCCTTCTGGCTTTTTAACAATATCTTACAAAAGACACCCGCATATTCACACTTAGAACATATGAATGTAAAATCAATTATTGTCATGGATGTATATAGCTATTTAATACCGTTTTAAATGATACGGTGAAAAGAAATAGCCAGATACTTGGCCAAACATACATTCATTCACGATTAACGACTTTACACAGAGTTTAAAAACTTAATTCCACCATAATTATTTTACTCATATTTAAAAAAAATTATTCAATTATTATCTTTTTCTGCTTTTCGGCGAGTGAATTTTGATGGGGAAAACCATCGAGGTTTTTTAAGAGAGTGTAACATTTTCATTTTTAGTTGACAGTGTAGTGATTCCCGCCTTTCTTAGTTCTCGACGTTCCTAATATATCATAAATTTTCCAGGGTTCCCTAATAAAAACATTGTTTTATCTAATGTAGTTGATGTGGTTAGTTCAGTTTAAAAATAAATTAATAAATGAATCACATATTTTAGTTTAGCAACTTTATTGAATATATTTATAATAAAAATAATCGGATGGATGTGTGTTTTTCACACTATTCAAATTCTCAAATCCCGAAATCAAACTAAATATAGCTACCCTTCTTAAATTATTATTAAGATAATTATTACACAGTTTTTATCATAACCGATCGTGATCGGAAATCAATATATTTTTAAGCGTCACTCAATCCGTTACTGTTGTAGAAATTGGTTCGTGTTAAAATATTTTTGTAGCGCCCCTGTAGTACACAGGGACATGCCAACTACTCCGGATTCTCCGGAGCAGCTCCGGAAAAATGAGAAAATTCGAAATCCGAAAACTTTTCAGATTCTCTCAGGAAAATATCAAGACTATTGAGCAGCTAAAAGATTACAATTCAGCAATTAAATACAAAGTTTTGAAAAAAAAAATAATGCTGAATATTACTCTTTTCTCACAGTAATGCAGCATGTTAAAAGTTTTCAGTACTGTGCAGAAAAACCAAACTGAATTTAGGTCAAATTTGAGTAGACAAACTCTAGAATCCCTGATGATAGAAAAAGGAAAATATTTTGATCAGGGTCAATGTTGCTATAAGAAACACTGTTCTCAAAAATAAGCTGTTAAAGCTAATTAGCATGTTAAAATTTCAAACCACGCTGTTGCTTCGGACACAAGTGCCTTAATGTTGGCATGTCTGAGTACAACCCAGAGAAGCTTCCGAGTATAGTTTGGGAATCACTGTCATAGAGAATTTACCATCAAACAGTAAACACTCAATTATATTGTACCACAATGTAATTGGCTACTCACCACTTTACTTTACTACGGGTTCACAATTTAGGTGAGTTAGCCTTGCTCTTTATGGAGCAGATGAAAACGTTTTCATCTTTATCTACATGAATAAATTAAAAACTTTTTATCTTTATCTAGATGAAGATCTGCTGTATAATAAAACGACGCTCTTGCCTGTTACCAATCAGACACAAAGATTTATGGCACTATTGATTTTTCGTGCAACTACGCACATACACACGATGGGTCATAAATAAAATTACTAATGCCTCTTCCTTTTTTTTCCCAGACATTCATTATACAATACACCGAACTTCGGAAGCAATTTATGAGAATTATTATTTCTTATAAAATCGTTAATTTGAAGAAATAAAGTAAATGTAACATTAACAGATATTTATTTTATAAGCATACCTTTCAACATTGGTCATTAACCAATCCGTAGCACTTAACAATGTAATTTCATGCACGGCTTAAATATTGCCGAGGTGTTTTTAGTAACGACAATTTAACATTAAATTGTTATTATCTAAATTTATAATTATAACCTAAACTATTTTTATAATATAAATGAAAAAACACATTAACGGAAATATTAGGGTAACTCCAAACCACCACCCTAATCTATACAACTTTTTTAAATATTTGCTAAAATTCTAGAAACTACACCCCAAGAACATGAATAAAGAAGTAGGAGGTAGCTTTGAAAATAAAATATAAAAATTGAATTATAAACAGTGAACTAAATGAAATATACGAAAAAAAAAAGCCCCACCCTAAATGTTTTGCAAATAATAGTAAATAGATATATTTATATTATAATATACACAGTATCTATTTAAACTGTAGTAAGCCAATATTCACAGTTTTAACAAACATTTTGAGAAACAATTGGCCCTATTATAATTTTTTAGTTTCCCAAGATATTCAAGATTAGGTTGTATTATAATTATATATATATATATATATATATATATATATACACTAAGATTGTATTATTTTATAATACAATCTAATCTTATATGTATATATTTGTATGTATTAAAAAAAAAAAAACTTATGCACTTGCCTTACGCTGTCACACTTATTTTGGGAAACTATTCTGAAAAATTGTGAAATCTGTATTTTTTAGAACTGATGTGTAATTCGTAATTCGTATTTTCCAAAATGATTATGGATAATCCGTAGCAGTTAGACGGTATGTATAAGATGAATAGAAATACTGTTTGATGGGAAAGAAAAAATGGGAACAATATTTTGAGGTAGCCTACAAACTGTTGTTTCTATTTTAGCGATACCAAATGACCGATACAAAAATTTAAACTTTCTACTGATGCTACGTTAATTTAGGGCATTAATCGATCTGCCATTCAGAGTGTTGCAAATGACATTTTTAGCAATTCTTAGTTAGGTACACTGCAGTAAACTTTTCTACACGAAGATTTAGTTAGAAAAGTCCTGTTGTTTAAATTAGAATCCGAACCACTACAAACATACACAGAACCCGGTAAACACTCCATTAGACGGCGCACAATAAAATAAATCGAGGGGAGCTAAACTACCAAAATAAAACTAGAAAGAAAAAGAAACTGCTGTGAAGTACTGTTTCTAAGTTTTGCAAATCATTATAAAAGAACGTAGTTTTTCCAAATTAAAAATAATCAAGAACTATTTTCGCACATCTCAAAGTTGTCAGACCTCGCTAACTGAATGTGACCCCCCCCCCCGAAAAAAAATTCTAGCTACGTCATTGTCGCGAAGCAGCTCATTTCAAAATAAATGTATAAAGCACTGTAATTGGTTTAATTTCCTTAAAAAAAAACTGAATTTTTTAAAAACATTTTACTATATGCCATATCCTATGCTAGTTGAGGGAAAATAACTAGTTAATACAGAGACTGCGAATATCATAGAATGGTAAAAATAAAGTAAACATTCGACACTGCTCTTTTCCTTGGAAGGCAAATGCAACTTCATTCCACATCTATATAAAGCAATGGCTAAACGAGGATTTTTCTTATGTTTGCAAAAGAGAATTGATCTTTCTGTTTTTCTTAATGCATTAAATTTAAGTTATTTGTATCAATTTCAACAAATATTGAGATACAATTGGTATCAACTTATTCTCTCTTTATTTTGTAATGTCTTCCTTTGTGACATATTCTTATTTTATCTCTATCAGCTTTTTCCCAAACCTTAGCGGACTCATTAAATTGATTCAGCATACTTCACATTTAGGCACAATGCAGTCGAACGGCACTAAAACGTTAAGAAATGCTTATTTCTGACTATAAAAAAATGACAATTCTTGTCGGGAACAATGTAACTTTCGACTTTTTTATAGAATAAATCATATTTTTCTCTGACCGTTACTAGAAAAGTCGGTAAGAGTGAAAGATGTTTAATAGATAATTTCCTGTTCCTTATGTGGGTAACGAGCCAATTTAATTGAATAATTTAGTGTAATGGACAACGGTACATTAAATGAAGACTCTTCTGATTATGATAACGAACGTGGCCATCTGCAAGTATCTTTAGAAACTGCAAGACGTACAGCTGCGCTGTTTCCTTAAAGTAGGTTGAATTAAAAGAGTTTACCTTTTTAATGGCGTTTGGTCGTATAATGATGTCATCAAGCCGCTATAAGACATGCAACACAGGAACTTCAAGCTGAGATTGTCAGCGGGTAAGATAAGTTTTTACGAGGGCATTCAGCCTTCATTATCCTTACGGTGTTTGAAGTGTTTGGATGAAGCACATGACACCAGAGGAGATATTGCTCATATTGAATCTCTTCAAATATTAGAGATATATTGGGTAGTGTCTTAGTCATTTCATCGCCGTTTACGCTGGTCTTCGTTACTAAGCTGTAAATCAAGGTATCATTAAAATTTTTTTTTTTTAATATCGCTACGATAATCTAAAAATAAAAAGTAGTTTAGTTACTTGAGCTACTCGGCTAATGCCAAGTACCGGATTAGTTAAAGATTACAGTTACCTTTTATGTTGCACCAATGAAACATCACAGTGAGAAAAATTCATAGCTAGTTTCAAAATCGGAGTTTTCATTTTTAGACAAAATTTATAATGAATGCATAATTTCTTTTAGTCCCTAAATTTTTACACTTATTGCGTAAAATAAAATGATCACGAATAAGTACGTACAAATTTCATTAAATAAATCATAAGTGAACAAGAGGTTTGTAAAAATCCTTACTAATAAACTTATTTCACTTTAAGTGTATAGCATTCCATCCCTTATGTCTCTACATACAATTTTAAAAAGACTTTGAACAGATTTTGAGTTAAAAAAGTTATGGTTAGTTACTGAAGAACTATTCATTATTTTTAAGATTAGGTAATTTGTATACATTCTAAATATAGAAAGTTTGTGCTCGTTTCCTTATGTCCACGTAAACTATTTTTATCCGCTCAGGCTCATATTTGAAACTTTATAAGTGAATTAAGAGTAATGAAACAAAGATAAATGATTCACGGAGATAAAAAAATATTTATGGTAGCCCTTAAAAGGTTTTCTAAACAAATTTACATGAGTTTATATTTATAATGAAACATTTTTTCCGTGTACTTTATTTGCTATAGCTCAGTAATGCTTGAATGAGGAAGAATTTAAAATTCCCCCTGAAAAGTTCACAAAAGCAAAATATCGATGTTCAGTGAATAGTCAAAATATATCTTGTATATTGATCTAATCTTTAATCATATTTACCGTTCGCTTAAATATTGAGAATCAATAAAATATTTTACTTTATGATCTAATAAAACAATTTGCTTGTTTATTCATGCGAATGACAACTATGCGTTGCTGCTGCCCTTCCGATATGAATACTAAGTTTTAATCAAAAGCTGCAGCTGCTATGTCAATCTCTTTTCAAGAATCATTTCGCTCATCAAGCTCACAGTGGTGCAAAGATTTACTCTAATCAGCTAATGCCAAGTAACGGATTAATTAAAACTCCGCGTGACACTTCGAAATTAATAAATTCGATGCGCTGCATTATCTATCAATCACTATCTAAAGTGACACAAACTTGACATCTTGATACATCATTAATGTCAACCACCTAAACTGGCTTTGACAAAAGAGACAAGCACTGATGTGGAAAAGTGTTTGTCTACTTAATATACAACAAGCGACAAAATTACGTCCCATATCTTGTGACATGTTTTCTGGACGTGTAATGCGAATACTGATGGTCTCTTAACTAGATGCATCCGAAACGGTAGCAAACTGGACTTTTTTTGGCCTTTTTATTTTCTTTTTCTGAATAACGGAGCATACTGGTTTCACTTTTCAATGATCACGTTCGAGATAGGATTCGGTACGGAGAACGCAAATAGTTGTGTGTTATCAGTAAGACAGATTTTATTTATTTTTTTACGCTATTTTATATCAGCTTATCATCTGATGTTAAATGCCTCGTTGCCTGAGTTTCAATAATGCATAACAAGCTGATGTTATGAATTATTGAAATTTATGGCTCGGCAGTTCTAATAATTTTATTTAAACTCAAATGTACGGTTTTTTCTTATTTTGAGAAAGAAATCCGTAATTGACTTACAAATTAGCTTGATTATTGTGCATAATCCTTCTTACATATTAAAGCGGCACTTAAACTTCGTTATTCGCATTGATTGCTCGAACATTCTTACAGAGTGAAACTAATCAAATATTACTGAAACTTCTTTACTTGTGTATTTGGCATTTATAGATAAAATAAAACATTTCTCTTACATGCAATAAATGTGTGGAAATATTTAATTCATTTACTACGCATATTCTTTGATTTTCCTCATCCTATAAAAAATAAAATTGTATTAACGTGGTACAAACTGCTTTGGTAACTCATTCCAAGTCATGTATTCACGATGGATATTTTAATTAGTGTACATATAAATCTTTTACGTAGCATATACATATTTAAATAATTGTACATAACCAGGAATAAACACTTATAGTTCCTATACACCATGCGAGGATTGAGCGTTCCTAGAATTCACGCTCATGTAAGAGAATTTTTATTTCTGAATAGTTTTGAATAAAACAGAATTATTTAACATAGTTGTAAATACATGTATGTGACTTTTAAATATCGTTATAATATTACAACGTCATAAAGTCATCGCTGTGATAGATACTATAACAGTCAAAATTAATTCAAAAAGTAAATTTAAGTATAGGTAGCGGAAGAGGATGTGATAATAAAATTAATACTCCGTTACAAAACAATTAAGAATTTTTAACAAATCCAAACTTTCATGATGAACACATATTCTTTGCTGATTTTTAAGGTTTAAAAATGATTAATAAAATATTGATATTTAAGATAAAAATTTTAGCAGTTCAAATGAGTTGAATAATTAAACTAAATTGAAATTAAATGAAATCAATTGCTTAATAGCCAAGTTTTGTGGCCACTAGACAGCGAAGTGTTTAGATATTTATATCTGAATAAACTGCTAAAACATTTAATGCGAAATGACTAACAGAACAAATGTACGCACTCCAGTTTGGAAGTCACTTTCTACGAATCATATTTAACTTCCTTTATTGGTAACATTAAAAATTCAAAGAGACAAATGAGAAACATGTAATATATCGTTAATTTTTTAAATAATTTGATAGAAAGCATCTAACTAAAGGCAAGAAAACCGATATTCAGTACTGGATGGTTTTGGTTTGGTTTGTTTGGAGTGTGTACGGCCAATTTCTTTTCCACACGAGCAAATTAGATTAGGTTTTATTGCTACAAACTTGGGACAAGACTGGGATCGGTTGACCGCAGCTCACATGCTGCAAGCAAATCTTTGCATAGGTGTTTCTCGCTCTTTAGACTTCTTCGTCTAAAAGCACAGTGTCTATAGTGTATATGCATAAATAGCTTTCTGATATCTCCGTTATCTCGTTTCACTGACAATTTGGCTCTTCTCTCTCGAAAGTCTGCTAATCCTTGCTTTGAGCGAATCCCGAACCGTACTTTGTTTCATTTAGATCTCCATAGAAGTAATTATTTAAAAGGAGCCAATAAAGAATCAATTTATAATTTATATATATTTTTCATTTAATATGGTAGTTTCATTCTTCGTTTCTAATCCATAATGTTATTTTCTCCGTTGACCAATGTGTAACACTTTCTCTTAAATATTTATGCTTTATTATGAAAACACATTTGTGCGCTTGTGTGCATACATGGTTTCCGCGCACCTGGAAAGTCATGGAAAATCATGGATTTAGACAATGGATTAATTTTGTCATGGAAAGTCTTGATTTTTCAAGTAAAATGAGTAAAAGTCATGGAAAGTCATGGATCCACTAAACTACTGATTAAAAAAAATGCATTGAGTTGTTTAATTCTAATTTTACTTGTCATTTGGTTGAAGTTACTGAGTTTGGTATTTATGTATTTTCCTATTGACCATATTGCCAAGTAAAATTTGTTCAACAAGGAAACTCAAAGCAAGAAAGCTTAATGGGTGGGTAAATGTATATTATTCTGGTTTTTTCTTAAATTGTAGATTAAAATTTTATTAATATAATAATAATTATTTTTTAATAAAAATTAGTTAAGATTTTTGCACAAAATATAAGTTTATCTCTAGGGATATTGTATATAAACATTATAGGGTTATATTTGGCTATTATTCATGGTCACCTGGATAATACCAAAGTACCTTGAATTCAAATTGGAAACATTTTGATTGAAAAATTACTATATGATTAAACTTAGGTATGTAGATACAACAATTTATTTTTATGTATGTGAGTTTGTTAACACTTATAAAGTAAGTTTATAGTTTTTTTATGATAAAATTCCTGTAATTTCTCTAAAAGCATATATTTTATCTGTATGTACATCAGAATTTTTATTCATATATACTTTAATGAAAGCTTTTTAAAGTCATGGAAAATGATCTGCTAAATCAGGGAAAGTCATGAAAAGTCATGGATTTGAAAAATTTTATTTTGGCAAATACCCTGTACATAGAACCCTGAGGAAACAAATGATATTAATGTGCAGGGTTCGTGTGCACTGCTTGTTACATTAACTTTAATTGAAATCGCACTTTCGCCTATCAGATATTTGATTTGTGTAAGATAAACCCATTTTCTGTTCACATTTAGTAAGATAACATGTATCGTATAACTTTTATGTGTATGCTGCTTGTCTGTTATAATTTCACTTTTTCTTACAGGTTGTAATAAAGTCTATACCAAAAGTTCGCATTTAAAGGCCCATCAACGTATTCACACAGGTAAGACCGTTTCTTATATCATTTTCTTAGGATAAAGATCTAATACAAGCCTTCCAACAAAATGAAGAGATTTTCTTCTGTGTGTGTGTGTGCATACGTATTGAAAATTTCCTGGAAATTGTTGAAAAACAGATATTAAGTATACATGTTACACTGAACATGCGTTTGACGTCCATCTAACAACTTATATTCGACCGAATGACAATTAAACGAGTGATGTTTAAGCATGGCTTTTTAGAATTCATTATAAGCGAGGTTAGAAATAGTCTTGGTTTGTTGGTTGGGTTTGGAACTCTACGATCAAATTTGCGGAACACGAGAGCTAATTAAGGCTTACTGCTCAGCACATTCCGGACGGCTACGAACCCACGAACTTCGGTATCGTAAGGCAGGGACGTACCATTCAGCCATCGTCTGGCAAAACAATGTTAAGAAAAACTTACAAGATAGTTTCTAACCCTTCAATATTATCCAGAAAAGTAACACTTCTACATGCACCGAGTCAATTTGATCTTAATATTTAAGTTAGTTACCTGTAACTTACACATTTTATAGATGCAAATGTTTACTGGAAGCAAGTCCAGGTTTCATTTATTCGTATTTCTCAAACTATCACCGTTGAGCATGCATTTAAATTCCAAATTTTTTTTTCCCCTGACAGATTAAATAATTCATCATTTGTTTCGTGCTCTATTTTCAACATTGTTTCCAAAACAAATCGTCCATATTACAAGCGAATCTCCTTCTCTAGCCGTATGAATACTTTAAAGAAAACCATTCATCCGCTTCTATTCTCTTTCGAATTTTGGCATGATCACAAAGTAATATAATCTCAAAATTAGCACCTAATCATATTGACCCGAACCTCGTATAATTAACGTATTTTCCTGTGTTTTTAACTGTGTCCCGCATATTTTTCTTTCCATGCTATCCAGCAAAGTACCGGGAATGTAACCTGTAGCCGTTCAGAAATTTCTAAAAATTTTAAGTAAGAATAATCAGGTCAAGATGACACGATTTATTCTTATTAAACCAGTAGTTCTTATTAGTTAATATTTAATTGTATTACCAAGTCAAAACCTACCAAAGTCCTTTTAATTCCCGAGTCTCCCCCCAAAAATCTCAAAAGCTTATGACTTTAATTATATTAAATAAAATTTCTCTTTCTTTTGTAAATATTCCTGTATCATGAAAACCAAGAAAAAAAATGTAACATTTGCTTATTAGTTAATATTTAATTATATTACCAAGTCAAAACCTACCAAAGTCTTTTTAATTCCCGAGTCTCCCCCTAAAAGTTTTAAAAGCTTATGACTTTGATTATATTAAATAGAATTTCTCTTTCTTTTGTAAATATTCCTGTATCATGAAAATCAAGAAAAATAAATGAAACTTTTGTAGAGTAAAATTTTAAATGTTTTGAGACTGTTTTAAATAGTACAGGCTTGCAATTCCGTCACTTTTCTCACCTTTAGTCACTTTTTTTACAACTGATCACTTTTAGTCACTTTTTTAAGTAAACAGTCACTTTTTTATGGTGTATCACAGCAAAAGTCTGTTGTTAGAAAAAGAAAATCTGAATTAATAACAAAATATTTTAATAAAAGACCAAAAATGTGACGCTCTAATCTTATTTTTCTTATTAAAATGTAATTAGTCATATGGCTTCCAGAATTTAGTGATTTTAAAAAGTCGTAAAGAAGTTCCTGAAATGTACATTTGTACTGAAATGTACATTTAATACATTAAAGTAACTTACGTCAAAGCACACATGTCTCTTTTTCTTTTACTTCACAATTTTTGTTTAGATACTCTAATCTATCTATGTACATATTTCAAAACATCGTTAATATATGCAGAAAATTGTGATTATAAAATTAATATATTGTATGTATTCAAATCTAATTTATAGATTTTCTTAAATAAAAAGCAATGTTGAGTTGTGTTAAACAAAAATTTTAACCTTTTTTGTATTTGACGCTAAAATCATGTCTTGCATGAATCATTTGATTTAGAGTTAAATAGAAAAATCTTAATAATAGTATCTGTAATCAAGAGGAGAGAAAAAATCGCTTTTTTTTTTAAATGTTTAATCACTTTTTGGTCACTTATTCTGTATTATTTGTCACTTTTCTCACCTTTTTGAAAGTACCTCAGCAGTTGCAAGCCTGATAGTAGAATTGTGTATGAAATTTATATTTAAACTAGTCGGAAGAGATTCGTTTAATAGATTAATCCAAGAATATCAGTATAATCATATATTATTTTCGTACGCATATTAAACTTGAAAATGGTAGCTGATGTATTTTAATACTGATCAGTGCAATATTATGTGAGAACTGAATAAATATAGGATGTTATAAGTCAGTGTTTTAAATGTGGCAAAGCAAATATTATATACTTATATATAGATAATATTTAAATTATTTATATATAAATATATAATAAATAGATTTTTTAAAAGGACTAATCCTTCACTTAAAATATTCAACTATGGAGGGAGGAAGTATGTTTCTAAAATATCTGCAATGAACCTTCACACCTATATTAAGAATATCCGTTTATTATTTGCATGTCCTGTATGTAGGCATTGAGCTCGCGAACAAAAGCTAAGAGAAATTAATGTAGGAAATAAAGCCGGGATTAAATACGGAAATTCCTTTTCAGTCACAACAAATCTTTTCATATTCTTGAACGACAATTTAGAAGTGACTTTTTCTTTTCTCATAGATTCTTAAATGCATTTCAGAGGCAGGTGTGATATTAGAACTGGGAAACTCTTCGGAAGTTCACTTTAAAAGAGATTAAGCATTAGAAAGAGAAAAAAAAAAAGTCAGAAAATAGGTAGTTTATTCATATATGGGAAATACAAGGTCGGTGCACCTTCACATTTTCCCTAACATATATTTAGTAAAGGAAACAAAAGTGTTTTGCATAAGTTTTCGCATAAAAGCTAGTATGAACCACCAAGTTTTAAAAATGAATGCATCGGAAGAAATTATTATGAGACAAGTATAAAGCTTGTCACTTTAAATAAATGTACTGGTGGCACTTTACAATAAACATGGCATTAGAGGGTTTTTCTCGGTCGAGATAATACTCTACTACAAAGCCGAAAACATAGGTGTGTTAGGTACGCCTTAAAAACCGTGACAAACAGTTATCTTTTCTGCTCATTCTTCGCTCCTCTTTTCAACACATTTAGCATCATCTTGATATTATAATACTAACAATAATATAATGACCCGAAAAAAAAGCAGACAGGCCAAGAGATTACTATTGCCTGAGCATTTTAATCCTTTTGTTACCTTACGAAGGCGAAAGAAATGTTTTCATATCTTCCACCGCTTGCTTTATCCATTGTCAGTTCCGAAAATTGCCGCAAAATGGGACTTAGTAGGGATTACACTAATCTGTGTGGAAATTCGCGTGCCGCTGCTTTTTTTACAGTTTTTTAAGCGTAACCATTTTTTATATTATTCTGGAAAAGGATGGGGGAATGTTCATATGCTTGTCCGTATAGATGCCCGTAGGTGTACATACATATATATGCATGAGCGCTAGAAAATCTCACGCCTCGATTTCTGGGGACTTTGTATCGTCGATTCCCCCCTTCCAATTTTTCTTTTTCATCCTTTTTATTCCTACGTCCTTTTTCAATGAGAGGAGGGGGGTGATAAGATGTCGTGCTACTTCCGAGTTGTCTAGGTCCTTTAAAGATTTCCTTGAAAATGTGACTTTCTGGCTTTTTGGGGAGGTGTGAATAAATTACGGAAGCACTTGTTTAGGTCCTTTCAGAGAGGGTATATCTCTGCACACACCTGCGTTACGGAAATACTATTCACAAAAAAGAACTGCTATGAATTTCGCAACTATTAATTCGCACAAGAGGTGACACTTCATTTATATTCATCCACAATAACATATAAATGGCCTATAAAAAAAAAAAAAAGTATATGAGCGATATGGAACGAACATAATCACACAGCTTCAGTTGCCCAGTAGAAAAATTCCCCTCATCTAATCATTTTTTTTAAGCTGTGACTATTAATCCGTGAGACTTAATTTATATCCATACCCAATAACACAAATGGCCCTAAATAATAATAATAAAATACATGGGCAATATGGAACGAACCAAATGAGACAGATTTATTCCTCTAGTAAAAAAAATTCGCCTCATCTAATCATTTTTATTGCTGCGTATTAAATAAATGGGAGATTTAGAGGCGTAAACATACAAAAAGAGAACAAACAGTGATAAATCATTTTAGAACAGAGAGGCCAGTGTTCGCTTAATGCAAAGTCTTACTATGATTAGTTATTCATTAAGTTTACGAAGATGTATTTTTTTTCCATTAAAGCATAAATAAGAGAGTTATTTAAGGGTACGTATATGATCAAATGAAATGTTTTATTCTTACAAGTGGAACATTGTCCTTTCTTATTTAGGCTTTTGAATCTTGTCTGCGGAAAGGGAGTAATCTTAATATCAGAAATAGCTGAAAAATATATAAAAACAGAACAGTGGACTTTCATAATTCATTTGATTCAAATCAATTTAAATTGATTTGTTTTTGACCAATCTGCTTGAAAACTTACATATTGATAGTATCATATTATGTGAAAGAGTTTACAATTTTAAGGTTAAATCTGAGTAAATTTTAAAGTTATTAATTATTAATTGTTTAAAAAGGAGTATTATTGAAAATGTTCCCTGCTCATTTTACGTATAATATGGCCATTTTTTTATTCATATAATACCTTTTAGGTCTTAGAATAAAACCTAGCAGTTATGGTAAGAATTCGGTAGATTGAAATAATATATTAGTTAACATTAGATTTCCCATACGAAATGTGTATAATAACTCTTTTTACTTTGAAAAGTATAGATGTTTGCTGTTTGAAAAATATTAAGTTAAAATACTTTATTTTATACGTTACAAGGTAAATTGTCGAGAAATTTCAAAAGTATATGATGGTTAGAAATGTAAATGGAGTGTTTCAAATACTTATAATATTTGAAGATTTTTGTTTCCAAAGCTGTTTAAAGTAGATATTGGAAATTACTGAATTGTCTGTAGGGATAATTTTATTAATTATAAGGTGATGGGTAATAAAACACCCTGTTTGATTCCCTCTTAGTTATTTTTTTAATGAAAAAGAAATATCAAATTTTCAGGCAACTTTCACTCCACTGTAGCCTTAAACGTCGACAGTCAAACGAATTCTCGTTTGTTTATTTGGAGGTGTTAATATCCGCTCGCTTTAAAATAACAGAATTTTGAAATAAGTATCTGAATAGTATAGATTTACTTTAGTTCGTTCACTTGTCTGCTCTCTCTGCACAACTGGATGAAGGTTAATTGAAACCCCAGGAGCAGAAGATATTTGGCCCCTTAAGAAAAATAATAATAAAAACTATGTAAATATTAGCATTTGATATTTTAGTGCTTATTCCGAAATGTGGATATCTAATATTAACGTTTTATTTTCAATCAAAACTAAGTACAATATATGTGTACTATCATTTATAATATTTTTCAACCTACCAACGAAAAAAAAACATTAAAATAATGCAAAATAGAAGTGACGATAATCTATAAAATAATCTGCTGTAATATCAGGTTTAAGGTATACCTATATATGGATTTTGATGAATATACTCTCTCTCTCTCTCTGTGTATATATATATATATATATATATATATATATATATATATATATATATATATATGCATATCAACACATTCATTATGAGACAGTTACTAGTATTCGGTACTACAGAGAGATTTTTTGTTATAAATCGTAAGTCTGCACGGCAAGAGGACATTTTTAAGTACAAAATAACAAATACGATTATATTACTTCGATGAGTGGTATTAGAATGTTACGATACAGTGTAGTATGCAGGTGCTAAGCGAGTATAAACATATTACCTAGTATTACCATCGACTGTACGTAATTGAAACTGTTCATAAGCAAACTCAACTTGGCGTCATTGGATAAAAAGCGTAAGTTGAGGGTTTTGTAGTGTTTAGGGCGCTCCCACCCTTTCAATCTCCCTCCTCATCAATCTACAGGGGAAAATGGAAGGTGTCCAGATATAAAGGTGCAGTGTATGCAAGATCTACCATTTAGTTCTCTTATAAAATAAAAGACACTCAAAATTAAGCAACATTTTTAAGAGAAACAGAATTTAAGCCTTTTATCTAAGAAACTTTTGAAAATACTTTGAAAATTCAACACAAATGTGGTCAATTCCCAAACAACTACAGTTTTAACGTATTTGTTAAACCATTTTAATATAGAAATTTACCGTAATTTTTCCAGTTTTCTTTCCAATAAGTAGAAATTTCTTCTCTTTCGAACACTTAGTCCTGGAAGTAAGCACGAAACATGACAAATTATCTTGTCGGAAAATCTCTTACTTAAAATTATCTTTTTATCATATTTTTTAAAAAAGATAATAGAAATAGAAAAAAAAAGAAAGAGAGAAGTAGAAATTATATTCTTAAGCACTTCATAATTTTAAAGCTTTTCAGATTTATATAACATTAACGAAATTAAATTATCGATTTTGTTCACGTTACACCTTGCTTCCAAATGGTTTTTTTTTTCTTATTCTAAAAAGCAGGAGAATTTAAAATTTATTTTCAAAAATATAAATAGAAATAAAAGAACTCTTTTTTTTTTACAATTAAATAACTATTATACCCGCAATGAATTTATTCTTGAAATTCGAAATTGTTATAACCATGTTCCTTAATCTTCCATATTTTAACTTAAAAAAGAAAAAAAGATTATTCGTATCAGTTCAGGCTGTTTTGTTTCACTACAAGAAATCTCAGTTGAAACTTTTTTTACTTCCTTTTTTTCTTTTATCTAATTTGTTCTTAAGGTATTATTCAACCACTTTCTGTAAAAAATTAATCTGTTTAATTGACCAATGAGCGATTATTGACTTTTAGCTTAAAAAAATTGGTTAATAAGAGAAAATTATAATTTTATATTTTAATTTTCTCTAATTTTTATAAGACTGATAGTATTTAATTTTACACTTTCAAATTGACCTGCAAAAAATTTAGTTTCTCTAAACCTACTTGTTTAACACTGAATTTTTTTGCGAAACTTTTTCGTATAAATATATCGAGACATTTCAAACTCTAGTATTCTTTAGTAATGTCTCTAGTTATAGAAGAAAATTATTCGTTGAATTATCGATAATTTGTACAATGTACATTATATACTGTGATAATATTAAGAAAGTATTTACTTTTAGTGATTTGTGTAAAATTTTACAAATTTACAGTAATTGGAACATATCCATTTATTAATAAATACATTTTACGTAATTTAAACGTTTTTTATTTTATGTTCGCTTGTTTTATATTTAAAACTTAAGAAAAACTTATTTTTCGAAACAATGGAATACAGGGATATAAACTAACATATATAGTACATGGGCTGTCACATTTGATTTATCCTTTACTTAAAATAAGAATCATATTTCTTGATATGTTAATGTTATTTTTGTTTAATTTCTTTCATTCGCCTTTTGTATGCAGAGGTAATGAAAGAATCAATCATAAAATTTGAAAATAATTTTCATTACAATTTATGACTTAAAAAAAAATCTTAATTTCTGTAGTGATGGGAATTCTCAATTTTTTCATATTTATAAGAGCACATTATAGTATATTAATAGTACGGAAAGCACCTTAATTTTATAAATATAAATTTATTGATGGATATAATAATAATATGCAATAATGCGCATGATATCTAAGAAAAATATTTTAAATATACAATTTTAAAGTATTAATATTGATGACTGCATTCTTGTACAAAATAAATACAGAGAAAAATTTTTGAATTCTTTGCTTTAAAATTCACAGGTTTAATTCTTGGCAAACTCAGTTAAAATGATAAACATAAACAAACTATTTCTTTCAAATAAGTATACGTATATTACAAAATATATAAAAAAATTGCACTATTACAATATTGAAAATTATATTGTCTTTATCGCGACTCGCCCGGTAGTGGACACGTGTAAAACTTATCGGGAGACATGATGTTCATGGGCATAGAGTTGGAGAAATTCTGTACTATAGCATGAAGGGAATAGATCCAGACTGAACAAATTAATAACATTAATTAATACATAACATGAACCTTATAAGATGTAGATATAAGAACACCACATCAGTTTTTTAATTATTATTATTATCATATATACAAAGTAACATTTTACTTTTTGAAGACTGTCCTTGATGGAGAACAAAAAGATCTCTTCTTTATTTTAAGATGGATTTCTCTATACTATTCAACGTACGTGTTTCATAGTTAATTAGCTTTATGTATTAGAATATAAAAGTAATTTTAAATTGCGAAATCGCATCTGAAGCGTATCTCTTGTTTAAAGCGTGCTTAGAATCTGATAGTAATGGTGTAGAGAGAGGAATATTGACCTAACTAATGCATTATTTTTCCGTCCCATTATTTTCACGTTATCATAGGTTGTCTTAGATAATTTTTTTTGTTTATGCATATGCAAATCGTTGTCTTCACGG
This sequence comes from Pardosa pseudoannulata, assembly GCA_032207245.1. NCBI lineage: Eukaryota > Metazoa > Arthropoda > Arachnida > Araneae > Lycosidae > Pardosa > Pardosa pseudoannulata. The sequence continues at coordinate 98,250,589 of CM063502.1, forward strand.
TAGAAAGTTGAATGACGTGCTAATTTGTGTGTGTGGGATTAAGTTTAAAATCCTGCCTATGCACATAGACTTAGTCATGGTCGTTAGAGATTATTTATTTTCTCTTCAAACAGAAGTGACGGTCATATTTGTAAAAAATTGTTCTGTGCACACCCTTCATGTATGTAATGAAGTCTTTTAAGTATTTCATTTTCATCTACCAACCGTTTGGAGTTTTCTTTAGTCAAAGAAATCGGTCTCTTAAATTTTAGGCCTTTTTGACTTCAAAGTAGCGTAGTTTTAAATACCTGATTTTATACTGCATCTGACTGATTTATATACTGATTTTATACTTATTTCGGTAAGCATTTGGTTCTATAAATGTTAGCTTAGTTTAATAGTTTTTTTTTTAAATATATGATGTCTCATGCTTTACACTAGAATATTTTTTTTACAATGATATGCTAGTCACTACGCATGTCATTGTTATAAATTATCACATTAAATAATATATATACTCGTGTATACAAACTAGGGACATTTCATATACATGGAAATTAGAATATATTTTCTTGCCCACAGATTTTCTTGTAACTGAAGACGATGATTTCTCTCTCTCATATAATGCTATCTGCATAAGTTCTACCTGTATTTAGCTTTTCAAACTAAACTAAATTAAAATGGTTTGTATTTTAATACAGAATACTTTCTTAACCCCTTCCGGTATGATTTAATAATGAAAAACTGTGCATGAAATAACCATTTAAATTTTATTTAAAAAACTTGTTTCATTTTACAATTCTTACATATTCTTAATTAAAATCCACTTTTTACATAGTGTTAAATAATCAAAACAGTAAATTAAGATATCAAAGCTTTTAAGTATACTTTATCTATTTTTACGTTTGGGCTATACTTTTTTAATTTTTTTATTTTAGACTTTTGTTTTATATATAGATTTATTTTTTATACTTTTTTTTAAATTTTTTTCTACAATTTTAGCTTTGTTTTGTTATGTTTTTTTTTTTTTTATTTTAATTTATTTGTTTATTTTTTTTTTTGACATTTATTCTCATTTTTTTTTTTATATATTGATATTATTTTTTTTTTACTGCATTAGTTTCTTTATTTTCATTTTAATAAAACTAAGTTTTTTGATTGTTTTTTTTATAAGAATACTTTTTATTGTTGTTTAATTTATTTTATGAAAAAACTGTGCTTTTTAATTTTTTTTTTTTCATTTTACAATTCTTATTTTTTAATTTCCACTTTTGTAGTGTTAAATAATATCAGTTTAAGAAATATCAAATAAACAGATATACAGATAATAGTCTTCAAGCTAGTGGTACTTTTCAAAACAAAGTGCAAAGGAATTCTTAATTGTTTACACCGCCAAGTAGTCTCACTTTTAATTTGATTCTTGTAACACACACGACATTTCTTAGTAGGTTTTCTTTTATTCTGACTCATTAATTTGGCAATGACTTGTACCAAGAAATTCTAAGTAAACAATATGCAATAGTGACTTGTGATTTTCACAAGTGATAAAAGTGTTGCCAAATTCAGTACACTAAAAATTTGAAACTAAATTAATTATCATATTTAACAGTAACTTAAATCGCATGACGAGTGTAGCTCGTCATTGTGCGGTATGGAATGAAAAACTGATGACGAGCTAGACTCGTCATTTTACCGGAAGTGGTTAATCAAGTGTTTAATTAGAAACTTTGATTTTATAAATAAGTAATAGAGAATTCTCTCCTTTTTTGATTGATATTAAAACATTCCTGATTTTATATGGGCAAAAAATTCTTTCTCTTTAATCATTCAAAGAACTCTAACAACAAATTCGGTGAAATTCTTTGCAATATTTTTCATCATATTTTACTTGTCAGACTTATTTTAGTTGCTTTTGCATAAGTTTTCTTAATTTAAAAAAGTAAGGTTATCAGGCTTCTCCAAAGCAAAAAGATTTTGTGAGCCGCTTTGGAAAAGTATTTTATTCTGGGGGAGGGCGCAATTATAGATTTTTCGAGGTGAAAATTTAAAACAATACATTATAATAACAACCCATAAAGCAGTTAAACAATAATACATTTCGTAAATTCAGTCGCGGGGCACAGTTTTGACACCCATGCAATAGAGTTTTAAAATTAGTAAGTTTTCTTTTGATTGAAATAATAATAAAGTTTATAATCTTGTAAGAAAGAATTTAAAGATTTCGCATGCATCCGTTTAGGAGGCTAAAAAATTAATTGGATTCCTTACCAAAAGTCGGTTGCAGTTATATAATAGTGAAATAATGTTATATATAAGTACAAAATTTGTTTGAAATATAAATCTGATAAATTAAGTCTCAAAATTTTACAAAGTGGTCAGAGTGTTGGAAAACTTTGTGATAAATAGTTTGTTGAAATTAGTATTCTTTCTTTTAGATTAACACTAAACATACCTACACTTAATACATACCTATTTCTACCATAGCCGGTCAAATGACCGGACTTTATTTTAATTAAACAAAATTGTATATTGTTAATTTTTATGTATTGCAAACGCAAAGAATAAGAATTTTTAATTCATTTCCCATCGCATTTTTTACATAAACCTTATGAGTCATTTGACCCGTTATATGATATGTTTAGTGTTAAAATAAAAAGTTTATAATTTCGTATGAATAAATTTCAAGACTACGCACACGACCCAAGGGGACTCAAATAACAAGGGCTTCTAATCAGAAGTCGGTTGCGGTTATCTGAGCTCAAACAGGTGTTGAGATTCCCTTCACCCCCTTTCTGTCAAAAAATGTCTGTTGGCAAGTAGTTTGAGATTAATTAATTTTCACATCCATTTTTCGGGTGGGAAAATAGTTTGATCTTTATTTTTCCTCTTTAAGTGGCGTTTTTGATTTCTCACCTAACACACTTATTGTTCAGAGCTCCACACATTCATCATGTTCAATACTAATATTTTTTCAAGCCTCCACCTAAGATTTTAAACAAACATCCTCTTAAAAATTCAACAGTTCTCTCCTCCGAAAATCCCGCACTCCGATAGGGGAGATCTTCAAATCCGGAAATAGAAATTCTCTTTTTAGTGCAGATACGGCCCCTTACCAACATTAGCAGGCTCATTTCCTTTTCTTAAGTGACACTTATGGGAATCTCGAATACAAATGATCGGATATATTGTGGCCACCACTTTTACGGAGATACTAAAAGCAGGAGAACGGGAAAATGAAAAGAAAATTCAACAGATTTCTTGGGAAGCTTGGGGAGGGGGGTGCATTTGGAAAAGTACTCGCGCCTATGCCTCAAGCCCCCAACTTTCCTTCCATCTCTCTCTCTCTATGTATATATATATCCAAGAGCATCTTTTCCGTTTTACATAGCCCTCCCCCCATAAGCAATCAATTGTCCATTAATCTCAAGGCATAAAGCGGTGCACGTCGCCTTTAGGACAAATAGAGGAGGGGGGTGTCGAGCAGAAAACGATTAATCAGTGGACTCAGGGTGTCGAGTGAATCTTGTTTTTGGGGAGACCCTCAGGATTTTTTGTACCTCTTTTTGCCATCAATTTTTCCCGGGGGGTGAGCGATTTTTTTAGGGGGTTGCCTCAGCCAGTCTGGCGAAAAAAAATGTCCGAGTTTAAAGATCGCCAAGCATCGGTATGTTTTTTTAATGCCAGTCTCGCCTTTGTGCGTTTGAAAAAAAAAAAGTCGAGCATTACTGGGAATTTTATATTGCGGTCCGGGTGTGAAAAAAAATGTGTTTTGTGGGGTGAAGAGAATTTATGAAGCCTTATTTTTTCGTGTATTTGTATACTTCAGGAAGTATTTATTAGCTAGGTCAGGAAAAAAAAATTATTGGTCTGTTGTAAAAGGGTCACCAATAAAATTTAAGGCGCACTAATAAAATTCAAGACCTGACTAAGAAAGACTGGCGAAAGAAATGTTAGTTTTATAGACCCCGAAGTAATGGTAAGGTTTTCCTTGGTGGAAGTCTCATGCGTTTGCATCTCTGTGCGTTTGAAGAAAAGTCTAGCATTACTGGACATTTTATATTGAGGTCTGAGTGTGAAAATCTTTGTATCTTTATTTTTTTTTCAGCCAGATTTATCTTTGCGCGCCTTAAAGCTAAACCTTACCATGAATTTTATATTGTGGTCCAGGGTGTTAAAAATTGGTGAATTAGTGTGTATTTTTTTTAATACTAGGTTCACCTTTGAGTGTTTGTAAAAAGACGGACATTGCTGGGATATTTTCGTTTCAGCCTAGCTTTAAAAAATTTTCTAATCGTTGGCGAGTGAATTGAATTTTGACTTGTTTCATAAATCATGTTTTGTGGGGAAGAGAATTCATAAAGTTTTGCTTTTCATATATTTGTATACTGCATAAAGTATTGATTGACTAGGTCAGAAAAGGCATATTTTTTAGTATCCCTACCCCCCCCCCCAAAAAAAAAATAATAATAATAATCATGAAAAAATCGACATAGTGTTGAAAAAAATAAAATTTGTCCGAGAACAGAAATAAAAGAATATATTAATTATATTGTTACAAAAAAATCCTATTTAAATTATTTGCTTAAAAAATTAAGTTTCTAAACAGGCAATGTTCTTTTATTTTTTCACTCCTGTAAAGAAAGAAAATTCTGTTTATTTCTCATTAAACATGTGCACAAATACACGTCACATAACGTTGCGCCACAAGATTATCAGAGGGTTATTAACACTTTTAGTTAAATGATACATGTGTCAAAAGATTAAAAGTAATAAATTAGAGTTTTTTCAACTATTTGTTTTAAATTTATTTACCCTTCACTGCTCTTTTTATCCCTGCGAAATAAAAAAATTATTATTTAAAAGGTTTTTAAAATGTACTTATTGTATCTATATTTCACTACAAAATTATATACTAATTTGATACCTTTTTTAATGACGATAAAATGTATAATTTAACTATAAATATTTTTTGTGAAATAGACATCCTTTTGACACAATTTTTAGACGTTTGGTTTGTCCCAATCCCGTATCGTCTTTCAAAAAAGTACAATTTTGATTGTACAAACAAATTATGTAAATCACTAAGTCCATTTCATTGCCAGTACCATATTCTTATATTTCTTCGGGATCAAAATATCGTACGACTAATCGAAGTGGATAATTTATGGAAATGAAAGTTCATCTTCATATTCTACAATGTAGAGAACTTACTTCTTAATTTAATACTTCTTGGTGTTTTTTCCTCTTTTATGTTTGTACTTTCATACTCTTCGTTTTCTCTAGCTTACATGAGAATTTAACTTTTCTACCTTTAGTGAATTTATTATAAGAAGAGAAGAAATGAAATTTTTGTTTTATGCCAAGTAAAATTTATGTATCGAACTTTCATTATTTTACAGAAAAATAGTTTTAACTCAGAAGTAGTCATAATTGTTGTGTATTGGGTATTTTTCTTCTCTATTTAATTGAATTGAGTTCTTTAGAAGCCTATATTGCAGCATATTTTATGCAAGAAGTTATTACTCAGCAATACAAAAATTCACCTAAAATTTCATTTTTATGTTCTGTATCATAAAGTTTAAATTACAACAACACTATTTTTTAAGGACAAATCTTAGCGAGCATTTATTTTTTTTTTTTATCTTGTAGGTAAAATGCCCTGCATATTTATAGCCTACAATATTTTGAGTATTGAAATGTCTTATTTTGAGAAGGTGTCACTGAAAAGAAAGAAGTATTTAAAATTACTTTTTAAAGTAACGATTGTTGGAACAGTATAATATTACATTTGAAAACGAGATGCAGTCTATAAATTAAAAGTATCACAACCAACTCATTCAGAAAGCAAGTGGGCTATATGCTGGATGAAACTGAACAGTAAATAAAATGCTTCCAGATAAGCGCATTTTTGGTGTCATCTGCCAATATTTCGGTTCCTCACTCCTTTCCCCTTCTCCACAATCTGAGAAGGCTCGCAGTGAAACAACATGTTAAGGCGTTGAAGATAAAATCTCGTCTATCCTGCGTTATCGAGAAATCTGTGATCTTTAATTTTAAATTAAAAAAAAACAAAAACATTTAAGGCACTTCCTGTAGTTGCTGTCACTCTCATTTCTGCAAGTTTTATGTTTCAAATAATGATAAAATGACACAAATTATTGGTCTCAGATTAAGACAAAAGAATATAAGAAGTCACCGTTATTGAATTTCGTACTTAAACAAAATAAACTACGGAGAATATATTAACCCTCGTGTAGCAAAACAATAGACTGTAGCACTCAAACCAAATTCATCTGTATTGATTATAACCTATAGTACTATATATTGTGGAGAAATAAAAATAGAAATTATAATTTTTATTCCTAGACTTATACTATCTACTTTTCACTAAATGTACTTTTAAAAATTTCAAGCATCATATAGATCAAGGGAAAAGTACTAAAAGGAAATAAAAAGCAAATTTAAAAAAATGAAAGATACTTTGTAATTAACTGTATTCTGAATTTTCATTATAGAGTTAATTCTCCCGACAGAACTAATGTAACGATTAAAAAAAAGAACCTGCTTAACATTGTATGGTATTTATTTAACTCTAAAGCAGTAGATTCGCCTTTACTTTATTGGAGATCTCAAAATTCAAATATAAATTGGTTCGATACTTATATAATTACCGACAAGTTGTGAAATTTGGAATGTTTCCTGCTCTATCATCTCTATTCTTATTCAATAGAAGACACTTTTGTAATTCTTGTGCCTATATGTTGTATCTGAACAAATCGATTTTTAAGATTATAAATCACGTATAGACGTTTATTGTTCCACAGATTATGAAAAATCCTTCAGCAGTGCATTTTTTGTGTTATTAGAAGTTGCATTATCACTATTTCATCAATAATTGGCATATTAGCGTGATTTTTCACCTTATCTTCCTAGTCAAACAACTAGCGTGTGAAGTGATTTATTTTCTTACGTACAAATTGATTTTTACCAGGTATTTGTAATGAGTTTTTAATGTGATGCGGTTGTCATATTTTCTTTCATCAGTCTCGCACGATTCATCGCCAAACGTGCAAACCCAGATTTATGAGTCCCCCGTCTTATCTCAACCCCCACCATACCCCAGAAATCCTCAAGTTTGCTTCGCTTCCTGCCTGTTAGCCTCAAAATATTATCGGAGGCAAATTCCCAAAGTTTGTTTGGAAATTTGCTTTTCTCTGTGAATGAGCGACTTTTTAGAAAGGGGGGGGGGGTTGACTTTTTCCTTGAGAAGTTGGCGTTTGAGATTTAGCGTCAATCTTAGCTTCGGGGTCTCTTCCGGTGAGATGAAATCGTCTGTCTCGGACTCGATGGTGGTTGACTTCGTTCCCAGGAACCTATACGAGCAGAGACAAATTGCTATTGACTTTGTAAATAGGACGTCTAGAAATTTTTAGAAATTTGTTAGGCTCCAAGTACCAGCTGGTAGCTAAGAGCATTAAAAGAACACACTGTATATCTTATTTAAACTAATTTTTATTTTAATTTTCCTATCTCATCTGAAAAGTTATCTTTCCTAGATAGGGTTCAATCACCTGCCCAATAACAAAATACTTTAGAAGTTTAGAGAAGGAAAGAAAATATTGTCAAGTTTTCATTAGTACAGCCACAGCGTTGCATTATTTTATTTCACAAAGCTTTATTTAGCAATATTAGATATCTTTTAAAAAACATTTAATAAGCATTAAAATTTAAAATCTGATTTTGTTGATGTCAACTTTACTTTTGATGGTTTATTCCTGACAACCATCTAGAACGCAACTTCAACCATTCGGATTTCGTAACAATTTACCGTTGATGTGATAGTTACTCATATGAATATAAAAAAGTATATACTCATATGTAACACTTTTTTCTTGCATTTGCTGATATTTTAAATTATTAAAATATGCATGTGAAATAATTATGTTCCAGTCTCCCAAGCAGTACAGAATTATACTTTCTAATATTTTCTAACATTTGTTTCTAATTAAGAAAGTACTCTTCATTTTCCAGGCGAAATGCCGCCCTTATATAATTTACCGTACCTGCTGGTTTGTTGACCTACGGTTTATTTCTTATCTGTGAATTGAACTTACGGTGTGATGCTTTCCACTTCTCGACTTTAAACGTTCCCAGAGCCGGTATAAATGTAGCGAAAGCATAAGTTATTCTTAAAAATTTGAATAGAAGCGTTGGTTGCTACGTCAGTAGAAAGACCGCATATTTTCTTCTGATAATTTAGATCTAATTCTGTGATACGAACCTTAAAAAGAACAGCTTGCCTATTGTTCGAGTAAAAAAGTAGACAAGGGAAGAAAAATAGCGAAAAGCTGTTAGTTATTATCATATGAGCGTCACACATCGCTAAATTTTAATTAAAACTTGTTCCCTGACACAGTAGTGATAGTAATTTTTGCAGCGTGATGCGCTTATTTGAATACCTAAATAGACATAGAAAGATTTATAAAGATTTTGTAGAATCGTTGAGTTCTTTATCATGGCTTGTCTAGACTAGATATTTCGTGTTAAACACAATCAACGACTTCATTCGTAGACTTATTTAAAATAAAATATTCATACACGTTTGAAAAATTTTGTATGACCCATGGATATTTTAAGTTACAACATGTCATTTAATAATTTTTGCAACTATTACTTATAGCATCTTTTCTTAGACTTAAAAATATCGGATATCCCGAAAACTGATGCAAAAATAAAAAATATACAGAGAAATATTTTGATGATGGCATTTAGTTAGCTTTAACTTTTAAAGAGTCAGGAAGTAAGGAAAAGTTTAATAATAGGATTTATAAAAGAGTAGATTTATAACAGCTTCAAGTTTTCCTTTGTAATGAAATATAAATTCATTGTGTAATGATGACGTTTAATTATAAAATCATATCTTCAATTATAGCTTTTTTATTCTTTTGCCCCTTCTACCTCAATTTATCCGGTGCGTATAGTTATAATATTACCAGATAGTTTTAGTAATCTGTTTCGTAACCGCATTGTAGTATCCAGGAGCACAAGAGCCCCATACTTTGCATCTTCTTTTCACATATACTACAAAGTACATAATGGTAAAAACAAATATACTTTTATTTAAAAACAAGTGAAGAGAACTAACAGCTATGAAAAAATGACATAACTCGAAGATTTTGAAGCTTTAGTTTTGGCTTCAAGAGCTACTGTCAATTTTTGCAACAGAGCTTAAAGTCTATTCAAAACATTTGCAAACATCCATGTCAACAGCGTTGTTTTTTATTTTAAAAAATTTTTAAAAATACCCACAAGATAACTCTTAAAACATAAATTAGAAGCTAATTTCTATATCAAACTGAAGTTAAATATTTTTTTTTCTCTGAGACTCAGTTATTCTAATACGACAAACTATTTTATAGTATGAAACATTTTTTATTTTTGAAGGTTTTATTTTTTTAATTGTAAAATATAAGACAGCAGTAAATGCTTAGATTTACATAATACAAAATATATTAGTTATAAAACTTTAGTTTCTAATATATACTTCAAAATTTGACTTGTTTATACGTAAATTTAATTTTTGGTATTTCGATTATATATTTTGTATTATTTCAAATACATGTTTTGCTTGAAATGCCAAAATTATATTTAAAAAAAAATGCATTAGAGAAATCGTAAAAATTTACTGAAAATTAAACAAGTTTATTTTTATGTTATATTGAATTATCAAAAGGCTGTTATAATGAAGGTTTTTCTGTTCGAAAAATATAATGTTCCCAAAACTAAATATACTCCTAAAAAGTCCAATGAGATTTTGAGTTTTAAATAAAATTTATTTAATGATACCAAAATATTAACAATACAAATATGTTAGTATTATTTTTTATCTTTTCATATATTGAGATTCGTGTGTAAAATGGAATTCAATGACAAAAAGATTAATTTTTGCTTAATGTTTTTTTTTTGGGGGGGGGGAAGTTAGGAGTAATGGGATTTATTATGTAGAGAAGCGCCATTAGCTACGTTATTAATAAAGAAACGCCAGCTTACGTTTATTTCATGTCTCCAAAGATTAGAAATAAGTATATGACAACAAAAAGTAAAAATACCCTATTTATCATTAGAAATATTAATTACAATATATTTAGGAATACCAAACCCGATTCAATCTTTCTAGGAATTCCCGAAACACCTCTAACATCTGAGAACTCCTTAAAAGATTATTCATTCCTACACTGCATATATGATGTGCCAATTACATAAATGCCTCCAAGAAACAAAACTTAATCCATATGATATCAGCATGTTAAAACATACGACTCGCTGGGACAGAGCAATCCACGGATAATTAGTCTCAAGTTCCTCCATCTTTCTTCCCATTATTCTGCATAAGTAGCTAAAATTGTTATCTTGAGTGATCATGTATTGCATTATATAATAAATACATAGGTTGTTCACAAATATGAACGCTCGACACAACCTATTATTAGTTTAATACGGTTCCGCAAGAGGCCCCCTACTGCCCCTGTAAAAATTGGTCTAAACGTTTGCCATACGGAAATCGACCATGTCAGCAAACAAAAAATAAAAGCAGCTTTCGACGACAGTTAATTTAATTCTCATAGTCCAATACTATCGTATAATTATATTTTCTACTTTTCCCGTATATCATAGATGGCGTTCTCAAGTTTATTGGGCTAAGATATTTGGAATCACTAACATCTGAAAATTTGTGGTTCTTAACTCATCAATGTCCGCATCATTTCTACTGCATTTAATTATATATATGTCAGTAAAAAAGGTGTAGTTGGAAATTACGTGAGTTAAAAACGATTTTAAAAAGGGATCTCTTTTATAATAATAAAATAAATGAAAAAGACCCATGCTCGCGAAAGCTTTTGGGATCATCCGGTCAGGCGGAAGCATTTTTGAGCTATTTGATGAGCTTTCACACAGATAAGTTTCAATCAGCGCTTGGACATAGAACTGTGAACACTCTACGCGTGTCTCTTCAAAAAAATAAAAATGGCGCAGGTTTTGCTTTTAGAAGAAACGATGATTTAATAAATGTATTATTATCAAGAAGACTGTTTTCCATTCGCCTTAACTCTGGATCACGACATGTCATATATATTCATTAAGCAGTCTTTATAAGATTTTTAGTTAAAACAGTCCAACTGAAACATCACGGGAAAATTTTTATCATGCTCCCCTGTAAAATTTAAAATTTGTGACATAGTGCCTTTTACTTCCAATGCACACAAATTCCACATACTGTTCATTTAATTGTTTTCTAAAAATTCCTATAAATTTATAATAAGTTTAAAAAATGCTAAACATATTGGTCAACATTGGGATCATAAGTGATCAGCAAGGTAGATTGATTTTTGAGATATCGTTCAGCGCCGCCGGTATCACTTGTGTATTTCACTATATAAAACGTTGACTACCCAAACTACTTTTAAGCAATCTTGTTAACAAGAGCTATTTAATTGCTGAGAGACAATGTTTTAACAACTAGGGTACTTTTTAACATATGTAATAAAGTAGTTTAATTTCTGAGATATCGTTCAGCACCGCCGGTATCACTTGTGTATTTCACTACACAGCACATTGACTGCCCAATCTACTTTTAAGAAATTGGTTAACAAGAGCTATATAACAGCTGAGAGACAATGTGTTAACAACTAGGGTACTTTCAAACATATGTGATACATGATTTTGAAATTAGAAATTTTTAACCTTGGAAAGTAATTTCATTTTGTAACTTTGGAAAGTAATTTCATTTTGTGTCTTTGTTTCCTTTGCTTGACAACCCCTTATATGTAACTAAAATATTTCTATTGGTATTCTAATTCTTGTTTTCTTTTTTTCCAGGAGAGAAGCCGTACAAATGCAACTGGACAGAGTGCGACTGGCGATTCGCACGTTCGGACGAGTTGACTCGTCACACGCGCAAGCACACCGGCGACAAGCCTTTCAAGTGCAGGGTGTGCGAGCGAGCCTTCGCGCGCAGCGACCACCTCGCCCTGCACATGAAGAGACACCAGCCGAAGCTCAACCGGCCCGGAGCAGCCGCCGCAGCTTCGGCTTAAGGACTCTCCAGCTCGCGCTCCGAGCCTCAGCGCTTGATAAAACAAACTTTTAACAAGTGTGTCTGAATGAAGATTCACAGCCCTGCAAATACATACCGATAAGCGATGTCTGTTGCTTTCCCGGCTTTTGGATGTCGTGGAATATTGTAGATTCTACGACAGAAAAGGTGTATTCTATTTGGAAATGGAATTTGATGTGGAAGACTAAATTCACGGTTGCTTCTTGTCTTCAAAGTTCGGGAGCATTAACGGGACTGAGACAATAAACAATCATCTCCTAGTTGTTCATTTTCTGTTGATACATAAAAATACGTAAAAAACATTAGACTTTCAGTTTACACTGTAGTGACTACTGACTTAAAAATAGGACAGCGAGCTTCAATTTGTTTCGGTATAGACTGCATTAGTGAACCTTTTTAATCCCCATATTTTTGCTCATTTACTGGTCCGATACAATGCAATGATGGTTGAAATGCCATTGAACTTCTGAACCATATGGTATAGTTATTGAAGAAAGTATTATTACAATTAAAGTTCATTTTGTTTCCTTTGAAGATCATTAGTGGTATTCTTGAAATAAAGCTGTTTTAAAAGTATTAATACATTCTACATCATGTATCAAATTCATCACAGCGGTTAAAAACTGGTATCACAATTGGATTTACCTCATTCATTTCAGTATCATTTTGCTTGATTTTACCAAAAATAATAATCTAAATTAGCAAAATAAGAAAAGTATATCATCTGAGAATTTGAAAAATTGAACATTATGAATATGGATTTAAAAAAAATTAAGCACGAAAATAATAAATTTGTTTGCACTTTACGTGATTTTCAGGCACAAGAAGTAAAATACAAGCACTAAACACATTTTGTTGAAGTGGAATTTCATGAAATTTCATTAATGATATAAGCAGAAAGTTCACTCATAGCAAACACATAGTTGTTAGTTACATATATCTATGCATAGCAATTTGTGGCATTGAAAACTAGCAGAATTTTCATTGTTTTCATATGAGATAGGCTCCTAAATCCTCATTTTTGATGAGAAACAAATCTCTATGATCGGTATTTGAAAAACTGTTCGAATACAGAGCATTATTTCAATTTAGTGCTTGTCGGTGATGTAAACAACTACGTGTGACACTGGTCCTTTATAAAAGGGCAGGAATTGCTTGCTTTTGTATTTAATTTTGATAGTTAGCTAAAGCTAATGATTCTAATTGGTTGTATAAAGTTGATTTACTACATGAAAGGTGTAAATGTAAGTTTTTCAGGTGGTCAAAAAGTACATTCCTCGTTACACTTAACCTAAATTAAAAATTTTAAGTATCATATGTACATAGATCTGATCTGTCTCTCATATAAATTATGTTTTTCTTGTTGTCATTTAGTTCAGTTATTAAATGTGATATGAACTTAAAAGTTATAGCATCTTACATGAGCAATCATTGGATTCTGGAATTATCAGTTTCTTGTAAACTTATTTCTTGGAATTGTTGCACTTTTGGTTTTTTTTAAAAGTTGTTAATTTAAAATTTTAAATTAAATAGTTAAAATTGTGTATTGCTAAAATCATCATTTGAAAAGTAATGTATTTACCAGTTATGTTTTAGTTTTTTTTTATTAAGAGTAAACAGTTCTACTTGAATGTGATTCTCTTTAAAAAAGCGCGAAGTGGATATCTTTTGAAATTATACTTTTCAAAATTACCTTCCTGTACCATTTAACTGTATAAAAATGTTTTAAACATATTCTGAAGTATATTCACATATCAACGGGGTTTCAATACAAACATACATAGTTTTTCATTCTTTATTGCTGTAAATCTCTCAAAACTTGACGGTAACCTAAAAATTATTAAAATTATATATTTGTATTACATAACCGTCTTTTAATTAGTTCATTTGTCAATTTTAATTAATTTAATTTATAATGATCTAAAAAATTAGTGAATCCATATATATATATATAATATTTCATATATATATATATATATATATATATATATATATATATATATATATATATATATATATATATATATATATACTTGGGTTGGAAAATTTTGCTACATTTTAAAGTATGAAAGTATTACTAAAAAATTAGTAGAAATCAAACATAAGCTCTCGAATTGGATAAATAAATAAAATGTAACATTTCATCTCTCAAGTTTTAGATTAACAGAAACTAAGGTAATACAATGTTAAATGAACGTATGAAATTGCCGTTATTGTATGTTTTAAAACAAATTGAAAAATGTTGTTTATGATGATTTAAAGTTACCGTTTATAAGCAACGAAATAAATATAGACATAACGGATATGCAAGTTCAAGACCGATCAGATCGAAGTTTCCCCTCTACACAAAACAATTTTTGTGCGAGAATTTTCATTAAAAAAAGGCAGAAGAAAAAAATACTTCTCATGCTTATCAATCCGTCCAAGACACAGAGAATGTATTTTCTAAATTGTCTAGTAAAATCCTCCGTCCAGCATAAAAATTTTATTAATACAGTAATAGTATGAATGAGAAAATTACTGTAATTCGTCCATAATGGAATATTTTAATGGTTATAAACTATTTTTATAAAATATTATCTCTATTTATCGAAATTCTTATATTTAAAATATTGCTTTGAAAATAAACTAGATCTTTAAAAATTAATTTACGGTAAAAATTCTAGTTTAATATTATGTATTTCACTTATCTAGAACACTATTAATGAAACTCAACCACGGTAATACTTTTGGATTTCACAGTAATTGATAATATGTGTAATAATAATGCGGTGTTTACACACTACTAATGACCATCATCAGTAGTTTTGTGGGAGAGTTAAATGTTTATACTACATTTGTCAGTACTTATGTATATGATAGTAATATAATTTAACTTCGCAATTCTAAGAAGTTTATACTAGTTGATAAGCTTAGATATTATTTATCAGACTTTTAAAGGTATTCCTAAAGAGCTGAACTCTTATTACTTGACACCGTATTACAAAATTTCCTGCCATCAAGTTCTGCCTTTAAATTTCTATATAGTCTATTTTCTCAACATATCTATTTAATACTTTACTTAAATTTTATATAAGGATATTAGAAAATATTAGTTTAATTTTTTAAAAAGTATGAGGGGATATCGGAAATGCCAGGACTTCCTGACATCTAAGGAAAAGTTCTACTTTATTTTTTAATTTTCACAGATTTTATCTCTTAGCTTCGCCAAGTTTTTAATGTGTGATTTTACATTCAAGGAGTTAAAATAATTCAAAATTAAAAGGTTTTGGACTGCACTAAAATGTCTTTCACAGCATTGTATAATTTATATTGTGCCTTATTTTTTATATCCACTGACTCTTTTTTATTAATAGTGCCTTATATATATGTATACATACATGAGTGTTTGGTTGTGAAATTTATGATAAAGTTAAAAGAAAATTGTGTTTTTACAGATGCTCTTGGAGCACAAATTCTACATTGTTATGATTTTTCTACTGTGCCATTAAACATGTTTATTAACATAGTTCGTTTTTCTTCTTTTGCTAACATTCACATTGTGGTTTTGCATACGTACACCTATATGTTGCCGCGGGACTTAGTAGTGTATGCGATCAAGCTTAAAGTGTTAGGATATTATTACAGTTTCACATGTAGGCTATTTACATTCAATAAAATATATAGTAAGAGAAACCGATGCTTACCACTTTTGTTCAGTCCCCACAATTGCTCCCTCCATCGTTTTGAAAATGCAAGAGTACTTGAAATAACCCCCTCAGTACACAAAAAGTGGTTCCAGAGCCAGACAAACCAAACCCAAACCAAAGGGATATTTTTGTTGGAATTCATTAAAAACTTTATTATTTTACCAAATGTATGCTATCAAAATATAACTCTATATAGCGTTGAAGTTTGGAACATAATTATTTCACATTTTTTAGCAATTTAATTATAAAATGACAGCGCAAGACCCTCACTTTTTTAACAATATATAAATCTACTAAATGTCTTAGAATGAAGAATTTTATTTAATGAGTACCCCTAGATATTATATTTAATTTTTGTAACACATATATGGTTAAAAGATTCCCTAAAGATTTTTTAATTAATCATTCTAAAGGTATGGTAGTAATATTGACCAATTGAGAAACCGGGGATATAAACGCACTTGATCTGGCAGATGAAATAAATCAGTTTCGGCTTTATTAAATTATTAAGAAATCCCAGTTTTTAAAACATTTCTAATCTAGATTTTGCACCAAAAATTGTTATTGCTTTAAGAATTTTGCTTTCTTTTTGCAGCGGTAGGGGAAAAGGCTTAAACAGGGGTTTCTAACTTGTAAGGGTTCAAAGGCCACTTTGGAAACCTTATGCATGATTACGGTGTGCGACGTCATAATCGATCAATTTTTGTAAAATTCTACATGTAGAACAAAAATAGTAATATAAACTAATAATCTTAATTTAATGAAACCAAAAGCTTAGTCGTTTTATCTGCTTAAAAGTGTTGAAAACCTCTGGGTCATAGAGTACATTTTGGAATCCTATATGACTAATTGT
The DNA here is from genome assembly GCA_032207245.1 of Pardosa pseudoannulata. Classification (NCBI taxonomy): domain Eukaryota; kingdom Metazoa; phylum Arthropoda; class Arachnida; order Araneae; family Lycosidae; genus Pardosa; species Pardosa pseudoannulata. The sequence continues at coordinate 98,267,225 of CM063502.1, forward strand.
AAATTTTAAATATAAGAGTAAACGTGAGAAATTCGGAAATCAAAATAGAAAATATCTTTTTTAAAGTTTAAGCAAAATTTTTAAACTTTAAAGATAAACTAAATAATGTAGTGAAAATAAAATTTAAAAAATTAATAGGGGTTTTATGAATGTTCACCTGCATCAAGCAAGTACGGATATCTATCATCACCTCTGTTAATGCTAATCTCAGATAATAAAGCTAAGGCGAATATGCAAGTCGATTGATTTTTAATGGATTTCACCGCAGAAAAATAAACACCATGAGGCTACGAAATATTTGAATTTTTATTTTTTTTTAAAAGCTTTAGTGAGCCGCCATTTCGAACCCCTTCAGTTTAAAAAAGGTCAGTTGAAGCAATCAAATCTCAGCTTTCACGATGACTTCCTACAGCTCGCTGACTGAACCAATGCAAGACTTTGTTAAAAGCGATGCCCGCATTTCATGGTCCAGCTCTAGTTTAAAGAGGATCCAAACACAAATTCCGTGACATCCTTTTCTCTTGGCTGAAACTTCTTATTATCGGAGGGGATAAAAATAAACGTGTTCAAGTGATCTATTCGACCCCTTCGTGGTCAGCCGCCACAACCTATACCAGGGGTGACCGAAGCATGGCTCTCCTGCCACTTGAGACTGTTTGACACTTTAATGCAAACCCGTGGAAAATTCTAGAAATTTGAGACAAAATCCAAAGTTAATAAATGTACATATATTGCATACTTAGTATATTTCAGATACGAATCACAGTGGGAGGTGGGCGATATTTAGATTCACTTTTAAAGGGGTAAAATTAAGCGCTTTATATTTAAATGCCATTCAGTCATTACAAAACTAGTAACTTGAAATGCCATGACAGTAATAACAAACGCAAAATTTTATTTATGTAAAGATAAAAAAACTTATAAACATTTTTCTGTATATAATCTGGCTCTTTTCGAACTCTTATTAGATAAATTACGACATAGTTGACAAATGTGAGTAAATAAAAAATAAAACCGATTTTGATAGCATAGTTCTTTGTCAAGTTGAGTGTGTACACGAAATTAATTTGCTTTAATTTTTCTTAACGCTCTAAGGTAACATATCGATTGATTGCTCTGTCAAGTTCAAGTACCTCATACTGAAGAGAAATTAATTTGATGTTTTTGTGCCTTGTCTTGAAGCCAGTTAAAAATTTCGTGTGGTTCATTGAATGAAACTAACTTGATTCAAGAGAAATTTGAGACAAATTTCTTTGCAAGATTTCATACCGTATTTATTACTATTTATTTTAATTGATGTAAAAAATTTGCTCCTTTTTGGATGCCATTAATACTTCGAAAATCATAACCTTTAACGATAACATTTAAAAATTATTATTGCTTTTTTTACACGTACCATAGAAGGAATCTTGAGAACTAGTAGTAACTATTCTATGATTACAAAACAGTAATTTATTTACTCATACAGTTTAAGAATAAGTGCGCACTAAACCATTAGCATAGATATCTCTCTTATTGAAAATGCTCTGTTTTAAAAGAAACCTCGTACAGATATCTAGTTTTAGGTAGTATTAGCTAATAATTTAAATTTTTTATTATGTTATCTTGGTATCATTTTTTACGTTTGGAAACTTGCTTTTCCTCGGTAAGTATGCTTTATTCGCCTATCGGAATTTATGAAAAGAACAAAATTGGGCTAATATCAAAGTGCACCTTATAAGTGCCACCTTACAAGACGAAAGTCGGCAGATTTCCGAAAGAGAGGAGCTAAGTAGTCGATTAAAACGAGGACGAAGGTAATCAGATAGCCATTAGTTATATATTAATTGCTATTGATACGATACATAGAAAGAAGTTCCCAGAGCCACAATACAGATCGCGAGGTGCAGTCTTTCGACTCCTGAACTAGAACAACACAACTGTGAAAGGTTCCCCCAGGATTATTACAATATATTTAACATAAATGTGTGGTTTATTAATCTTTATTCCATGTATGTGATGAAACGCAACCTGAATTTCAAGTAATTGGCACTTAAGACGAAGTCGATCAAAAAATTGAGAAAACAATATTCACACTACAATTTGTAGCAATTAATGCAAATAATACGTAAGTAGAAATTAATACATATAATCAATTACAGGAAAAATTATCATCGTCGTATATTAACTATACGTATATTTGTAATTTTTACAATGCAAATAGGCTTACAGATAGATGGGTAGACGATAGACGAAATTCAGATCTCTTTTTTATGATCGACTGGAGGATTACATTTTTAAAATGTAATACGTTTTAATCATTAGAATTAATAAATTTGATTTCTAGTTTACATTTATTATTATAAAGAATTATATTGAGATTTGCTTTATTAGATCCAGTATGGAAGATATCTTCCTCTCATTAACCTACGTATAAAACAATTAACGCCTTTGAACCAGAGATGTACCAAGTCTGCCAAAATAGGATTGATTTGCTCTCAAATTGATTGGTGATAAATACAATATTGGAGGATTTTCTAGAATTGTCATATGTAAAGAGTAACACCTGAAATATATGGTATGTATTGGTTACTATATACAAATAAGTGTATAGCGAAGTTCAGTTTTTTTAGAGACTTTTTAGGGTTTCGTAATGTTTTATTTACGTTAGATTATTTTTATGGAAAATGGATTCTTACATCTATGATACCGTATGTCGAGCATTTTATTTACACTAAGAGTTTTTGTAATCTTGTTTAGATTATCCGCATACTTTATGATAAAAAATACATTAATTGTTAGAAATGCATATTATTAGTTTAACTAGATTAAATCAAAATAATTGATATATACTTTTTAAATCAAAATAATTGATATGTGAAAATTATAAAATGATACAATCCTGCGGTTAAACCAAAAATTACAGCCTGTTTTGCGCATCAGGCTTATCCCTGCCAGGTTAAAAATTAGATGTGTCTGTGGAAAGTATCCTAGTTAGTTTAACAGAACTTTAGGGTTAAATTAAGGTTTATTTTAGATAAAAGAAAAATACAGAATAAGCCATTAAAAGCCAATTGCATTAGTGCTGGAATTTTCAAGATGGCACCATAAACTATTAAAAACAAGTGACATGAAAGTTATTTAACTTTTAAACTACAGGCATAAAGAACCTGAAAAGTAATGATATTACGGTAAAAAAAAAAATTCAGTTACTCAGCCGATGTAGTAAAAAATTCATTAACAAAAATGCACTCTTGGACAAGTTTTATTTTAGATAAAAAATATAGAATAAGCCATTAAAAGCCTATTGCATTAGTGCTGGAATTTTCAAGACGGCACCATAAATTATTAAAAACCAGTGACATGAAAGTTGTTTAATTTTTAAACTAAAGGCATATCTAACCTGAAAAGTAATGATATTACGGTAAAAAAAATTCAGTTATTCAACCGATGTAGTGAAAAATTCATTAACAACAATGCACTCTTGGACAAGTACTTATAAATCATAGCTTAAAAAAATTGCATTGCTGGAATACGGTGAAATAATTTTAACGTTCATTGAATTTAAATTCTTTTCAGAATGCTTCATTTATATATATATTTTTTGTTTTTGATAAATCTTACCATTCTCTTCCTATTTTACTCTATGAAACGTAATACTCATCAGTCAGTAAAAGTTTAATTCCACTTGTCGGAATTCGTGCCACAGAAGTAAAATAAGGTTATTGCAAGACACCCTGAAAATATCAAGAAATGATCTTTTAATGATGTAAAGATCTCAAACTTAAATTCTTTGTTTAAAACATTAGTATATTAACATACAAATTTTCATAAATGACGTTTGTTTAATGAAGAAAATTTGCAAATTCTGGCCATTTTATTTCCTCTCAACTCAATGGATCTCCTCTTACAGCTCTTTAATGTTCCACACAATAGATAATTTAAAATATGATTTAGAATATCTCTGAAACGTTAGCTATATCCTTTTGTTAAAATGAAATCTGATACAACAAGAATTATAATTGTAGAGCTGTGTAGATGAATTTTAAGAATTCTTGACTTACATATTTTCGAAAGAAATATCTATAAGATATGATGTTAGCTTTATAGAAAATTCCTAAAATAATAGAGACAAAAAGATGTATAAACGTATAAAAACTAGAAAAGTTTTATGAAATAACCATCTATCATTACAAACACTAATATAAAATGCAATTTGTTACACGGATATTTTTCTCTACAAATCATTTAATGTAAATTCACTCTGATTTCATCAAACAAGCTAGATAGCGCATAAACGATTTTACCGCATTGAATTGTTCTAAAAGCAATATACATCTTGAATTTAATATTTATTAAGTAGCGATTGATAATTTCCTAATATAGGAAGTGTTTAGTATCAGCTCTTTTTGCATTTATAATTTTCATGAATTTAATTATTGTATGTGTTGTTAAGTTCATACGTATGTGCTTTAATGATAAATCAAACTAATTTTGAATCAATTGCTGCTTTTGGAAGAAGGACCGTTTTATTTTAACATTCTATTCTGCGTCCTACTGTAATTAACCCCTTCCGATAAAATGACGAGTCTAGCTCGTCATTAGTTTTTATGCTTAGTTTAATGCTTAGTTCTAAAAATGCTTAATTACAAAATGACTACTTTACTGAAATGTCTAAAGTCCTGATCTGAATTTTTTTCCCTTTGGCTGACCGAGTAATGGCTCCTACATAATGCACCTACGCGTTAGATTTACGACCAATATCTGAAATTTCACCTCTCGATTGCATTTCACACGATGAACTCAATCCCAGAATCCTGTTGTGCAATCCTGAGCAATAAATGAGACTACTCGAACAAGTATCGAATGGCGCAATATAGGGTTTCCTATTGTCTTTAAGCACCTCGAGGGAGAAAGAACGAAAATAATTGGAAGACGCAGCTGTTAATAGTCACTACATCAGAAAATAGCTTTAAAGGTATGTTATTACAGCTATTATGGAGTGCACACTGCACATAATTTCGTTCTAAATCAGATCCAAAGCGAGATCAAAAGTCGTTGGGTGATGTTTGTCTGACCTTACACTGTGGATCAAAGAGTTGGCTCTGGTATTATTTTTTGATAGTGACTATCTTTCATTTGACTCAATTTTAGCCCTTTGTCCGGGAGGAGGTAAGATTCAATTAAGGATTAAATCCATAAGTAGTTGTTCTGATATAAGCAATCAAAAATTCGATAAATTTTCTCGGAATAGGAGAGTGACCGAAATCAACTAGATAACCTATCAAAAAGCTGCTATATCAAGTTACTCTAAAAAATAATTCACTCAGCATTTTTAACTCTTTGTTTCATTAATATATTATACACAAAACCGGAAATCTATCTTTAAATTTCTTTTCCTTATAATTCTTCAAAATTATAAACTTTCAGTAACTATGCTCCTAAAAATGCAATCAAAATCATCAGAAAAAACGGCCTTCTAAATGGAAAAATACTTTAACTTTATTATTTAATCCGAAACATGTGTCTAAACTTATGCATTTAATGCTTCAAAAATTTAGGAAGAAAAAAAATTGCATTGATTCTCATATCTATTTGAAATTAGATCAAATTAATTTAGGTCTATAATTCAAAACTGAACATACCTTCATATTTAGGATATCTCCTGCATGTTAAATTCTGATCTCTGTAAAAGTATATAATCGGTCTAAAACGCAATATACATCTTGAATTTAATATTTATTAAGTAGCGATTGATAATTTCCTAATATAGGAAGTGTTTAGTATCAGCTCTTTTTGCATTTATAATTTTCATGAATTTAATTATTGTATGTGTTGTTAAGTTCATACGTATGTGCTTTAATGATAAATCAAACTAATTTTGAATCAATTGCTGCTTTTGGAAGAAGGACCGTTTTATTTTAACATTCTATTCTGCGTCCTACTGTAATTAACCCCTTCCGATAAAATGACGAGTCTAGCTCGTCATTAGTTTTTCATTCCATACCGCACAATGACGAGCTACACTCGTCATGTGATTAAAGTTACTGTTAAATATGATAATTAATTTAGTTTAAAATTTCTAGTGTACTGAATTTGGCAACACTTTTATCACTTGTGAAAATCACAAGTCACTATTGCATATTGTTTACTTAAAATTTCTTGGTACAAGTCATTGCCAAATTAATGAGTCAGAATAAAAGAAAACCTACTAAGAAATGCGTGTTTTCAAGAATAATTAAAAGTGAACTACTTTGTAAAACAATTAAGAATTCCTTTGCATTTGTTTAGTAACTAGTTGAAGACTATTATCTGTTTACCTTATTAATGTTTTGCTTTGATATTTTCAATTTTACTTTTTGATTAATTTACACTATGTAAAAGTGGATTTTAATTAAGAATATGTAAGAATTGTAAAGTGAAACAAGTTTTTTAAATAAAAATTAAATGGTTATTTCATGCACAGTTTTTCATTATTAAATCATACCGGAAGGGCTTAATGACTGAGATAAACTCTTTATTTACAATCTGTCAAAGTCTTATCCTTTCAAAGAATCTGAAGTTAAATGCTAGACATATATTAGTTTTAGATCCCTGCCAGAAAATATTTAGATGCTAGAGTTAAAAAAAAAAAAAAAAAAAAAAAAAAACTTATTTTCTCTCATCTAAATCGTTAAATTTGACGACTGATACTTGTCAAGTATATGTTTTACCAAAGTTACAGTTGTTAAGATTGACTCGTCAATTATATTAATAATGTATCACCTTTCCCAATTATGTTTTTGACTTGTAGCTTAAATATTGATAAACCTATGTACCTTTATCTCTAAAATAAACGAATTCTTCAAGAAAAACTATTATTTTTACATATAGTCCATACATAAATATGTTCCATATGCAAAAATTCTTTGTATATATGTGAAATTAAAATTTAACAATATATATAATCATGCATTTGTCTTGCGCAAGTTAAGAATGACTAGTCTAAGTCGTAGTTCATGTCTTTTTTACTTTTATATGCTATTCCGTGTATCAATGAACTAAATCTGTTCAAAACAAGAATTTTATCAAATAAATCTATAAGGGGTTAAACATTGGTTTTGCTATTGAAAAAAATATTTAAACTTTTATTATATTAAATTACTAAATTATTTTATATATTAAATCACTAAACATTTAAATATATTAAATGTTTAGTGAGATATTTAAAGTTCTCCCGTTAATATATTGCCTTATCACTCAATAAATATAGAAGTAATTTTATTTTTATATCTACTTCTACGTTCTCACAAATATTTTCACATCAGGATTTCAAAATTAAAGCAATGTCTTATCATAAACAAAGAAAAATTTATCTTCTAACAAGGAGTGAAAATCTTAAAACATCTAGCATAAGCCTCATTACGCGAAAATTTGATTTCTAACCATTTTACATACTTTCATGGTAAAAGAAACACTGTTCACCGAAAATAAAGACAGTTGATTGCTTTTTACATAGAATTTTTATACTGAAATGGCTGCCTGAAGACTAAAGATGTCTTTATATGAAGGTCAATTAAATGGCTGTTATATTTTCATGTTTTTTCCTTTTTAATGCTATTTTTTGTGTAGTGAAATAAATTATATCTTTTTATTATGTAAATAAATTATATAAGTAAATATGTTATTTTAATATTATAATTATAATTATTTTCTAATTAAAAAAAATTAATTATAATTAAATTATTAAAATATTTTTTTTTCTTATAACATCTAAAATTTATACTTTAATTTCTCCGTAAAAATCTATATATACTTTCAAGAAAAAAATTATTTATTTTTTTATATATTAAATTTAAATATATATTTAAATTTATATATAAAGCATATATATATATATAAAAAAAAAAATTTATATATAAAACAAAACATATATAAAAACATAAAAAATATAAAAAATAAATATATATAAAATATATATTAATATAAAAAAAAAAATATAAATATATATATATATATTTTTATATATATATACATATATTTTATAATGAAATGACTGCCTGAACTGTTTTTTATATGAAGGTCAATTAAGTCTTTCATTTAACAATTAATTCCCTATTTTGACCAAAAAAATTATTAAATCTCTGATATGCTTACTATTTCCTTTATTGAGCAATCAAATTCGGAAAAGAAAATGGTAAATTAATTACAAAATCTATCTATGTATGTTGAAATTTTTTGAAGAAATGATTCCGAGATATAATTTTAAAAAAGAAAATAGTAATTAGTAAAACGTTCCTTGCAGAATGTCTATATAAACTTTTGCATGCCCGACTTCAATAAACATATATTTGGAAAAGCAATTGTTTTCCTGTTAAAAATTCTAATACTTTTGAAATGGTATAGCAAAAAAAAAAAAAAAATTAGTAAAATAAATTAGTATTTCCATGTTAAAACACTAGAGATAGACATAGGTTCAGTTCAGCTTGCAATTATTAAGTTTCTTGTTTAATTTTAACTGGGAAACTAATTTTTAAAATAGGCTATTTTAACAACTGAATAAAAACTTTATTTTTTTAGATTTACGAAAATCTCATTTGATTTTACATTCATATATAAGGCTTTTTTGTTTGTGTTTTAAATGACAAAGACCTAAAAGTCTCGAGTATAAATGTTAAATATTACAAAAATTAAAGTTACATTCTTTGCAAGATATTATTTCTATTACGTTCTAATATAAATACTACCTTATTTGTAAAGTGCTTAAACCTTTATATGGGAGATTATAGCAAAAACCTAATATTAAACTAAATATTAAACCTAATATTACACTAAATAATAAACTAAACTAAATTTGGTTTGGTTTGTAGTTCACGGTCTACGTTTTTGCCCCACCAGGGCTAATGAGATGGGGCATACTGCCTAAAGCCGATTCCGAACTGCTACGAATACGCTTGCCATAGTGGGATTCGAACCCACGAACTCTGGTATCGAAGATTAGAGCCCTAGCCATTCGGCTATCTTTCGGCCAAAACTGAATTTGGTATCAAACTCATTTATCATTATTTAATAAGGTTACGTATAGTTGTTGACCTTTTCATTAGTCTGGGCGATATTTTTCATGTACTGTTTTTATTCTTTAACCCCTTCAGGTAAAATGACGAGTCTAGCTCGTCATTGGTTTTTCATTCCATACCGCATAATAACGAGCTACACTCGTCATGCGACTAAAGTTAATGTTAAATATGATAATTAATTTAATTTATAATTCCTAGTATACTGAATTTAGCAAGACTTTTGTTATTTGTGGAAATACCAGGTCACTATTACATATTGTTTATTTAGAATTTTTTGGTACAAGTCACTGCCAAATTGATGAGTCGGAATAAAAGAAAACCTACTAAGAAATGTCGTGTGTGTTACAAGAATCAAATTAGAAGTGAGACTCCCTAGCGGTGTAAACAATTCAGTATTCCTTTGCACTTTGTTTTGAAAAGTACCACTATCATGAAGACTATTATCTGTATACCTTATTAATGTTTTGCTTTGATATTTTCTTAATTACACCTTTTCTGATATTATTTAACACTATGTAAAAAGTGGATTTTAATTAGGAATATGTAAGAATTGTAAAATGAAACAAGTTTTTGAAATAAAAAATAAATGGTTACTTCACGCACAGTTTTTCATTATTAAATCGTACCGTAAGGGGTTAAGTTTGCTTTGTTTTTTACTTAAGTGAATTATTAATTTTAGTTATTACTACTTATTACGAATTATTAACATACTTATTAACTCATAATGCAGAATTACTTCTTTATCGTTATATATAAATTACTTTTAGCATTTACTTATCTGCAATTCCTGATTGTATATTTGAATAAAATCTTTTCGTTTTTGTCACATTTTCATTTGGGATCTATTATCTTTTCTATTATTAGTTTTTCTGTAGCAAACCCCAGTATACTTTGTCCTACGTGATAGTTTAGTCAATCCCAGGAAGTTTTTTTAAACTCTTGCTTCAGTTATTCAAGCTTTATAAATTTAACGATAGATTTTCAATGTACAGCATTTCTTTCTTCTGTTAAGCAAAATCTTTCCTTACACAATGGAATTATTTTTTTCTTTTATTTACTTTTACTTTGTAGCTAATCTGTAAGCGATAAATGGGCAACTAAGGTTTTGTTAATACAGTGGACTCCACTTAATGTAATCAGTTTGGGACACCGTGATTTTGATAACAATAAACGATAGAAAAAAATTAGATAAATTTACTCCCAACCCTTTAATTCACACGTACTAAATTTCAAAACAAAATTAAAAAACACACCTTATATTTATGTACTGTATATTATCCTTTGAAACATAAGAATTGTATACATAATTAAAAAAATTGATCAGCTGTTGACTGTCTACAATTTTTTCTCAGAAGCTCATTGATAAATTGTTCGTAATCCTAATCAACCTGTCATAACGATTTAAAATTTCAATCTTTTGTTTTAATGTTAAATGATTTCGCTTTCTGGCTTCCATATCGACAAGCTGCATGTAAGCGAGCAAGGCATAAAATGTGCATAAGCTCTTTCTCAGTTCCGATAATAATGTGTTGCCTTCCGCTTACCTGACAACCATTGACCACCATCAGGGTGTGCATATTTCTGAAAAATTCCAGCAAAGTGAAATTTCCCACTCCTTCGTTCATTCCCCATTTCCTTGGGTTGAAGAAGAGAGTTCTGGAAAATTTAAACAACAGCGAAGGAAAAGAAAAGAATGGGTTCCTTCTGAATATATTGTGAATATTCCTTTGCTAGTTAAAATGAGGTTCGAAAACTGATCCCATTAACCGATGTAACGATCACATAAAGCGATAATTTTAACATACAAATTAATAGAGAAAATCGGGACCAAGTGATTTCGATAACAATATGCGATTGATAACATTAACCACGATAACATTAAGCGGAGTCCACTGTAGTAGTTGTTAATAGTTTAGTGATAAGCCTAAGGATCATACCTACTCAGATATTCATTATTTGTAGCTGGTGCATGACTGATATTATCTATTGGTTTCCAGGCATGATAACAGTATGCCGATACACATTAATAAAATTAAGATGTGGAAAAGATATACTAACTCTGAATTATAAAGAAATTTTTTGGTTTGATTGTTTGGGCACTAGAATTTGCTTATCAGATTCACTTTAACAAGCTGATAACTTGCTCGAACATTTAATCCATAAATAGTTATATAAATCATAATTTCGAAATTTCGAGCTCATGAGATACAATTAAGAACGCTGCAGGTCTGAAGATCATCGGGGCCAGGAGTTGAAAATCTGATTCTCTCTCCACTGAAAGCATTTTTTGGTTTGATTGTTTGGGCTTCATTTTTTGATGGAGAATTATTTTCTGTGTGCTCATTTTCAGATTCACTTTACAAGCTGATAACTACTGCTCGTCAACATTTAATCCGGAGGGTTAATTATATGTTTCATATAAATCCGTAATGATCATCTTGGGCCATAAATTTCTTGTAAGGAGAAAAGCATTATGTATAATGGTCGCGTGCATTCACATGCTCATTATTTTACGTGTTCTCAGGAAGTAATTTGAATATTGAACTATATATGACTTAGATCTTTGAGTCCTTAAGATTTTTTTGGGTGTTGTGTTCTTAGCTTTCTTAATGGATTTGAAACCTTTAAGACTAAGCAGCCATAGATTTTCTATGATTCCGTGCAAAGTAAAGACATTTAAAGGCTGAATGAAGCTCCACCTTTCCGGAGTTTAATTTTATAGAGCATGGTGAGGTTTAATTTTAAAGGTATGGACAACATCTTCCAAAATTCATCACGAGTGCTTGTTTAATGCCATTTTAAAGATTTAAAGAAATCTCCTGTTTTTTACATAATTATCCCAATTATTAAATTGGAAAAGGTTTATTACATTCAATAGTATTAATTTTTATGCCATAAAATAGATAACAAACCCTATTCTGCCGGATTTTTACCACTGGAAACCTACGATATGAAGCCATTCTTATGTACATTACTATATTAATTTTGAAGCTTTCACTTATTTTCGAATAGGTTCATATCTTTCTCCTTGTGTAAAATTCGATGTAATTACGTATTAACCCATTAAAATATCAGAGTCCTTTATATCAAATATTGATTAATGTCTTAAATCGAAGTTATTATGGATTACACAGAGTAGTAACAGATATATGAAATTTAAGGAACTTTAAAAGAACTGCATACTTTTGGAGAGCTGTTTTTTCAAAAAAGCACTATACTTATTAAACACTTAACGTTTAAGTCTCATTGTATAAAAACTTTGAAAATGTACAGTTTATTCACAAAATATTTATATAGGGTTTTCAGAAATAGGCAATTCTGTAATATACGAAAATTTATCAAAATTGTATACTTACGCTAGATATTCGACTCTATATAATTTAACTAAAATATATTTGAATTTCTTTGATATCACATTACTAAAGTACCTATTTTTGCAATAAACCAAATTTTTTGCAATATTTTGGAAATCCCCTGAAAGAGGTCATATGTCG
>CM063502.1:98282253-98392253 GCA_032207245.1 Pardosa pseudoannulata
TAAAGCCTTAACCCCTTCCGGTAAAATGACGAGTCTAGCTCGTCATTAGTTTTTCATTCCATACCGCACAATGACGAGCTACACTCGTCATGCGATTAAAGTTACTGTTAAATATGATAATTAATTTAGTTTAAAATTTCTAGTGTATTGAATTTGGCAACACTTTTATCACTTGTGAAAATCACAAGTCACTATTGCATATTGTTTACTTAGAATTTCTTGGTACAAGTCATTTCCAAATTAATGAGTCAGAATAAAAGAAAACCTACTAAGAAATGCCGTGTGTGTTACAAGAATCAAATTAAAAGTGAGACTACTTGGCGGTGTAAGCAATTAAGAATTCCTTTGCACTTTGTTTTGAAAAGTACCACTAGCTTGAAGACTATTATCTGTATACCTTATTAATGTTTTGCTTTGATATTTTCTTAATTTTACTGTTTCTGATATTATTTAACGCTATGTAAAAAGTGGATTTTAATTAAGAATATGTAAGAATTGTAAAATGAAACAAGTTTTTTAAATATAAATTAAATGGTTATTTCATGCACAGTTTTTCATTATTAAATCGTACCGGAAGGGGTTAATAATGATCTAAGAAAAATTTTGGTTTTAACCCTTTATATCCTGAATTAATTTACCATCAACTTTCTTACTGCATTTTTGCATCATTATATAAGTTTTAATGAAGAATAATCATAGAAAAAAGAAAATTATTTTTACTGTATTTTAGTAGTTAATTTTGCAGCTGGTACTTTCTAGTACCAACATATATTTTTGACTCTATGATAGAAAATAAAACATTAAATTATGAATAAAACAAATGGAATGATTACCTGCGAAGTATAGAAGTCTCTAAAAAATAATAGTACCAAATAATTGGTAATAAACCACTAAATTTACTCAATTGAACAACATGGGTATCAACTCTACCACAAAAGGATTTCCGAATGCAGCACGCCAATTATAAAATCCCTACTATGCGAAAAAAAAGGATTCCTGATTGGTCCTGTCATTTCTTTTCTGCTGTAGGACCTGCATCGTTCATGTCCTTGTGAGTACCGTCAGGAAAAACGGCTTTATTAGGAATATATAGGTGTTTGATTGAAGCTGTACTTATAAGTACCGTCAGGATAAAAAGGGTTAAAGAAAAAAGCATTTTTTAATTTTATATTTATTCAAAATTAGCTTGTTGTAATGAAGACTTTTTAGCTCAAAAGCACTATGTCCCCTTTAATTTGAAAAAATATCTGCAGATTAATATTTTCCTTGTTTTAAAAATATATTTTGTAGGGGGTGCAAAGTGGCAAATTTGGCATTTTTACCAGGAGGCATAAACGCAACGCTACACTAATGGTGGAGGAAATAAGCTTGATAAAATTACTCTAATTTTAATACAATTATTATACAAATATAATCAATTATGAGAATAATATTATAAAGACTTTTGTTAACCATTTTTTATTTATTTCTCTTTACAATGTAAATAAATACATTATTTATTTTAAATCTGGTGAAATTATCTGAAAACTGCTAGCAGCTGATAATGGTTCATTCAAAATAAATCTTTGTAAAACAAATGAGCTATTAATCACTTCAAAAGTAATAAGAATAAATACTGACATTTATTTGACTTTTCTTGTAAAAATAATTTTAAAGTGCATACCACCATATTCCTGGAGTATTAGCATTATTTTATATTACAGGGCTTTCTACATTTCATAACTTTCGTTTCGTGCTTAAACCTCTAAAAAAAGTTTTTCCGATGGATGGAATTTTTTTTTCTCCCTTGTTATGTGAAATATGATCCTAGTCACTGTTCATAATATCTAGGGAACCAAATAATATCACCTAAAGCTACTTATTTTAATGAAGCAAAAGGATGTAAAATCATTAATATAGCCTGTGCATTCTAAACTTAAATTAGTATAAAGGATCTCTTTAAAACATTTAAGAACTCATAGTTAACGAAGTGAGAAGTATATTACCATTCGCAATCAGGAGTAAATTTTAAAGAATACAATTTAAATGGAAAACAGAATTATTTTATTTGTTACCATTGAACGCAAATTTTCCTGAGAAAAGATGTATCAATCAAATCAGGTTGTGCCCAATTTGTTATTGTTAAGCCAACTCGTGAGAAACAGTCTGGGACGTTTAACCTATTCGTTTCTGATATGTGACCGAACATAGAGAATGAAAAGAATTTTTGTGAACAATAACAAAAGAGTATAATACAAGTCTGTACCTATTAGAATCATTTTACACGAGAATAACATGCTGCGATTGTCCTAGGAAAAAGGAAGAGGTAAAGTCTTGACATGAAATTTATAATCTGCATCAAGGATCCGGTCTCTGGACCTGAAAACGGAGACAGCGTTTATGTTGGATCGAGAACGTTCTTTGCGTATTACATTTGTGTCGACTCCAGTTCACATTCATACAATATTTAAGGTATCGCTTTGAAGAAATAAAAGCTTTTTAGCATTAATAGTTAATGGAAGTGAGAAGTGTGTTTCCATTCATAATGAGATGCAATTTTTAAAAAAACAATTTAAATAGAAAGACACAGCTATTTTTTTTGTTACTTTTCTATACATGTTTCCAAGACAAATGAACAGATTTAACCCCTTCCGGTAAAATGACGAGTCTAGCTCGTCATTGGTTTTTCATTCTATACCGCACAATGACGAGCTACACTCGTCATGCGACTAAAGTTACTGATAAATATGATAATTAATTTAGTTTAAAATTTCTAGTGTACTGAATTTAGCAACACTTTTGTTACTTGTGGAAATCCCAGGTCACTATTACATATCGTTTATTTAAAGTTTCTTGGTACAAGTCACTGCCAAATTGATGAGTCAGAATAAAAGAAAACCTACTAAGAAATGCCGTGTGTGTTACAAGAATCAAATTAGAAGTGAGACTCCCTGGCGATGTAAACAATTCAGAATTCCTTTGCACTTTGTTTTGAAAAGTACCACTAGCTTGAAGACTATTATCTTAATTTTACCGTTTCTGATACTTAACACTATGTAAAAAGTGGATTTTAATTAAGAATATGTAAGAATTGTAAAATAAAACAAGTTTTTTAAATAAAAAATAAATGGTTACTTCAAGCACAGTTTTTCATTATTAAATCGTACCGGAAGGGGTTAACAATTTAAATTATACCCACTTTATATTGGTGAATTAATTCGTGAAAAAATAAAGTGTGTCGTTTAACCTATTCATTTCTTATATGTGATCCAAAATGGAAAGGATGAACAAAATTCTTGTGAACTAAAGAGTAGGCATCTTGTATCTATTACATTAATTTTACATGAGAATAAAAAGCAACGATTGCTCTAGCATAGAGGAAGAGTCTTGAGTCTTGTCTTAAAGTCTTGATGTCTTGACATGAAATTTATAATCTGCATCAAGGACCCGGTCTCAGGACCTGAAAACTGACACAGCGTTGATGCTGGATCAAGAAACGTTCTTTCCGTATTATATTTGTGTCGACTCCAGTTCACATGAATACAATATTTACGGTATCGCTTTGAAAAAATAAAAACCTTTTAGCATTAATAGTTAAGAGAAGTGAGAAGTGTATTTCTATTCACAATGAGATGTAAAATTTAAAGAACACAGTTTAAATAGAAAGATAGCTATTTATTTTTTGTTACTTTTCAATGCATGTTTCCTAGACAAATGAACAGATTTAGCAATTTTAATTATACCTAATTCATATTGGTGGATTAATTCGTGAAAAAATAAAGTGTCGTTTAACCTATTCATTTCTTATATGTGACAGAAACTGGAAAGAATGAACAAAATTCTTGTGAATTAAAGATTCTGTATCTTGTATCTATTAGATTAATTTTACTTGAGAATAACAAATAACGATTGCTCTAGTATAGAGGAAGTGGTAAAGACTTGACATGAAATTTATAATCTGCATCAAGGACCCGGTCTCTGGACTTGAAAACTGAGACAGCTTTGATGCTGGATCGAGAAACGTTCTTTCCGTATTATATTTGTGTCGACTCCAGTTCCCCTGAATACAATATTTAAAGTATCGCTTTGAAAAAATAAAAACCTTTTAGCATTAAAAGTTAAGAGAAGTGAGAAGTGTATTTCTATTCAGAATGATATGTAAAATTTAAAGAACACAATTTAAATAGAAAGATAGCTATTTATTTTTTGTTACTTTTCAATGCATGCTTCCTAGACAAATGAACAGATTTAGCAATTTAAATTATACCCAATTTATATTGGCGAATTAATTCGTGAAAAAATAAAGTGTTGTTTAACCTATTCATTTGTTATATGTGAAAGAAAATGGAAAGAATGAAAAAAATTCTTGTGAACTAAAGTCTGTATCTTGTATCTATTAGATTAATTTTACATGAGAATAACAAGCAACGATTGCTCTGGGATAAAGGAAGAGGTAAAGACTTGACATGAAATTTATAATCTGCATCACGGATCCGGTCTCTAGGCCTGAAAACTGAGACAGCGTTGATGCTGGATCGTTCCCTGCGCATTACATTTGTGTCGACTCCAGTTCAAATGCATACAGTGGGCGTAGCAAACGAAGGGAGCACCGGGAGCTAAGTGTTTGGGGCAAGGGGGTCACGCAGTAAATTGGAATTGGACTTAACTCTCATCCGGCACATAAATCAGCACATCGAGACCGGTTCTCCGGCAACAGATAACATATAGTTCGCTTTAGAACATTTTTTGCCCAATGGTTCAGCGTTACGAGTTCGTTAATATTGGTTGGAGAGGATATGCTGGACATAAAATCGAATATTAGTTCCTGGAAAAACCTGGTAAAAGAATGAGTTTATAAAAGGGTTCAGATTAAAAAGAAGTCACTAATTACATCTAAATCATTTTTATGGGCGTTTAAATTAACTTTTCTCTGTCGGGATCACGCTATAAATTTGAGGTTTTTTTATGCATATATTTTCTTTGGCATTTGCGTGGTAGAAGGGAATTTTTGTCCAAAAGTTCATCCACTATCAAACGCCTACACTTTTATCACTAACTAACGCATGTTTAGTGCCGTTAGTCATATAAATATATTTATCACATTTATTAGTAATTCCAGGATCAAAGTAGTGGAAAACGCTCTAAATGACATTCATGGCGATCAAGGTAACAGTGAAAGATAGTGAATTGAAGTAAAACTCGTATACTAAACTGCCTCTGTTCAATTTAAGATTTTTAAAGTGAAAAACACGAAATTTTGATATTTTTTATTTAAATTACAATTCTTAATAGATATTAAAAAAAAAAACTTTAAGCTTTGCACAATATTCAAACATCGAAGCATATATTTTGATATGAGAAAAAATGGTTCAAAGTAAAACCCCGTCACTGCAAAGTTCTCAATTTTATAAAACATAGGAACTTTATTTCAATTTAGTAATTTGCTGGCATTTGTTTAGTAATCCTCTACATCTTTTAGAGTGTTCTATACACGTTGGCATAGAACGAGCGAGAATTTCATAGTAATATTTACTGACCTTATTCTATATTTTTAACAGAGCCTTTTTCTAACAAAAGAGCTTTTTTAAAGATCTTTTGTTAGTAATGGGTATATTTAAAAAAAGAAAAGAGTTTTATTAGGAATTTTTTATCCTAACTTGTAGTTAATATAAATTTGTAACGTTCAAATCTGGTGACTAAGATGGGATTTTAATGAATTTAGAGCAATTGTATAGTAACAAAACCTGTGTTTTGATAACAGAACGCTTCGAGTTCCTTATCATAATAGTATTGAAAAGAAGCTGGAATTTCAATATATTGTGCATAAGGTTTTAGATTATTTTTTAAATTGTTGGTGTAAACATTTTGATCTACCTTTGATTCTAAAATACTAATTGGTCTTCACCTGTTTCAGCCATTCATATCCCATATGATCATACTTCCTCCCTCATGTTTTACAGTTGGTATTAAATTTGCTAGATTTAGTTCTTTATATAGGTTTCACCCAACTTTATCTTTCCAATTAATATTAAATTTGTTTCATTGTATAGAAAAAATGAAAATATATCGTAAAACTAATTGCACATCACAACTATAAGAGACTAACACATTTTATATTTCAACGGCATTGAACCCACAGCAACCCCATTTCTTTCTCACTCCTGAGTAGATCAGTTTCATTGAGGTCAGAATGTAATATGCTAGTGTTAGAATCTAATAGAATGACGTCAACTGGGAGAAAAAAAAAACTATTTATTCTACTAGGGAAAAAAATCGGAATTAGTGCTAGAAATATTTATTTGAATATATTGTTATTTACGATTTAAAGTTATCAAATTTATTGTATTTTGAATATTAATTTTTGAAATGAATAATTGACTGTCAAAATATAAAACTGTCAAAATATAAAAATATAAAACTGTGCAATATTTCAGAAAAGATCGAGAAAGTTTATATAATCGTATGTAAGCTTCAGTATTTCTGGTAAATCTCGATCGTTAAATTTCAGGAAAACTATTTTATAAAATAGTTAAATAGTTTTACTGAAGAATTGGGCACAAAATTTATTTAAATACGAGAAAAATAAATTTCTCAGTATAAAGTAATATTTTAGTAAGTATATGCGGTTCAACATTCTTTCACTTGTTCCAACGACCGGAATTCTTACACAATGCTTCCAATTTTAAACTTTTGGCTTAACACAATTGAATACTACTCATGTTTTTTCCCTATTTACCGCTTTACTTCAACTTTTCGCAAATTGTTTTGATAAATAAAAAATATATCATTAACCTATTTAAATATCTGCTTTGAATGACAGCAAATATAATTTTCCCCATCGTAGTTTAGGATAATCTAATACGATTAATTAGATGAATAAACGGTGGTAGCTTCAAACCTCCGTATAAATATATTGTATGCTTTTTTATTACGCATTCTTATTCACGCTAAAACGTTCTCCAGCGCATTTATAGAAAAAAAAATATTAAACGTCATAACATTCCCGCCTTCAATTCTTTATTTTCTGGAGTAACCTACTATTTCGAATATTTTTTTCTGGAGTGGTGAGCTCATGTCAAGTATTCTATATTTAAATACATATTTACTTCATTATTTAGTTAGCTTTCTAAACGGTGAATATATCGGTCAATAACCCTGGAAGATTTTGCGAAATGCTTTCGCTTAAATACTACCGGAATTCCCAAGCCATCAAATACTGGATTAACTATAATGACTATAGTATTTATTTGCTGAGTGAAACCCATGAGTCTTAATGCAGTAATTAAGATAATCGTCCTGTTTTGTGACTCGAAAATTAAACTATTCTTATTGATACACATGCCAGGTTATGTTACTCAGCTCTCAAAGAAAACAATCACGTTAATTGCCGTGAAAAAACTGTTACTTGTTCACCAGGGCAGCGTAAATTATTCATAGCATATCATCCTTCATAAGTATTTATAAATAAAATTAGCATAAGACATAAAACAGATTATACAAAATAATTTATTTAAAAAACTGTGGGACTTGCATGAGCAACAACACAAACCACTTTAATCATGACCCATGCTTCATTAAAAAAAGCCTCTAAATATTTTCGTTTACGTTAATCTTCTTAACATTCAACACTTAGGAATCGTACGTGATCAAAATTGTTGGAGTCGATTTTAGCACTTGGACCATAAAACACTTGGGCGTGGTAGGTTATCCTTTCAAGAAAGGTCGAGTTTAGATGTAGAGTGACTTCTGCTATCCGAAAGACAGCCGCCATTTTGGTGCTTTGTTTCATTCATTTAAATGCTTTAGAGTCCAGATGTTCGTTTCTATAAGATCCGTTTATTCATTATTTATTTATTTATTTGTTTCGGACATTTTTTTTAAACTTCGTTTCCTCAGTGTGAGGGTTCACATCGAGATTGTGGAAAAAAAATAAAGAAAGGCCAACGAGCCGAGGAAAATAAATTGAACGAAACATTATAGCCTTCTTTGCGTCAAAGATTGTAGGAGGCTTAAAAAAGATTTTTTTTTTACTTCATTTATTTTTTTCTGCAGGGGATCGTATGTTATTAATTCTTGGACAGCTTCACTCTTGCAGTCAGTAACACTTCTAGTAGTAGAACAAAAATGTTATTTTCATTAAAGCACCTAGGCGTGAACATAAGTTTGTGTCAGTACATAAAAATTTGTCATTGTGCAATGGGTGTTAAAGACATTAGCGAGCAATGCTTGAGGCTACAGTAGACATTCAGCAAGACAAATTTTGTCTGAAAATCTCATTAATTGGGAAATATAACTAAGACTAACAAAGACGGGGATTTAACACATTGTTTGCTGTTACATTTCACAACGGAACTGTACCGGGATTGGGATTTTTGCGCGTAAATTTAGTTATTCAGTTAATTCTCAATAGATTGAAAATTGTTTAATTTTTTAACCAACTTTTCATATTTTATATTGAAATATATAAACAAATTTATAAATAGACAAATAAACAAATATATATAGATATATAATATAATATATATAAATATACATATAATATAATTTTCACAAGGATAAATAAAAAATTTTAAATCTAAATTGAATTTTTTAATCAACCTTCCCGTTCCGTGGTTCCGCATCGAATGTTGTAAAAACTAGTTTTTATTTGACTAAATTTTTCCAGAATCTATGTAGTAGACAAGAACATTCGGCTACGTTTTCCTGTATATACCGTTGTTTTTGTACCCACAAACAAACCACGTTGTTACGCTAACCCGTACTAGTACGTGTCCCGCGCTCTAGTATCAATCGTCAGAAAACGTAGTAGTACGTGTCCCGCGTACAATGTGTAAATATCCATCACATTATAATTAGCATGTAATTATCATCCCAACAGATAATTTTGTTAGTACTGATAACCACTTTACACAGCTTTCAAAAAAAAAAAAAAAAAAAAAAAAAAATTTCGAAATTGATAAATATTTGAAATTACTCTAGGCGTATTCCTAACCACTTTCAAAACACACCTTGGTACACCTTCAAAATTTATGGAAAATTAACCTCATAGAATATAAAATAAAAAGTTAATATTACTGTATTTCGAATAACAAAATACTATCCTTTTTCAAATTAAAAGAATTATACGTACTTTGTAGGGGAAAAATAGGTACTTTGATTATTTTTTTTATATTTCCAAATTCTTACAGTAGCAACTACTTTAAGTTTTATTCTAGAGCCTTAAAAATATTCTATGAATAAAAATTACCATAGTACTCGTAAAAGGAATACGCATGGAACATTTTCAGTTTTGAAATAATAAATTATAAAATTATTAAGATTTTACCTTGAAACTGTCAAGGTTTTCACATAAATATACTTTTAATATAATAAACTTCACATAAATATACTACTAAATTTAATAAATTTCCTATAAATATACTACTAAATTTAATAAATTTCCTATAAATATACTACTAAATTTAATAAATTCCATACTAATATAATACTAAATTTAATAAATTTCATACTAATATACTACTAAATTTAATAAATGTCATACTACTATACTACTAAATTTAATAAATTTCATATAAATATACTACTAAATTTAATAAATTTCATATAAATATACTACTAAATTTAATAAATTTCATATAAATATACTACTAAATTTAATAAATTTCATATAAATATACTACTAAATTTAATAAATTTCATATAAATATACTACTAAATTTAATAAATTTCATATAAATATACTACTAAATTTAATAAATTTCATATAAATATACTACTAAATTTAATAAATTTCATATAAATATACTACTAAATTTAATAAATTTCATATAAATATACTACTAAATTTAATAAATTTCATATAAATATACTACTAAATTTAATAAATTTCATATAAAATATACTACTAAATTTAATAAATTTCATGAAAATATACTACTAAATTTAATAAATTTCATATAAATATACTACTAAATTTAATAAATTTCATATAAAATATACTACTAAATTTAATAAATTTCATGAAAATATACTACTAAATTTAATAAATTTCATATAAATATACTTCTAAATTTTTAAGTAGATTGGTGAAAAACTAAATAAACTACTTTTGGAAGTTCGCTGTTCTCTTAACCTCAAGAAAACTGATTTTTTAAATACAAAGTCCTATAAAGATGTTATCAATGGATAAAAAAAATTCACCTGCATATTTCTGCAATATAAACACGCTCCATTTAAGTCAGCATTTTTTCTTTCATTCTCAAGAGTATATAAATTCCCTTTTTTCACCGAAATGCTAAAAATAGAGTTTTAGCTCATTACTCAAGTCACATGAAATAAGTAGGAAGTGTATCATCATTAATCACATTTTAATTCATAGCATGATTGTATAGTAACACTGTTTAGGACTGGGAAAGCTTTCTTCAATTACTTTATTGAACAGATGTATGTAATTTTGGTTGAAGAATATACGATAAATACGTATGTTTTTTCAGGTAAGGAGTGTAAAAAAATTTCATCTATTTAACCCTCCGAGTGGAACACACCGGGGAAAAAAAGGTCTCCAAAAATACGCTAAAGTTTTATTGTGTCAGTTACCAAAGTGTTCTATGATTTTTTACTTCACCCTTTGCCCCACCCTCGTTATTGTCTCATTACTTCCGGTTATAAATATATATATAAATAGACATTATTGATTGTTAATTTTTAATACACATAAAGCTTGTCAAGTCTCGAAGATCATCACATAAGAAATAACGTATTCTAAAAGTACGAATAATTTTTTTTTTTTTTTTTTGAGAATTATTTATATTTTTTTACTAATGTCATCCAAGATATTTCAGTGGTGCAATTAGAGATATATATGTTGCCGCAAACGAAATACTTCGAAATAGAGATTGACAAAGCCATGAGAAGCTATCAGCGTCTTTGTTCCTCAGAGAGTAGGGGTGCATCCCTCAATAAATGTCAAACAATCGACCTGACCCTCCTACCTCATAATTTCATGGGGGAAAAGCACTGTCAGAAATGTACAATACATTTATTTTTGGAACATTTTTGGGGGTTGAAAATTGTCTGTGACAGCTGGCGGAATTGTACGTGCAAACCGCTTAGAGGGTTAAGAAGTACTATAGTTCATTCAGGAAATTGACTAATTATTATGTTTTGCAGATTTTGAAGAAATATTTTATTCACTATCACAAGTTGTCATGATACATGTTTTTATATTTCGATTAAGTTTTTATAACTGAAAACTATACAAGAAATTTTCTGGCTTTTACATTGAATGACAACATGTAGGAACCAATCTTTCGGGCAGTGGCTCCGAATCTTACCACATTGTATGCGGGAAACATACTAGAACGTTTTCTGACGATTGATACTTGAGCGCGGGACACGTACTAGTATGTTTTCTGACGATTGATACTTGAGCGCTGGTCACGTACTAGTACGGGTTAGAGAAACAACATGGTTTGTTTGTGTGTACAAAAATAACGGTATATACAGGAAAAGGAAGCCTAATGTTTTTGTCTTTCATTTTTTTATAATGTAAAAATATTTATATATAACATAATTCGAAAAAATTAAAACTATATACTTCTATTTCTATTTGATTTTTCATATTTACGACACTATTATAAATTTATCCACTAAAAATATATACCTTTTCTTTACAAAAATCTTATGGTTGTTATTTATATATTTCTATTTATATATTTGTTTATGTATTTCAATATAAAATACGAAAAGTTGGTTAAAAAAATAAATAATTTTCGATCTATTGAGATTTAACTGAATAACTAAATTTAAGTGCAAAAAGCCCTCTCGCGGTACAATTCCACTGCGAAATATACCCGCACACAATGTGTTACTATTGGAATGAATGATTGTAGTTGTTCGTATTCGTATTCAAGGAGTAGGTTATGCTAGTTTAGGTCTAAATAAAACTACATTAAATTAGTCGACATCACTGATTAAAATGGAATAACTGTGCTAAGAATAAGTTCCCAGCTGGCTAGTGCCTCCTTCCAGCGGAACTTTCCAGTTAAGCCTTCCACGGGTGAAGTAGTGAGTTCAGAAGCAAATGGGGGGGGGCGTTAAGGCGGTCTAGTTACGCCCCTGACAGCAGCGGTACTACAACCTGGGGATTTCATTACTGAAAGACAACTCCCTATTCCTTCGGTCCTTATCCCGCTGGTTGGTAGTTTGGTTGGGTTTGGAGCGCTACGGTCTACTGTTTTGCACACGAGAGCTAATGAGATCGGGACCTACAGCTTAAAGCCGATTCCGAACGGCTACGAACATCCATACCATAGTGAAATTCGAATCCACGAACTCTGGTACCGACGATCAGCGCCCTAACCAATCGGCCAGCGTTCGGCCCTTATCCCGCTGACCTAACGATGATTCAGAAAGGTTGTCTATACCCTCATGGGGATTTAAACCCTTCAAAAAGCCAGGTATCAAAGAGTACCTTTCCCATTTGGCCATTATTTAGCGTTTATTTCTTTGAAAAAGTGTTTGTATGGCTGTTTTCAAAGTGTAAATTTGGTGGGAATAGTGTTAGAATAATAAATGCGAAGAAAACGAACATTCTAAATGAATGTACTTTTGACTTTTACCTGGCAGTTTTATGTAATAAACGCTTCACATATTTGTGTAAGGCGTAAAGGAAATAAAACTCGGAAACCTAACCTCTTTAATTTCCTTCGTCCAAACCTTAAGGAAGACTAATTATATATAAGTAACTAAAATTTATTTTTCAAAACACTTATCTTTAGAGGTACCCCTAAATGCACCTACATCTATATATGAGGCTTAACATTTTATGTACTTCTGATAACAACTGGTTGCACAAGATTGAAAAATTGGCATCTCAAATTTATTGACATTTATACAGAAATAAATTTTTTTTTGTGTGTGTTCAAATTGTGTTTCTTTAAAGAGGATTTTTTGAAATACCATTCATAACAATGTAAAATTTTAATATAAGTATAAAATTTATTTATTTGAAGAGCATGTTTTGTTTGATTTGCAGCTTTCCCTCCACCTTTCAATCCTTTTGTGATGCTCTTTGATATTTACTTAAAAGAATCAAGCTGAAAAATTTTTTTCTACCTAATCTAGATATTTTAAGTTCTAAATATTCTATACGCACTGTTGAGCTTATAGGAAAAGCTGTTATACTTTTGTCATGATTTTTGGGGTTTATTGCATTTTTCTTCAATTTCGCAGAGGAAAACGTATCTGATGCATTATTTTGATACTATAGATCGTTAGTAACTAAACTAAAACTCCACGGCAGAACATCCCCTAGGAAACCAAGGCCTACGGGGCCAATCTCCATTTCCGAGAAAAACACCTGGGGTGCGAAGCATATGTTCCGGTTAGGTAGTCAACCTTACGCGGAGCCCCCAGTGTTTAGTTTCCCAGCAAGTTTGGTCCTCAGTTTAATTGCCCACTGAAGGGATGAAAGGCTGAGTTTTGCCCAGTCCGGGATTGAACTTCGGACCTGTGTTGTGGGAGAACGAAGCGCTACACCAACGCCACTGAGCTTTCATATATCGTTAGTGAATGCATGAAATTTTACTATAAGTTTTAACTATTTTTATATTTCTGAGCAGAAATTGAACAACTGAAGTTCATTTGGTTCGTTAGGAGCTCCATGGCCCACTGTTTTGTTACACGAGGATTAATGAGACCGGGACCATCTACTTAAAGCCGATACCGAACAGCTGGCTACGAATATCCATGCTAGCAGTAGATTTGAACTCTGATACTAAAGACCAACGTCCTACCTGGCCATTTCTTAGCAAAGTTCAATTAAGGTATAACGCCATGATGTACCTTTGATATTTTTTCGTAATTTTTAACTCCTAATTCACAAGCAAAGGTACTTTTCTATAATCTATTAATGAATTAGGATACTTCAAAAACGAGATTAGGTACAAGAACAATTAACTACTAATCTTATATCAATACAAACAAAAATTAAGATATATGAATCTAAGGAAAATTCTCAGAGGTTTTCAAAAGTTAAATCAAGTGCTAAAAATTCCTGCGTCTTTTTGCATTCCCCTTTTTAACCCCAAACCTAAATTGACTATTTGCAAAGGACGCGGGAATTTTGAGCTCTTGACTTAAGATTTGAAAACCCCTGAGAATTTCCTTTACATATATATACATATACGACAGTTTTATACTCAATGTGCTCTGCGACATGGTGTTTACCAAATTCGAGCATTAGAAAAGAAATACTATTTATAAAAATTAAAATGCTTACAAACTGATTTATTGAAGAAAAAAACATGGAATCAGTTGTAACCTTGGCTGTGATAATACAAAAAAACCGATCCAAGTTTCAACGAATAGTCGATTGGAACATTTATTATTTTCACTCACCTAGAGTTAAAAATAAATGCTACGGTAGTACGATTTATTAATTTATAAATAGTATCTGATTTACTTATATAAATCATACGGGACTAAAACATTACTGAGCTCTCTTGAGAAAAAAACAAACTAAAAATAGAAAATATGCTTTGGGATTCAGTTTCTTCAAGTTTAGTATCAACTGTGCAAATTTAGAAACTTTCCTTATTTCTTACGCACTCGCACATTTTACACGCAAGTCCATTAGTAAAACCTTACTTTTTAAAAACATTCTGAATAGATAGCATTGAAAACATCGTAGGACTACGGTACAATCTGTGCAAAGTACAACAGGTCCCCTTTTATATAAAAGACTATACATTTTTAACCTTATGCTCAGTAACACCTCTTATATATCTAGGCCTCGAGCAGGGCTTCAAATGTTATTTAATTATCATTAACACTTAGTAACACAAGATCGAGAAGTGCATTCTCAAATTTGTTGAAATGAATAATTAATAATGCTGAACAAAACGTTGTTTGTACTTCATTTTTTTTTTTCAATTTACGAATAACATTTTCCCGAAATACCAAACTTAACAATGCAAAATGTTAATATAAGTAACACTTATTATCTCAATGCGTTCCTTTATTTTTTACAAAAGAATATGCATTTGCAGCCCTTTCCAGTCAGAAATGAAGGTGAACAAGATTACCAAAAATACCAGGAATTCCAAGTCATATAGTTTAATACTTGGAACAGTGTACCTATGCATAATGCACCTGTTTAGTTTATTATTGAAGTGGCAACTAGGGGCATAGAGGAAAATTTTCATAGGGGAACTATTTCATTTCAACTCATATCTCAAAATTAATGCAGTAATCCTTACATCTATAATATATGCATTCAGCAATCCTTAAGAAGTCACAACTCTCACATCTTCCTTCTTCTCTAAGCCACTGATGGAAATTGAAATTATGAGAAACGAAAGAGTGAAACTTTTTTTAATAATAAAACGAAATACGAAGCTTATTTAATTATGTATAAAATAAAATTGCTTGGAAAAGTTTGTTTTAATAGCTAATGGAACATCTATGCCCAGTGTTTCCCAAAGTGGGGTACGCGTACCCCCATGGTTACAATAAGATTTTGATGGGGGTATAACTAAGGCGAAAGTCAACCCCTTGGAAATCAAGTGACTGTCCAAAATGAAAGAAGGCCCAATCGTCTGTGGAGAAGTAGACTCGTTTCCATCTCTTCATGAGTTTATAAGAAGTTCGACTACTAAAATTAATGCTGATACTCTGAAATATCTAACACAGGATTTGGAGAGATTGCAAGTGGGCTTGAAAAACTGATTTAAACAAAAATATTGAATGGGTAAGAGATCTGTTTAACACAACATCCATGCCAGAATTATTTGACTTATACAGAAAAAGAGCAATTGTTGGCATTGACGTTATTTGGGTTTTTTGAAAATTAAACATAGGGACAGTACCTTAACATCATTCTGGTTACAAATGCACCATGTGTATCCGGTCTTCACAGAAAAAGTTCTGAAATACATCCTGCCTTTTCCAACTTCATATTTATGGGAAATTCCTTTTTCAGCATTTGTAGAGACCAAGTCAGAAAAAAGGAACACACTATTGGACGTGAAACCCATCATATTAAAATTAACAAACAGAGAACCAAATTATGACGATCTGCCATCTAAGCACAAACAATTTCATCCTTCTCATTGATCCAAACAAATGTTACTTACAATATAACTTTTATTTATATTTTATTATGAATAATTTTATTTCGCTTTTCTTGTTATTTTGTGTATGTCACAAAAAAGAAAAAAATAAATATATTTTTGATTGTTATTAAAGTAAATCTTTTTTTCTTCTTTTGACGAGGGGTACTCAGCATTACGAAAATTATAGAAGGGGTACACATATGTCAAAAGTTTGGGAAACACTGATCTATGCTAAATGTTTTATGCGTGGTCGTAGACACTTCTGGTACCAATGTTCTCCTTTTTACCATAACACGAAGGAGGAGGTCCATGGTTGGATTTAGAATGCAATGGTCAATTTTTTACAACAAGAAGGCCAGTTAGCAGAGAACCCACTGCTTTAAGCCGATTCTGAATGGTTACAAGCATCCATATTAACCGTGAACTCAGGTACATAGAACCCATGTGGAATATCTTCAGTCATGATTTGACTTCACATCACTGGAAATTTATCAAATGAAACAACTCACTTTGAAAAGAACACTAAGATATTTGAATATCCCTCTTTATTCTTATAAAAAAAAGTATTTCTAGAGATGTTTGTCGTTAGTATTTTACAACTTTTCAGTAATCTTCAAAGTCAGTACTCCAGACGATGGTCGAATGGGTAGGGCACTGCTCATAGGCATCGAAGTTCGTCTGTGCATGTGTGTGGACGGTCGAATCTCACTGTTCGCATGGATGTTTGTAATGGGCTTAAAGCAATAGGCTCCAGTCTCTTTCACCCTCATGAAGCAAAAAAGTAGATCGTACCTATACAAAATCAAATCAAAGTCAGTAGCTTTTTTTACGGATGAACAATTGTTGATTAAGTTTTGAAAGTTTTATTCAAAGGAATGGAAGGAAAATTCAAAGGAAAGTTGTATTCTGTTGTATTCAAAGGATGTGGACTTAACTATAACTATCCAAACCTTAGTATTCAATCCAGAAAACTATATACATGGCGGTATATTATTCCCTTCCGAATAGCACAATTTTATATTTAAAGAAGTTACGTTTATTATCTTAGTTCCAATCTTAATATACACCAATTCTGACATGTAAAAATAGTCTATCAAGTCCATGAAGTGTTAATAAAAATTAGGTTAGCATTTTTAGAAAGAATTTTTGTGTAGTAGTTATAAGTTATTT
Source organism: Pardosa pseudoannulata (assembly GCA_032207245.1). Classification (NCBI taxonomy): domain Eukaryota; kingdom Metazoa; phylum Arthropoda; class Arachnida; order Araneae; family Lycosidae; genus Pardosa; species Pardosa pseudoannulata. The sequence continues at coordinate 98,299,518 of CM063502.1, forward strand.
ATATAGCAATCGAACACGAGCTTCCTGCGAGGAGGAAAAAAAAACTCGCAATTTGGATTCCCTCCTTTTTGTTATGCATGGTTCCCCTTTTTAGACTAAATAATTAAAAGAGTTCAAAGATCTTCAATAAAAGCTAATTTGCAGCAACCTAGTTGCGTAGAATATGCTCTATTTTTTGCTCAAACGGTTCCACAACTGTCACAAAACAATACGCTTTTCCAATGACTTGGACATTCCGATGTCCTACTTTCAAGTCTCGCCACTTTTCCTGATCGCGCGCACATCCGCCCGTCCTGCTGCGAAAAACCGTGCAATTTGCGGTCTCCCCCCGACGCCCGAACATTCGTGTTAATAGCAGCACAGTTGGTGTTGCGAGTCTGTTACCTTTTGTAACCGTTGAAACCTGCAATCATGGACGGACGGCGAAAAATAAGCACATACTCCGTCCGATATTAATGTGGAGATCATCTGCTGGGCTGACCCTCGAAACATCGCGCCTTTTGTCACTCGCAGAAAGACAGATTGTGCGTTCCTGGAGGTGGTATTAAGTACCAATTCAGCCCTGAAAAGAATGCCTTGGTTAGCCGAGTATAATGCGCTATTGAAATACGCGGCTCATTCATACCTGGCGTTGTTGAAGGGCACGTTACACTGAGCGCATATTGTGTCATGTTTCTGCAGAGATGCAAGGAGTGATAAAGTTGAAACGTCTTTTTCTCCGTGTTCTCCCCCGCACAAGGAAGTACGCTACATTTTTCATTTTTTCTTTACGCACCGTGAATAAAACTAAGAGTTTTCTTTTGCTTGGGCCGCATTAGCGGAATTTTAATGAACAGGAATAAAAACCTAATAATTAGCTTAGATATAATAAGATATGATAAGGTAAATATTTAATATATTTAATATAATGATATAATAATTAGGTGAATATTTTATTAGAACTTTCATTAATCATACCTTTCATTTATGTATAAATATTGATCCCATTTTTGTGTGATAAATAACAAGTTTTGCAGAAACATTATTAACAACACAAACCTGTATATTTGTATAGAGTTATTTTACTACAGAATGCCGAAGTAATAATATCGTTTCACCAACTTGTTGAAACATTGATAAAGTTCTTTTGATTCCTGCATTACGTACCTTTCATTTACGTATAAATATTGATCCCATTTTTGTGTGATAAATAACAAGTTTTGCAGAAACATTATTAACAACACAAACCTGTATATTTGTATAGAGTTATTTTACTACAGAATGCCGAAGTAATAATATCGTTTCACCAACTTGTTGAAACATTGATAAAGTTCTTTTGATTCCTGCATTACGTACCTTTCATTTACGTATAAATATTGATTCCATTTTTGTGTGATAAATAACAAGTTTTACAGAAACAGTATTAACAATACTAACCTATACATTTGTATAGAGTTATTTTACAGAGTTATTTTACTAAAGAATGCCAAAGTAATAATATCGTTTCACCAACTTGTTGAAACATTGATAAAGTTCTTTTGATTTCTGCATAAACTATACTTTACGTGTAATTTGATTCTATATGAAATTATTTTACCTTAGTTTAGTTTGGAGCACTACAGTTTATTTTTCACTGCAGAAGAACTCGTGATACCTGCTTAAAGTCGATTCCCAACAGCTATAAACATCCATGCCATAGCGGCATTAGAACCCACTAACTCTGATACCAAAGGGCAGTGCCCTACCCATTCGGTCATTGTTAGCCAATTTTAATTTGAAATTCTTATTTTTGAATGCTTTGTATAAAACACAAATGTTGCATTTTGATTTAGTTCAATGATAGATTTATGACTTAAACAAGATATACATGTCAGGTCTAAAAAGGGGATAGTTGGAAATTGCGTGAGTTATAAACGATTTTAAAAAGGGAACTCTTTTATAATAATAAAATAAATGAAAAAGACACATGCGTGCTTAATCTTTTGTAGTATTGCGGTGAGGCTTAGAGATATCTCACAGGAAGTTGATGACTAATCACGCGAGAAGTTCAGTTAGCGCGTGGACAGGGAGCTGTAAACACCTTTCCACGTTTAGCTTCGCCATGAATAAAAAAAAAATGGCTCAAGCGATGCCTCAAACAGAGAGTCCATGTTAAATAAAGAAGTGTTTTTACTAAGAAGGACTAATTTTACCCTTGATTTAAGTTTTGCAAACCCCTGAGAATTTTCCTTACATATATTTATATTTATTTGACCGATATTTATTTAATTACGAAGAATGTTTTTAAGTAAATACCTTTTGCAAAGAAAAACACTCAGTTTGCATGTTCATTTTTACATGTAAGCCTGTACTTTAATCTGCTTTTTAACAATTTCCATCAATATCAAGACACTTGACCAGCTTTTGAATTACACCCTCAAAGAAATCTGTTGTCCGACTAAGCACAGGCTAAACGTTTCGTTTGGTTTCGTGCCTTTCTCCCAGTCAACGTTTTAGGTTCCCAGTGTGAGACAACCTATAACTTAACTGTTGTGTCATAATTCCGTAAATGACATCTTAACACATTGTGTGATGGTACATTTAGCAGCGGAATTGTACCGGGAACGGGCGTTTTGTTCGTAAATTTAGTTATTCAGTTAATCTCAATAGATCGAAAATTATTTAATATTTTAATCAAATTTTCACATTTTATATTGAAATACATAAATATGTAAATAGACAAACAAATATATATATATATATATATATATATATATAAATGCAAATATATATGTAATATATAAATATACATATATATAATATTTTCGCAAGGATAAATAAAAAGCTAATTTTAAATCTAAATTGATTTTTTTAATCAACCTTCCAGTTCTGCGGTTCCGCATCGACTGATATAAAACTAGTTTTTGTCTAAATTTTTCCAGAATCTATGTAGTAGACAAGAACATACGACTTCGTTTTCCTCTATATACCGTTATTTTTGTACCCACAAACAAACCATGTTGTTACACTAACTCGTGACCGCGCTCAAGTATCAATCATCAGAAAACGTACTAGTACGTGTCCTGCTCCCAAGTATCAATCGTTAGAAAACGTACGCGTCCCGTATACAATGTGTTAAAACTTGAAAACCTACTGGGAATTCAAAATGTTGAAATTTTGACACAAAACTATGCGTTTAAATTGTGCATTGCCTGGCGACAGTTTGCATGAGGTGTTACGAAACAACAAATGTTTTGATATTAGTGAAATTCAGGTGTAATAATAATAATAATCTGATAAATAAATGAGTTTTTAATTGCTAAACGGTACTTACATAGAATATAAATAAGAGATTTGAAAAAAAAAATTTCAATTTTACAACTCCTCTTCAACTTCCACTCAAAATACGTGTTCTGAAAAGATCGGTCGATTTACTTGAAAAATTGAAATAAAAAATAAGTATCTAACGTGTTCTGCAAAGATCGGTCGATTTACTTAAAAATTGGAAAAAGAATTTACCAAGTATCTAACGAGTTTACCTAAGTATAGCTCTAACGAGTTCTATTAAGATCGCTCTATTTACTTATAAAATAAAGAAAAATTTATATAAAAATATACCATTCAAATTTAAAATGGTTAAACAGAAAACAGAAACTCAAAAGGCTGCTCGACTTCAAAAACGTCGTGAACAGTATAGAGCTAAACGAGAAAAAGAAACTTCTGAAGAGCGAGAAAAAAGGCTTGCAAAGACTAGACAAGCAATAATTTGTGATTAAGTGAATGTTTCAGTCTATTTAGTATGAATGTTATGTGTTTCCTTTGTGTTTTCTTTGTTAATTCAATTAGATTTTAAATATTCAATTTTTGTAAAATTTTTCCTCAAAATGTTGTTTTTGTTTATGTATAAATTTGTGGAGTTACGATCCCCTCGCCAGATTTCAAACGCCACGCTGCAAGCACGCCACGCACGCAAGCTGCAAGCACGCCAATTTCGCCAAATGTGGTTGAAGCACCAACAAGATCCATGATTAGAAACAGGAGAGTGGGCTAAGAAGAGGAGTTGAAAAAAAGTCTATAAATGCTACGTAAACATTTATATCCAGAAGCATATAAATGTTTACGTAGAATTAATTTATCTTGCTGTGAAGCTGATTATGCCAAGACTTCTACGGAGGATTTATAACCATATTAGATCAGATAGTTGTATAAAATATTTTGCTAAGATAGTCGCAACAAAGCTGTTCTTTCAAAAAAGCGATATAGCAAAACCGATAAAGAAGCAATTCATTGAAATGAAAATGATAAGCCTTTAAAATACTCCTTAATTGCATTACAAATATCTTGAAGATAATTTGAAACATTAAAAAAAAACAACAATTTTAAGAAATAAATTCAAAATTGTTACTTTAGACTTTAATAATAATATAGAGAAAACACTGTAGGGCAATAATTGCAAAATAAAATATGTTTGTGTTTTAATTTCCCGATCTTAAATATAACTTATACTTGGAGCGGTTAGAACAAAAATTTATTAGTTTTACTAAATTTTAAATTCAAGCACTTAATTTTTCCATCAGTAATATACACTTGTCCAGTAAAACTTATTTTACAAATATAAATTCCCATTCTTGATATTTTAAAAATACTTTTCACACAATGATCACCGAACGATGGCCGAATGGTTAGAGTGCTGGCCTTCGGAACCGGAGTTCGTGGGTTCGAATCTCACTATGGCATGGATGTTCGTAGCCGTTCGGAATCGGCTTTAAGCAGTAGGTCCCGGTCTCATTAGCCCTCGTGTTGCAAAAAGTAGACCGTAGCACTCTATAACCAAACCAATCATACAATGATCAAAAGTCTGTAAAAAATTAAATGTTAGCTTTGAACAACTGAACTTCGAGAAAATTGAAACAAAATGAAACCTAACAGTGTCAGAAATTCAATACCTCAAAATTTAAATAATATTTTTTCAACTTGAATGCTTCAATGAGTAAGTAAAATGCATGCCTAAATCCTTTTCTGTCTATTGAACTACAGAGAACCTCTGTTCCTTCATTGATTATTAGACTCATTTGGTCTCGATTTTATCCCCGTCAAAACAATGCTATTAACCCCACATTTATCTCTACCGTATTCCTCGTTTTCCTGGCAGAACGCTGGCCGATTGGTTAGGGCGCTGATCGTCGGTACCAGAGTTCGTGGGTTCGAATCCCACTATGGCATGGATGTTCGTAGCCGTTCGGAATCGGCTTTAAGCTGTAGGTCCCGGTCTCATTAACCCTCATGTGCAAAACAGTAGACCGTAGCGGTCCAAACCAAACCAAACCAAATCCTCGTTTTCCTGTATCTATCGTCGAAAACATTTTGGTGCCGTCACTTTGTTTTTGTGAAGGATCGATTTTCTAGAATTAAGAAGACCTCGGGAAAATTATTTTTATTTTACGTTGATGTTAAAAGAATGTTAAAAGTCGTGTGGGCGGTAAAAAGATTTCTGGCTCAATAGAGGCTTCCTAGACCAATAAAGGGTAGTAACTTAAACAACTAGTGGGGTAACAACCGTGGAGAGCACCTATGAGCAGACCAGAAGCAAAAATATGAGATATAAGAGACAACCTGAATCAGTACCGATATTTTCGCTTTATCGAAGTTAAAATCCTTTAAATACGTGCATAGTGACAGTTATAGTATACCTGCAGAGTTAGAGGTGAAAGAACGCTCATTCTTTGCAATCAGGCGATCAACCAAACAGATACCAATTACAAAATATTTTTTAAATGTTAAGTCATAATTTACGTTTTATAACATGTAAATACTTCCAAATAGTATTCTAAATTTATTTGCAGTCCCAGACACTTTGTCGAATTTCTACTTCCAATTCTCGCATCCGTGGGTTCCATTTCCATCCTCCTTGGAAAACAAAGACAGAGGTACCACTCTATTTACTTTAATAGAAACTGAATACAGCTATATATTCCGATATAGGCAACTTTACCATTTCTCTATTGAGTCTCTAAATTTTTACTCCTCTATATAGATTCACAGTTCCCAAAAATCTTTAGAGCAGAGATCACCAAACCATCGACTGCGAGCTATTAGTAGCTCGTGGTGAAGTTTTCAATCCCTCACAGTTTCATACTCAGGTTGTCTAACCTGGAGTGATACCTCTGAAATTGCATTCTTCAAGTTCTGCAAATATTTTGTCTCCTGTTTTTAAATAAGAAAACTAAATTTTGGTCTAGATTGATCCGGAAGTGGAAACAATATTCTCAATTCTATATATCTATCTAAGGTTTCTTTTCTAGCATGAAATTTTAAATAAATTCAAAAGCAGATTGATGAATTGTTGTCATTTTTCATTTATATAGTTTTTTAAACCTTTTCTCACATTTATCTTCATTTCTGTCTTGGTTTCAGTCGGATTTAAAAACGATACAATGCTTTAAAGCTTTATAAATTTCGTGACCACTTTTTTAGACAATTTGATTGCTTTTCCCGTGCTTACCATAAGTACTTTAGACACTAAAGACTAGAAATAGGTTTAAAAAAACGTTTCAATGTTTGTTTGCTTGTTTTGGAATGCTACCGTAATCTTTTTTTATCTCTCTACAGAAAAATTAATGAGACCGGGACTATTGCTTTAAAGGCTAATCCGAACGACTAGGAACATCTATACCATCAGTGGAATTCGAACCGCGAACTCTGGTTCCAAACTACAGCGTCCAACCCTTTCGATCATCCTTCGACAGAAAAACACTTGAAGGACATTGGTTATTAGAACTTTTAGGTCATAATGAATCAGACAAAATGATAGTTCAGGCACATCATTCTTTGGCGAGAACTTTTTTTCTAATTCTCACTATGGAAAATTAAAATATTAAACTTTTCTCGGTATTAATTCTCGTGTTTTCATTTGAGCCATTCCTAGCATTTTATTCGCCTTGGGCAAACCAAATATCTGCCTAATAATTTTTAAGGAGGTTCTTAAATAAATTTTAAAGTTAAAAAAAATAAATAAGCATTACTTTGCAACTCATGTTCTAGATTCAAGTAATCCAAATATATATTTGGGGGATGTCCTTATTATTTATTTATTTTGTGCTCTAATTCATTAGGTTTTGATGCTGCTAAACTTTGTCACCTACCTTGCCTACCGAATAGGGCCACCCCCGGTTTTGAACATATCAAAATTTACTTTAAAATTAGGATTCGATTTGAGAGCTCCTAACATGACTCTCCAACAAGTGGAAGGCTTTCGTGAATTGAAATTATGATTAACTAGTATATCGCCGTTATGTGACGGAATCAGTAAAATTTTTAATTTTCCAAAATTGTAAAGTACCCTATAAGGCTGATAAAAAAATAGTTTTTTTATTGGCAGAGAATTATCGCTCAAAAATACGCGCTAAAAAATTAGTTTATCTTCCTACTCCTCTAAAGTCTCCCAATACTGTGAATGCAGATTAGAATCACGTTAAATTCATTTAGAAAGGTAATTCAAAGTTTTTGTAGCTACGTCGAAATTATCGTTAAGTTCTTCCCAACGTTTTTGCCACAGTAATTATTTGATGTAAAGGAATAAAACTATGATTTCCACTACACCCTGGAGGTAGACAGAATTTGTTGTTAATACCGGTGATAAAATTTTCATTGCAACAAAAAAAAAATCGATGATTAAATTTAAAATTATCACATATGTACCTAATCTGTTATTTAAGCGAAATATAAAAGAACATTATTTACGTTACATCTAAGTTCAGTGATAAAACGTATGAAAATAATGCAGAAAATATTTAAATAATTTAAAATAAGAAATGATTAAATGAGATGGTTAGAAGAAATGATGTTATCATGCTAGAAAAAAAATGTTATTTTTACCTATTTATTATGTATGGTAACGATGGTCGATTAGTTAGGGTGCTGGCCTTCGGTACCGGAGTTCGGGGGTTCGAATCCCACAATGGCATGGATGTTATTAACCGTTCGGAATCGGCTTTAAGCTGTAGGTCCCGGTCTAATTAGCCCTCGTGTTCCAAAAAGTAGACCGTAGCACTCCAAACCAAACCTATTTATTATGTGACAAATTGATAAATTTAATCGCCTGCTCTTAACCGGGGAAAATAGGGCTTGAAATAATGGCATTAAATGCTAGAAAAGGGGGAAGGGGTGGATTTCGAACATTGCTAACCCTAACTCATCAAATATCCAATATGGATGCCTCTATCCATTCCAGGCCCAACCGCTTCATAAATTCGAGGACAGACCGACAGATAACTTAGGTTATTATTACATAGGGAATTAAAGACTAAATACACAGTAAGCATTATTGTTTCCAAATATTTGTTTTCTGTCAGAAAGACTATAAGTTCCAGTGCCAATGCAGTGAAGTGAAATGAAGCCTTATTGTCCTGGTTCCTTTTGGTAGCCTCGCAGTAAAATTTACAAACGTTACGGTTTCTCAGGAGTTTCCTAAGTTAGGCGACCGCTTCTTTGGAGTAACTGAGTGCAGTTATGGATTTTAACTGTTAACTGTAAAAAGTATTTTGTTGCCTCCCTCTCATAAGCTCTGGCATCCGACAATGATCTACCATGAAAATAGAACTTTAATGAGAGCAATAAACGGTGATAAATGTCATCAACTAAATGACGAAATCTCTAAAACCGTTTTTAGCTCGAATAAGATTTATAGTCTTAAGGACCAGTTTTGCAGATCAAGGAATCTCCTGTCTTTGCACTACAGCATTTACCGACTCATTTGTCTCAGCTGAAACTTTGAAAGCTCATATAGTTTCCTATTGTCGTAGAGGCTATAATCTAGAAACTCCATAACAGCGCGTTCCAGTTTGGCGTAGACTGTAATAAATGACCCTATAATTCACTTTAGAGAAACCAATTACAATGAAAAAACGAATAACTGCATTAAAGCGTAGATGTGTTAAATAGACTTACAGAAATGACTTAACGGGTGAAGGAAAAGAATCGAGACTGGAGAAAATATATCATTTACCAGACAAGCGAAATTTCATTCAGGTATGAATGGATGCGGAAATGGGAATATATTTCTAGAAGCACCAATGAGAGTTTCTGAAATGAAACATTTATCTTAGAAAATGCCTCTGTCTATAGCTTGATAAGTATTATTACATAAAATTTCTACGCAGTTCATTCAAAGTACCCTATGTAGTTGGTTTTCTAGGCAAGTTTGAGTTTGGTATTAAAAAACATTCATTACTAGTTTTTAAAAAGTATTTTAAACCAATGAATTATTAAAAATAAAAACGATACAGTAGATCATACTACAATGAAAACTATAAATTTCTAAAAACTTTCTTACACAGTTAAAAATTTATTTTTTACAATCTTTATTTAATGTGTTTTACATGTTGAAGCTTCAGAAGTATTACTAACTGCATTTAACAAACCATTGAACTTGCACATAAACTGTTCATTTGTAATATCTCATTTATTTAAGTATAAATGTATACGAAAATGTTAATATATTTTAGAAACATCAATGACAGTTTCAGAAATGAAGCACTCATCTTAGAAAATGCCTCCATCTATAGCTTGATAATTAATATAATTTAATAATTATTATTAATTACTTATATAGCTTAATAATTAAAACTTCTACATGTTCAAGTATCCTATACAGTTTTTTGTTTTGTTTTGTTTTCTAAGCATGAAATAATTTCGACAAGTTTCAATGTTACGTCTGTACGTACTTACAATGAAACTTTAATACTAGAATCCCCGGAATCTTGCTACTTGCTGTTACTAAGAATGCCGATAGGTATGTGTGTGTGTGTATGTATATATATATAATACATATTATACACACACATACCTGTATATGTATATATAAAAATTATAACACTTAAAATAATTAGGCCCAAAACAGATACCTGAAATTCCCATTTTTAATATCTTTTTTCCCAGTCATAAAATGTGAGATAAAAGCGTGTTCTCCAACTTAAATTCTGTTAATCCACCTCTCAAAACTCCCGCTAGAATATATGCTAATTTCTGTCCCTTGGCTTGAGTCAACTTTTTCAGTTGACCCAGGAAAGTGGTTTGTATCTGCAATAACTAAATGGCTACCTGTGTGGCTTTCGAGATAGCATACATTATCAAGGTTTACTCTTGGCTCGCAAAAAGTTCTGATCCATCTTTAATCTTATGGGGACAAAACTACGTGATTCATTCGCTGTGGGGCTGACATTGACGACAAACTTGTGCATCCTTGAAGCATTCTAAGCAGAGCTATTGCACTATACATACGATCGGTTCGTTTCGATTCTCACTAAACGTGAAGTTTCCAAACGTTGACTTTGATGGCTTTACGACTGCATTTAGACTAGTTCTTTTTTCCAAGGAAGTCTCAGCATATCGAATAGGGTCTAATATCCTGCGTAATCGGTGAAGAATATTTTCTATATAACGGGAAATTATCGTGTAATAAACATTAACGCTGCAGTGTATAGCTGAAAAAGGATTAGACGCAGAAGGTTCAAAGTTTGTATTCAGGATTATTATATCTACTTGTTTATATCCGTTTTGATTGTGATCAGCACTCTGTATAAGAAGATAAATATAAAGAAAGTTAAGGCTTCGCGGCATAACAAAAATACGATTATTTATAGAATGTAGAATCTTGTATTTAGGACTGTTATAAGTCTATAGAACAAAAAATCTCAATGTAACAAAAATGAATAAAAATGTAACAGATGTAAGATGGCCGTATTTGATCTCTACTCGGACAACATCGTTACCTTAAGGAACTAAACTAATTTTGAACCTCGAAGGGAATGTGCAAATGATAATTCTGATAACACATCATACAAAATAATTAAATGTGTATAATTTAATAGATGAACAAGGAAGTTATTTGTCCACGTGTGTGAATGACAAAGAGTGTGAATTTTCCTTGTAAAAGATGGTTGCGTTATAGACAAGTAAATAGGGTACATTACCTGCAGTGTTGTTTCTGAATGTACGGAATACTGCAGCAATAATGGTTGCTTAAAGTAGTTATTTGACAGTAAAATAAAATCCTTTATGCAAATATTTGAATAAATAATTGTTGTGCAATTGATTTATTGTAGAACATTCTATTTACTATAATGTCTCTCAAAAAAACCCTTTTCTTTTAAAGTAGCGCATAGATTATCTGTAATAAATTAAAACATTGATTTATGAGAACAAGCTTCGAATTTTATTACCCTCAACTATAAAATATTGCCCATGTAAGCAAAGCATAAAACTGTCTATATTCAATGTTGCACGTCCATGACAATCCCAGATTCTTAAGTTGTAAATCACTATGCACATTTCAGAAAACAGTTATATCTTAGTACAATAAAAAAGTTTTCATGAGACTGGTTTGAGGTGCAACAAAAATTGTCCAAGTTATTCATTAGTAGATTTATGACTTCAAATAGCACAAAATGACTTATACACTGTCTGTGCTGATATAGTTCTAAGTTTAAAGAGAATTTCAGTAAATTATATGAGAATTTTGTGTTTGCATTTTCTCATTCAGCGAAAACTGCACTAAATATTCAGTGTATTCTTATTTCAAGAGTCTGGGAAAGAATAACGTGTTGTCGGCTGACAAATAAAGCATACAGATCAATATCTAAAAGATACAATTTATAAAAAGGATTAAAACATTTTAGCAGCATTGATGCTTATTTCAGAAATAATCCTACTTGTATTTTACACCAAGGTTTTCCTACCAGAAAATTCAGAATTTACCACGGAGTATATTTTAAAGTATAAAAATTAACAACTGTAAAACAGATTTAACACTTGATTTACTAGACAGAGCCAATTTGACTCATTAAAAAATTGATCACTATATATATATATATATTTACATAAAACTTTAATATCACTTTTCAAAAACATACGTTGGTTTTTAGTTAAGTAATAAAACATATGTAAACTTTCATTCCTCTTCCCCGCAGACCCCTTCATTTCGCATTATCAAATGTGGTATACCTATTTTCACGGCTCTGAGACAATTTGATTTATAGAATTATATGAAAATAAATAAATATAGTAATAAATATAGTATAAAGTAAATATAAAGTGTAAAGTATATAAAGTATAGTATAAAGTAAATATAGAGAAGAAGTCGAGAGCACTTCCATTCCAATGACAGAAATTCATACTACTGACGCACGGAAGAATTGTCAACAATCATACGAAAACAGATTTAGAAACCATTGTGCTAAATGTAATAGAAATGTTTGCGGAAAATGTATTTCAAAAACAGATTTTATATGTAAAAAATGTTTTCCATGAATTTTTTGATAATAAACATTTCATTTAAATTAATTTGGAACTATTTTCTTTGCAAAAAACTTCAGTTTTATGTGCTTGTATGAGTCAAATTGGCTCATTTCAGTAAAAATGGGAATATGATCAACATCCGCAAATCTAGTGTTAACACGTTGAGTGCCAACTGAGAGATAACTCGTAGATTGCGTTATTTTCTAGGACGCCAACTAAGAGTTATTTCGTACTGTGTTTATTTGCCATTTTTGTGCAGCTACGAATAAACTCGTAGTATAACAGTGCTAATATCGATAGATGGCTTCTGGGAAAAGAAAAAAATCAACTATGGCTTGCATGAACAGAAAATTTATTAAAAAACGAACAAAAAATATAATTATAAAAATTAGTTCAAATTCAAGAAACAAAATATTTAATGTTTATGGAACATCAATGGCTGGCTTCTCTTTACAGGCTGGACAGAAATAACGCGTTTCTCGGCGTTTTTTTTTATTTGGGTACATATACTATATGGCATAATATTTCAGCATAATGAACAGTTCACGTTGGCACCTTGGGCAAACCATCAAAAATGCGTCTGGCAGTCAACTTGTTAATAGTACCTAATTGAAAAGTAAATATGAATATAAAAATAGAAAGAAAAATAACGAAGTATTTTTAAATTTTAAATTGTTTACAGACATCCATGGTTGAAAGAAACAGTTCAGTGTTAAGGTATTTGGTTTGGTTTTGGTTTGGTTCGGAGTACTACGGTCTACTTTTTGCAACACGAGGGCTAATGAGACCAGGACCTACAGCTTAAAGCCGATTCCGAACGGCTACGAACATCCATGCCACTGTGGGATTCAAACCCACGAACTCCGGTTCCGAAGGTCAGCACCCTAACCAATCGGCCATCGTTCGGCACAGTGTTAAGGTAAGGTTTTGTTTGGCACTACGGTCTACTGTTTTGCAACACAAGGACTAATGAGACTGGAACCTGCTGTTTAAATTATATTCCAAACGGCTACAATCATTTATTATACATGCCTGCAGAAAACTCTGAAATTCAATACAGTTTTAAGAAGAATTCTTAAATACGTATGTATTTCTATAACAACGCTTTTTTTAACCCTACAAAGATGCTGCCTCGTTGCCTCCTTTAACATCAAAAACTCACGAGTAAAAAAATCTTAAGTATTGCAGTAAAAAAATATTGCTCTTTTTCAATTATTTATTTTAAAAAGAATCTTTCTTAAACATAACGGTTGCAATTATACTTATCCCGCACTCAGTTAAAAACACTAAATTCAAGACAAAGTAAATTTCCAGGATTTAGTTATATCACCTGCGAAACTTTGAAAAGCATAAAAAATAATAATTAATAAAGCTAATATCAAAAAATTTATTTTCGTCAAAACATATCAGGTTTGGGCAAATTTTAAATGTTCAAACTTCAAAAAATTTCAAGAATATTCCTGTAGTACTAAAACAGATTAAATAGTGTATAATAAAGTTTTGAATACTAATAGATAGATAGTTGTATTTGTAAAAGAATTAAAACTTATAAATATTACGTATTTCTTTTATATCAAACTCAAATTTTCTATTTAACCCTTCCGGTACGATTTAATAATGAAAAACTGTGCGTGAAGTAACCATTTATTTTTTTATTTAAAAAACTTGTTTCATTTTACAATTCTTACATAATCCTAATTAAAATCCACATTTTACATAGCGTTAAATAATATCAGAAAATGTATAATTAAGAAAATATCAAAGCAAAACATTAATAAGGTACACAGATAATAGCCTTCAAGATAGTGGTACTTTTCAAAACAAAGTGCAAAGGAATACTGAATTGGTTACATCGCCAGGGAGTCTCATTCTAATTTGATTCTTGTAACACACACGGCCTTTCTTAGTAGGTTTTCTTTTATTCTGACTCATCAATTTGGCAGTGTCTTGTACCAAGGAATTCTAAATAAACAATATGTAATAGTGACCTGGTATTTCCACAAGTAACAAAAGTCTTGCTAAATTCAGTGTACTAGAAATTATAAACTAAATTAATTATCATATTTAACATTAACTTTAGTCGCATGACGAGTGTAGCTCGTCATTGTGCGGTATGGAATGAAAAACCAATGACGAGCTAGACTCGTCATTTTACCGGAAGGGGTTAACAACAAATTGTTACAAATATTGGGTATAGCTGTTAAACACGCATAAAAAATGTTTCATTGGTAACAGTGTATTTTCCTTGTTTAATTAATATTTATGATAGAAATTAATGATATATGAACATTTTATTTTTATGTATGTTCATTCAACTGATAGTTTTAGTGGAACATTTAAGTGATTTGCTAAATTATACTTATTGAGAAGTTTAATGAGTTACTACATTTGCTTTGGTACATTTATGCATAAATTACATCTTTACAACATTAATCCGTTTTCATGCTGCAAAAAAGTAGTTATATTATTTATTTCCCTTTTTGTTATTCAGAAAATTGTACGTTTATACGACGAATGTAATGTTACTGAATATAGATTTTAAAAACATTTTAATATTTACTTTCTCCATGCAGGAATGTCGGACTTTAACCTAATATTTAAATCAAGAAAACATAGATGTATTGATAAATTAAGTATAACAAAGACAAACGTTTTCAATTATGAGTTATATATTTATTTTTATATTTCTTCTTACAAGTTTTAGATTTATTATATGAAGAAGCTACTTTTATTTACTTTTTAGTAGAACTGTAAAGGATACACAATATAAAAAAAATTTCCAATTAGTGACCCGTCGGCCAAGGGGAGCCCTGTAATTGAATTTTAAAGTCAACCAAGGAAATAGTTTTCCTTATATGAGAGTTTAAATAAATCGGATATACTTATGGAATTTTTCAATGTAAGATTACCCCAATTCGGTGATTGTTAACAATTTTTCAATTTAATTAGTAATCAGTTAAATATTTATATCAACTTAAAAAATCAAATATTAAATGGAATTATGCAACCTTCAAGGTGACACATTTATTACATGATGTTGAGCTGTGGAAACAGAGCTCTTCTAACTTTTGTATAAAGAAAAATATCTATTATGAGAAGTTTAACTTCAAATTATTCTATGGTTGAGAGTACGCAATCTGGGAACTAATGCAGTCTCAAACATGAAATATGTAAAGTTAAACTATAAAAACTACTAAAAGATTCTACTTTTGAAATCATACTTCAATTAATATTGATACTAGCATAAAAAATAGCAAATTAACACATTGTATGCGGGTCACGTACTAGTTCGGGTTAGTGTAACAACATGGTTTGTTTGAGGGTACAAAAATAACGGTATATACAGGAAAACGAAGCCGAATGTTCTTGTCTACTACATACATTCTGGAAAAATTTAGACAAATAAAAACTTTTGTATAAAGAAAAATATCTATTATGAGAAGTTTAACTATATACTACAATTTTCTATTTGATTTTTTACATTTACGATATTATTATAAATTTATCTACTAAAAAAATATATTTTTTGTTTACATTAGTCGATGCAACAAACTGTAAGATTAAATAACTTTTGATCTATTGAGATTTAAAAACTAGCAAATAACTAAATTTACGCGCAAAAAACGCCCGTTCCCTGTAAAATACCGCTGCAAAATGTACCCGCACACAATAACGTGTTAAATATCATTTTACCGAATTCATTCTTCTACTAGTAGTATTGGGTTCCCCGAAAAAATTTAGACAAAATTTAAAGACCACTAATCTGTTTTTACATCAGTCGATGCAGAACCACAGAACTGGGAAAAAATTAAAACTATATACTACTATTTCTATTTGATTTTTCATATTTACGATACTATTATAAATTTATCCACTAAAAAATATATTTTTTGTTTACAAAAATCTTATGGTTGTTATTCATATATTTCTATTTATATATTTGTTTATATATTTCAATATAAAATACGAAAAGTTGGCTAAAAATTGAATAATTTTCGATGTATTAAGATTTAACTGAATAACTAAATTTACGAGCAAAACGCCCGCTCCCGGTACAATTCCGCTGCGAAATGTACCCGCACACAATGTGTTAAGAGAAGAATATAAAAAATAATCGTTGCCGAACAATAACGTAGATAAATCAATCATGCAGATTTCGCATATATTTCTAGCATGTTTTTTAAATGTTATTTTCTCTTTTTTTCGTCGTGTGAATTAAGTATTTAACAAAATTCACTGCCTTTTAATTTACTACCCTTATTTTGGCCTCAAACCTTAACGTAGGGTAGCATATGGAGGGTATAAAGGAGGCAACCATTAGAGGTGGCAATATTCATATCATTGAATTAATATTAAAGCCATATTAAAGACCTTCCCTTCCCGGAGATATTCTAATCATTATGTCTTCGAAATTTTTTTGATTTACTACTGTTCTATTAAAAAAAAGAAAGGGGTAAGGGAATAAGATCTACTGAGGGATGGAATAAAGAAAGTTTCGCCATACAAATCGACTAGCTCATTGCCTACAATCATTGTATGTGTAATCTAACCAATTAAAAATTTATTCTAGTTTTTAACCATTTACATTGTTTCTATATCTTATAAACAATTGGAGACCTAGGTATTGCATGTTGTAAATTCTTCAAAATTGAAAGTTTACCTAAATGGACTATTATAGCATTTTGATCATTATCACCTTATTACATTTAATACGGATACCAATTACATTTAAGGCAGATTCTATCGCCTTAGCTTCAGCGTAGAAAACATTTATTTTTGCCTAATATTTGTTTGCATGGCACACTACAGTAGTATAATAGACTTCTTCTTTCGGTGTTACAAGTACTAGTAATATAAGAAGACACCTCAAAATTTACACAAAGAAATACGCTCTGCCAATGTACTGTTAGCTGCGATTAATTTCATTTTCTTTCAGTCATTTATTATGAGAACTTTTGAAACTGCAGCAAAATTAGGATGGGAGAGTGAAGAATTCATTTGTCTTTTTTTAATTTAAAAGCGAAAATGCCCGTCACTTTCTTTTAACGTCAGTGTCGTATAATCAATACTATTCATCGAGAGAATAAAAAAACAATGTTCATTTATATGTTCTACAAGGCCTGAGAATAAAGGATTAAATTTATTATCCATTCCCTGTTTGCTTGCATATCGCTTCTACAATGCAAAAGTATAGCCATTTTGTAGTTGGTAAACCGATCACGATTTTTCACGGTTCGACTGAATGAAAAGAGTGGGGCAGAGAGGTTACGCAATGCGTGGGGGGAGGAGGTCACAGAAAAAATGGAGGGGGGATAAAAACAGACTCCGAGATCTCACAGCTGGATAAAAATTTAATTAAACTTACGAAAGATGGTAGTAGGTGGAGAGAGGATAGTGGCAATACGAATTCCGCAGCTTTAGAGTTCATAAAGAGCAGGATGAATGGCCCGATGATTCTAAGCAATGGCTGCTGTTGATTTAAGCCTGAGGTATCGTGGATAAGAATGTACACGGGTAAGCTATATAAATTTAAAACTTCATTACGCTTTAAGCTGTGCATCTCAAATACAGAAGCTAGTAGCTTGGAAGTTCAAAGGTGTATAGGCAACTAGATAAACAGTACAATGAGTGATATTAAAGACAAATATATTGCCACTCTAAACGTGTAGAAGAATTTGAAGAAATTACAAATAAAATGTAAACTACAATAAAACAAATTCTAGTTGTAAGCATGAAAATAATTTATATAAAATTTATTTGTTTATACAAGAGCTAAATCTTGCCATTCGTTAATTTATCAGTTTTGTCCCATTTGCCTGACGGCTGATGTTACACAAAATAGCCAGATAGCGAGACAGCAATTTTTGCAGAAAATTGTCAGCTCACTGAAAAGTCAACCTTTATATCTAACTATCATATCATCCCGTCATATGACGAGATCAGTGAAATTTTTAATTTTTCAGAATTGTAAAGTACCTTATGAGGCAGGTAAAAAAAATTTGCTTTTTGGCTGAGAATTATCTGGTACAAGCTCAATAATTTGTTTATCTTCACTGACCATATGTTAGTTGCCAACTTTAATTTATCTAGTCATATTACGTGATAGGATGGGCAGCAGAGGTCCCACAAACGAAGAAACTTCTTAATTTTCAAAGATGTATAACTTAAACGCTAGATATATATTAGTCCGTGAAATAGACTCCTAGACTTTGATGTTAATACCGGTGATAAAATTTTCATTGCAACAAAAAATAATCGATGATTAAATTTAAAATTATCACATATGTACCTAATCTATTATTTAAGACAAATAGAAAGGAAAATTATTTACGTAATATCTATGTTCAGTGATAAAACGTACGAAAATAATGCAGACAATATATAAATCATTTAAAATAAGAAGTGATTAAATGAGATGGTTAAAAGAATGACATAATGCCAGAAAAAAAGTTATTTTTACCTATTTATCATGGGATAAATTGATAAATTTAATCTTCCCTTAACCGGGAACAATATAGCTTGAAATAATAGCATTAAACGCTCAAAAAGGAGGGAAGGGGGGGATTTCGAACGTTTTCGAACCCGTTTTAAATTTTGTTAACCCTAACTCATAAAAAATCCAATATGTATACCTCAATTCATTCGAGGTCCAACAGCCTCTAAAATTTTAGGACAGACGGACAGGTAACTTAGGCTTTTATTATATAGGGGATAAATAACTTACGTATGGATTCCTGTTACTTTTACTGTGAGGTAGTGTTACGTATGTTAAAGGATTTATCTTGTAACTGCAAAATATTTTCAGATATTATGAGCCTAAGATTTCTATGATAGAGTGGGTAAAAATAACTCTTGTAACTCCATGACTAACAAAGCCTTAGAATGGACACTGAGATAATGAATCAGAATGGTGGCTGACTGCATGTATGCTCAATCTTAGTTACTGCTGTTATATTTTATATTTAACTATTGTGAGATGCAGTTTTAATAGAATTCAAATAAAGAATCATGGCACCCTAGTTATATCGTTACAAAATTACTGTTTCAAATAGTGAAATTACATATTTTGAAATCAAAACTAATTATCTAATGGATGCCAAAAAATACCAGTTTTAAAGACTCTTTTTTAAAAAAAAGTCTGAAAAAGATTATTTATGTTCCTTTCTTCCCTAATCCTTACTATCCTTAACAACAATATTTGCGTGAAGTAAGCAAACATCCAAGGTAGCGTCTTTTGAATTCAGGCAATTCGAGTAAATTTAAAAGTGCTAGTTGCACTAAAATAAACAAAATTTTACTCTTTATTTCTATGTTCTGGAAGTTTCCTGGAATTTCTTTTGTTGTTCCAGAAAGTGTTTATGGAAATTTCTCACCTGACTATAAACGCTTGTTTCCTCTCTGTCTGGGTATGTTCAATCGTAAAACACGTTTGCTGGTGTTTGCCGCTTAAACCCTTTCCGGTAAAATGACGAGTCTAGCTCGTCATTAGTTTTTCATTCCATACCGCACAATGACGAGCTACACTCGTCATGCGATTAAAGTTACTGTTAAATATGATAATTAATTTAGTTTAAAATTTCTAGTGTACTGAATTTGGCAACACTTTTATCACTTGTGAAAATCACAAGTCACTATTGCATATTGTTTACTTGGTACAAGCCATTGCCAAATTAATGAGTCAGAATAAAAGAAAACCTACTAAGAAATGCCGTGTGTGTTACAAGAATCAAATTAAAAGTGAGACTACTTGGCGGTGTAAACAATTAAGAATTCCTTTGCACTTTGTTTTGAAAAGTACCACTAGCTTGAAGACTATTATCTGTATACCTTATTAATGTTTTGCTTTGATATTTTCTTAATTTTACTGTTTCTGATATTATTTAACACTATGTAAAAAGTGGATTTTAATTAAGAATATGTAAGAATTGTAAAATGAAACAAGTTTTTTAAATAAAAATTAAATGGTTATTTCATGCACAGTTTTTCATTATTAAATCATACCGGAAGGGGTTAATAAACTAGTGTTCCTTATGCACTTGCATTTTCACTGCGTTTCAGCGTGGCAATATCATGCCATCCTTAAACAGCACATAACGGTGGTGGAAAAATGAAGAGCTATGAAACTCCTGTTACATCTAAACGTATTACTCTAAATTACTTAAGTAAAAGCGAATCAAATAAAATGGCTCCTCCTGTAAGCCAGCTGAAATAAACTAAATGTAAATAAGTCTTTTTTCAGTGGCTTATCTAGGTATTTATGGAGGAAACTTATGTAATGAACGCATAAAACAGATATAAGCTATAGTTATGATTTTATAATATAATACAACTTACAACTCTCATTACAGGATCAATGCTTACAGTATTTTCATTTATTTGTTATCTTAAAGACAGCTTTCTGTTTGTCGAATGATGACCAAATGGTAGAATGCTTCTCTTAGGTACCGGAGATCGCGGGTACTAATCCCGTTGCTGGGATGGATGTTCGTAGCCGTTCGGAATCGGCTTTAAGCTATAGGTCCCGGTCTCATTAGTCATTGTGAGCAAAACAGTTGATCATAGCGCTCCAAACCAAATCAACTTTGTATGAACAGAGAATAGCTTAAACAACCCTGCTTATGTCCATACATCACTGATATTATATATCGAGTGGTTTAAGTAAAAGCTTTTCTGATTAACCTATTACCTATCGGCTCATTTTGCCAATTATTGGCTCATGTCAACCTCTGCTGTCCACCCAATCACGTAATATGACAAGATAAATTATAGTTGGCATCTAACATACGGTCAGTAAAGATAAATAAATTTGTGAGAGAGTACCAGATAATTCTCAGGCAAAAAAAAAACAAACTTTTTTTACCTGCCTCATAGGATGTTCTACAATTTTGAAAAATTAAAAATTTTACTAATCCCGTCATATGACGGGTTATATACTAGTGGCTAAACATAAAACATCATCAGCAACTAAGATTGAACATACATGCAGTCAGCCATTATTCTGATTCATAGTCTCAGTGTCCACTCAAGGGCGCTGTTACTCATGTGGTTACAACGAGTTACTTTTACCCTCTCTATTACAGAAATCTTGGGCTCAAAATATCGGAAAATATTTTGCAATTACAAGATAAATCATTTAACAAGCGTAACCCTACCTCACAGTAAAAATTACAGGAATCCATACTTAAGTTATTTATATGTAAATAATTTTAGAAGTTTAAAAATATGAAACCAAATATTTCTAGTAAGAAAAATTTGCAATTTAAAAACATGTATGCGTTGATATAGAAGTAACAGTCTATATGCTATCAGATCAATGTATGAAATTCCATAAAGCTATTAAGAATAGTTAACCCCTTCCGGTACGATTTAATAAGGAAAAACTGTGCGTGAAGTAACCATTTATTTTTTATTTAAAAAACTTGTTTTATTTTACAATTCTTACATATTATTAATTAAAATCCACTTTTTACATAGTGTTAAGTATCAGAAACGGTAAAATTAAGATAATAGTCTTCAAGCTAGTGGTACTTTTCAAAACAAAGTGCAAAGGAATTCTGAATTGTTTACACCGCCAAGTAGTCTCACTTTTAATTTGATTCTTGTAACACACACGGCATTTCTTAGTAGGTTTTCTTTTATTCTGACTCATCAATTTGGCAGTGACTTGTACCAAGAAACTTTAAATAAACAATATGTAATAGTGACCTGGGATTTCCACAAGTAACAAAAGTGTTGCTAAATTCAGTACACTAGAAATTTTAAACTAAATTAATTATCATATTTATCAGTAACTTTAGTCGCATGACGAGTGTAGCTCGTCATTGTGCGGTATGGAATGAAAACCCAATGACGAGCTAGACTCGTCATTTTACCGGAAGGGGTTAAATTACATATGAAGAGAACTTGTAACGCAAATAAATGTCATTCCTTTTGAGATATTAACATAAGTAATGGTACCAAAAATGTACAGAAATGTTCACAGTTTAATATGAAATTAAAATTTAAATGTTTTAACAGTTATGAGACCTCTTGTATAACTTGAATTATTAACCCCTTGCACTCCAATGTCGAGTCTGACTCGACACCATCTTTCTTTTGCAGTAAGTACAAAGTCAAATGTCTCCATACTGTTTCGAAATTTAAGAATTTCTATCCCCAAATGGTTAGACTCAATTAAAATCACTTGGTTGGTAATAAATTGATATAACTCAAACATTAATTTGTACTAGACAACTGGGAATGAGGAAAATTAATTTGGAGCTCAAAGGATTAATATATAAATAAATCTATGAAGCACGATGCAAATAAATAAGATAAGGTTGAAGTATAGTTAGAAGAGGACTAGATTTAGGTTTAGTTGGGAATGCTACGGTCTACTTTTTGCAACGCGAGGGCTAACGAGACCGGGGCCTACAGCTTAAAGCCAATTCCGAATGGCTACGAACATCCATGCCCCAGTGGGATTCGAACCCACGAACTCCAGTACCGAAGGCCAGCACTCTAACCCATCGGCCATCGTTCGGCAGAAGAGGACTAGAAGGCCTTACATTTAATGCAAAATATTTGTAGTCATTTATATATTCATCCTATATTACCTCATGGAAGTGCGTTTTTCACCTTCTCCTTTAAGTTTTTAGATGTACTGGATGCGAGAACTAGTTTTGATCCCCATTTCACCACAATTTTGACTTTTGTTAGGTCCCAAATGAAACACCCCTAGCATCTGCCACTAGTCGAGAGGACAATTAGCCAAAAATTCTAGACACGGGCCAATGTAATATAAAATTCTATTTGTTAAGAAAAATGTAACACCACGATGAAATAATCAGAACTAAATGAAATTTAATAAACGACTTTTATTAACCCCTTCCGGTATGATTTAATAATGAAAAACTGTGCATGAAATAACCATTTAATTTTTATTTAATAAACTTGTTTCATTTTACAATTCTTATATATTCTTAATTAAAATCCACTTTTTACATAGTGTTAAATAATATCAGAAACAGTAAAATTAAGAAAATATCAGAGCAAAACATTAATAAGGTATACAGATAAAAATAGTCTTCAAGCTAGTGGTACTTTTCAAAACAAAGTGCAAAGGAATTCTTAATCGTTCACACCGCGAAGTAGTCTCACTTTTAATTTGATTCTTGTAACACACACGGCATTTCTTAGTAGGTTTTCTTTTATTCTGACTCATTAATTTGGCAATGACTTGTACCAAGATTCTAATAAACAATATGCAATAGTGACTTGTGGTTTTCACAAGTGATAAAAGTGTTGCCAAATTCAGTACACTAGAAATTTTAAACTAAATTAATTATCATATTTAACAGTAACTTTAATCGCATGACGAGTGTAGCTCCTCATTGTGCGGTATGGAATGAAAAACTAATGACGAACTAGACTCGTCATTTTACCGGAAGGGGTTAATACACATAAATGATTACATTTCATTAAAAAAATATTAAGTGTTCGAAATCAGTAATTGGTATAATTATCATGCGCTGCAATAAGTATTGCTGTACAATATGCCATGAAACCAAACAGATTTTGAATGCATACCATATTGTTTGTAATTGTCCCCAAAGTTCATCTGCTGAAGCTGTAGGATGATGATCACGAGTGAGATGCCAAAATAATTCTAGAGGGCCAAGAAATTTTAAATTCTATTTTTAATGTAAAACTTTAGACATGAAAAATAAGAAAACTTTTAATAAACATTAAAAAAATGTCCATAAACATATCATTATATTTAAGTAATTTTTCATTTTTTTTATGATTCTTAATTAAAATATATCCATTTTTTACATAGTGTATTAGCAAAATTAAAGCAACTTTATTAGAATAAGCTTTTCTATTTAATGCCATTATTTCAAAAATATTTTCTGTTAAGAGCAAGCTATAATTTCTAACAATAGGAAAAATAACATTTTTTCTAGTTTTGATTTTTCTACTCATTTAATTTTCTTATTTTAAATTTTTAAATATCGTCTCATTATTTTCATACTTTTCAAACATATTACGCAAATATTTTCTTTTATATTTGGCAAAATAATAAATTAGATACATATGTGATGATTTTAAATAATTGATGATTTAAATTTAATCATCGATATTTTTGCTGCGATAAAATTTTATCAATATTAACAAAAATTTTTTCATGAAAAAATAAATTTCAAACTAATAAATATCTAGCTACAATATCTTTGAAAACTAAGAATGCGTGTTTGTTTGTAATACATGACCACAATTTGACTAAATGAATTCACGAAATAAATCTGATCCGTATGGATGATAGAGACTATGAGATAAACCAAATTTTACGTGATAATTCCTCCAAAAAACAAAGTTTTTTTAAATATGTTAACGGAAAGATTAAAAATTTTTACTTCCCACAACGGATACATATTTATATTAATTGTCTCGGTAATTTCAGAACGCAGATTCCTATAAACAGACGCAAACTTTAAGAGGTCTATAGTTTTTTTTTAAATTGTTATCGTTATTAAAAAAATAACAGATGAATACAAAAAAAAAAAAAAATTTAAAAATCAAAAATGGAAGATGAATAAGATTTTGCAAATTTTCGCTTGCTAGAATTAAGTTGATTTTCCTTTAGCTTTAATGTTTTCTTATTTCCAAATCACTTTAGGTAATTAACATTAAATAAGTGTTAACTATATGTTTCTGTTGACATTTCGTAAAGTGATCATACTAATAAAGTGAGCCTTAGGGGACATTTACACCTGGGCCTTGATAGCTGTAGGTTTGCCACTGGGGACAAAATTACAGCTATTAATGATGTGATAAATGCATATATAATTACATCTTATTCTAGACCTTATTTGATTGACACAATTGACAAAAATGACTTTGGATTTTGTATGTGCTATTTACCAGTTACTCTATTCAGTTACTATCCAGCAAAAAGTATATAATTTTCGATCCATTTGCAGTACAAATAGCGATTCTAGATGCATACTAATGTATTTTAGGATAAATTTTCCAATTATAAAGGCTAGATCTTCATAATTAAGAGAATATTCTATTGAATATCCAACTAAGTCCTGATATAAATATAAAAGCTTGAAAATTGTATCACAAGTGAAACACCAGAATTGAGGAGGATAAGCTAATTTTCTTAATATTTACGAAATAATTACTCCCGTAATATATTACTACCACTAAAAGCAAATTTTAAATGAATGCTTCATTAATCTAAAATTCGATTTTTAGGATTTGAGTAGAATATTTATATGGAAATTAAAACTGGTTATGTTAAAACTTTTTTACATAAGTATGCTTAAAATGATGCACCTAAGTATTAACTCTCTAACTTCCATATATTAAATAAGGATTCATTTTCCCTTTATGTCAAGTATATTCAGAATGCTAACCACTGCGATATTATGACAGTTCGCTTATCAGTACTGATACAGACGAATCCTAAACTGGCTTCTCAATACATTGTTAGATACTTTCGACAGTAAGAAGGAAATAGTCTAGTCTGGAGTTCTACTTCTACTGTTTTTGCTACACGAGGGCTAATGAGACCGCAGAAGGAAATGACTAAACTAAATGATACAAGTAAAATTTTCCCCCATATAACAAAATTTTAAGTATAATTTTGGCGTGGTTTGGAACGCTATTGTCTACTTTTTTGCAACACTAGAGCTAATGAGACCGGGACCTATTGCTTAACCCCTTCCGGTAAAATGACGAGTCTAGCTCGTCATTAGTTTTTCATTCTATACCGCACAATGACGAGCTACACTCGTCATGCGATTAAAGTTACTGTTAAATATGATAATTAATTTAGTTTAAAATTTCTAGTGTACTGAATTTGGCAACACTTTTATCACTTGTGAAAATCACAAGTCACTATTGCATATTGTTTACTTAGAACTTCTTGGTACAAGTCATTGCCAAATTAATCAGTCAGAATAAAAGAAAACCTACTAAGAAATGCCGTGTGTGTTACAAGAATCAAATTAAAAGTGAGACTACTTGGCGGTGTAAACAATTAAGAATTCCTTTGCACTTTGTTTTGAAAAGTACCACTAGCTTGAAGACTATTATCTGTATACCTTATTAATGTTTTGCTTTGATATTTTCTTAATTTTACTGTTTCTGATATTATTTAACACTATGTAAAAAGTGGATTTTAATTAAGAATATGTAAGAATTGTAAAATGAAACAAGTTTTTTAAATAAAAATTAAATGGTTATTTCATGCACAGTTTTTCATTATTAAATCATACCGGAAGGGGTTAAAGCCGATTCTGAATGGTTACGAACAGTGGGACAGTGAGACTAAGAACATTACAGTGGATTCGAGCCCACGAACTCCGGTACCGAAGATCAGAGCCCTAATCACTCGACCATTGTTCGGCCTTATTTATAATGAAAAATATTTTTAGAAAAAGATAAATATTACATTTTGATTATCAGTATGTTATGTATTGTATCAGTATATTATGTATTGTATATTATGCATTGTATTATTGTTTTAAATATCACTACATTATATCAGTATATTATACATATATAATTTGATAACTCCTATTCTTCGGGAATTTCGGACTATTGCCCCATTTGCCCTCTGATAATTAGACCCTGCTTTAGAATATTTCATAAACATCTGACAACTCCGCTTTATATTGATGATAAAATAGCGGACATCCGTACAATGTAGCTGGATGCCAATATGCTTTTTGTTAAGATCTGTGTACATTTCTTTAATTTTGACAAGCTACAAAGAATATTACTCATAACTTTGTGTGCCTTGGTGAGTAAGATTAGCACTCGACTGCATGTTTACGTAAAATCTGTGTAATTTGATTTGATTTGGTATAGTATGGCAAAATCTTAACGACACGAGGGGTCAGTAGATTGTAAGGCTTGTAAATATCTATGCTAAAATCGAACCCACGGATTTCGGGATTAAAATGTAGCGTCCTGTCTGCACTTGTCGATCTATCTGATCAGAAAAAGTTAGATGCAGTTGAAATCAATGGCGTATACAAGATTGGAAGGGGTGGGTCTTTGACTCCTCGTCAACCAATAGACTAAAACAAAAGGGAGTATTAATTACCATAAATTTTTAGTTTTTAATTTTTAAATTTTGCTTTGGCCTACGCATTTGTATTACATTTTTGTCAATGTTACACGCGCTTGTATTATAATATAATTTGACGAAATGGCTCGAGCGTCACACAAAAATTTTTAACTCTCCCACTCCACTTCTCAGAGCCGAACAGTGGTCAATTAGTTAGGGTGCTGGCCTTCGGTACCGGAGTTCGTGAGTTCGAATCCCACTGAGACATGGATGTTCGTAGTCGTTAGGAATCGGCTTTAAACTGTAGGTCCCGGTCTCAGTAGCACCCGTGTTGCAAAAAATAGACCGTAGCACTCCAAACCAAACCACTTCTCAAAGAAGTCTGTATCCCATTGGGTGAAATGAATGCTTCCCTGGAGAGTGGCTTCCCTCCTGAACACTATCATGACCTCAGATTTCTTCACATGTGTAGATCTGATGACTCTGATAATTTTTGGATTTACAGCGTTAAAACAGTGTAATAGTATAACAACACTGTAAATCCAAAAATTGTAAAATGTTTTTAAATAAATAAAATTGGACCGTTTTGATGGAAAAGTAATGAAAAAAATTATTTAAAAAATACTTGATGCCACCTCGCTTACAGTCATCACAAACACAATTAGATTAAATTAAAATTCCCACATCGCCTGTACGGGGATTCAATCCTGGGACTTTTCGTATTGAAGGCCGTTAAGCTAACCACTGCGTCACAGATACGTTTGCAGTGAAGGGTTGCAAGCGGCATTGTAATAATCTGAATAAGCGCTCAATTCTGGATTTAAAAAAAAAAAAAAAAGAAAAAGAAAAAAAAACACATTTTTATTGAATTAAATTGTGAATATAAACCATTCTCGAATGAACTTAACTACATACACAAAATTTCATCAAAATCAGTCCAGCCGTTTTGGAGGAGTTCTATTACAAACACATGGACAGGAGAATTTTGTATATAAAGATTAAAGGCTAATAATTGTGTAATATAGCTGAAAGTTTAACAGCATACTACCTGTTAAGATTTATGTTCATATCCTTAAATTTACCAAACAGCAACCCCCCCCCCAAAAAAAAATAGTTACTTATAATTTTGCGAGCCTTTATGTAAATGATTAACAGTAGACTGGAGTAATTAAAAGTAATTTTAAATATTTACAGATCATTTATGCTCTCTGTTTCTCCAATTGACAACTGATACAAGCGAAAAAGTCAATGAGTTATTTAAAAGCTTCAGATTCAACAAATGTGTACATAGAGAGGTGCATCATAAAAGGAATGAAAAAAATACTTAAGAGATAAGCCACTAATTACTACTCCTTACGAGTGAATAACACCTTCGAAGAGTGAAAGTTCCCACCCACTCTTTAAAAAGAGTGAACTTTTTCATCTTTTCAATGGTTACCTTTCATTCTGAGATGTGCCACTTTCCCCTTTGAGAGTGAAAAATCGCTCCTTCAGTGTCATTTTCAGCTCTTTTGGTTTTAGAGCGTCTTACAAATTTGTCACTGCCAAAGAAATGCACCTGGCTCAGTCCATTCATCTTATTTCTTCACTTACTACATCTTGTATGGGGTCCTTGTCATTCTTTTTATGCTACTATAAAAAGTGAACATATTTCTACCTTACAACCGCTTAAAAATACATAAAAATGGTGATACCTTTGGGAAATATATTTTGCTCTTTTCTTTTGTAATTGGAATAATTTAATGTATTAAATTCATGACAGATGACAAGAATTCACGTCATTTCAAGTTATATTTCTGGTTGCCACTGAATTCAAGTCCTGCAATTGCTGTTTCTGAATGCTGCAACATTATCCCATACATGTGTTATAAAAATATAGGAATAGGGAAGAGAAATATAATTCCATTATTTTTTTATTTAGGTTGTAGTTTGATATTTCAGTGTTTTCATATTTGAGTTTTTTTACAATTAAATTTTTATCCTTGCCTTAACAATACAAGTTAGTGACAACCAGCTTTAGAATTTCATTATTTTCGCCGGTACTCAGTATTATAAATGCAAAAAATGTGCCATTCATGAATTTGTTAATTATGCATTGCATATTTGCTATTCATTTTTTTCTCACATATGTGTTTAAACGTGCTTACGAATGTCAATGGTTTTAACCTAGGTATTAATCCCTCAATCATAGGCGTTATTTTAAGTCTCATGCTTTGGATTGTAAAAGTGTCCCTAATCAAAACTTTTTGTCGCAGTTTATTTTTAAAAGTTTCAGAAATGTACATCATTATAAATATAAGAAAAGAGTTTTCTTTCAAGGATCTTTAAATGCATCTTATGCAAAGCAACTACATTTTACAATTACATATTTATATCTAACTGTATATTGTTTGGTTTGGAGTGCTGCGGTCTACTTTTTTGCAACACGGGGCTAATGAGACCGGTACTTACAGCTTAAAGCCGAATCCGAACGGCTGCGAACATCCATGCCGCAGTAGGATTCGAACCCACGAACTCCGGTTCCGAAGGCTAGCACCCTAACCATTCGGCCTTACGTTCTGCATAACTGTATACGAGAAAAAGATAAAATAAAGGATAGTGTAAAAGTTCAGTACGGGGCATCTAATTTTTCATAGTATTTGAAAAATTCTTTTGAAAGCTAAAAAAGGCTTCTACATGCTAAAAAAATTACACTAAAGAATTTGTAAGATCAACATTAATCCAACATCTATTTGCTTTACACTCTGCAATATATAAAAATTTGGGACATTATAAGGATTCATATGAGGTCCACACCGAATAATTCTTAACACTTATTTACACAATTGTGCACTGCATATCTCTAAGGGTTTTATAGAAATCAAATTAACCTTTAATTTTCCCCCCAGTAATTTAATTAGCAGCAACTCTTCAACATATAGAGGATATCACCAACGATATCACTCATAAGTATAAACTATCCTGAGACGTATCCTTACTCAAAGTGATTTAATAGGACAAATTTTAAGCACATTGAGTGCTAAAAAAGAAGATTCTCAAAGTCACTAGATGATAGAATGTATGTACCCTGCAAAAATTGTCAAAGAAGATTTCTCATGTACTCGACAGAAGTTCAGATTAACACTTTAACGGAGAAATAACTCGTAATATATAATATTGTGTCAGTATAAAATAAGATATGATGAATAAGTAATATGAGGTTGTAACATTTTTCAAATGTTATCAGTGTATGCAATACTGTTACCTTAAAAGAATAAAATGTATTAGTGTATTTATGAGCATTTAGAAACACTCTCTTGGAGCAAAATAATTTGCCGTAATATATACAAACTACATCTCTCGTGTAGTATTACAGTTTTTTCCTCTAGCTAATTTACGAAAATTATCTAAATGCCAGATCTAGCCATTCCAATGAAACCACCTCCACGGTGGACCCCCACATTAAAGCTATTGATTCTTGCAATCAAAACATATTAACAGGAAAATGCTTCAAGCCGGCGCCTCCTTCTCAACAACATCATTGAGGCACCTGTTGTGGTTCCACCAAATTGCATCGATCATATCCAATATTTTCCAATGCTTGCTCAGATAGTGCGGGTGCATTACCTGTTCGACTCTCTTTTTCCGGATCTGAAGCTCGTGCATACCGCCCGTAATTTCTCATCCATTCATCTATCTCATCCAGCAACACGAGCTTGAAGCGAGAACCCTCAAAGTAAAATCTACGAAGCACGATGTAGCCGGAGGGTTCGCGCGACCCTGCGCGTGCCTAACCACGTGCTTAAGCACGATTAAGCAGACCCCCAACTTCTAGGCCCACTAATGGATCCCGTATACGCCTGCGGGGCCTAAGGTGGGCGAGCAACCCACATTGGGGTCGTGGGGTCAGCAGGAAGCATGTTGGACACTAATCCTTCGCAATGCGCGGCGTACCTTTGACTTTTGAACTTTGTGAATCCAATTTTGTTCTTCGTTTCTTGGGCATTACTTGGATGCCCCCCCCTCCATTAATTTTCTCTTCGGGTGCCGGTTTTTTGAAGTTCGTGTTAAAAAGGAGGGGGTGAGGTAGAAAGAGAGGTATGATGTTCACGAATTGTTTGCTTGCCGTCATCGCCAAATTTGGCGGGGAACTAAGACGATCTTCAAAGAGTAAGATTGAACTTGTGATCTATGCAAAACAGACTCACTTTCAAATTGTTTTCTTTGGAGACAAGTGTTCCAGTTCCAGAGAATGTGTCTGAGGTGCTCGATGTAAATTTCAACAAGAGAATCTGTGGCAACTTTTTTTTTTTAAACTACCGATATTTTTTATGATTCTTAGATGGAAATTACAACTGTGGGTCAAAAGGGTAGCATTCATAAAATAACACGAAGGTAAGTCTTCGGTCTTGTCACTATGTTGATGACAAAAGAAAAATTAAAAATGCAAAAAAAATTTAAAATGAGAAATGTTCTATCTTTTTACGTGGGATATTAATTCAACACCCGAAGATGAAATTTCATTTTTGAAGATCATAGTTGACCTTTTCTCAGTTTGACTTTTTCTGATACGTACAGACATAAATGGGAATTCGTAAACTATACTATATTTTAAAGGTAATTTCAATATTTTTATTCGTTACCTTATTACCTGGATTAATTTTTGATGATTTATTAAAAAATATTTAAAGTCTTCCCTATCACCACAGGTAAGATATCCGGACTTTTGCACATGAGTTTTAAAACTACTGAAGTATATAATTTGCTGTAAATAAATCCCCCTGCAGTATTTTAATGGGAGAAGTACTTAATTTGGTCTAGAGTGCGATGGTCAGTTTTTTGCAATAAAGAGCTAATTATATTGGGACCTATTGCTGCAAACATCAGTTCTAAAAGTAGAATTGAAACTCACGGTCTATGGTATCGAAAAGCAGCGCTCTATCCATTCTCTCGGCCATCATCCATCCAAGAGATGTATAAATAAATAATACATTTTCAAGAGACTAACGTATTTATTGCATAATCACTAATTCTTAGTTGGTTCTCAGTGCTATAAGGTAAATTATATTTATATTTATAATTAAACATTTTATATATCAAATTGTAGAATTTTATAGACATCTTATCGGCAAAAACAATCCTTGAAGAAATACTGTCCTAAATAATTAAAAGTGAGGTAAAGACTACTTCTACACAAAATTTATCCAAAAGACACCATAGGAAATATTCAATATTTTCATAAGGTGTTTTGGATCAATATAAAACATGCAAAACATTCCTATTAAAAAGGCATTACCTTTAAATAGGAATGCTACCAATGATGCTAATCTCTCAAAAGTTTCCTTGTTAGCCGATTAACAGAGGCACTAAAACTAATTCGGTTCAAACTTATTTTCAGGACATAAAATCTAACGGAAAAGAATAGTTTCTAAGTTGGAGAAAATACTGTTCACGAAAAACATAAAAGTAGGAAATATTTGTCCTGAGTCAGGGAAGACATTAGAGTACACTTGTAAATATAAAAAATTCTAGTTCTCAGTGGTGATGACAGACCAAATTTGGTTTGGTATAGCGTGGTTTAGAGTGCTATAATCAACTTTTTGGAACACATGTGGTACACAAGGACCTACTGCTTAAAGACCATCTCAAATGGTATCTTTAAACCCACAGACTCTCCTACCGAAAGACAGAACCCTTTCTATTTAATCGTAGCCCAGCAACGTATGAATAGAGTTACTCTTATTGGGGACGATTTAACCCACATTTTCCAAGGCTTACAAGCCATTGTAGGAATTCTGAAGTTTCCACCACATTCACAATTCATTCGTCTAATACTCCTTTATTGTTCTTTTCAACGCTATATCGCAAAGTAATCGAGATTGTCTTTAAAAACACACGAGATGCACTATTGATCTGGTAATATTCTCTCTCAACAACGAAACATAACAGTTTTTGCAGGAACTTTTCAGTCTGACTTATGAAAGTCGATTTTGTTTTCTTCATATGCTGAATTGATTGAAAGCAATAGGTCTGGGTTTCTTTAGACAAATTAGTTTAGTATACCGTAGCGCTTAAAACCAACCCTTCGCAAGTTTTCATCATCAGCTGAAGAAGGATTTCATATGCAGTAAAAATCGTCATTAGATAACAAAACATTAACTCATTAACGCCCAATGTCCTCATTTGAGGACAGTCAAAAAATGGTTTGTAGAGTTTTTGTTTTCTTGAAACGATTCTTCCTTTTTAATAAAAATAGATATTAATCTTATGAATAATCTCCCAAGTTTTCAAATATGATCTTATCTATAATTTTGAAATTTCTATCGGCATTTTATGATTTTCAAGCTTAGAATAGGAACGTATTATGACCGGTATTGTGAACGTATACCGGTCAAAATCATGGCTAATAGCCATATCTGTAATAAGTCATCTTTTTTCAGTACTTTTCTCATATATGATAGCAAATAAATTTCTTATCAGGAAGTTCCCCCCCCCCCTTTTTTTTAAAGACATCTTATTATGTTTTAAAATGACACCTCCTCACTAATGATGACTTGATGTCATATTTAAAAGCGTTTAAATTTCATATTTTGTTTTACTTCCAAGTGTCTATAATAGCTTCTATGTTAGATATTTACTAATATATAGTCATCAGAAATATCCGGGCGTTAATGGGTTAAGCTCAAATTCCACGTGTCTATTATTCTAAGTTCTTATTAATATCTATTCTTATTGTCTCGTGTCTGTTACTCCATGTGTCTATTACTCTAAAGATAATCAAAATTTCAAGGAGCTTAAAATTAAAGTTTATAAAACAGATTCTCTTAGTTTTAAAATACAAAGACTTGGCCTAATATGCAACACTATTATGGCTTCAAACACATCAGTGATTAATCGTTACCGAATCTAAAAAAGAACGAGAAAAAGATGAAGTAATGAGTTTTCTGAATAAATTTTTTTTTCTTTCGGAGTGAAAGATTTACCTTTATTTTTTCCCTGTTCAAACACTCCCACTCACAGAAGAAAAAGTATAGGAGAATAAGGGGGGTTAAAAAGCCGCCACTAATTTCGCTGATAGTGATGGATTATACGAGATCCCCAAATTATACCCCCGCTGCCGCCAGTTAAAACGTTTCATCAAGGCACGTCAATAATCAGATCATGCACTTGTTTTCCTCTGGGGTATCAATTTATGTTTCACTAACGTATTCCAGCAACGCACATATATCGATGCACGGAGCTGAAGTAAATATTCAGTCGCTATCTTTTCTGATTTCCTGTTTGGGGGAATTACTTGGCAGCATTCAAAATTACTGATGCTCTCTTCGCCAGGAAATCACCCCTGTGACCTAGCGAAATATTTTTTAAAGAGGGGTAGGTATTTATTAACATTAAGGTGAAAATATAGAGTTCATTTTATTTATACTATTAAGTTACTTATGGGGACCTTTACAGACTCAAAATCTTCACTATAACACCTTTTTTTCAAATAATCATAAAATGTTCTGCACCTCTATATATGAATTTTTCATAAATTAATAATAATCTAATTTAAAAAAAGTTGACATTTCAAGTAGTATATTTCTTAAAATAGCAAAAAATATACAAGATGAAAAAAAAAAAAGAAATTCACTCATATGTAAGACAACTTTTAAAATTTATATAATAGAACCTATATTTTTTATATCGAATTGAAGATAAATATCTTTATCATTCTGTAAAATTTAATCTTTAGGTCATACAAAATAATAATACTTAAAGGTATCCGATAATTTTCAATTTTAAAGAAAAGTGTGTGAGAGAGAGAAAGAGAGAGTATGTGTGTGTGTATGTATATATATATATATGTATATATATATATATGTATATATATATGTATGTATATATATGTATATATATATGTATGTATATATATATGTATGTATATATATATATATGTATGTATATATATATGTATGTATATATATATATATGTATATATATATATATATGTATATATATATATATATATATATATATATATGTATATATGTATATATATGTATATATATGTATATATATGTATATATATGTATATATATGTATATATATATGTATATATATATATATATATATATATATATATATATATATGTATATATATGTATATATATATGTATATATATGTATATATATATATATATATATGTATATATATATGTATATATATGTATATATATGTATATATATGTATATGTATGTATATGTATATATATGTATATATATGTATATATATATATATATATGTATATATATGTATGTATATGTATGTATATATATATATATATGTATATATATATATATATGTATGTATATATATGTGTGTGTATGTATGTATGTGTATATATGCAAAAAAGGAATTGAATAGCAGAAAAAAAATCAGAAAATAGATTTCGAATATCATAACCATAATGTAGGTCTAATTAAACATGCAGCAAATTTGTTATATACCTCTACAATATGCACGCTCTTAAGCTCGCAGACAAAAGTTAGATTTTACACTAATTTTTATCCTGTGGTTTATATATACACTTTATCAAACAACAAAATAAAAAAAATTTGCTTTTATTAACATAAAGTTCACAGAATAAAAAGATAATTAGCTTTGTTTCATATGAAAATTAATTTCTAAATTATAAAATTCAAAAGTTATGCGGGCAAATGGACTTCAATTTTTTTCCTTGTCTATATGTTTTGTGTTTTTAAGAAAATGCTGCCTCATATAATATAATAAAACTTAGCAATATATATCAACATCATAAAAGATATCCTGATCTATTTTCACGAAGATTATCCCTTTATATAAATGATATCTTATGATGTTTAAAATTACAGTTAATAACTAAGAAGGACTGGCTGTAATATTCAATGTTTTATATTTGTTTTATTCTGTACAGTCCATGATAACTTAGATTTAAGATATTCATCATTATATATTCGGCAGAAATGTATCGGGCATTAATGGGTTAAAGCTGATATCGAACGGCTACGAACATCCATGCTAGTAGAGGGATTCGAACCCACGAACTCTAGTACCTGTTATGGAAGTTGTTCTGGATATTGAAGGTGAAAACATACAATCATGAAACATTCTTATCAACATAAAATCCTTTTTCCAGTTCCCTAAAGTTTCATAAAACGATACTTCTGGGAAGGCTAAGTGACATGACAACATGACAAATATTTAGACGAAAGATGCAGAAAAACGAAGAAACTGGGAACGATGAATGAGGTAAAAATGACATTGGTTCTAAACATTGGTTAATAAAATCGGGACCAAATGAATGATCAATGTACCACCGGAATTATCAGTGCGGGAACGATAGATCGAGGTTTCATTGTATATATCGCGAACGTTTTATTTTTATTTTATTTATTTTTTATTTTCATTTATTTATTTATTTATTTTATAAATATATGTTACCTTATAACAGGACTCACGTAAACTGGCAATCCTTTACATATATGTAGTAAGACGGACTTCCCAATGGGTGGTTGCAGTCATGTTGCAGATGGCGAAAAAGAGAAGTGTGTGAAAAAAGAGTAGAAAACTATAAATTTCATTGCTATATATTTACAATACATGATATCTTTCAAAAATACATTTTACTTTTTCTTTATTTTACATTACAAATTTTATCTTATTTTTTCAAATGTACAATTTATCTTGTGTGACTCACGTAAAGAGGCAATCTGTTATATATATGTAGTAAGACTCACTTATTACAGTCATGGCCCATAAAAATGACACCGATTTAGCTAAAGATCTTTATTAACAGAACGTAGGAGGACGGGTTCTAGCTTCATTATAGATACAGACAAACTGAGGGGTCAGCTAGGATGAAGTTATAAGTAAAAGGCCCTTAACACCTGGGTCAACATCTTAGTCAAAATCTGTGGAAAAATGTCTAGGAAAATTTGCCTCCAATAGTGTGCATCTCCTTTTTGTTGGGAAATTTCCTAAATTGTCCGCTAGGGCAATGTAGAATTATAATTGGTTAGACCCCCTTCTCTGAGGGTGTAAATTGTAGGCCCAGTGGTTAATTTAAGTTAGGGGTTAAAAGGGGGAAAGCAGAGGGACGATGGTTTTTTTGTCCTTGACTTCAGATATGAAAACCCTGATAACTTTCTTAGGCTGTCTTTGGAATTTTATAGAAAATACCTACATTAGCTTCCTGATCTCATTAACTTTTCCTTACCTATACATATATGCATACATATAAGAAAGTTAATAAAAATCAGTCATAAAGGATTTTAATCAAAACAAATTTAGATAAAAAAAATCCACCATAAACAAATTTTATTCAACTTTAAGAATAAAGCAGTGTGATTATTAAAAGAAAAAACTTTTAAATATTATCATGAGGGAAATAGAAACACATTTTTTTACCTAATTTTCAGCTATAAAAATTAATAGAGGGCTAAATTTAAAATTAGAACAAATTACACATAAAATTCTTAAATGATTCCAGACATACGCACTATTTCACTATTTGAAAGATTTTATTTTGAGGGAAAAAGAAGCAGATGATATTTAATAACATTTCAAATTTTATCTCATTCTTTTAAATATACAATATTGTTTAACTGTACATTGAAACTGATATTGAACTAATGGAGAAGAGAAGATAACATTGAATAAGTAATGAAGATATTTTATTTTCCGGGATTATTTTATTTTCAGTTAAATTATGACGTCATAAATTAACATCGAGAAATTTATTGCATGTAATTGAAATGTGAAAAATAGAGTTTCATAAATCACGGCATAAAAATAATTTACTTTTACATTTGCAAATATCTTGTACATTTATATTTCTATATTTAAGAGAAGGAAATGAAAACATTTCTGTAGAGAGAGTTGAAAAGGGGGCTAAACAATGTTGGTTTTCGTGCAAAATAAGGTAGACAGTGTTGATATACATCCCTTAAAACCTAAGTATATCAAATTTCATCCCCATCAGTCCAAAAGTGTTCATTTATGTAGACTAACCTATGTGTCACTAAGTCAATAGCATCATTCCGATAAGGGGGGGATTGTCTGGTCTTTCTTTTATTATGTTTAAAAATAAATTTACAAAAATAGCCATTTGAGCCATTTAAAAAACTTTCGGAGGTCAGTTTGTGTGACCTTTGGGTCATGGTTTCTCCACCCCCTGCTCTATAATTAAGACCTCGTAAACTTAATCTCATATTTCATTTTGAAAAGGATTTATTAATGAAAATTATGAATAAACTTGCGGTTAAGAAGTGTGTTTCTTCAGTCTGCTGGTGAGTAGATTAGGATTGAAGAACAAATTTATATATTATAAATTCTATATATTCTATAACTATATATTTCTATAGATTATATATTATTTATATATTATAAATCTTTCTCTGCACATTATATGCATGGTTTCCGCGCACCTGGAAAGTCAGGGAAAGTCATGGAAAATCATGGATTTAGACAATGGATTAATTTTGTCATGGAAAGTCTTGATTTTTCAAGTAAAATGAGTAAAAGTCATGGAAAGTCATGGATCCGCTAAACTACCGATTAAAAAAAATGCATTGAATTGTTTAATTCTATTTTTACTTGTCATTTGGCTGAAGTTACTGAGTTTGGTATTTATGTCTTATCTTATTGACCATGTTGCCAAGTAAAATATGTTCACCAAGGAAACTCAAAGCAAGAAAGCTTAATGGGTGGGTAAATGTATATTATTCTGGTTTTTTCTTAAATTGTAGATTAAAATTTTATTAATATAATAATAATTATTTTTTTAATAAAAATTATTTAAGATTTTTGCACAAAATATAAGTTTATCTCTAGGGATATTGTATATAAACATTATAGGGTTATATTTGGCTATTATTCATGGTCACCTGGATAATACCAAAGTACCCTGAATTCAAATTGGAAACATTTTGATTGAAAAATTGCTATATGAGTAAACTTAGGTATGTAGATACAACAATTTATTTTTATGTATGCGAGTTTATTAACACTTATAAAGTAAGTTTATAGTTTTTTTATGATAAAATTCCTGTAATTTCTCTAAAAGCATATATTTCATTTGTATGTACATCAGAAGTTTTATTTATATATACTTTAACGAAAGCTTTTTAAAGTCATGGAAAATGATCTGCTAAATCAGGGAAAGTCATGAAAAGTCATGGATTTGAAAAATTGTATTTTGACAGATACCCTGTATATGCCTATTTAATAAACTTTAGACTATTTCTCCACTAGTTATCTAATCTGTTTAGACTACAGACTTACAAAATTATGAATCTTTCTGGATAGTGTGTTATATGCAAACAAGGTCTTTATTAACCCTTAATTTGGCTAAGTTCGTTACACCGGACATGTATATTTATAACTACTATATAACATAATTGTCAGTGTTCGCCACAACGGACATTAATTATCTCAAAAATGGAAAATTATATATTTTTTTGTTTATTTTACAGAGACCCTAATGCCTAATGTCTACACAGACAGGGGAAAATAACAGAAATTAATATTAAAAATATTTGAAAAAATATCTTGTCAAATTAAGGGTTAATAACAGTAGCACATTTTATAATTTCTCCCCAATTAAAGAAGTTTTGGAATAATTATTTTGTAAAATTCTGACTTTTAATTATATATTTTTCTGTCCTATATAACACTTAAGATGTATGTACCTTTTTCATTAAATTAAAAGGAATTAATGCATTTAATACTATGTAAATGTAGTGTGGCCGTTTACAAGATATATTAAACCGAAACGAGGCTCTTTCTGAACACATGCCTGCTCACCGCTGTCACATACTGTCGTAGCTCTCTAAACACAGAAGTGATTCATCTTTGACTTAAACGGTTTGGCACCATAGAACTGTAAATAAAAAACGGCTCAATTTAAAAATATATTGTGGCTTCCAAATAATGTGCGTAACACAGTTGATACTTTCCGAGGTTTAGGTGAGGTTTTTATGATATCAACCCGGTAAGTTATGCTAGACCAGCTCAAAGTTTATTCTAAATCAAATATTGCTTTACGTCGAACTGAAAATAGATCAATGGTTCAAACACTCGGATCTGTCCGTCTCCCACTCTAGCAATTCTTTATAAATGAACACCTCATTCGAAACCACTGGCGATAACCTACTCTAGCTTTGACTTTTGCCTCCTCGAAGAAGATTTGAGTTATAGAAGTAACAACAAACTTGAGCCCAGCAGCATTTTCTACGCATAGCGAATAATAAATTCATAACTACGAATTAGTTTCTTGTGTCACACGGGGAGAATTTTGAAAAGGGTAAGGGTCAGGCGAGGATTTTCATATTTTACCTCCCACGATCCATGTTTAAGTGTTGTTATTATTTCACGTGCGCTGTCTTTGAGCTTTTTGTTAGTTCATATTTACGCATCTAATTCTCATATATACCCAAAGTGAAGATCTGAAGAGAGACTTAGGCGGGTCCTGCCTGGAGGCATTAAGTTTATTGCTTAGTGTCGTTGAACTTTACAGCATCAGAAAATTACTGTTACCCACGCATCAGCTTCTGGGTGATTAGATAAGCATTACCCAATGTTTGACTGAAAACCTTGAAAGAGTGCAAAATAGGATTATGGATTTCCGAGATGGGGGGGGGGGGGCTGAATCCTCTTAAATTGATATCCGTTACCTAAATAGAAAAAACTCTCGCTCCTTGCAGGAGGAATCTAATTTGATATTTCGAAACTCCCCCTCTGTGTTTTTGACATACATTGCAAAGCTAAAACATACTTTAAAAAAATTACTTTAGAATTACATTATTTGTAAAGAATTAAATATGATTACTGTTATAGTAAAATTAAAGTAATTTTAGACAGGATATGAGAAAAGCAGGACCGTAGCTCTGGAGTTTATTGTATTGCATTTTAATATTGATATAAAAGTACATTTTGACATATAGCTTTAAAACTGCATATTTAATCAAATTTTAATTTTTAAATAAAAATATCAATTTGTTAAATTTCTCTACCTTTTTAGAAATTTACCAAAACATGTTACATATGATTGGGAATTGCCTTCTAGATATATGTATAATATTAAATGTTATATGAATTTTAATGAGCTTATCGATATTACACATTAATGTTAAATTTTATATAATTTTAAATAAATTCTTTTTTAGCTAATGATAGAAATATTTAATTGCTTCTATTTCTATTAAAATTTATTAAAATAATTTTTCAAATATATGTTAAAGGACAAATTTAAAAATAAAATGTAAAAAATTCAATGTATTTTGAGAAAAATAAATACTTTTATACTTTATCGAAATAAAGTCATGTTGACCAGTAACATTATCGGTGGAACTGAAAAAATTCCATTTAAAGTTTAAAATCTCTCGTTGTATCGAAGAATAAGTTCAAATATCACCTTATTCTTAATAAATAAGATTGTACAAGTATGTAATTGAAAAAAATAACTTAATTTTGAAACTATTTAAATGCTGTTGTAAATTGTTTTTAAAATTGTCTACAATCTACAATAAAACATTTTTTAAATTTTAAATTTATATCGGTTGTTGGAGAATTGCCTGTGGAGACCGTACATCTTGAGTTGACTGGGCTACAATGATGAAATGTTCAAAAGGTTTGCAGATTTAAACGGGCGAATACTGAAAAGGCAAGTGCCCCCGCTCGAGGAGAAAGAAAGAAAGAAAAAAAAACCTACCATCTGCGTAATCGAAACAGTGTCTTATTTAACAAATCATTTCTTTTATATTACATGACGTTATACTCCAAACTTTCTTAACTGTAACCTCGTCAAGTGAGCAGTGCGATTACGTAATCATAGACTGCATCCGCCATAATAAAAGGACTTTTTTAGCACTTTTGAAAAACTGCTTGCTGTCAAGGAGTGTTTTAACTAAAGAATAAATCCATCATAAATGTTGGTCAAGAAAATAAAGACATATCATTAACATTGATTTTATCTTCACTGGTTTTCTTTCGTAAGCTAATTTTTGATTTTAATTTATAGCATTTAGTTTTCACTCGTCAGTGTCACGTTTAACACTTTACAACCCTTTACAACCTCATAGACTGAAATTTTGAGGATGGAATAAAATACAGTCAAATCTCGTTATAGAGCAGTCATCTATTCTGATAATATTTTGGTTCTATAACTAGTTTGGCGGTATATCGCATTAGGAATCTCTGTTAGCAAACAAATTGAAATTATTTATGCAACCTCTTCTTTAGACAGCAGATATACAAAACTATGAATCATTATGGTTTGGGTATTATTAATTTAAGCATGATCTTTATTGATAACAATATCATATTTAGCTGTATTAACATCCACGCTCGAGTTAACTCGAGCGCGCTAAATTGGCCAAACTGTGCACACTCGAGATAATTCGAGCGGCATTGTACTTTATGTTGCTATAATTTTTCCCTCGAATGTAATCAACAATTGAAAATAACAATGTGAAAGAAAAAAAATTCGTTTTATTGATATTTATCATTTACATGGGATTGCAAGCTATATTAGATTATTTTCTGCAATGCTATAAAAATACAAAATTGCAATAAAAATTTTGATTAATTTTGTATTTTTGTAATTTTTTTGGCAGACAACGTTCTAAATTGCGTTTATACATTAAAAAATTGATTTTTTTTGGCCGGCCTTTAAAAAAAAAAGAAAAAAAAAAAAGAAAAACCGTGCATTAAGGGGTTAAAAAGCCAGTGCATTTAAACGATATTAACTCGTCATTCCCATGTCAAACAAAATATAAAATGAAATTTATTCAGAAAGCGATTTTTTTTATTCAATTGGTTAATAAAGAAGACTAAATGTTAATTAAAAATGTTATGAATTAAAATATCAAATACCTTTTTATAAATAAACTAGCTTAATAAACAAAGATTTTTTTTTACAGTAACTCTATCCTAGTTCATGATTTTTGATACAATTTAATGAAACTCATTTGTTTAGAAGTTTTATTCTCTAGAGTTTAGTGCAATAAACTACACATTAAAATGATATTTAGACTCTTCTTTCTAACATTTTGATTTGCCTATTTCTGCAGTGCGTCTCCAAGATCGATAGCTTTAGCTACACTGTTTTCAATTCACAAAATGTCTAAGGTGTAAATAATTCGTGTCATCCCTTCAGAGATGGTACCCTGTGAGGGTCTTACCTATTACACCCGCCCTCCTACGTCACTAGTTGTGGACCACTATTTCTTGGACCTCAAAGTGCAATTTAGGTACACCGAATTCGACACATCTTTGCACGTAAAAAAAGGCATAAGACAAAAGTAGTATACATTAATGAGACCAAAAGATTATAAGTGGAAAAGAAAGACATAAAACATTCGCAAGCAGTTTTTCAAAAGTGCCAATAAAATCCTTTTATTACAGAGGATGCAGTCTACGATTACGTAATCACACCACGCACTTGACTAAGTTACAGTTAAAACCTGTAGTATAATGTCTTATAAAAGAAAATATTTGTTAAATAAGACAGTATTTCGATTATGCAGAGGCCAGAGTTA
This sequence comes from Pardosa pseudoannulata, assembly GCA_032207245.1. Lineage (NCBI taxonomy): Eukaryota > Metazoa > Arthropoda > Arachnida > Araneae > Lycosidae > Pardosa > Pardosa pseudoannulata. The sequence continues at coordinate 98,343,373 of CM063502.1, forward strand.
TTTTCCCTTTCTCTTCTAGCGGAGCATTTGCCTTTTCAGAATTCTACAACTTTTAAAAGTGTTCATAAAATATCAAATCTTTACAATTAAATACTAGCAGACAATTGAAATAATACTGTTGAAATATCGTAATAACTTTATAAAATGTATCCATGGAATGCACTATACTTACAACCTAACAATTTTGTGCAATACTAGTATTTTAATTTTTGCATCATACATAATAAGCAGTCATTAACAGATTTTTCCACGGGAAAGGAAATAGCTATTGTATTTTCCAATTTCCGAAACCAATTACTATAACTTCAAAACCACGTCATTTGAGCTCTAAATCTATAGAAAGAGGAGGAGAGAAAAGGATAAAAAAGAAAGAGCTTAATGGATCATTCTGAATTGTAAAATTTTCTTTGATGTTATCACTATAATTGCAGCTCAGCCTCAAAACCGCAAGACATTTCGTTGGGTTACATTAAGAGAGGGGTTAGAGGCATCGAATTTTGAATAAATGTTACCTTGCGGTTCATATAAATCACCATCGTCTGAGCTTTGATTTAGAATAAGCACACCTCTATACTTAATAAGAAGAATTAATTTAGAGACTGAATGAATTACTGCAGAAAGAATAGTTTTAATTCCTTTGCACGTGACCAACCGAAATAACATTATCGAATGAGGATGCTATTGTTTCTTACTGAGAGAAACTAGCAGTTTTATTTCAACAGAGTTATACACTTTTCATGAGAAAAGCTAAAAACTAAAATAAAAAAAAATTTAAAAAAGCAATGATAGACATAATGCATTCAAGTCAAGGGGGATGAATTAAAACTATGTTTTATAAAACATAAGCTTTGTTGTAGAAAGTGAATTTGTTATAGCCCCAACCAAACTGAAATTATCAAATTTAACAGTAATGAGTTGTAATCTTTAAAAGGATTTACAATCCCCGTTTATTATATCGCTCCTCCTCTCTTACACACAAAGTTTATACACACATACATAAATCAAAGCAATAATCCATGTATAAGAAAACATATATATAGCTTTGCTACACATTTTCAAAGTAGTAAATAACTGCAATAAAACAGTGTTCATTTTTAATCAATTACATTTCCAATTAGTGGAAGAATGGCTAAAGATTCGTTACAGTTTATTAGTTCGTTATGTATAGTGTTTTACTGTTGTCCGAATGGGTCGATGAGTGTTCCTGATGTGAATAAAATCCTGAACTCCCTGTATACCCTCCAGACACAATTTACCTCCAGGAAATACACTACGTAGCTTGAATTATAGCATACCAATTATGGAGAAATGGTCCATTATTTTAGATTTTCCCAGCTAAAGCTATCTTAATTTCCAGTACTCGACATTTCAGCTATTGGTTTGGCTCGAGACCATACAAAACTGTCAGCCTTTTTGCAACCGTAAGACTTGTTCACATCAGCACCTACTGCTTAAATTTAATTCCGAACTTCGGCAAACATCCACATAAACGGACAGTTCAAGTCCACGGACTCCGGTTTAAGCTACTTGAGAGAAAATTTTAAGTTATCTATATATATAAGGAACGATTTGAGTGAAGATCAAAAGGTAAGAGTATTGAGTCTTACGTTCAAAAGGCTAGGTTAGTTGAGATTTGTTTAGTTTTGATTGGATTTTTTACTGTTATGCTACACGAGGACTAATGAAACTTGGACTTACTGTTTGGAGGAGATTCCGAACAGTTCCATAGATCCATGCCAGCAGTTCGACTCGAGCTCAAGAACTGTGGTGCCGAAAAGCAGCCCTTTTCCCATTCAGCCACCGTTCGGTAGGTTTAGTTAGAAGCGATGTGTTATACTGATTTTACTACATTTTTATTCAATAGACCAAGACCTACTGCTTAAATCCCAGTCCCAGAAAGCCGAATGATGGCCGAATGGTTAGGGTGCTGGCCCTCGGAACCGGAGTTCGTGGGTTCAAATTCCACAGTGGCATGGATGTTCGCAGCCGTTCGGAATCGGCTTTAAGCAGTAAGTCCCGGTCTCATTAGCCCTCGTGTTGCAAAAAGTAGACCGTAGAGCTCCAAACCAAACCCATTCCCAGAAACACACACAATGCTGTCAACAATGATACTAGACACAGCGAATTCCAGTATCGAAAGGCCATGCTTTACCATTTCGACAGTCATCCAGATGGTTCTCAAGAGAATTCTGTTTCCAACAATGGTGGCAGCATTGCGCTTAAGGTCAAGATTTCAAGAGTAAAATGTGCGCATAGAGCCGGAGATGGCCTAATGGTCAATGTGTTGGGTTAGAATTTCAGAGCGTCCGTTTAGAGCTTAGCAAGAGTACTAAACATCTCCATGTATACATCGAAAGAACGTACTTGTTAAATCTGTCTGGATATCCTCTCGGTGGGAGGTAGGCAGGTAAGAAATTTAGAGTTAATATCCGACTCTTTACAAAGTGGTTTGGTTTGGAGATCTACGGTCTACTTTTTGCAACACGAGGGCTAATGAGACCGGGACCTACAGCTTAAAGCCGATTCCTAACGGCTACGAACATCCATGCCACAGTGGGATTCAAACCCACGAACTCCTGTTCCGAAGGCCAGCACCCTAACCAGTCGGACATCGTTCGGCCTCTTTACAAAGAAGAAAAAAAATTGGAATGGAAATTTACGAAAGCAATACTTTTATTAAGAAGGCATAGAACAGTTCTCTGCCATGATTTTGACAATGAAACATTTTTAAGCGATGCCATTAACATTTTTCTATATCATAGGAAACATCAAACTTCAAATCAGGAAGTTGTAATAGCAAATGAAAACATGGAGAAAAGATTTAAAAAGATAAGTCAGAGAACGTCAAAGTATAAAAATGTGTAAAAATAAAGTATTCTTACGGCAATTCTATACAAAGAAGGAATTTGCACAGTTACACTTCTTAACTCTTAATACTTTATGAGTTAATATAGGTTCAAATAACTGCTTCGTAGTTATATACCATAATGTAAACAATTTGTCATAAGTAGCTGTCAAACCTTTCAACACAGTTCTATATTTTGATCATCAATATATTACAATTTCTAGAGAATTTCAATTTTTTCTAATACTGTTTTACAATTTTGGATGACATATAAATAATGGTTCCTCTTCTATTTTAGTACTTATGTGTGTATACTTTAACAGAACGTGCTGGCAACAGCAATATAGACATTTATGCTTTACTTTTTTTAAGCAGAAAGTAAGTGCTTTTCCCTTAGTCACCTCGTTATGCGCGCTCTTAACTTTGAAGCGTTCTATGTTACATTCATTTTAGCGACATCTTCAACGACAAAATAAAACTAAGAGCGAAATTGCGGGCGTTGCTCGCACCTGAGGCCAAGACATTAACACTTCTGTTTCGCAATACTTCATAACTACTTAAGCCTTGACGGTCTCCGAGACTGACATCCCCTTCATAAAAACGGAGCTCTTGAGATCTCCGAATAAAAACTCTTCTGTTCGAGCTGCGGTGTCGATCAAACCTGGCGGCTGTCACTGCGGTTGCTCCGATGCCTTTAATACCCCACACCGACTTTAAGGGATTAACCTCCCGATGACCTGTTCTGTCGTCTCAAGTTTCTAGCTCCTGCTATCACTTTAAGAGATTGCCATCTCCTGCCAGTGGTACTTTCCGTTAGCAAAGCTTCAGGTTTGTTTGCAATTGACGCAAACCTCGATTAGGCTCAGACTTCCATATTTTTTTTATAACGTTTCCGCTGTTGACTTAGTAAACGATGGCTGTTTTCTTTCCGATCGTATCATTAGGCATGTTTGATGTTAAATACAGAGTTTATGCTTTTGACAAATAATCTGTATAGTAGTCTTCCTTAGGTCAAGAGAAAACTAAACGGCGAAGCTCGTGCTACCTAATTTGTAAATGAATCAGATTGATTTAATTAGAACTACATTTTCTAGTGCGGTTTTCAAACTTTTTTCACCTTAGTACCCTTATCGGGCTAAATTTCTTAGCACAGCCCCCTTAAAGCTTTTAAAATAAGAATGAAATGAAGATATAACAGAGTAAATTTAATACGATGAATAAAACTGTTTGGGGCATTATTGACGCTGCAACCCTGGCATATTCTTACGCTACCCAGTTTGAGAACCGTAATCCTAGTGTACCTATGACTTCCGAAAAATAACTATAAACCCAGAAAAGATTTTATTGATTCTGAAAAAAAGTAACTAAAAAAAGCTCCCTGGCATTATTTTTAAAGAAGAATTATCGTTATTCGAAATGTACAATTTCGGTATTTCTCAACATATAATCATAATTTGTAATATTTCTGTATTGAAAAGGTAACGCCAGTGATGTCTCTGAAAGAATCGTCATCGAGTTAAACAATGAAAAAATGTTTAAACTGAATTGTACTTTAAATAATGTTTTCGTCCATATAATTTCTAAATATATTCTAAAGGGAGATTTAAAAATATCTCTCGCAATCTCTAATAGAAAATGTATATTTAGTTTAGAATTTCTACGAAATGGGGCCCAAATCACGCATTACGACTTATAGATCTTTCTTTTCCGATGAATGAGCAAAATAATAAATCATTTTCAATTGAAATTCTCAAAAACTTGATAAGTTTTCCTTGTTAAAAAAACTATGTTTATGGATTATAACATACGACTCAACTTTCGGCTGTGTAAAAAAGCTAAAACATGACAGCAGAGATTCACCAGTCTAAATTAATCAAAAAAGCTCATTTACAAAATCATATAGATGATTAAATTTTAAAGGGACTAATATGATTTTAACATTTTAGAAATAGAGCGAGTCTTACGTAGCACTCCAAAAACCAAACCAACGAGTCTTACTAAAGAGCAAAAAAGCGAGGTTAAACAAAAAATAGTGAGAGTTAAAATGTCCAAGTCACTCGTTCGCTGGTGGCTGAATGTATCTGTATAATTCCTTATTTCAGATTAACTCCTCTTCCATTCTTAAAATCCTACTTTAAGAATTAAACATTTTGCCATTACTCTGGTGTACATTGTTCGGAACCTGAGTCAGAACTCTAGCTCCACGGTGAGCCAACGGCTTTTGCCGCCGTAAGCAAATTCAACAAATGACACCCGCTCAGCTTAAAAAGTAAAAACTACTTTGCTACTCATTTATTTTCTAATTTCAAATAATTAAAATTTATTTTGTGTATTTTGTGCTTGAGTTCAGGTGATTTTGCCGCTCCTAACATTTTGCCACCGTAGGCAGCCGACAACTTTGTTTACCTCTTAGGGTTGATCATGCTAGCTCTCTTTCTAATTCATAGTTTCTGTTCTTTATTTTAACCCGTTAATACCTTTTTAGGAAAAGTAAAAACAGTTTGTAGAATTTGTTTTTCGAAGTTTGTTTTTCTTTACACTTTACCCTTTACCAATACTATAGAATTCCTACCGAATTTTCGCTTATTTACTTTGTTAATTGCTTTGTTACTATTTTGGATCACCATTTTATGATTTTTCAGATCTTGTACATAAATTTACTTCTTAGGCATGTACTTCAGCTGAAATCCTCATAAATAACTTCATTTTAAAGCTTCCCCTTACAGTACTGTGTTTGCATGAGGCATCAAATAAATCGCTTATCATCAAGTTTTTCTTTTCATAAATGGCACCCTATTACGTTTAAAATGACAGCTGGTCTCTAACGAGGTTGGGATGTAATTCCAAAATCCTTTCATATTCGGTTTAATCCTTGCAATGTGTAATAATCAAGATAGTCATCAATATATATTCGGCTGAAATGACTCAGGACTTAATGGGTTGGGTTAAGCAGTACGTAGGGGCCTAATTAGCTGTCGAATAGTGAAAAAAATGAACTGAGCTCTCCATCATAGCCAACAAACCCTTTGTTCTAGGAGTCGAAATAAATTAACAATCCCTGTAAGTCAAATCATTATAAATCTTTAATTTTCTCACATCAAACGTTATCTATGTGATTTTCAAATAAAGAGAAGTCGCAGACAGTTATTTGCAACTTATGCTCATTCTCCCCCACTCAAAACATTTTTTGTAAAAGACAGAGTCTCCTTATCATTTTAAAATTTTTAAATATCAATATATTTACCCATAAATATTTGCATAGTTATCACCAACAACTGCACAAAATACAGCATTTATAAGTTTTCCAGAAAATACATTTCCCTTTCAGACCTTACCACTTCACAAATTTTGAGAATTCATAAATGTTTTAAGAGTAAAATAATTTAGAAATTTTTAGAAACCTATAATTTTTGAAGAAAATTTGTGAATATTCTGAAAACGAAACTAAACAAAAACGATCAATTCCTTTCATAATTTACTTAAACCTTTAACTAGAGTGCTTTGTAATGAGTTCAAGAACAATTTGCATAGAATCCATTTAACCGATTTATAACCATTAAAGCTGTAGAACTGGTTTTAGCCCTGCTATGAATTAGTATATCTTAATTACTTAGTTCTAACTAGGTGATAATTCTCTGCAAGACTCATGATAAATTTCAGAATTCTTGCTAAGGAAAAGACTAATCAATACAGTTGCTACTTAATATATCAAGAAATGTAACGCTCTTTCACCTGGATTTTTCTATCTTATTTTTTTTTTTTCACTTGATTACAAGGGAAGGTAACAGTTCATCCAGTTCTATTAGACAAACAGAAAGAAAAGTGAAAATTAATATAAGTAGTTTTTCACAGTAAAGTGGTAAAGTGTAAAATCATTCACAGTAATGAGCATTCACAATTACACACTCACAGAATGCACATTCACAGTAATGTGCATTCATAGTAAGTGGTAAAGTGTAAATTTATAAAGTGGGTAAGAATTTCCAACTTCACAAATTTTGAGAATTCATAAATGTTTTAACAGTAAAATATTTTAGAAATTTTTTGAAACTTATAATTTTTGGAGAAAATATGCGAATATTACTGAAACCGAAACTAAACAAAAACGATCAGTTCCTTTCATAATTTACTTACACCTTTAACTAAAATTCTTCGTAATGAGTTCAAGAACAATCTGCATAGAATCCACTTAACTGATTTATAACCATTAAAGCTGTAGAACTGGTTTTAGCCCTGCTATGAATTAGTATATCTTAATTACTTAGTTCTAACTAGGCGATAATTCTCTGCAAGACTCATGATAAATTTCCGAGTTCTTGCTAAGGAAAAGACTAATCAATAGCGTTGCTGCTTAATGTACCAAGAAATGTAACGCTCTTTCGTCTGGATTTTTCTATCTTGTTGTTTTGCACTTGATTACAAGGGAATGAAAGAGTTCGCCTCCCTTCTATCAGACAGAAAGAAAAATGGAAGTTAATATACGTAGTTTTTAAACTCTCCTGGCGGTAAAATATATGCAACGGAAATTCAAGCTTATGATTCGGGCCATGTTTTAGCGATTCGGCAAACCCCCCCTCCAGTAACGGTTGTCTACTGATACGACCATTTCGCCCTCCATTCGAAGATTCCTGCTGATATAATTCGATGATAAAATACCTTCAGATATAAAAAGACGCGCTAGTAGGGGTAGGAGAAGGGGAAGTAACTTTCGAATTTACTCGCAGGTGCGCGGACCTAGATGACTTTAGAAACCGGTTCGTCTTATTACAATGAGAAAAAAAAATAACGCTGTTAGACGAACACTATGATTATTGAGTTTCGCATAAGAGATCGGGAATTCGAGGGGCCCCTTTGCTTTTGATTTATTCCGAACATTTTGACTCTCATTAAATTGCTTTTCACCAGGTGCTGAGCCTGGACGCTGGAATTTGCAATTAAAGCTTAATCTTCGGCGCTACATTCTTACGCCATTAAAGGAAAGATTCGAACGTTTCCAAATTAAAAAGGGATCTCATTTCGGACCTGCAGGATTTTTGGTAACAGGAGCTTTTCCCTCAGCTGTAATTTCTAATCACCAATTTATTGAATTAGGGTATAACGATAAAATCGTGCAGGTATGTCGTAATATAAGTATTGTTTCTGATGTTAATAAAATAGAAATTCTGTTCATGTTTTATTTATAATATAGATGTCCATAACTGCTAAGGATAACTTTTTTATTTAATAGCGGAGTTTTTTCGAAGCTTTAATTTGATTACATAATCAACAAATAATGCAAGTGAGGAGTTTTCAATGTATGCTAGAAATATGCAATATCTAAAAGTTTTCGGTATATAAGATTACATATATTTATAATTAAAACTATAATTTTAATTGACTGTTTTATAGATATAAACTAGTGGTTCCCAAAATGATACCAACATATCCTCAGGGGTCTGTTATCGTTGTAGGTATTTGGGAAATAAAATTTAGTTTAGGTGTGCATGGGAAGTGCACAGATGATTTAATATGAAATAAAATAATTGTGACCCATTTTCATTTTTGTGAAAATTAACATTATTAACAATAAATAAATAAAAATCCCTTATTTTTAGCTGTTGATTTAAAACCCGATTAATATCCACTTTCTAATTGCATTAATCCGCATTGCATTAAATTACATTAATTCGCATTTAACACCTCTATGTCCCCAAAGATTTCAAGACAATCTTCTGTTGGTTATCCCAGATTGAAAGTTGAATTCATTTGCAAGTAAATTCACAATCTCACATGAATCCATATTGATGCGGGAGCAACTTAATTACTCACAAATAAGGAGTTGTTTTGAACAAGGGTATTAAAAATTCTGGTTACAAAACCATATACTGGTTTTGTGTCATGCTTTATGTGTCACTGTACAGAAGCTGTTAAATGTTTTCCAGTCTTATTCAGTAAAACGTAGATTTAATGTAGTTATAAGTCTAATAATGATTAAAAGAAACCGAAAGAAAATTATTGCTCGGGGAGACTTACGAGTAATACTCACAAGTAAAAATCTGAACTTAATCTTTTATTCACTCATTTCCTAAATAGCATTGAAAAATGATTTTATAACGTTGTAATTTTAAATAGATATCAAAATGCTTTATTTTTTATTTTTAAGTTGCTATGAAAAAAATCAAAGTTAAAATTGTAATATCATTATAAGGTGTTTTTTATGAGGAGTAAGTGAGCAAATATGTTTAAGAATCACTGTTGTAAATTTAAAAAAAGGTCAAGTTTGTAGAAAGTAGTTATTTTTTCCAATTTGTTAAATGCATCATACCGTTTTTAAATCACAAAGGGGCTGCAAGGTTTCCTTACCTTAATCTTTGCACTATTTCTTAATACGCATCCTGTTTAATCACCTAAACTGTTTCGTAATTATTAGAAACCGAGAAATAACTGGATTTATTTCTCTTTTGTTAAACAATTTAAAAAAAAAATTATGATAAAGAGGAATAACTCCCAAGTTTTGGTACGTCCCAAGAAAATTCGCAATTCCAGTACAGGAAATTAGCTGTTTTATCCAAAGAAACATTCAGAAGATTTGACTCAAATAATATTGAATTAAATTTTAGGGAAATCTTTTGTCAGTTGTGTAAGTAATTTCAAATTGTCCAATTTAGAAAATTAGCGACAAGTAAAGATTATAAGATCTTTAATAATAAGGTTTAGTTAGGTTTAAGAATGCAATTTATTTTCCTTTTTCATTCCGAAATTTATAAATTAAGTGTCATAAACAGTCCATGATTACAACGAATATGCAGTCGAAGTACACGATAATTTGAACATCTACTGGACATAGTGAAAGTCGATTGTAGGCGCAAGAAGTTCTTTAAGGTGAATTTATCTCCATCTTTGCTTTTCTTTGAATATCATTCATTAAAAATGAATAAGCTCTTTTAATATTTTATATACAAGTGTTAAATTTTGTACAGATTTTCTATAATGTATAAAAAACAACAGTTGGAATTAGAAATAAATTTCTCTTTATTTACACAAATAAGTGCAAGAAATTCTCAAATTCCATTGCTTCTTACTGTAAGAGTTAGTAAATTCATTTATCATTTAATTATCGTAGAGGTTATACTACTCTACGATATGCTACATTAGTTCTCATATCAAAGGGTTAAAAGAATGGGTTCACCTGAGAATGTGTCTTGTTCTTTCTTTTCTCTAACATTCTATTGCTTATTTAGTCTCCGAATGAGAGAACAAAAAACCAAGCGAAAATTAATAACTTAATTTCAATGTAAGCATGGACCTGCTAACCTTTGAAAAGAAATAAATGAAACTAAATTTAAAACCCTTTCCCGATATCTTTCTAGCACTTTATACGAGTGATTTCTAAGCTGTTTGCCAAGTGTGAAGGGAAAATATATCAGTATTAAATGACTTCTGCAAAAGAAACGGATTCATAGGATGAATAATGAATAAAAATCTATTGACTTAAAGTTCGTGAGCCATTGTGTAGAAAAAAATATTTAATTTTGTTTGCGTAGTACAGCAATATTTAGTTTATGTAATATTATGTATCCTTTGCGTAGTAATTATATTTCATCGATTAAATGAAGGTAGTTGTAATCAATTTGAATCAGAGATTTGAGAATTTGAATAAAAATCTCATTAATCATTTTAATGATAAGTATGTTCAATAAATTGTTTGTCAATTTAAAATGAATTTCTTATTATATTTTAAAACTAAGCCAGCCACATTAATTGCCCGAGATAGACAATGTTTTGAGTCAAGTCTCAAAAATTCTGACATAAAGGCACTAAGTACTAAAAATATTTGGGAACCAATGTTTTATACATTCCATGGGATGATGTATTCAACGGCTTAAGAAAAACAGAGCGGGCAAATACGACACCTTATACTAATCACAATTGTAATTAGAAAAGTAAATAGCCTCCAATCATTCACTTCTTATTAAAAGATGATACTCTTTAATTTTAATCCTTTAAGTCTTTAATTTATTAAAAGGATTTGTATTGTAGAGTGATAATACGTATTACAGTTAAGAAAGGATTTATGAGTTTAAACTATCAGGGTCGGATGACCACTAGACGATTGTTCTTTTAATCGCATGACAAAATTATCTTTGTTATATTTCGATGCTGGATTATATTAGTCAATATACATATATTCCCTTCAATGCGGACATGATGAATTAGGCTTATAAAAATGATAGATATCAGGACATCAATTATTTATAATCCTTCACAAACAAATGCATGCGAAATATTGGTTTCAGAGAAAAATATTTTACGGAGTTAAAAATATTAAGCATTAAATTTTTATTTTAAGGATTTTTCATATTTCTTTTAACACTTAACTATTCTACTAAAAACCTCTTCCGTTAATATTTTTAATTATTTCGAATTGCACTTTTATAACTGATTTATTGCTTTGGAGCGCTACCCTCATACTTTTGCTACACGAGCACTCATTAGACAGGGATCTATTTTTTAAAGTCGATTAATAACAGCTACAGTCATCTATGCCTGCAGCTGGATTCGAAATAGCGGGCTCTGGTTCCAAAAAACAACGTTCTACAAATTCACCAACATCTGTTAATAAAAATATAAACACATGCACTTTATATGGAAATTTTGGTATTTTATCCTATTTTTTAATATTTTGAATCTAATATGACACCGAAGGAGGGACGAATGGGTAGGGCACTGCACTTCAGTACCGGAGTTCGTGGGTTCGAATCCCACTACCGGCAGTGATGTTCAGAATCTGTTTTAAGCAGTAGGCAATTGTTAGCTCTATTGTAGGAAAATTTTAGATCTATCGCTCCAACCCAACGTTCCTGAAGATATGGCGTCCTGAAATATGACTAAGTAAATAAACTAATAAGAAAATATCCATTTCGAACAAGAATAATTGCTTATTTCATCCGTATTAAAGGTTATATTTAGAGTAAAAGAAATATTTTTCAATTAAAAAATGTGTATTTGTTTCAAAGAGAAGATCATATAGCAGGGGTGGCCAAGCTCCTTGGTAATTTTTCAAAATTTGAAATTTTTCGCGAGCCGCAAATACGCAATTAAAAGATATGCAAAAAAGGCATTCATTTTTTTTTTAAGAAATTATATTTATTAAACACACAAATAAAAATACAAAATATGTGTACTGAATTTAAACAATAATTAAACATTTTATTTCTCTTGATAATTCTTTAAAATTTGGTGAATAATTGGTTTCAGCAACTCTCAGTAATTCTTTGAGATGCTGGTTAGTTAATACTAATCAGTGTTTGGATTTCAAGAATTTTAAAATGGAATAAAATGATTTACATAAGTACGTTGTTCCTAATATTGAAATAATTCGACAGCAGCCTTTTTTAATTCAAGTTTACAACTTCAAAATCGGTCAGGAGTCGGTCTATTACGGACGATTACGCCATCGTTTATGTTCGTTCGCACAGATTTCTATAAGTCATATCATTTTTAACTTGGAAGGTAATTAAATTTGTTACAAAGTTGCACTTTGTCTTTCATATTTGTTGTCAGCAATTCAAAAGACGTTTTGAAGCACATACGGAACAATAATGATTTTTTAAATTTAATAACACAAAAAGGAAAAGGGAACTCGGGTACATTTATCGAAAGCCACAGATAATCCTTTAAAGAACCAGATGTCGCTCGCGAGCCGCATATTGACCACTCCTGTCATGTATAGCATGAGTTCTTACCCTTTAAAAATTATTGAAAAAAATTGCATTGTGGAAAGAAATCATATATTTAACGGAAAAGCTTAATAATCCCAGAAATCTGTGGACAAGACTTTTCATCTTTAAAATAGAGATGTCGTGCTAATCAAAAAACAAAGAGTAAAATGTGATGGATAGGATATATTATCATAAATGTTCTCGGAACCACTATCTACAATGAGATTTTCTGTTACATCGCAAGGTTGGTTGGTGGTGCGTTCCTCAGCACTACGGTTATATTTGTTGAGATTTCCAGAAAATAAAGCTTCTATTTTGAATCTACAAAAGATTCACACCATCTGAAAAGAAACAATATAATTGGACAAAATAAAACTGATACACTGCTTATTCTGTTCAATTTGATATTTTAAAAGCAAAAAAACACACAAAACAAATACGTTAAGAGACGTGCATAATACTCAATAGAATACTAAGCTAAAAATATTATTTTAATTTTCTAAAACTGAGATTTTTTTTATAGTGTACGAGTTTTACTTTGACCCCGTTTTTTCCCCCATATCCACCAAAATCAGTGGTTACTACGAATCCCCCGTGCTTCCGCTAAGAATTACATTTATAGAAATTTGGAGATTCGTGGGCAACTTTTGGTAGCCCATTAAAGGTTTGATATACAGTAAAATAATTATGACCCATTTTCAGATAAATAGCATAATAATGAGTAGTTAAATAGCAATAAATAAATTGGTAGTTTCTTTTTTTCTGTTCATGTAAAGATTTACTTGTCGATTGTCAACACTAATGCACTAAAAATACAACTGAAAACTAATGTTTTGGTATTTAAAAGACAAGGTAATAGTTCCAACAGGTTACTTTATCAAAAGGTTTGTATTTATATTTTATTTTTAAGATACAGTACTACTGAAGAATAATTTGCCACTTTGCAAATTTGGTGAAATTATTGACGATGGTTACTAAAACACAAAGGTATTTCATCAGAATAACATTGTATCCCTTGCTATTAGGGCGACTTTAATTGATGTAGATTGCGCCATTGTAATAGAATTATATAGATTTTCTTAACCAAAACCACCTAGAAAGCGGTGGGGACATTTATGGGAAATAAATCCCTTAGCAGTCTACAAAGCTAACAGCTCCAAATTATTAAAAATTAGCCATAATGAACCTTTAATGGTTCATTACATTAACATTTTTAAGCATTACGCGCTTTTAATTTATAAGAAACGGGTTTCACAAGAAGAACTGGATACACATATAATATAAATTAAAATATAGATACAGATTGTTTGGACATGGCGAGATCAGGAGAAAATGTTAGGTTGCCATGCTCAGAGATTTATCGCCAAGTTGGCGGGGGCACCCTGTTCTTTAGTCAAGTCTTACGGTTTATTTTGCTTCACAAGGATTAACCAGGAATAGACTTACTGCTTAAAATAAATTCCAGCTAATGACATCCATGACAGCAGTGGAATTGCTATTTCACTTGGGAATTCATAGAAAGGGGATTCCTACAAAAAGGGGTTTGTTGGCAAAAAAAGTTTAGGAACCACTCATCTAAATAATTGCAAAGTTGTTCAAATATTGTGCATAGCTTATAGTTCTCGTTATAAAAAAGGTTAAAAAATAGTTTTGTCCTTGAAGTAAAAAATGTGTCAAAATGTTCACTTTGGAAATCTTAAATTTAACACAAAAAAACTTAGTGCACGAGTTCTAGTTTGAATGACTACATATTCGGTTACCCACCTGGAATTCCAGTAGCCCGAAGCAGGAATTTGCACTTTTTCAAAGGAATATTTACTAAATTTAAAGGGAAAAAATTGTTCTCTTTAACACTGATAGAAAAGTTACAATTGCTGGGTTCTGCATTAAACAGTTTTACGTCATTTTATGTAGTAGTGCAAACTTTGAAACAGTGTACATGGATGGAACTTTTAAAGAAGTGCTTAAAATTTTTATCAATACACTAGTCCTGTTCTTTACAAAAAATATATGTAAACATATTTCATAGCATTGCGATATGTCCGATATTACTCCAACCAATGCTAGAAAAATTTAGCATTTTACATTAATGTTTTGCTTCCCTAAAACTATACGTAAAATTCTGCATATCTAAACGTATATCGCACAAAACTAATACATATTTGTCAAAAAGAAAAGTTTGTTCACGTCTCATTTCAGAAAATATATGCTTAAATAACAATAATAGTGCTTAAATTTTGTGTATTTCTAAAGTAAGTAGTCCTACTCATCCAGAAAAATATTTTTTTTACATAAACCCCTTCCATGAATAAAGCAATTATTATTAAAAACATCCTTTCACAGTAATTTAATAACCTTTTGCTTTAAAATATTTATAAAGCTTTTTAATATCTTAAGAAATAACAGTAAATTACAGTCAATACGATTTTGAAAATAAATTTTGAACCATATGCAGCAAAACTTTTAATGAAAATCCTTATTTTATCTGCCTTTTCGTTACTTACATATAATCAGCGTATAAAGCCAACAAAACTACAGCTAAATCTTTAAAACTATTCGCATTCAAATATGCTTTAATAATACGACGAGAAAAAGCGAAAATGCTACGGTTTATTTTATGTCTGCAGATTTTTTTTTGCTTCTGACGTCATTGGAATAGAAATTAAGATTTGTTACACGAATCAATAAAACTGTTATACACAACTATTTCAATAAATTATTGGTACAAGACATATAAACCTTCTTAAATATCATCTAGTATATAAATCTAAGCAAATTTATACAGTCTATCGGATTACAAACATTTTACGTACTATGTATCATATGCTGATAGGTGAAATTTCTCTCTCCTTCTAATAATATAAATTCTTAGAGTTCAACTTCTAACCAGAAAAATATCGTTGAAACGTGTTCATACACCTGAAAGCAATATAGATAACTAAAATTTCAAATTGTATTGGACTATGCATTTGTATGTTTGTTATTCATATTTTCAAGTTAGAATTAAAAAAAAAAAATTTGCATTTAAAAAATATTTAAGCAGATGTAACATTCATTATATGTAAGTATTTAAATATATTTTTATCAATATTTTCCAGCATCAAACCGATAACATAATTAAAATCTAATATTAGATGGCAAAATAAAACACTTATTAGCAATTAAGAAATTAACGCAAAAATTGAATTATAATACTGAATGCTATTTTAATACATGCTAGTGTTTTAAATGAATAAACTTATATTACGACAATGTAATACGATGAAAAATCAAAGCGAATAGAACTTTTTTCCTACTCCTTAAAGCTGAATATATGTAACAAATATGTTGCTAAAATATTAATAAAAAATCCAATAGACGTATTAAGCTCCCTGGGGAAGTCTATATACAAAGGTAACTGACATATTGTTTTTAAAATATTCTAGAACTGTTTGTTGTTGTAAAAGCTTCTGTTCCCACTTGTTAAGCTTCATAAAATTCAGCGTAAACAAGTCAAAATCGCAATGGGGTGATGCTATTTTCGTGCCATTTGAAAAGTACTCAAGGACTCTTGATATGCTTCTTTAGCATAAAACAATTGTAATAAATTCCTTAAGTAGAATTGGATTTCCAACCCAAAACCCAGCTATGACCTAGAAGATCCAATTTACAAGAAAATAAAAGGATCTTCCTGGCTTAGACAGGTGTCAAAAAACGGTGTCAAGTGTCGAAGAAAAGGCACTTGACTTTAATATATGGTTCTTGACACGCCCCTACCACATTTTATGGCATCAGAAACTTGTAGCCATTTCATTTAAGGTGCTACACGCTGCGATACACGGAGGTTTTAATTAATGTCGTGTTAGTGACTTGGAAGAGAGACAAAACAGCTATAAATTCCTTCACCTGCAGTAGCTCAAATGCATTAGCCATAAAATTTTTCTTGGAGCTGGAAATTATAGAAAAAAAAATTATATCTGCAAAGGAATTTTTCGCAAGCTTATTTCTATTATAAAACACAAAAGGAAAGCAAAACCGTAAATGACATGACTATAGGTTGAAATGTTGCATAAAATGACTGAGTCCTTGCATTAGAATGACATAAAACGTAACTCTCAAACTACTTTCCGTTATATGCTTTGAAATCTTAGTAATTTGTTAGGCATTAAAGTCCATAAAAGAAAGCTGAAGCACCTTGCTTTGAAACCCTTTTGTGTAATGGATGAATCAGCCGCTAATCATCGTTAATCGTAAGACTATAGTTCCATTAGAAATAAAACTTACTCTAGCTCATCATAACCAACTGTGTATAAAAAATCAATATTAAAAAAAAAAAACTTGCCCAATTACTGCTCAATTTATAAAACTTTTAAATACGTTCATGGAAAACCGTGTATTAAACAGATCAAAGAAAATTAGTATTTATTTCACAAATTATTAATAACCAGTACTGAATGTTTTCAATGTCTACTTACTATTAAGCTTTATTACATATAACAAGGAGTCAACTTTGGGGTCTAAGTAGTCTTCGTATTGTAAAATATTGAACGTAGTTGTTTACACCGAACCAAAACATTTAACCATGTCCACTTGTTGCCAAAAAATCAACTACAAATTATTCAATTAATTTTCTGAATAGTGTACGTATGAAAACATTAAAAATTGTGGTAGAAATGGGAAAAAGGTGGATACAGTAAGTCAAAGAAAAGCTCATACACTAAGCTTATGTCTGTTTAGTTTAAAATTTTAAAAATGAAAATGCTGACACATTTTTTAAAATTTAAAATAACAAATAAAAGTATTAATTAATATTGTTAGGCAAAGAACTTTGCACAATATTTAAACGTAACACTTATTTAGATGTATGCAGAAAAAGTAGAGTAGGAACAAAATGCGTAAATAACAAAATGCGTATTTAAAAACAGCATATTATCAGTCAGATCCAGGTTTTGAACGCCACGTCTAGAAAAAAAAGTTGTCTTTTTTAAGTATGATTTTTCTGTTCAATTTGATATTTTAATAATAAAAAACAGCATATTATCAGTTTAAAGTATTAGGGCCGGTCTCACCAAAGTCGTTTAACGGGTAACCGCGATTAACCTATGGCGCCAACCAATAAGGCGATTTCACGCAGTAGGGCAAATTCTCAAATTATGACAATTCTGGCTTTAGTTTCAAACGGAAGGGCAGTTTATTGTTTGTCTATTGGCTGTTGTAAACATGAAGATGAATGGGAAGGGCATTATAGTAGTTCGTGACGTTGCGACAAACTACTCTATTCTCCGTTTAAACAGAGATTAATCGCAGTTAACCGTTAAACGACTTTGGTGAGACCGGCTCTAATACTTTAAACTGATAATATGCTGTTTTTTATTTTTTAAATTTCAAATTGAACAGAAAAATCATATTTAAAAAAGACAACATTTTATTTCCAGAAGTGGTGTTCAAAACCTGGATCTGAATGGTTTTTTATTCATTAATCGATAACACTTTAAAACTTTCGCAATACATATGTGTCAGTTAAATAAATATATGCTATATATATATTATAGTAATCGCTATTGTTTTAATCCAGGTAATTTATAATTTCGTTTTTCAGATTAAAGCATTGCTACAAAGAACGTTCTGCAGAAAATGATCGACTGTGGCTCATAAACTAATATTTGTCTATTTAAATTAATTGGAATGGATACCAAAACTGAAGAATGAATACCTGATGATTAAAGATACATTTTAGGGCTATATGTGAGCATATTCTCTGCCTTATATCTAATACAGGATCTAAATAAAAAATAAAAATTTAAAAGAATTGCTTGTGGGATTGTGTTAAATTAGAAGAATTTAATTTTTGCACACCGTTGTGCGTATATCATACATGAATACATATACCAGGTAATCCAAAAGTCAAGACAATATTTTAAACTGGATAAGTCTGTAATGGATAAGGATAATGCTTGATGACACTTGCACTAGTCAGAAAATGAAGTCGGGTTTGAAATGAAAGAAAAAAAAGAGCTAGAATAGTTTGTTGGCTATAGAAAGTAGCACTATAGTTTTTTACTGGACAATCATAAGACGTATAAGTTGAATATAGATTACCACTTACCTTACAAGTGTTCAGTGTGCTTTCCGTGCTCCAGCAACCCTAGCTGTGAGACTAGACATCCCATCGTTCACAAATTCTTTTGAAATGGGAGACGCATGTTTCTAAGTATCGTCCACTTCTTCATGTGACGTCAAGGAAACTGCAACTTAAAACTTCTATATTATTTTGGATAATGCAGAACATGTCGATTATCTCTTAGCCCCTTGCACTTCTAGAGATATGCCCACAACACCGCACTGACACTTTCCACATTCTTGATATACGGTTTAACCAAGAGGTGTATCTTCGCTGTCAGCATTTCTAGTCATGCAAATTTGACCACCACCATCTCCTGCAGATGCTCTTTATGTTCTGTTGTGTTGTTGTGACTAATGTCTCTACAGTAGGTATTTCATTCGATGCATGAAAGAGAAGCACATACAAAGTGATGAAACATACACAGAACTATATACACTTATGCCCGAAATTACTATGCTGAAAAATCATGATATTCAATGAAATATCTAATCAACAATATACTTGTTTGCTGGAAATGTCTGAAAGACAAGCCTAATTAGCATTATCCAGTCAAAAGTAATCAAACGGTTTCTGATATGTAAATCAACGTCATACTAAGTGAACTTAAGTATTTTGAGAGACATAGAGATGAGATCTTAGAGCCTTATGTAAGACTTTTCAGAGGTGTATAGGGATCTGACTTTTTATTTATGTGGTTATAATGATATTACACATCGAGCAAATCTATTTGACACATTCTTTAGAAGTGAAGACATTGGCCAAATACCATGTCAAGTAAAGTTTCTTGATCTTATCCGACAGAGAACTTATGGTACTACAATGGAAGAACATTCTAAGTACATTATAGTCATTCTACTACTAGACATGTAAATGGCCTGAAGACGTCATTACTGAAAAAGTGGAGCTTAATTTCCTAATCATTAATTAACAACGTTGTTTCCAGCATAAAAAACATGCTATGATTTGTTTGTACACGTCGGGGAAGATCCCATACCATATTAAATTCATAAAACTTTTTTTCCTTTATGCATTCTTTTTTCTTTGCTGCTTTTTACAATATATTTGTCATTTTGTCCAACAATTATATATAATATGCAGTGCTCTTAAAATTTTTCTTTTCTATTTATGTGTCATAAAAATTTGTATAATTCCAGAAACATTCATAAAATTATTATTCACCGTTTCAGAAATCCGTCAATTTTTGTATATAAAAATAATTTTGGACTTGAGCGTATATTACTTTTACTAAACGCAGACGACTTCGGCGAGGATTTCGGGATTGTGTAACATTCCTTTCAAGATGGGATTTCATTACAGTCGGCCGAACGATGGCTGATTGGTTAGGGTGCTGGACTTCGGTACCGGAGTTCGTGGGTTCGAATCTCACAGGGGCATGGATGTTCGTAGCCTTCCGGAATCGGCTTTAAGCTGTAGGTCCCGGTCTCATTAGCCCTCGTGTTGCAAAACAGTAGACCGTAGCACTCCAAACCAAACCAAACCGGTCTCATTAGCCCTAGTTTTGGCAAAAAAGTAGACCGTAGCACACCAAAACAATTAAATTAAACTATTACAGGTGAGAGATCGTCTTCATCTCATGGAGACAACCAAGCTTCATACGGGATTTGACTCCCCCCCTCTTCGGCGTATCAGATGAATACGGTAGCCCCTATACCAAGCTCAGATGCTCTTTTAAAACATCTACTGCTTTGCATAATCCGATAGAAGAAAACCGGTAAAGCCAGAAAACTCTTATGTCACAAAATACCCAGTTTCATATCCATCTGATTGGAAAACACCATCTTTTAATTTTTCCTGAGTTTTGGATATGCAATCTGAGGTTGAAGAGGGACTATAAAAATTAACAAGTTTTTTTCTTTCGTAAGTATTTCATTCTCCGACAGAAAAATAAAGATCTTCATACGAAGTATTTTGAAATTTAGAAGAGTAATTAATGTTAAACCGCATCAAATTTTATCAAACAGGTTTTGAATAAAATGATGTGCTACTGTTCACAGTAAAACCACATCTTGATTCAATTTGATCCAAATTCAATTTTATTTTTCCGTAAAAAAAAACTTAACGCAACAACTTATTGAAATATTATTTATAAGATGTGTATTAGTTATACGCTTATAATTTATAACCTGTATGCTTTAGCACAGTCATTCTGACCCAAAGACGGCCCATCGAGTTAGAGAGTTAATGTAGGGTAATAATTGAAGCTAAAATATCTATTCTAACCAGCAGCTTAGTGAACTGTGTGTGTGTGGGGTGGGGGGTTGTAATCGTCCCATGATGTCTATGAATATATGTATTATATATGCAAGAATTGCTACATTAATTTTTAGTTATGAGTTGAATTTAGAAAACGTCTTCCCCCTTCCCTGATGAAAAATTTTTCACTGCGCCTCTAATATTTTCTAATTATTGCGGAACGATGACCGAATGGGTAGAACGCTGCTCTTTGAACTGGAGTTCGGGGGTTCGAATCCCATTGGTGACGGGGATGTTTGTAGCCGTTCGAAATCGTCTCTAAGGAGTAAGTAGAGGTCTCATTATCCCTCCTGTAGAAAAACAATAAACCACAGTGCTCCAAAATAATATCAAATAGTTAGAAATTTATCTTCGGTATCGGAGTTCTGGGGTTCGAATCCCACTGTGGTATGGATGTTTGTAGCCGTTCGGAATCGGTTTTAAGCAGGAGGTCGTGGTCTCATTAGCCCTAGTATTGCCCTAGTAGACCGTAGCGCTCTAAACCAACTAAACAAAACCAATCTTCCTAATTACTCTGTAGAAACGAAGTATGGGGTAACCTGTATGATTTAGCACAGTCATTCTGACCCAAAGATGGCGGTCGAGTTAGAGAATTAATGTAGGGTAGTAAGTTAAAATATCTATTCTAACCAGCAGAGTAGTAAACAGTGTGTGTATGGGGGGATTGTAATTCTTCCATGATATCTATCTATATATGTATTATATATGTAAGAATTTTTACATTAATTTTGAGTTATGAGTTAAATGGAGAGAACGCCTCTCCCTTTCCCCGATGAAAAATTTTCACTACGCCTCCAATATTTTCCAATTACTGCAGAACGATGAACGAATGGGTAGAACGCTGCTCTCTGAACCGGAGTTCGGGGGTTCGAATCCCATTGGTGACGAGGATATTTGTAGCCGTTCGAAATCGTCTGTAAGGAGTAGGTCGCGGTGTCATTAGCCGTCCTGTAGAAAAACAGTAAACCACAGTGCTCCAAACTAATCTTCAATTGGTTAGAGGCTGATCTTCGGTATCGGAGTTCTGGGGTTCGAATCCCACTGTGGTATGGATGTTCGTAGCCATTCGGAATCGGTTTTAAGCAGGAAAACCCGGTCTCATTAGCCCTAGTATTGCAAAAAAAAGGGGGGGAGGGTAAGTAGATCGTAGCGCTCTAAATCAACCAAACAAAACTAATCTTCCTAATTACTCTGATTATCAGGGGGTGCATTTGAAGACAGTTATTGGAAAACTAACCGTCACGGACAACAAAAGAGGGAATGAAAATGTGGCATTTATTACAGTAATAAGCTCTATTCTTCTATAGTGACATTCACTTCTTATTGCAATGATTAATAGCAGCCATAATAAATAAATAATGATAAATAAAGGTATATGGATAAAATTACACAAAATGCAACTGTATTTTTGAGTTATTGCAAAATTTCTTAAAAAATGAATCTGAACACAAGTGTTAAACAGTTCGTATTCCACTGCTGTCAGGAATATTCTTAGCCGTTCGGAGTCGTTTATGTCTCGGAGTCGTGTAGCAAAAATGTTGCTCGTAGTGTCTAAAACCAAACAAACCATTTGTCAGGCAACTTTTCAGAAAAATGCACGATTTCTGACGATCGCAGAAACCAGATTTTTTTATGGGAGGTTTTATTTTGAATTTATTTTTCAAACACTTTTCTTCTTATTTCTTTTAAAACAGAACAGCAGAAAAGTAAAACTGATATGAAATTATGCATCCAAACAATTATATCACTGGACAGACATACAAATTCTCTGAAGAATAACTAATTATTACTAGCTTATTAACAAATAAAAAAGTATTACCACAATTAGTAATGCAATGCTATAAGATACCTGGGCTTTAAAGTAAATTTGAATTGTATGTTACACGCATTATTTATCCCAATTTTTACAGACTTGAGTGATATGAATTTAGAACTTAAATAGAAATTTACCTCAAACAACGGAGTCACTGAGCTGATAAGCAAATACTTAAAAGAATAATACCACATTACTAGCTAATGCACAAAAACGTATTATTATAATCAGCATTTCAATATTAAGATATACTAGAGTAAAAGTAAGTTTCATAGCCTCCATTTGATTCCGAAAGGTATATAAGGTTATTGAACTCAAATGGAATAAAATCAAATTTAGAATAATGATGGTCAAATAACAAATGAACTGGTTTAAAGCTTCAAACAGATCCCGATTCTGAAAAACTAGACGGTCAACATTTTGCAGGTTCATTTTATGGTTGACAAACAAAGGAAAATAACACGAATGTTTGAACCGCAAAATTTTACAGAAGTTCCGAATTTTAGGAAAATTGCAATTATGTTTGTTATATAAATATAATTAATATGATTTTTTCTCATTAGTTATAAATCACATATTTTAATTAATTTTTTTTGCTTCAATTTTATTAAACTGTATGAAACATTTCCGTTTTTCTATGACTATTTCAAATTTTCATGGGATATTTAGAGTTATTAAAAATCTTCCAGAAACACCCAGGCAGTCAAGATAATTATATATATATATATATATATATATATATATATATATATATATATATATATATATATATGTCAGGTCTAAAAACGGGGTAGTTGGAAATTACGTGAGTTAAAAATGATTTTAGAAAGGAAACTCTTTTATAATAATAAAATAAATGAAACAGACCCACGCTCGCGTAAGCCTCTGTGATCATCGGGTCAGGTTGAAGCATTTTTGAACTATTTGATGAGCTTGCAAACAGATAAGTTTCAGTCAGCGCGTGGACATGGAACTGTGAACATCCTCTGTCTCTGCCACGAACAATGAAAATGGCGAAGGTTTTGCTTTTAGAAGAAACGATGATTTAATAAAATTGTTATTATCAAGAAGACTATTTTCCATTCGCCTTAACTCTGGATCACGACATTACATATATATTCCTTTACGTCCTTGATGAATTGCAGAAAGTAGCACAAAAAAGTACTACGTTAACACTTTGAATACTTTTGGGCACTATTAACCCTCTTGGCTGTAACAAACGAACTCAGTTCGGGCAACGCAAATGAGCCAATTTTGGAATGCCCGACTTGAGTTCAGGCAAAAGATAAGATGGTACTTCAATTCCACGAAGCCCGAAATCGATTCGTCCAATGCATAATACTTAATTTTCCATTTTCCCAATAGATAGAGATACTTTCCCGCAAAAGTTCCCCATTTTCGGGCCATTTGTCGCTATTTCTCAGATACTGTAAAGGGTTTGTAAAATTCAAAGGAATATGAGGGATATGGAATTCATGACAGTTGAAATAGATAATTATATTGATGTAATAATTAATAATACAGTTAATTTATCCAGAAAATTATGTCATTTGATTTATTCTGGTGTAATTTGAGCAAAAATTACTGTAATCCATTAACATTCCCCATAGGTGTGAAAATATTGAAAATAGTAGTTATTTTGTTTAAATTTTTTTTAAATAAAATAATCTAACATTTTTATGATAATAACGAAAAAAATTAAATAGAAAAAATCTTTTTCCCATTTTTGGCAAGTTTTTCTCAAATATATTCCACAGGCAAGGAGTTAAAAATTCTTTAGAATTTATTTAAGTATCTTTATAAATGTTATCTATGAACCATGTAAAAGTGATAGATATGAAAAAAAATTTACTTAATGTAGAAAAATTTTTGAATTTTGAAATGAAACTACTCCCAACGTCTTAGTTGGGGAGAGCCTTTGGGATAGTCTCATTTCGAAAGTACCCTTCTTGCACAACATAAAAGTAATACTTTTTAAATATTTTAATTATATTGGGGGAATGATGAATGATTAACATTAACACTAGATTGCCCGAGATTTCTTGTATACCTATATTGCCCCAAAACAGTCAAAATGACTGCATTGTGAAAAAATAATAAATATGTAAAGAAATTTGTTCAAAATTAATTTTTAATATTATATAATAAAGGAGGGCGGAAGTAACTACAATTATTCATAAACCCATTTATATGTTATAGAAAAAGTCACCAAATTCTAAGAAATTGTGTCATTATATTTCATAATTGTTTTTCTAATTGAAATTAAAAAACAGTCAAAATGACTGCCTTGGGCAATCTAGTGTTAAAATGGTGTAATAATTAAAAAGCTAAGCAATTTATGAGTGTTGTTTTTCTATGTATATTTATTTGAGGTCATAAGCGAGAAAAATTAATTCATACAATCAAACGTGTATATCCAAACGGGATCAAACGTGTGTTAAACGTGTATATTTCAAAATAAAAATTTAAGATTAGTGCTGCCTTTTTTTTTTTTTTTTTTGCTATTTTGAAGTATTAAATGATATGTAGGAGAGTAAAAATTTATTCATACATCTTTAAAAAGCAAGAGAAATAATTTATATTTAATACCTGGTTTCGCGGCGAAACCACAGCGTGTCCAAAAAGGGCAAATTGCACAAATTTAGCTAATTATTTTAGCTCTCTCTTTCACATATATTCTTCATAAGAGGTTTCTGATATAAATAATAAAAATATATATATTTAAAATAATTCTTTTTGGTTTAAAAAGCTCAGGTTAACAATTGGAGCACGAGGTCTAAATGGACCGGTACTTACTTCTTCCGAACATCAATGGCAAGAGCGGATTTTGAATCTCCGATCTCCGTTTTCGAAAGCCTTACCTATTTATCCATAGTTTGGCGGGAAGTCCAAATGAGGGAAATTTTTAAACACATGTTTAGATTCATAATAAAGCAGTTGCGCTTAAATTAATACGGAATAAAATTACCTTTTATTATGCACATTTTCCGATTTAGTTCAAGTGCAATATGGCAACACTTTTAAAAAAGCGTAAAATCTACATAAACACCAATAAAGTCTCGTGATCTGCAATATCACGTACGCTGAGCAGAAGAAGTTCTTTATTCAAATTTCACGTTACATCCATGGGCACGATTAAGAAATTAATTTCCGTATTGGTTTGCATTTGTTAACACTCTACTTTCTATTACATAGCGCTAAATATTCCCCTAGCGGTGACTTTTGAAACTAATTTGTTTTTCGCGGAATCCTTCGTCCCCCGTCTTGTTTAATCTTCCTACAAAATGTGGCGTCATTCTCACAAATAGATCGCTCTAACGAACACTGTGAGCACTGTCAGTTTAATTATGGCCACCCGGTATATGTTCTAGAATCACATATTTATAAAAATGTTTTACTTCCATCATTTTTATACAAATCTCGGGATTCTTGTAATTAACCTGAAGTGAGATCAAGCTCACTTCAAAACAAGATGAAATACAAGACTTAAATCAATTAGATTCTCTGAATCCGGAAGCACTCCGGTAAAAATTTCATCTAATAAAGTTGTTCCCTACTTAATTTAAATCTGTTCTCTAAAAGTACACTTTCTTTTTTGACTTATGATCCGGATGTACCAAGCAGAAATGACTTCAAAATCCCTTCTCGTCCTTTAGAGGGAGCGACTTAGTTTGAATAACCTAAAATTACTATTGTTTATGCATGCCTACGATTAAACTGAATCTCACGAATTAATTTTCTTTTTATTATCCTTATACTGTCATCGTGATCGATTGTTTGCAGTTAAAGAAGTACTACGGCATCCGTGTTTCGATGGAAGCTTTCATTCTAGTTTTAAATTACTTGCTAGTAAAATCTGTGAAATGTAATTATTTTGATGAGTGTTTTCAGAGAATCATTTCGCATTGAAATCGTCAGAATTTGAATCATCCGTCATGTGTCATATTATGAAATAGAGACTGTTCTGAAGACGATCGTTAAAACTTAATGAAAGGTGATTATCACGTGAAGTAATTCCTCCCGATATGTAACCGAGGAAATCATTCGTAGAATGAAGGAATCAAAAATGTCGGGACTTTGATATACAAATTAACTTGCGCTACATTAATCATCTAGTGACAAGTCAAAAATGATCATTGAACAGCAGTACAGATATTATAAACTAAGAGAGTAGGTAATATAGATCGTTTTAAATTCGTATAGAAGTAAATTAGATTCCGAAAGTAAACTATTCCAATTCCACTAGCTAATAAATATTATTTTTCCAGGAATCTATTAAAGACGAAAAATATTTCTCCTATAAGCTTAAGTAAAGAGCTTAAGAAAGGATAACATTTTCCAGTGAATGGGGTTTTGAAGTCAAGAATACCCGTTAATGATCTGCGAAGTATGTATATCCCTTTAAAAGTAAAAGGATGTATTTTAACCGTTAGAACTTAGAACTAGAGGGTAGGTTCCAACAAGAAGGAGGGAACGCAATTAGCAGCAACAACACATTTATTCAACCTACTCACATTACTGCCCTTTTACTGAGGAAAAGCACACGACTTTACAAAACTCCGATTTCGCCATCTCTATGAAAATGCAAGAAGTTACATACCTTACAACAGGAGGAAAGTTTTCTCAAATGGTAGATTGGTCGGTTAATCGGTTTGGAGCACTAAGATTTACTGTTTTGCCCCAAGAGGGCTAATGAGACCAAGACCTATTGCTTAAAGCCGATTCTGAACGGTTACGAACATCTATGCCAACCGTGAGATTCGAACCCACGAACTACTCTACCGAAGAGTAATGCCTTACCCATTCAGTCCCTGTTTGGCTCAAATGGTAGGTGAATAGTCAAAAGGAAGGGTTTTTTTTTTTAATTAGGAAGGTAAATAAGCTTTAAATAGTACAGCCCCACTTTGAGAGATCCGTGTTTAAAATTCTTTTTTTTTATAATTTTCTTAGTGATCAGAATAACCTATATTAATTAATTGTTTTGGGGTTGTTTGGGAGTATTACAATCAGCCTTTTGGAAAAGGAGAGCTATTCAGGCTAGGACCAACTGCTTTAACCCTAGAATGCTAGTTTTATATTTCGTAGTCGTTTTGTCATAAATTGTTAAAAGCTGAAAATAAATTTAATGTACAATTAATATTTTTTTTAAATGAAAGTGACTTTCATTTAAAAAAATTTGGCTTCCCTTTCTTTAAAATAAATTTTGTATAAAGTTGTATTGCAGATGCAACAACAGTAATATCACTCTACAAAAACCGGATAGCATTCTAAGGTTATACAGATACCTAATGGCTATGACCATTCATGCGATCAATAGGATTCGAACCCACGAACTGCGGGATTGAAGGCTAGTGCTTTACCGATTCCAATGTCCATCCTCCCATGCTGAAAAAGCCGTCATCCGTTTTATTGGAACTGCTATAAAATATATTCCTAATTAATAAAGTTGCAAATGCAACAACAGTAATATCACTCTACAAAAACCGGATAGCATTCTAAGGTTATACAGATACCTAATGGCTATGACCATGCATGCAATCAATAGGATTCGAGTCCACGAACTGCGGGATCGAAGGCTAGTGCTTCACCGATTCCAATGTCCATCCTCCCATGCTGAAAAAGCCGTCATCCGTTTTATTGGAACTGCTATAAAAAAAGGAACAATTTACTATTAGTTAACCTGCATTTGACATTTTGTATCCTAAACAGGTTGCATATTTTGTTACATTGTACATCACATGTAAACATAAAATTTAAGGGACACATCCCCTTTAAGCCTTTAAATGGAAATTTTTTGTTACTTATTTTTAGTCTTATCATATCTTTTATAATTATTATAGTAAGTATATAGGATTATCAGCATTTGCTCGTTATTTTTATTTAATTAGTTCTGTAAAATTTACTTTGTTTCTAAAATATAAAAACTTTTTTTATAAAGTGAAAAGGGGGGGGGGGCTTGTTTCAAAAATTAGAAAATTTATCGACACACTGTCAGTAGGCTTACAATAACACAAAGTAAGTTTCTCTGATAATTTTTGCTTTTTTGTAAACAATAGTTATTAGGTACAGTCCTCCATCTACTTAAATTCTTAAAAATTATCAGAAATATTATGCCACAGGATTGAATTTTCAGCAAATCTAAAATAACGTTTAAAAATTCCCCTTTAAAAACTATAAATACTAAATGAAATAAACAACAACGGTAAACTGGGTAGGTTTGGTTTGGAGCGGAACGGTCAATTGTTTTGCTTACGTGGGCTAGTGAGACCGGGACTTACTGCTTAAAGCCGATTCCGAACGGCTATGAACAACCATGGCAGTAGCGGGATTCAAACCCGCGAACTCCGGTACCAAAGAATATCGCCCTACCATCATTGAGAGGGAAAAAGGTAGAGTTTCATCATAGGTATATATATTATTTATTTCTGTTGTTGTCTTAGACAGTAAAGTAGTGCAATGGAATCAAATTGATCCAAAAGTGTCCAAGACCGCTCTGGCCACATCTATAACTTCCGAGGAATAGAGGAGATAGATCCTGATGAGCTTCGCCAATATGGCAGTGCAATTAAAGATACGGTCGGGAGAGAGCTCTGTGTCTGTGCAGTGAGGACAGCTCTTGCAGTTTCTATGGTCATCGGGAAATATTATCATTCCCCTGAAGTATTTAGTTCTCAATCGGGCTATGGTTGTAGAGATGGCACAGTTACAGTTTAGGGTAGGGATGGAGTGCGTTTGAGAAAAAGCATGAAATAATCTACGGCTGGCTATTGCATCAGCATCAGTGACGGTCAGTTTGTTGGAAAATTGAGAGTTGTCTCGGGCTTCTTAGACGAGGATATCAGCTTTCTCATTGCCAATAATGTCGACATGCGCTGGTATCCATTGTAGAATACAGGTTCTTTGGGCTATGGTTATTTTGTTTAAGAGCATGATGATATCTTGGGTGAGTTGTTAGTTGCCACTTAAAATGGCTTGGAGGGCAGATCTAGAGTACGAGAATAATAAAAATCACTTGAAGTAGTAGAGGTTCAAAGCCTCCTTGATGACCACTAGTTCAAATGTATAATTTGAGGCAATTTTACCAACAGATATTTTGTGGGATTCAGATTTGCCATTTGCATAAGTTAAAAAGATGCCAGCACCACCCGGTCAAGATTGAAGTCTAATGAGCCACCTGTAAAAGCGATAGCAATATTTTGAGCCGAATTTGAAAGCTCATGGCTGGTATGGATACCCTTCTCATTGATAACTGCAAACGGCTTTTTACTGTGAAAATTTGAAATCAATATGGACAATTTGCAATGCGGGCAAGTTTAAAAAATATCATTTTCATTTCTTATAGTTAAAGTTTTTATAATTTCCTTTAAAGGTACGGTATTGAATGCAAAGATTGCATAGTTTTACAGGTTCTAGACTGAATATTTCAATGGGATTTGTTTTAAACAATTAAAAAATTTCCAAAAATTTTCAAAATGTAAATTTTTTTGAAAAATTGAATTTTTGAAGATTTAAAGGTGATGCGTCCCCTTAAACAGAAAAACTACATTCTTCTTCCAAAGAGATCTGTTCTATCTCATTAATTTTTTTTCAGTCTGAAATTGGCTGGTTTAATGTGCTGA
The DNA here is from genome assembly GCA_032207245.1 of Pardosa pseudoannulata. NCBI lineage: Eukaryota > Metazoa > Arthropoda > Arachnida > Araneae > Lycosidae > Pardosa > Pardosa pseudoannulata. The sequence continues at coordinate 98,373,728 of CM063502.1, forward strand.
TATCAACGTTTTGCAACACAAGGGCTCTATAGATTGGGATCTGCTGCTTGAAGTTGTTTTTGAACAGTTACTAACATCCAAACCTGTAGTTGAAAGGTTTCTTAAAGTGAGGTCCTCAACGACTCCCCAGGAGTTCCTCGAGAAATTTTTAAACACTATCGGATTTGTAACGAAAATCTGTGAATTTATTCTCTAATTTTTCCCTAATCCCTTACACAGAATTAATAACATTAACTAATACACCAGAAGCGCAACAATAAGGAACAGAAAAGAGAAGTGGCGATAAGTCATTCAAACTACACGTGGCAGTACAGCACAAGAAGGGGTGAAAAATTCATCAACGTATTCTTTAATTTACATTAATTCATAAAACCTTTCTTTTTTGCTACTATGTCACCTTTTGTATTATCTACATTTTTATACTGCTTAATATTGTTTAGTATTTTTGTGTATTGATAATTAGTGATAAATAATAAGTATTTAGTATCTCCTTAAGTAATATTTATTCAGAAATTCTGTTGCTATGTATGTGGTGAGATAAAAGGTTTCCGTCTGATAAAAAGTTTGAGAACCACTTTGTAGTTGGATTCAAACTCACGATATCTGGTCCGGCAAGGAAGCACCCTACTCATTCGGCCAACATCCATCTGTCCAGTTTAAGAAAAATAACGGTTAAACAAAAATTTAATTTAAAAGTTTCTATTGGGATTTCAAAGAACCCTTTAACTTTTGGATTTTGTTTTCGACTAAATGTATTGTTATACGCTTTATAACAATCGTGTATTTATGTTTTTGCTCCCTTTGGTTAGATGATCTTCGAACACGATACTATAATTTTGTGGTTTATTACCAGAATCTGTAGATTCAAATACAGCTGATGGTATGGGTGTTACAATCAGGTTTAAAGCGTCAAAAAACAAAATTGGTTCAAAATTTTTCATTTTAATGGTGATAGAAATCTAAAACGGTGTCATGCAATTCCAAAATTGTAAACAATGAAACTTCTATATAATGATGCTGCCTATAAAGATATTTTCTTTGGTCACACGGAATTCCTTTTATTTTCTCAATGCAAAATCACCAATGGGGTTTGTTGTCATTTTATAAATATTTACATTTTAAATTACTTAAATGTGCCTAATTAGATTATGAAATAAAATCCAAAATATCATATGCACACTACGTACATAAAATTTTATATTACATAAAATTTTAATAGATATAAAGGGTTACAAAGCATTAAAATATTTTTATAATATCGGGTGTACCCTGGCTGTCGACGTAATTCTTTGGGATTCCGTCATATAAGTGACTAATTCGTAAATGCGTCAAGAAAATCTGGTGCTTCGTAAAGCAGTGGGACACGTACTTAAATATCTGTCTTAATATTTCAACTTGTGTCAAAACGGGACACGATCATTTTCGAGTGATCAAGTGTCTGTTAGCTTCCCAACTTCCGCTTCTATTTTGTCACTATCATGGTAGTTATTCTCAGTGTTATTGATTTGCGAGTAAGGGAGCCACGCGAATTATCCCTCAGACGTTCAAGCCAATTACTATTGCTGTTGACGGGCGAGTAACAGTCGTAACACCCTCAAGCCAAAACAAGGGTCGGAGTAGCTTGTGACGAGGCCAAAAAGCGAGGAATAAATAATAGAAAAAAGTCGCCCTCCCCTAACGTTTACGAACAATTACGACTCAATCTAATCCTAATGGGAGGGTCGATAGATTTAAACATTCACAATCTCCGGAAATCGGTGTATTTATCAGCTTACACGAGCCCCCTATTAGACGAAACGGCTGATTCTCTAATTACTGTATTTGAGGTGAGGCACCTGGATGCCTTATTTGAACTTTGCAAAGATCGAAAGAAAAATGCTGTAAAGAGAAATAAGTCGTGTAACTCTGTTCTATTAAAGCATATTGACAGAGATAGGAAGAAAACATGAATAGTAACAAAAGTTTAAAGTGAGTAACTCTGCAGGAATTGAAACTATATATTAAGAGATGGACATCGCTTAATATCTGTGCATTTATAGATCTGTATTTGCAAATCGTTTTGTCTACTTTAGATAGAAAAAAAAAACATTACAAGTTTCAAATACAAGTTCAATCCTTTTCTTTTTTAAATTAAGAAATTAGGCATGTAACTTTTCTCCATTATGCTATTAAATCACAATCACATAGACATATATATAAAGAAAATATAAACGGTAGCAAAAGTTTAATGTGAGTACCTGTGTATAAATTTACAACTATATAAATGGGTATTGCTGATCATGTATGCAGGTATACAACTACGTTTGTAAATCATATTGTCGTCTTTAGAAAGCAAGAAGAGCATATTACATGTTTAAAAGATTGGATAGCTCTCTTTTTCTAATTTAACCAAATTTCTTCAATATAATGATGTTCAATTGTTGTTTTGTCCCTTAGACTAATTAAATTATATTCTAATATTTATTACCAGTATAGAACAACGGTCGGCAACTTTTTAGGAATTTAGTACAACTCTAATGACGGTCGTAATTTGAAAGAGGCAAGGGGGTTAAATGCCGCCAGATTTTTTAAAAGAGGGGCAATTTCGCTGTTTTGCCCCTCCAGTTTTTTAATATTATTCTTATTGCAAATTTTTGTATCGCTTTGATATTTGCCCCTCATTTGAAACTGGCAAATTACGCCCCTGACTCTAATCAAATTTTAAATTTAGCTGACAACTAATATACTGTTTAATGGAGGAATTAATACGAGAATTAAGTATGGGGTTTCAGTATGGCATAATGGGCAACGTGTGGGGCTACAATCATGGGCTGTCGGGTGCCTGCCAGCCGCACTAAACTTCTCCGTGTACACACAGAGAACATACAGTATAAATCTGTAGGTCCTGATGTCCTCTTGCAGGGAAGACTGCAATTGGAAGAGCAAGTTGAATCAGGAGCACAACCTCTAGAGGAGGATCAAACTTGTGAAGATTTTCTAGTGCGGTATTTAGAAAGCCTTGCAACCGTTGCACGAAGCCCGTTGCTAAGTATCGGAGAACTGAGTAGGATGCATACATATAAAGTCGAATTCATGACGAGGACATGTGAACGGATACAATTTGCATGTTAGTTCCGAATGTCGGTAAAAACCAGGTATAACTGTCATAATATTCCGAAAAGTCATTTGTTTTTATTAGCAGATACGGTTGAAAAATTTTCTCGTGCAATTAGGTCGATTTGAGGGGAGTCAGATTTTTATGGTTTTTTCCATTTAATACTGTATTTTGATTTTTACAGAAAGTCATGAATAACTTCCTGCAAATAATCAAGGTTGAGCCGTAGTCAAATCGTTAATGACGAGTCAATGGTACATAATTTCGTATTCATATTTATTCTATGCTGCTTACTGAAGACGACTGAGTTCTTGAAGCCAATTCTGAACGTATACAAAAATACATTTGGATTTTTACACACCGTGGGACTATTGACTGTTTTATTATGAAATCACCATACAGACCCGACATTGTTTCCTGAGAGGCTAAAGAAGGATTTCTCCAAATTCATACTCAGGAGGAGGGATATATCCCTATCCCATGTTGACCACTAATCCAAAGGGTTTTTGGTCCCCCAAATGTATCATCAAATGTATGTGGTGCTTTCTTCGGGTCCTTGCTAGACTCAGCAGCTGCACCCCGATGATCTCTCAAGCTTACTACTCATTTTGAAAGCCAACTCTGAACGGTTACAAAGATTCATTGGGACAGTAACACATCGTGGGAATATTGATTATTTTTATTATGAAAGTATACTACAGAACCAACGTTGTTTCCTGAAATGATAAAGAAAGATTCCTTCAATTTCATCTTTAGGAGGAGGGATATATACCTATCTCAGATGAAACCCCTCAGCGAAAGGACTTTCAAACCTTCAAATGAATTCTTTACGTGCTTTCTTGTATAAGAAGTTTACGGGGCCTTGACTCAACCGTGACACCGTGATATCCTAGCCTACCAGGTTGACCATTAGGTTATTTCAGGTACACTGCTAATGAGGATTGCTTCTACATTTAAAAAATTCTAGATTTAAAAAATATGAATTAAAATAAAGACAATTTAAAACCAATAGGTAATAAAACCAATTTAAAGCTAATATGAAATAAAACTAATTTAAAGCTAATAGGTAATAAAACAAATTTGTCACAGTACCTGATAAAGGTAAAACAAGAATCTGAAAATAACCTTCTACGATATTAATGGCAAAATAAGGTATTCCACTGACGAGTGTTCAAGCATAAATATTCTATCCCTTTTTTCACTAACCGTAAGATGCATGAGTGTTTCGATTGCCATATTAACATAACTGTTCATTTTAATAACTTTAGTACTTTTAATACCTGATAAATTTTAGCAATTTAGTTATTTCCTTATTAATCATAGGACGCTGTAGTTACGTTTCTGAGACATTTTTCAAATAAAATGATAAACTGCCAAATGCTGAATAACTTTAATAAGTAACAAATCATTTTTAATTAGAACCTATACATTACTTGCCTTTTTTAATTTTAAAAGAATTTCTTTTCTTAAATTGTCTTGCAAGTATAACAACAATAACAGCGTTTGACAAAAACAAGATGAAGCTTTAGAACTAATGTTGTTTATTTGCTGAAAAACGGACGAAAACTATTCACTTTAAATCAGTGGTTTTCAACCTTTTTTAAGATGCCGTCCCCCTACGGGGAATGAAAATTAATGGTTCTGGTACCATCACGTCTTATTACTGGTAAAAATTGTGTAAATTACACAATTAATGAAATAAATTTATTTGGTATTTTAAAAACTAAGTTTGAAAGCCAAAACATGCTGATATCACCATTCTACCACCCGAAAAAAAGTTCACTGCCCATCACTATCATCCCACCGCCCCATGGGAGAAACGATACTTTAGATTTTCACCCGGGTAAAAAATTCCCATGCTTTGCATCCTAGAGTGAACTACGAAATGTATAGTTGCTATGTTATAGATGTAGTTCACTGCCCATCACTATCGTCCCACCGCCTCCTGGCAGAACCGATGCTTTAGATTTTCATCCAGGTAAAAAATACCCACGCTTTGCATTCTAGAGTGAACTACGAAATGTATAGTTGCTATGTTATAGATGTAGTTCACTGTCCATCACTATCGTCCCACCGCCCCCTGGCAGAACCAATGCTTTAGATTTTCATCCAGGTAAAAAATACCCACGCTTTGCATCCTAGAGTGAACTACGAAATGTATAGTTGCTATGTTATAGATGTAGTTCACTGTCCATCACTATCGTCCCACCGCCCCCTGGCAGAACCAATGCTTTAGATTTTCATCCAGGTAAAAAATACCCACGCTTTGCATCCTAGAGTGAACTACGAAATGTATAGTTGCTATGTTATAGATGTTTTCACTGTCCATCATTATCTTATCTCTATCTTATTTTAGATTTTTTATTTAAAATTACTTTATTAATTTTATTGTTATATAGTTTATTAGTTTTAAGACTTTATATATTATTTATTTTATGAATCTTTTATTATTTAAATTATTATTATGAATTTTCAAAACTTTTTGTTTCAAAAAATTCATTAGAAAAAAGAAGATTTATTCTTTAATACTGTAATAATAAACAATAAAATAAGAATCCAGATTTATTAACAGAATATTTAAAATTTACGAAAATAATATCCTTTTATTTAGCCACCCAAACTGCAGGTTTCATTCTAATTCATCAACCCAATTTTAGGGGTAAAAAGTGTGTTTTTAGGGTGCTTAGAAGTTCAAAGAATGTACAGAAATAAAAGCTCCATTATTAAATTATGAAAGAAGGAAAACTAGTTTGATCTACAATCCTATTGAAGCTAGAAAAAATATAATAACAGTTTACTGTAGTCATAAAAATTCAGACATTACCTTCTTGAGAAAGAAAAAAAAAGCTACTATTTTTGCTTTGTCATGACATACTTGAATAAGCTTAATACGGAAAATAAACATCATGAAGAGTTAATGAATCCAGATTTTTATTTCAACAGACGTAATATTTTTAAAACTTTACGAAAATAATATCCTTTTATTTAGCCACCCAAACTGCAGGTTTCATTCTAATTCATCAACCCAATTTTAGGGGTAAAAAGTGTGTTTTTAGGGTGCTTAGAAGTTCAAAGTAATGTACAGAAATAAAAGCTAGGTCCATTATTAAATTATGAAGCAAAACTAGTTTGATTTGAAATCTTATTAAATTAAAGCTAGAAATAAAAAATAATAAATGAATACTACGAACATAGAAATGTAAAATTGCCTTCTCCAGGAGAAAAAATAAGGAATAACGAGAAATCCAGTTGCTTTATATTTGAGTAGATATAATCTTTTAAAATCTTTACAGAAAGAAAATATTTATATTTGACCACCCACAGTGTGTAATTTCATTGCAGCTAATGAACTCTTCTTTTTTTTTTTAGAAATGAGGACATCTTATAAGAGGTTTTGAAGTTCTAAGAAAAGAACATTTTTACCCTTTAATTAGACTTCTTAACATGACGTGTTGAAGATTCTTCCAATTTACATTGAAAAATTAGCAAGTTTTAATCCTCTTATATGAAATTCAAAGAAAAATAATTTCGTGAATTCTTATACTTAAAATGGTATTTTAAATTATATTTATTTTTTATGTATAAAATATATGTAATATACATATACTTTTCCGTGTAAAAATATATTTAAGTATTAAATTATTATATAATTTTTTCAGAATAATCCTAATAATAAATTATCCTAATAACATTCAAAAAGCTTCTAAAGAGTCATCAATGGCTAAGGTTGAAAATACAAATCTATGCACTTTTAGATATTAAATAAAGTGGATAATGTATTTAGAGTAGTACCTTTTGGACTACCACCCCATCAAAATAAATAAATAAATAAATTTTAAAAATAAAAATAAATAATATTTAAAAAAAAGTTCGAACGGCTTTTCTATAATAGTTAATTATATTAAATATTAAGATATTCTTCCCTATTATTTATTTCTATTTTATTTTCCCATTTATCATGAATTCTAAAGTAGATATTAATTAAAACGGTTATCAAATGTAGTAAAAACATCTTTATTAAAAATTTAAAAATAAGCACAAAATCAATAAGAAATTTTAAAAAGTGAGGTGATTGAAGCTGATAGAGTTTAAATAATTTGTTAATGTAGGGTTTTAAGTTCGTTGACATTATTCTTAAATCTCCACGTTCAGTAATATTCCTTTTCTAAGATAGTCAACTAACAACTACACTTTCCACGAAATCCGATGGAAGAAGTAAAATTAAAATTTTTGTACTATAGACCAAGAGTAGTCAAATGGTCACACGTGGTAGAATTTACAAAATTTATAATTAAAAATATATCCCATTTATTATGGTAAATACGATATTATTCGACTGATTTATTCATACTTTTATAGATATGTTTATTTTTATTGATATTATGTCTACTGGCTGCCACCCCTTGATAGCCTTAATGCCCCCCATTTGCCTCTGAACGTACTACCGTGCCCCTGGAAGGCTTTAGTTCCAACTGGGGTGTGGTACCGCCCCCGCTGAGAACCTATGATCTAGAGGATAAATTTTACATTTATATTAACCAGTCTTCATTCTAGACGGGTTTACGGGATGCCCAGACCCGTTTTCCCTCTGATCCAAAAATTTCTGCCCCGCATGCTCTTTGATCCTGGTCACGTGTCTCAACAAATAAAAGAATCTGGCATTGCTTTATATTGTCACATTTCAAACGGAAACCGCCGAGCTCCATGGCACAATATTTAAAGTCGTGGGCTACAAACCGAAAGGTCTCCGGTTTGATCCTGAGTTAGGAGAAGTTTATTTTCGTCATTTTATGTTCGCTTTGTTAAATAGTCAAGAAGACTCCTAGATTACACAAATTTTCTGTACTATTAAAATAACTGTAGAATATTCTGTTACTCTATAAAAGCTTGTGTTAAAACTACCAGCGGCAGTTGTTGTTCGACTGCGAGATAGATGGCTTGAAGACTCCTAGATTACACAAATTTTCTGTACTATTAAAATAACTGTAGAATATTCTGTTACTCTATAAAAGCTTGTGTTAAAACTACCAGCGGCAGTTGTTGTTCGACTGCGAGATAGATGGCTCCGCTATTAATAAACGCTATTATTTGTTAGCTTAACTCTTCATTGTGTACAACCAGTACTTGCATCTACGTGACATTATCCTTCAAAAACTACCAATAATAATTTTTTAATTCAATATAAAAATACCGATAAAATTTTATACAGAAATTTTATGCCTTATTACCTTTAATATGTACAGTTAGATTTAATAGTACAGATTACGCAGGTGGTTTGCTGTTTTCTTAATCAATTTATTCTGGAATAGTTTTCATGAACAATATTTTATGAAAAGGTCAACTTATAAACTATTGTCCCTGTTAACTAATAAGTTATAAAAAAAATTTTGACTATCTGTATTTCAAATGAAAATTATTTTGCAGAAAAACAGAAAAATTTAAAAACTATTGGTCTTAAAAAAGAACTGTACCATTTTGTGAAACACAATGCCTCTTTTCGAGACCTAGTACCCTGTTTAAGGCAAAATGTTCACTTTTTGCCTTTAGCACCCTGTTTTTTTTAGGTCTAGAATGAACCTTGTATTAAGATTTTATATATTTATAACTAGTATTTCAAAAATTTATTAAAAGTAAAGAAGTGTTACTAAAGATTATTAAAGTTACATTTTACTTAAATATATTTTCCCAGCCTCAAAATGTCTTAATCAAAGATGTATCCTCGACCCAAAATTCTCCCAATACATTTCCCAAAGCTTTCTGCCCAATAGATGTAAATTTTCTGTCCATTCAACACTTTTACCAGCTGCCGCAGGCAAATGGCTCAGCTTTCCTCCTGCTCTAACAGTTAAGTTCGATGAAGAAGTTGCTTGTCCCTTGGGAAAATTCTACCTGTCTTCGATCTTGGGTAAACCTCTGTTCGAGCAAAGTGTTTTTTGTGTCTTTCCCTTGTCTGCCGCTGACTAGTGAAGATGTCTTTTTCTAGCAACTCTTAAATAAAATTTCAAGTACACTTGGACTTGCGTGACGTTCTTTTCAATGTGGCTGGATTGCGTCTTACTTTATTACTGCTAGTTGATTAGTCTTCTCCTTGCCCAGTAGCCCGGGTAAGTAAAAACAATAAGGGCTACATAATTATTGTGACCCGAGGAAATAATTTTTACATACATATACATATACATATACATACACAGATTACACGTCGAAATCAATCCACCGGTTGCATAAAATTAGCCTCTATTAATTTTACTTGCCCGGGATTACTGGGCAGTAAGAAGCCTAAGCAACTAGCAGTCGTGGAACCATAAAAGAAAACGGCGAGTCCAAAACTTAACTTTATTTAAGATCTAAGAAAACACATTCAGATCTGATGGACTTTCTCCGTCAAGAGCAGAGCATGGAATGATACACAAAAGCACTTACAATGTTGGGCCCCCCAGCGATAGACACGGAGAACATTCCCAAGAGAGAGAAGCTTATTCAGCGTTATTAGAAATCAGACAGGAACTTACATCATTGGAAAAGTGAACCATTCTCCTGGGACTGATGGAAAATGTGGCGTGTGGACAGAAAATTTGCATTTATTTCAGAGTTAATTTTGGGAAACAGGTAGAAAGAATTTCAAATTAGCGTACACTCTTTTAAATAAGATATTAGACGGCGGGGAAAATATATATGAAAGAATTAGAATGGGAAGAGCAGAATCTTAAAGAGATACTTTAAGTGTAATAATTTTGATGTATTACATACATATATAGTCGATTCTCGATATCTCGAAGCGAATGGAACCGATGAAAATATTCAAGGTAACTGAACTTCAAGATATAAGGATAAAAAACCTTATATTTTAATTTCATATATCTAACCTTATTTCATACTTTTGTCATAATTTTTTTAAAATTTTCGTTGCCCTTATGAAAAGAATTAAATATGTCTTTTATAATAATTTACAGGTTTTCAAATTTTTAATATATATTAATTAAAAATATATATTATATTTTTAATAATATATATATATATATATATATATATATATATATATTATATTATATTATATTTTTAATAGATATTAATTAAAAATTCAATTTTTAACTATATGTTATTTAATTTATAATAATTTACAAAGATGATGGCTTTATAACGATGAATAACCGGTATTGCATTGCTAATTGTCAGCATCATTAGGTCATTAGTATTTACAGAAAAGTCTTCTTCGTCTGTGTATTCTCGAGTTTGGTAATTCTAACAGAGTTTCTTGAACATCCCGATGGGAAGAAATCTTGATCTCTTTGCACTGCAAATTTGGTAATTCTCAAGGATCTTCCCATTATTAGATACTATTGTACACAATGTGTTTCTGATCATTTACTCTACCTCGAAAAACCCCACAGGCAGCAGTTGAATTATTGGAGAAGCAAAACCATGTTAATTAAGAGATGAAAACTGTGGCCTGTAGACAGAAAATTAGCATTTATTCCAGCGTTAGTTCTGAGAGATGGGCAAAAAGAATTTAGGTCGGAGAACACTCTTTTATCTAACATTTAAAAGCGTACAAATTAGGTATTAAATACTTATAAGGGGTGGGAGGAGAATTTTGGATATCTATTTTAGGGATGATAATTTTGATATATTTCACGCATATAAAGTCTAAGACTAGTAGAAATGCAGTGCGTGTATGCACACTCTAGACGAAATTTCTAAAGCGGCTGATGGAATAAATATCATTAAAATATGTTAACTAATGGGGTTTTTTTTTAATTAAAAAGGGTTTTTTGAACATATTCAGAGAGGAAAATATCTAGCGAGGATGTAAAAAGACAGAATCTTTCTTTCTATCTTTTCACATCTGGGAATAATTCATGTCGTGAACCTTGGTTTTCTAAACTTTAATGAATACTTCTTCACATATAGCGCTATTTAAAAAGAAATTGATTTCTAATATATTAAGCGATATTTGGAGGAATTCTTACTTAAAAAATTTTCAGAAATTACAATTAAAAAATGTAAACATATTTTAATAAGGTGTAATATGTAAGCCATAATGTATAATTTTGATACCAAAGTGTACTGTCTCTGTCCTGTTTAGAAAGTATTGTTACCAATTGAAAAGAAATTACTAGCCCTCGTGTTGCAAAAAGTAGACCGTAGCACTCCAAACCAAACCAAACCAAAAGAAATTATGAGAAAAATTTAGAATTACTTTATAGGATTCATATGCTCACAAATAATAAAACAAAAATTCAGTCTATGGATACATTTGTTACTCTTTTTTGATAGGATATACATTTCATAAATTTATATAAATATATGATTTATACATTTAATTTTTTTTATCCCTAATCAATTATATGGAGCAGACATATAGACATAATAGTAAGCTTCTATGCAGTGGTCTAAGTTATGAATCTATTGAAAATCCATATTGGTAGGGTCCGGCCAAATATATACACAGCCGGGACTAGTAGGTGCTCAGTGCGTGCATTCGCGCAGGCGACCGATCGAATATTAGGTAAACGGATTGATAGGGGGTAGCCAAATGCTATTTTGCACTCAGGCGACTAACAGCACAGAATATATATATTTCTTAATACATATAAATTTCGTAAGACTAAGCATACGGCTGGATTTTTGCAGTCATAGCCAGAAACAATACACCGTTTTAGTCACGAAAGACCTTTATTACCAGAGCGTCATTTGGATGGATTCTCACTTCATTAAAGGGACGAGGCAAACTGAAAGATCAGCTAACATGAAAAATCGAAGTAAAAAGCTGAATAAAAATCTGAGTAAAAAATCTAAGTAAATGTCTAAGTGAAAATCTTTCACCGTTAGCTTGTACCTCCTTTTAGTCCAGATTTTCCTAAATTGGCCGTAAGGGCACCATTAAGTTTTAATCTTTTGGACCCCTTTCCCGAGGGCATGAACTGTAGCCCCAGAGAGTCAGTTTAGATTAGGGGTTAAAAAGGGGAAAGCAAAGAGAAGCGGGGTGTTTGCCCCTGAATTTAGATTTGAAAACCCCTGATAATTTTCTCGGGCCGTAATGAGGGATTTCGACTATAAATTTATATCAGCATGATTTAACTATCACTTTACGGGAAGTTTTAAGACAGTATAGTCCTTCAGGGGACATCTTCACAAAATTTGTACATTAATTTACCTATTTAATTTACTTTTCCTTTACACACACACATATATATGCAAATATATATATATATATATATATATATATATATATATATATATATATACATATATATATATTATACTATATGTGTATATTCATATATATACATACACACACACACACACACACACATATATATATATATATATATATATATATATATATACACACATACACATATATATATATACACATATATATATACATATATACATATACATATATATATATATATATATATATATATATATATATATATATATATATATATATATATATATATATATATATATATATATATATATATATATATATATATATATATATATATATATATATATATATATATATATGACATTTCCTAATTTCTCTCTTACCATCTGAAGATTTAATATCTGAGAAAAATGATTTCCTGCTTTTCGTATTTCAATGACATGGTTCTCATTTGTCGGTACAAGGCTCAATTACGTCAGTTGTGTCGATCACTTTTTGTTGGATGCGCAGGTGTTATCGTCACCCTCTGTTTCTAGCGTGATGAAGATCGCCATCCAATTTCCTCGATTCGACGCCTCTCTCTAAACTGTTTGCGACTTCCAACTGTCAGGGATCAATAATGATTTGCACGGCCATTGCTCTGACACATCGCGTTCTTGGTGATGCGTGAGCGCCTATAAGAAGCGCTCCTCTCAGTCGTTGGAATCACGTTTCATAAAGCTCATTATTATTCATTAAGCAAAGGGATTAGAGGGCGGAGTCGCTATTCCCATTGGTGGATATCCTCGTCAATCAAAGGCTAACCCCATCTGCTCTGAGGTATTAATGATCGTGTCCCAGACGCTTGTATTGGCTGAGACATTCCGTGTCACCATCGTCATAATTAATTGGAGATATGTTAGAGTTCTGTCCCATGCCACGGCTGTTGACTCGCTGTCTCTTAATGAAGATGAAGGGGATGCTGATAACATCTGACTGAACGGAATTGTCTCTGTTCGATTCCCTCAGGCAGTCGGCTTTTTCGATTCTCTTATCATTGTCAAGAACAAAGATAAAATGGGTCGGGAAATAAGAAACAATGTTTAAATCTTTCCAGACATAGAAGCTAGAAATTGAAGTTACTCTCCGATTTTTCGGAGATCTTTATTGATTGTATGGGATGAAATTTACATTAATCTGAACAATGACAATGTTACAGATGCTATACAGCAGTTTATGGACCTACTGCTTTCTAACGGCTACGAACATCATGCCAGCAGTGAGATTCTAACCCAATAACTCAGGTACCAAAGATCAGCACCCTACCCATTCGGTTACCGTTCCTCTGTGACACTAGAAGTATTGCTTTGAAACTTGAAGTGTGCGTTTTAAACTTGATGATGTTGATTACAAAAACGTTTCTAGACTTCTTGAAATTATTTTATTTTATGCAAAAATGACCTTTAAGACTTCTGCAAAATTGCCGTATGTCCTCATAAAATTAAGCAAACACAAGCTAAATTTACAAGTGGAGAATGTTACCTATACATCCTATGAATAATTCCAGTAACTATAAATAATTACAAAAATATGAAGCATTTCCATTTTGCCAGGAAAACAAAGTAAGCTTGAGAACTGACAGATAGTCTCTTATTATTCATTTTGAATCATCTGTGTTCAGAAAATTTTCATTCTACTCTTACAAAATTGTTTATCACTTATCTTCAATCCAGATGATGGGCAACGTCTTAGCAGTCAGATTTTCTTATATACTTTTCGACTCCTACTTAAATGTCCCGTATATAATGTTCTATCTACATTGCAGTACGAGAGATTTTTAGGTCATTGCTAAATCATTGCCAAAAAAATTATCTACAAAATGCAGATCTTTGGCAATTACAAAATGTTAAAAGGGAAACAAAGATGGTGAAATGAATCCATTATTTCAGTCATAAAACTGTTCTAAGCCTGCACACAAAAATAACACTCTAAAGTGACAAAGAAAAATGAATCTACTTATCCGATAAAATAGTCAGTTAAAACAAATATATATCTTAGGTTTTATTTGGAGTGCTACAGTCTTTTTTTTCCAGCTCGATTGCTAATTCAACCTGGACTTAGAAAGAGTTGAATTTTTGGTCAAGTACCTGCTACATTAGATTCTTGTTGCTTAATGTAACCTATGGAGAAAATAAAATTCCATCTTTGCATTTAAAGAATTCTTTAAAAAAATTTATACCACGGAATACAGCAGCAAATTCTCTATGATGCTATCTTTTCCTTTAGAAATTATCTGAAAAATGCAGATAATTTCTTTGGCAATTACAAAAGGTTAAAAGGGAAAGAGAGATGGTGATATTAATCCATCATTTTAGTCATAAATGTGTTAAGCCTGCACACTAAAACAACACTTTAAAGTGGCAAAGAAAAATTAATCCACTTATCCTATAAAATAGTCAGTTAAAACAAATATATATCACAGGTTTTATTTGGAGCGCTACAGTCAATTATTTTTTCTGTCCGATTTCTAATTAAACCTGGACTTATAAAAAGCTGAATTTTTGCTTAAGTACCTGTTATATTAGATTCCTGTCGTTCAATGTAACCTATGAGAAAAATGAAATTCTATCTGGTCTTCTTGCATTTAAAGAATTCTTTAAAAAATTATAGTACGGAATAGAACAGCGAAATCTCTATGATGCTATCTTTCCCTTTAGAAAAAGAAAAAAGGAGAAAAATCCATCGAGAAAACTATATTTAGTTTTAAATTATTTGAAAGAATTTTTGGCATTCTCTTTTTTAAACGCAAATCTTAACATTGAGCAATCCTAAATTTAAAATAAAAAGATAGCATCCTAGAGAATTTTTTGTACTATTACGTGTAGTAATTTTTTTAAAGAATTCTTTAAATACGAGCTGGTCAGGAGGGATTTTATTTTTCTTATGGTTTTACATTAAGCGAGAGGAATCCGATACGACAAGTACAAGCATACCTTAACCGTTTAAGTGCCATCGCTCTTCCTATACATTCTGTGAAAAATGCGTGAAAGTGCGATTGTGGGACTGTGTGTTACTATAAATCTCCCATTAATTGAGAGAAAAACAAAACTTAATCTCTAATGTGAAAATTATAGTAAAATACAGCAGTGCGATCACACTTCTATGCAATTTTAATTGATAGAGCTTCGTAGCAGTCAAACCGTTGAAATCAACTCCAAGCAGCTATAAGCATTTGTGCCAGGAAAGGGTTGCGAACCCGCGGACTCCGGTACGGTATCGCGAGATAGTTTCCAATCCATTCGGAGATCGCTCAGTCTCAAATACATCACAGATTTAATCAGAATAGGAATATACATTTAGAACCATTATTAAAACTGGAAAGAACTGAGAGCATTTAATAGTTCAAATAGTTGTTAGAGAGTTAATTATTTAGTAAATTAGAAGCGACTTAGATATATTTTATTAAGAAGTTATCACAGATATTTGTAATCATAAATCATTTGTTTCTTCTCAGACCTTTTCCAAACAGCGATTACATTTGTGCCAGGACAGGTTTACGAACCCGCGGACTCCGATACGATATCGCGAGATAGCTTCCAATCCATTCGGAGATCGCTTAGTCTCAAATACATCAGAGATTTAATCAGAATAGGAATATACATTTAGAACCATTATTAAAAGTGGAAAGAAGTGAGAGCATTTAATAGTTCAAAGAGTAGTTAGAGAGTTAATTATTTAGTAAATTAGACGCGACTTAGATATATTTTATTAAGAAGCTATCACAGATATTTATAATCATAAATCATTTGTTTCTTCTCAGACCTACACCTTATAAAACAGCAAGGATGTGTTTTCTTCTTTAACGTTTATAGTTGATGCAGAGGAAATATCTTATAATAGGATGTTCGAATTATTAAAAACAGGACAAAAGCTAACATCATCCATCTTTAGAGTAATTTAGAGGAAGGTTTATGAAAATTATAATAGACACCGAAATAGTAGTTTTTGTCTAGTTTAATACTTTAAAACTTCTTGCTTCAAGTTGTAACTCACATTCTGACGGTCTTTTACCAGTTCAGAGATTTCACGGAAGATATATTAGATTGGCCGCAAAGATCCTTTTATTTATGACTGCATCCAGAAAAACGAATAATGGATTAGTGGCACATCTTTAATGGATCTGCAACTTACTAGCATCTAAATACTAGGCTATAAATGTGCTACTCACTCAATCTTCATTTAACCCTCTCGATCATCTGAACCTTATATGAAGTTCCCAATTTAAAGAATAAAAATAGTTTAAATAATTTTTCAGCGAACTTTTATCTTCAGAAACACCTGCTATACATCTAGACGTCACATGTTGCTTCTAATTTTATTTAGTTCACGATAACAATTGGTATCACAAGATTGAAAAGTTGCTGTCTCATTTGCTAAAGATAATACAAAAACAAAACTTTTGTTATATTTGGATTTCTTTATCGCTACTAATTAATTAAACACCATTTTTAACGATGTAAAATATTAATCCCTATATAATAATAGCCTAAGTTATCTGTTCGTCTGTCCTCGAATTTATGAAGTGGTTGGACCTGGAATGGATATAGGCATCCATGTAGAGAGATTTTATGCAACGTCATTACGGCTTTAATGCCCTTCCAATTCAATTTTATGTTTACGATAGCCAATAGGCAACCAATAATTTACAATTCTATTTGAAATTAAAGCCAGAATCATCATAAGTTGAGACCTGGACTGCTGCGTGAAATCGCCCTATTGGATTCTTCATGAGTTAGGGTTAGTAAAATTCAAAGTGAGATCGACAACGTTAGAAATCCACTCCTTCCTCCCTTTTCGATAGTTAAGTGCAATTATTTCAAGCCCTATTTTCCCCGGTTAAGAGCAGGCTATTAAATTCATCAATTTATCACATTATAAGTAGATTATAAGCATTTTTTCTAGCATTATAACTTTATTTCTTTAACCATCTCATTTGATCATTTCTTATTTTAAATTACCTAAATATCATCTGCATTATTTTCATACGTTTTATTACTTAACTTAAATATTACGTAAATAATTTTCTTTTATATTTTTCTTAAATAATAGATTAGGTACTAATGTGATAATTTCAAATTTTTTGTTTCAATGAAAATTTTATCACCGATATTAACAACAAATTCTTTTCATAAAAATCTAGGAGTCTATTTCCCGGACTAATAAATATCTAGCGTTTAAGTTATATATCTTTGAAAAATTAAGAAGTTTGTTCGTTTGTGTGTTTGTTTTTTATACATAACCACACTGTTTACAATCGATTCGCTAAATTTTGACATCATTTATATATACCCCCAAATAATCAACATCGTTATTAAAACCTCTGCTGCCCATCGTATCACGTAATATGACTAGATAAATTAAAGTTTGCCACTAACATGCTGTCAGTAAAGATAAACAAATTATTGAGTGTGCTCCAGATAATTCTCAGCCAAAAAAAAAAAACCATTTTCTTACCTTCCTCATAGGTTACTTTGCAATTCTGGAAAATTAAAAATTTTACTAATCCCGTCGAATGACGGACTATATGCTAGTATAACTATAAAATTTATCAAAATGCACTGACTTTTTTTGTTTAATTTGCAGCCTTCCCTCAACCATTCAAGAAAATGTTCCTTTAATTTTACTTAACAGGGTCAAGCTGAACAAATTATTTCTTCTATATAACCTAGAATACCATTCAAAGTATAACAATTCACAAAATTATTTTACTTTAATTTTCATATAATAAGTAAACCAGAGTTTTAAGCAAAGTTCTCATTCACCATTTATTAATACTAAATACATATCTCTTCCGTGGAATTTTTAAATATCAGCAAATTTTTACCTTGGAAGGAATATTATTGATATATTTTTGTATTTCACTTCAGTTGTAAATTGTTAAAATATAAATTATTGTAAGTTATACTATGTGCTGTCACACATGAATATTTCTCCTACGCCGCAGCTGGAACCATTTCTAGACAGGCTACTTTCGTTTCTTGAGAAATTATTCAAAATCATTAATAATGAGAAGCAGACACAATGAACAGTCGTATTCTATTCCCTTGACCTTTGACATTAAACATTAGTGTGAATAGTTACTATTTTTGTACAACGCCTACGAGAATGTTTTCTTTAATATTATAAGAAGAAATAATACTTTTTAACAATACAAAAAACGTTAATCAAGGAGACAAAGATTCATAGTTAAATGCATTTGAAGTAAGAGTAGAATACAA
>CM063502.1:98394753-98399753 GCA_032207245.1 Pardosa pseudoannulata
TCATGTCCTGTATTGCTTCGATAATTTTTATCACCAAGTTTATAATATCATAGATATATTTTTGGTTGATCAAATTTTTTTAGCTGAAAACTCATATCAAGCTGCAGAACAAAATATATGTGTTCAGTGTGTTGGAAGGGTTTTCAGTTTTGCAACATTTCGCTTTTAAAATTTAAAAAGTATAGTTAAGTCTATGATGATTGGCACAGTTGAGTTAATATGAACCGCCTTGGGAACTTTCCGTAGAAATGTTTGCTCAGCGAATGAAAAATTCTTTCCTGAACTGTCAAGGCTGAAAAAGTGAATACATATATTTAATGGAGGTTCCTTCTGTATAGATACGTTAATTTTATTGCTCCACCGAGCACGAAAATCCAACCCGAATGTAGCAACATTATTGGTGAACCGAAAAATTAAGAGATGTCAATAAGAATCCTTTGTCGGCTCTTTTCATTTAAAATAAACAAGATGTTAACATATCCTTTTCCTAATTAGATTCAGCGAAAGTATTTTTAAATTGATCTCAACTAACTTGGAAAGAATTTATTTGATTGACATTTTTTATCCTTTACTCACATAACGATGCACAACTTGTGAGTATAAAATAGTATAGACGGAACTTTTTCAACTCATTTAGCCACACTATAGTCAACTATTTGAACCCTACATTTCAAAATTGTCTGTGGATTAGAGTCATGGATATTCATAACCTTTTGAAATGGGCTTTAATCCCTATGTCTTGAACTAACTAGCCCTCGTATTGCAAAAAATTCACCATAGTGCCCCAAACCGAACCATTCTCACATTTTACTTTCGAGCAAAATTTTCTTCAACGATGGTTTCTTCATTGTTCATTTTAACATAGTCTCCATTTTATCATCTTCCCATTAACTCAAAATGCGTCCAAAGGAACTTTATAAAGTATTCCATTACGGCTAGCTATATTAAATTAGATTATCTATTTGAAATATATCTCTATAATCTTATTTATCAATCCATATATATATTTATATATAGTGGAAACTGACTACAAAGACCAGAAGGGGAGGGATAATCCTCTATATAACTGAATACTTCGCATCCCCTGTATAATAATAGCCTCTGTCCTCGAATTTATAAAGCGGTTGGACCTGGAATAGATAGAGGCATCCATATTGGATTCTTGATGAGTTAGGGTTAGCAAAATTCAAAGCGAGTTCGAAAACGTTCGAAATCCACCGCTTCCCCCCTTTTCGAGCGTTAAATGTCAAATTCAACACCAGTAAAGTTTATCTTCTCCTAAACTATCGACCCAATTCTAAAATAAATTGGTATAAATATGCTTCATATCACAGCAAAAAATACTGTCGTCTTTAAAACGTTCGAAATCCACCCAATTCCCTCTTTCCCGAGCGTTTAATGGCATTATATCAAGCCCCATTTTAAGAATAGGCGATTAAATTTATCAATTTATCACATGATAAATAGGTAAAAATAATATTTTTTTCTAGCATTATGACGTCATTCCTTTAACCATCTCATTTAATCATTTATTTTAAATTATTTAAATATCGTCTGCATTATTTTCATACGTTTCATCACTGAAATTAGATATTGCGTAAATAATTTTCTTTTATATATGACTTAAAAAACAGATTAGATATATATGTGATAACTTTAAATTTAATCATCCATTATTTTTGTTGCAAGATAATTCTTAGCCGAAAAACACACCTTTTTTTATCTGCTTCATAGGGTACTTTACAATTCTGGAAAATTAAAAATTTTACTGATCCCGTCATATGATGGGCTATATGCTAAGATGTAAATAGTAGTCTTTTCGCCTACAAAAAACAAGAAATTCTACACTGTTTTTCTGATTTTTTAATAAATAAACAAAATTTAAAGGTAAAAAAGATGTTTATATAACATCTATAAACTACGTCAACAAATTTAGTTTTTTGCTCTAGATTAAACAATGTAATCTTCTGCATTCATTAAACGTATCTATATATACATGCAACAACCCTTTAAATAAAATAACTATTAACTAAACTAACGTTAAATGTTAAGAGATACAGAAAACACGAATTATAAACTCGCTCTACTTTTTGAAATGTAATACAAACAAAAAACCTGTAAGAAAAACAAAAAAGAAAAAAACCTATAGATATGTTAAAAGTGCAGTAGAAGTCTGTTCACATAAAATTTTTACTCCCTTCTTTTAACTGAATAAAATTTAAGTTCGAAAATTTACTTAGGGCATCGAACATTCTTCTCGTAAGTGAATGGTTTGTATAACTGAATATCTGTATAAATGAATAATTTATCACATAAACCTTATTGGAATTTTGTTAAAGAACCATAAGTTCTTCATACAACAGAATATTTCGTATAAATGGGTTTCCCTGTATACATATACACTTTATATTATTTTTATTATCTATTTTATTATCTATGTACTTTTTGTTTAATAGGCTTTTATCATTTAACACACTTTTAATTTCATACTT
This sequence comes from Pardosa pseudoannulata, assembly GCA_032207245.1. Classification (NCBI taxonomy): domain Eukaryota; kingdom Metazoa; phylum Arthropoda; class Arachnida; order Araneae; family Lycosidae; genus Pardosa; species Pardosa pseudoannulata. The sequence goes on from CM063502.1 coordinate 98,397,246, forward strand.
GAAAGTACATTTATCTGAAAAATCTACAGATGTACCAACAAATTATTTAATTGTTGTTACTACCATTACTCATAGATGAGTAACAATACTATTGTATTACTTCATGAGATCATTTACTTAAAAATAAGAATTTATTCAATGGAACAACTCTTTAAATTCTCTACGAATGGAAAATTTTCGAGTCTTTTGTTGGCCATCTTTAATAGCAACTAAAAATCCCCAAATCAAAATTCTTTAATTACCATTTTGCTGTTTAGATATTTTATCATTTTCTCGTTAGCCGTGACACTCAGTGTTCATAACAATGAGCTCCACTTTTGAGTTTTAAATTTAGCTGACAAGAAAAATACAAGCTTCAAAGATAATTTGCATGAAAATAAAGGCAATCCGTTAAGTAGTCGAGAGATATTTGTTTTAATCAATTACAGCTTTGTTTCCCTCAGCTCAGCCTGAATAACAAAAAAGGTCAAATGGAAATCTTTACAAACCCAAACTGAAACCATCTGTATTATTCATTCGGTGTAGAAAAAGAATTCCTTCCAACGCGAAGGTTATGACCAATGTAAAAATAAGAGTTCAACTTCATTGCTGCAATATAAGAGCTGTAGAGGTCTTTAATTGCCTTTGAAGAGATTCTACTCCATTAATAACCCGGCATCTTTTATAGTGCCTACAATAAAGGTAATAATTCATCATCCTTATTGTTTGAGGTGCTCGCCGAAAGGTGTCAGGTGGTTATTGGGCCTCATTTACATAGCCTAACGCGTCCTTTCCCACGGTTCCCCGTAACCCAAATTTCAATACGCACGCCTACAAATAGTATATAAATTTTTTTCTAACCCTGGGTGAAGCACAACGGACACAATTACACAATTGCGATCGGTGAAAAAGTTTAGTCTATTATTATACTTAGAAGGGTATTTAAGGTCTCGTGTGTGCTCGTCATATGATCAGGGGGAAGAAAATGAGATGTTCTCGTAACGTTAAACTTACAACAGTTCTCTGAAGGATAAATTTTCATTAAAATTGCTGCGCCTGTCAAAACATCAGTTTCATTTCGAAATCCCGTCGGCTTTCTTAGCTTTGAACCAGACGTATTAATTACGAGATTAATCTTATATCTCATAAACAGAGGAAGAATGGCTTAAAAAAGCATTAAAATCCTTATATGTTTTCGTTATAGAGCTATAAGTTATACTGGTTTACAACTATATATTAGTTGTTTACAACAGGAAAATTCCAAGCGCAATTTTCCTCTCTCACTCTCTCTTTAGAAATAACCTTTGACAACGAATTATTACAAAGAAGAGGTTCTCACTTTTTCAGTCACGGTGCAGCTTTCAAATTAGAAACTTAATACGGTGTTCTAAATTTTACCTCTCAGCTACATACTGTATTTAGTAAATATAACAACAATCACTCACAATACAAAGTAGTTTCGATAATTTAGCTTGTAGGACATAATGTTCTCCGTTTAAATTTTTTCTGCCCTAGGTTTAAATATCGGTCAAATAAAAGAACAAGAGAATATTTTTTTCTAATAAATTGATTTAAATAAATAAAGTAAATATTGCAGATCCACGATTTATTATTTTATGAATTTTGCCTTATTACTTTTGTTACAAATTTTAACTAATCACTTAACTTATCAACTTTGATCTGTATTTAATCACTGTATTTGATATGAAATCAAGTAAGCATTCATATTCTTGATGTCAGAAGGAATGTGTTTTTAAGTGTTGAGAATGGTGTTAAATCATTGAAAGATAAAAATAATTTATACTTGATTTTTTTTTTTGTACGCAGAGAGCATGCACAAAATTATAATATTAAAATTTTGTCCCATTTTGGTCGGAAAAATATTTTTAATTTTAAAATTTTAAATACTTCTGATAAAAGTATTTTGAATTTTAAATGTGTCCTAACGTTTAACGGACCACTAGAAAATATTTTGTGTAGCCCTAAGTGCTCCGTGGTGAGAAACTCTGAAGAAACTCTGTTATAAAGTGATACCAAACAGCATACTATTTCTGTTGAGAGACTGTTATAAAGTGATACCAAACAGCGTACTATTTTCGTTATTTGTCAAAACACCAATATACTCGTATTATCAATTTTAATATTGCTGGATAGCTCTAATATTGAATTTCCAGCAGTCTGCTAGCGAGTGCTGTAGTCGCCTCTTGAACATAATATACTTTTGAAAGATATTTAACATTTTTTTATTGTAAGTGAAAGTGAAATTGTATAAAATTATAATAAATGTGTATATTTAGAAAGAAAAGTGCAACATAACAGAAAAAGGCAAATGGTAGAAATTAATTATGAAATATCTGTACTTAACCAGAAAATTTTAACCCTATAGATTTTTTGCATTTTTAATGCTACTGAATTGAAATGTATTAATGCACAATCAAACAAAAATAAATCAACTACTTTAAAATCACGATAAACTTTTTTTTATCACTTTTACCTCTGCAAACTGTTTTATAGCATCTTTTAAGTTTT
>CM063502.1:98404753-98514753 GCA_032207245.1 Pardosa pseudoannulata
AGTTTATAGTTTTATCATATTTCTGTTATAAATTTTATTTATTAACCGTATCCATCGCAACTTGATGCTTTGAGAATGAAGATTTATATAGGTCTGAATTATGTACTGTTTAGAGTGTTCTGTTTTCCGTACACTGAATAGGTCTTATTCATATACAGTTCATTTATTTCGGAGGTTCTGTATAATGAGGTAAGAATTAATTTAATTTGTATTAATTCTAAGCTATTTATGACGTGGTTTCCATATAACGGAGAATACATTAATCTGATTTCTATCGTTTCTATTTTTTCATAATGCAGTTTCCATAGGAAAGATTTACTGATTTCAATTTATTCTGATTTCCATGATAGATTTATAGAATTAACTCTTTCTTGACTCTATTAGTAAAACTTTTAAAAAGTCCATTGAATAAAACTGAAATTGTCCATATTTGAATATATTCTTCTTATATACAGAATGAATCACTATAATGAAAATTTTATAAAAATTTAATTATATTATAAAATTTAAACTAAGTTACTTATTTACTTTTATTCTAGTTCAAGGTTTTTTTAACAGTTATTGTCAAATATGTTGTGCAACTAATTTATTCTCGGGACTAGTAATGACGAACCTTCTTGAAGAATGGATCAAATTTTGTTTTTTATTATTTTTCCTTATAACACTAGTTTATGGTTCATCAAATCAGTGTGGTGTTATTTTAAAAAGGGGACTAAAAAGAGAGTATGTTGTAAAAAAAGTTAAAAATAATTAGGAAACACTGAAAAATTTTTAACAGAAAGACTTAACAATTTGCTTATTTTTACCTCCTACTATGAAGTAAAGGAAGCATTATAACCGTGAAAACTTTCGGTCTTCAAATTTAAATAGAAATACTCAGTTTGACCCTGACTTAATCCCTTTTCACTAATTTAAGCGTTACATATCTATGTGCGTTACAAGGACACTTTAATTTGAAACGTACAAAATATCGATGGGAATAATTTTTTTAGTACATAATTTTGTTATATGAACTATGTAAATCATTCAGTAAACTTAAATTCAACATATGCAGTAAAAAATGCATGTTTATTACCATTTCTATTTTAAAGTTTTTTTATTAACCGTATCAATCACAATTTGATACTTAGAATGAAGATTTTATATAGGTCTGAACAGGACTGATTCGTGTACAGCTTATTTTTTTATATAAAGATATATAAGATTTTATATAAAGCGTTTAAAGGTAACAATAATTTAAACATTGAAAAATTAACAGCAAAGTTTGTCTGTATTTACTTTCTTGCACTAAGTAAATATAATCGTGAAAACGTTCAATCAGTCTTCCAATTTCCTCCTTCCAATACTCAATTTAGCCCTGACTTAATCCCTTTTAACTAGCTTAACCCCTTCCGGTAAAATGACGAGTCTAGCTCGTCATTAGTTTTTCATTCCATACCACACAATGGCGAGCTGCACTCGTCATGCGATTAAAGTTACTGTTAAATATGATAATTAATTTAGTTTAAAATTTCTAGTGTACTGAATTTGGCAACACTTTTATCACTTGTGAAAATCACAAGTCACTATTGCATATTGTTTACTTAGAATTTCTTGGTACAAGTCATTGCCAAATTAATGAGTCAGAATAAAAGAAAACCTACTAAGAAATGCCGTGTGTGTTACAAGAATCAAATTAAAAGTGAGACTACTTGGCGGTGTAAACAATTAAGAATTCCTTTGCACTTTGTTTTTAAAAGTACCACTAGCTTGAAGACTATTATCTGTATACCTTATTAATGTTTTGCTTTGATATTTTCTTAATTTTACTGTTTCTGATATTATTTAACACTATGTAAAAAGTGGATTTTAATTAAGAATATGTAAGAATTGTAAAATGAAACAAGTTTTTTAAATAAAAATTAAATGGTTATTTCATGCACAGTTTTTCATTATTAAATCATACCGGAAGGGGTTAAGCGTTACGTCTTTACGTACGTTACAAAGACACTGAAACTAATCAATGTTTAATGTGACCATATCTAAAAAATTTTGATTAGTTTCGACGTGGTGTATGAACATACGTATGTATCTTGAGTAACTCAAAAAGATTAGCCGTAGAGTGTTTAAATTTTATATTTAGAACTGTTGTAACATCTATATTTTTTTTACTTTAATACCAAAAGTATTTATTATATACAATATAAATTTCGAAAATGCTCTGAAAAGGTAAGAACATTTTTTTCAGTCATAATGGTATAATATTAAGTTATTGGAAATAGAAACCGAAACACATTTACACTTTAATGTAACAGTTTCGTTTGGCTTGATTTGGAGAGCCACGGTACACCGTTTTGCTACAAGAGTATTAATGAGATCAGAATCTGCTGGGTAAACCAATTCCGAACGGCTGCGAACAACCATGATTTCAGCGGGATTTAACCCGGAACTCCAGTACCGAAGAGTAGTGCTTTACTTATTTGGCCGTCGTTCAGACATAGCAGTTTAACCCTTTGCTGACGTAGTCGCTAGACGATGATCTATTTTACCCAAACGTACCTTATCGTTCGGAAAGGTAAACGTACGAGAGCCGCTTCTTAATAGTCTTCCGTAGCTGTAAACTACATTGAGCGACTATATGCCAACATGTATCAGAAACGGTAAAAAGGTTTGGCCAGCTAATTACCTACACCCGACCACAGAGGTTTAAAAATTCTCACTTTACACACGAGATTCAACAAAATATCCCTCTGTCTTGTGTAAAACCAATTTCTAAGAAATTGGTGCATCTTTATCTTAACATTTTGTATCTCAATAACCAAAAATTAAAAAAATATTTCTTCAAATGATAAAAAGTATTATTTCAAACATGTAAAAGAGAATTTAAAAGATTTAAAGTGAAAATTTATTGGCAAAGGGTGCATTTTCTGCAAAAGATACATTTTTCTTAGAAATATCCTAAATTATTTTGCACAAAAATTAGTACTACATAAAGAATTTGAAACTATCCCTGTGAAAAAATCTACTTTAAGCATTTGCCTGTGACGCCCGAACTCAGTTCGGGCAACGCAAATACGCCAGTTTTGGAATGCCCGACCTTTATTCGGGCAAGAGAAAAAAAGGTATTTCACTTCTGTGAAGCCCAAAATTGGTTCGTCCAATGCACAATATTTAATTTTCCGTTTTATCTATAGAGATACTTTTCTTCTAAAAGTTCGGCAGTTTTGTGCCATTTGTCGCTGTTTCTCGGATACTTTAAAGGATTTGTAAAATTTAAAGGAATCTGGAATTCACGACAGTTGATAACAATATTGTTGTATTAGTTAATTGTATTTATCCAGAAAATTATGTCATTTGATTTATTTTGATGTAATTTCAACAAAAATTACTGCACTCCATCAACATTTCCCACGTATGTGAAAATATTGAAAAAAGTAGTTATTTCGTTTAGATTTTTTTTTCAAAAATAATCTGTTTGTAACATTTTGATGAATTGAAAAGGAAAATTAAAGAGAGAAAATATTTTGAAATTTTAGCAAGTTTTTTTCAAACATATACCACAGGTAAGGGGTTAAGTGTTTCCACATTTTTCAAATCCAACGTTTATTTCAGTATTAATCATGTTCACATAATAAAATTATGAATGACACTTTGACACGAACATTAATTTTAGTATTTCTATTTGGTAGGGATTTTACGAAGAAGTTGTAACAATCAACAAAGCTAACATTTTTAAAGCTCACTGTGATAATAACATCAATATTTGGATATATTGCATATTTGCAACATGGTTAAAAGGGTAAACATGGTACAAAGGGTTAGAGAGGAAAAACAAAGAATTTGAAAAACCGCACCAGAGCTAAATACCATTGTGTATTTGGTTCAGATATTGAATCAATCATTGTTAATAACTTATTGCTTTATCTTCAAAAATATGCAACGAATCTGTCAAACTACAAGTTCGGGTATTAGTACTTGAAAGGTAGAATATTTCCATTTTGCTCTGCGCAGGTGCACAAATAAAAAATGCAGATGGTGCTTAAAGACTAGTTTCAGAATGAAAGTTGTGAGCATTCATACACTGAAATCATCGATTCACTTTTAATTCAATATTGTAGGACAGTGAATAAGAAATATTGTTCTAAATTTGATACAAGGTTTTCTGTGTGACAGTGTTTTATAGTTTCATTCATGTGCCTTCATATATTAGCATTCTGTGTTACGCTGAAATAAACTATACGTGTGTTGTTAACAAATTAGTTTATTGTAATCTAATCCCGTGTTATCTATACAGTTGTTCCGAAGAAAATGTTTATATTGTGTAATTATTTTATATATTTATTCTAATAATATTTAAGAGAAGAGCAAGCTACATGTTATTACAACATTATCATTTAAAGTACCTATTATGTTCTTTTAAACATTGAATGACAAGGAAACTTTTTTTTACTTATGATCAAGGCTATATTTTATTTATCAGTATATGATTCACTGAGACTTATAACAATCTTATCGGTACAAGTCAGACTGCAATCTCAATTATCGAAACTCACCTTAGTTCAGTCGAAAGGAACAGTGGGGAAATAGTTTGGGGTTCTTGTTTGGAGCACTGCATTCAGTTTTATGCAGCATCAGGATTAGATACAGACCGGACTACAATAAAAACCAATTATGAACGGTTACAATCATATTTTCGTAGCCACAGGCAACGAGAGGAAAGAAAACTAACTGGACAGTGTCTCTGAGAGATAATGTGCTTTATTATACGTAGTCTGTTCAGTAAGTAATAATACTAATTCCACAGTCGAAAAAGATCTGATCATAAAATTGATGTTTGTAGAGTAAAAGAATTAACAACTCTGTATGAACAAAATTAGTTGATAAATGGCACATACAGATTAATGTTCCAGAGTGATACGCCACTAAACGCAAGCGTCTACCACCCATGGTCTGTCATCGTGATAACGCACAGCAACAAAGTGCCAGTTAAACACTGGGAATTTTACTGAAGTGCAACGAAGATATCATTCCAGACTATCTTTAGAGTTTTAATCTCATGTTTCATTTAGTCTTTTTGGAAATCAAAGAATGTCTTAATTCACTAATATTTTCTATTCCATGACGGATCTTACTTTTTAAGTCTTCAATATCTCTCGGTTTGTTAGCCTAATCTATTGATACAACTTGACGCTTTTCCAGTAGGTGTAAGGACCAAGGTGTAAGGACCGGGGATTTTGAAGGCTAAAATGGGGGTCCTCTAAGGCCAAGCTCTCTTTTTCCAAAGTCACTATCAAGGAACTCGTGAAGTGAGGGGAAGCACTATCTTGCTGCAAATGGACATCATTCACGATCCCTAGTCTCATCAACTAAAAATAGTCGTATATGTTGAGGTACATTTAGCCGATTACTGTGATGTCTTCAAAAAAGGTTCAGTTAAGTGATCCATTGTCACACATTAACTTAATAGTTATATAACACTTAATAGTTTTCACGTTCACGTGTCTTGAAATCGCTAGTGTAACCCCCCCTCTAAAAATAAATAAATAAATATAAATATAAATAAATAAAATAAAATAAAACTATATATTTGAACACAACGTAAACGTTGCAAATACTAATCATTGCATATGATGCTTATTTGCAACGTATATAATAAATACATTATGCACTCTTTGGGTTTTAAATACATTTATTATTAACCCATTAAAAATGGAATCATTTCTATTGAATATATAAGTAATTTCGTTACATCTAAAATTTTGTGAACTTCTGAAATTATATATATATATATATATATATATATATATATATATATATATATATATATATATATATATATATATGTGTGTGTGTGTGTGTGTGTGTGTGTGTGTGTGTGTGTGTGTGTGTGTGTGTGTGTGTGAAAGTGTGAAATTTAAGCAACTTTGAAAATTACTGCTTGTTCTTATTAGTGGAAGGGCTATAATTTCAAATATCCTGGGATGTTCTTTATTAAAAAAAATTCTTCATAACAGATTAATTTTCTATCATAAGTAAAACATAGTATTTTAAAGGCAGTACTGATAAGAAGTATGTCAATATACTTGCAAAAGGCTTAAGACTAAATTAATTTAAATTTTTTAATAAATTTAAATATCCTTGTACACTATTAAGAAATAACACGAACGAAAATATAACAGAAAATTCGAATAATAGTGAAAAAGGTACGAGATACTTACAAAATATGCTTTACCATAGAATTTGACCTTAAGTTTAAAACTGCAAAATTTACTTTGTAAGTGATCAAAGGAGCTTTCATGGAAGCGTATACAGTATAAGAAAAACAGATAATCTAGAATGCTTATTTAGGGTGCATGGATACCTGCATCATTAATCCATGAGTAAAATCATATCCACATGTTTTAAAAGAAAGACAAGTGAACCCCTATGTTATTATCTAAAGATGATAAATAAAAGGGAGAATAATTGAGGAATTGTATGGAATCTATAATATGTTAAATGACCTAATATACGTTAACCATTAATACAGATTTTGTTTGCGAAAGGAATTCAGAATATTAAAAAATAATTTCTGGAATTTTATGCTTGTTTACATTTTTATATTAATCTTGATTTATAAACTTGATCATATCGGATCAGTATGGGTGGAAGCCAGGATAAATCCTACATGGTTGACTACTGTCTCGAATTAAAATTTTCTTTTTTTTTTTAACTCTAAAGTAAATGTTTATAAGGAATAATATATAACTATTTGTTCTGATTTCAGATAATACACCGGCTATAAAAATAAATTCATATGCAAGGCTAGAAAAATCACAAAATGTCGATCGAATTAAAAAAAAATGATAAAAGACGGCATATACTTGAAAATTTCTAAGATTGTTATATATTGAAGATTGTGTTACTGTCCTCATATAAGAACAATAAGCGTTAAAGTGTTAATTAATACGGATTATTTTAAGTGCTTCATTAACGTAGTAGGAGTCTCTTTACAAACAAAACATTCCATAACGAGTTCAGAAAACATTTCAATTTTAAAGCTTGCGAGCCACTCCTTTGCAGCGTCCAGAACCGTAAAATTCAATTAAACACGATTCTGGTCTAGCGACTACCCTCTCGAGTCAAATGAAGGTCAGCACACCAGAGGATGACTTCTTTGTGGTCACACTTCAAGGAATATTCTTCGTAACGGTAAATAAACGAAAAAAGAAATGTAGAACATATGAAAGGAAATTATTGACATTATATAACAGAATAATTTATTAAAAATGTATGCCTCATCTGTTAGCGTAAAAATACGCCCTTTAATTCTTTTTAATTTCTCAAACTAATGCAAGGAAAGCGAACTAATAAGTACGTTTTCATTACACAAAACTGTTTACTGCACATTAAAGTTATTTTCAGCATTTAACAGTTTGTTATTTTAACCCCTTAACTGGCCAAACTGTGCACACTCGAAATAATTCGAGCGGCGTTGTACTTTTGTTGATATTGCGCTGTGTGTTGTGCTAAAAGAGATAGCGAAGGAAAAAGGAAAAGAAAAGAGAGTCATTACATGTGTAATAGTTGCAATGTTGGGCTATGTGCTTCACCTTGTTTCGAAATATATCACACAAAAGAAAATTTTGATTAATTTTACAAATACTAGTATTGTTATTATTTATGTTTTAAAGGTATAAATAAGTATTTTTAATGATAATAATGTTTATTCTGAAATGGGAATTCGAAAAGAAAGATAAAAACAGTCGATGTGCTTGTAATGCTACAATTTTTGTATTTTTGTACTTTTCTTGGCAAGACAACGTTCTAAATTGTGTTTTTTACATTAAAAAATTGATTTTTTTGCCGGCCTTTTTAAAAAAAACTGTGCATTAAGGGGTTAATTACAAAACGCCTTCTAGACGTAAGAATATAGCTCTAAGGTTAAAGGCAATACCAGTACATCCTTTTCTGATTGATGTTATGTTAAAATTATAAACTATCCAGGCACAATAGATTTTAAACCTCATATCATAGCAATATAATTAGCCATTAGTGCCTGATGGTACATATTTTCTCATACTTTCGTAAAAGAGAGAATTCTAGATTTACACGTTTATAAATATGTAACAAACCTAAGGAAATTGTGAACTGTTCTGATCGATTTAATCTATTTTTTAAGTAGAATACGCTTTGAAGGTAAAATCCCGTTAATACCGACATTAATGCAATTCTTTATATAATTATAGGTAAATAGGTTTACAGCACGGAAGATGAAGTTAGTGGATCATCCATATTTAATGGCATTCTTTAAGTTCTAAGTTAATGTTATTTTGTAATTTTACATTGCCTACTGCAGTAAGCTAGGAGGATATTTTCATAAAGTATAAGCATGTCTTTTCAAATCTTATGATCATCCTCGGAAGAGATATATCTTTGTCATTACATGTTTCTTATCACCTGTTCAAGTATAACCTAAAATTTTAGTATTCCAGACTCGAGTCCTCGCTTCCCTCGACAATGTCTCCTACCACTTAACACATGCCTCCTTGAAAGATGTGGTTGTCAAAGACGGAAGCCAAATTGATTATCCCCCGATTACTGCAGTCATAATAATTTCAGTTGGGTTTTAAAGACATCCGTAATTCCATCCGCCACCAGGAAGAATCACCGTCACCTGAACAACTGATGCCCTATGGCAATAAGTTATGCAGCAGCAAACCGATTATGTGATGCCCACTCGGAATAACATCCGGTTGAATTGTTTTTGATCGGAAAGTGTTTTCACGGTTGATTATGGCGGGGTAATCAATGTTCCCGAATTAAGTTCGATAGGAAAATCTCGTGACAAACAGTTGAGACACTTTTAGGGGTGGCATGCTTAAAGACATTATGTCAAACAGATTTTTAAATTTATATCCTTATCCTGTTATATTACATTTACACCATACATTTTCTTATTATATGATCCTTAACATGTTGGCTGCCAACTACGAGATAACTTGTAGATGTGTTCTTTTCTAGGAATCCAGCTTGGACGCGCGTTATCTCGTACTGTGTTTACTTGCCATTTTTGTGCAGCTACGAATAAACTCGTAGTATAACAGTGCTAATACCGATAGATGGCTTCTGGGAAAACAACAAAAAATCAATGCTCTTGAAAAATAAATAATTCAGGACTTTGTTGAATTTCTGTCCACAAATTAGAGTTTTTAATGATATAATGTGATTAAATCAAATTGTCGTTTTAGATCAGATTTCTGAAAATTGTCGTGGCATTCAACGTGTTAAATATTTCGCAAATTGTGCAAAATGATGCGTTACTTTCTTCATGTCTTTACTTTGTTTTAGAAAACCAATAAATATTTATATCAAATAGGTGCTAAATATCTTAACTGAGTTTAATTGATATAAATGAAATTCGAATCAAATTTTACCTTTCTTCCTTCCGTATTAAAAATTATAAATATCAACATCGAAAACTAGGAAAATTTCTAACTATTAAGAAAAGATAAAAAGCCTACTGTTCAGTTTTCAATTTTTTAAAAATAAAAGCTGTTTTATTACTAAGCAAGTTGCTGAGTTATTCTTTCCCACCTTTGCAACAACCTCCGCAAACATATCAGGGCTCAAAAAAAGACGCCGGCCAAAGAAACAGATCTGTCCCGGGTTCTTATAGCATAAATGACATCTTCCGTGTCCATTGGCTTAGGGAATCTGAAACAAATCAAGTTCTTCTCATCAATTTTGACTTAAAGTTAGATTTCTCATTTTACCCGTGAATGAAACTGTTATGTCATTTTACTTGCATAGTGGATTCAGTCAGAAGTGATGTTTTCCTTTTTTACGAATTAGATAAATTATCGCAACGAAAGACATTGCATTAAGCGAAACTGCCATCATGAAATATCACCCCAAACAATCAATATAGTAGCATCTTACAAATTAGACAGATGTTTGAGCACATTTCTTTTATCCCCTGAATTCCACGTTATTTAAGACATAATAACTGGGAGTTAGTTTATGGAATCGAAATATATGAGTCCGAGTCTCACTTTTGACATGGATGTTTGCAAACACCTATAAACAGCTTAAGGCAATAGTTCTAGTCTAATTAGCTGTCTAATGTTATAATGCTGACCATAGATTTATAGTCTACCATGGGTTATTTATCCTAACATCTGGTGCAAAATGAAATTCCGATCTTTTCAATACTACGGTTAAAAGCAGATGGAAGCCTTTTCATACTCCACCTATTTTTCTTTTTCATTCTGTTATACTAAACGAATTTAATAATTCGAAGAAACTCCGATCTGGGAATTTTGTAAGAAATTCTTTAATAAAACACTAATGGCTCATTAGACGGTACCTACTGCTTAAAGCCGGTTCTGAATGCTTGTTTGTTGTGTTTGGAACTCAAATTTTTGCAACACCACAGTGAATTAGATCGAGACCTACTGTTTAAAGTGATACAGAACAGCTACAAATATTCATGTCAATATTGAGATTTTCGAACTTGTGGATTCCAGTCCTGAAAAACATCTTCCTACTTATTCGTGCCGAACGCTGGCCGATTGGTTAGGGTGCTGATCGTCGGAACCGGAGTTCGTGGGTTCGAATCCCACTATGGCATGGATGTTCGTAGCCGTTCGGAATCGGCTTTAAGCAGTAGGTCCCGGTCTCATTAGCCCTCGTGTGCAAAACAGTAGACCGTAGCGCTCCAAACCAAACCTACTTATTCGGCCGAAATCAGGTCCCGGTTATAAAGAAATTAAAAAAAAACAAAAAAAAAAACATGCCAAAATTGAATTTCAAACCTGCGGACTTTGGCATGAAAAAACATTGATTTGTCTCTTCAACCATTATATAGGTTGAAAACATGTAATCATAGTATGTTTTACCAACACATCTAAAAATTTATATTTCAGTTATGGGTTTACTTTGCTTTATATTATATTTTCATTAGCTTTGATGTTATTCTTTTGAAACAATACAATGATTGCCAACATAAATATTTTTTTATTTTATTAATATTTTTTATAAAATTACAGTGCTTTAAAATTAATTATATTGTTCTTAGTTTTACTATGTACTATAGAAAATTGCCAGAGACATCGAAAAGCAAATAAGTAGATATCACGCATTCAAACATGCATTGCTTCATCAGTGAATTGTATATCGTACTTCCTTTGTTTAAATATATGCTATGTATTCAAAATTTTCTTATAATTTATGGCATATAAAAATAATTGAAATTTATTCTGAATAAAGTTAGTATATCTATCTATCTATCTATCTATCTATCTATCTATATATATATATATATATATATATATATATATATATATTTACAAATTCCAAAATACAAATTAGTTTCAGTTGAAGTATATCCATTCTTGTCCATGACTGTTTGAGAAGACACTAAGTTCGTTTGTGAAATTTTTAATACAATTTTTATACGAATTTTCTATTTAGTATAACATACGGCGATTATCAGTTAATCCCATCTATAAAAGTAACGTTGGATTGCAAAAGAGAACCAAAATCATCTTTTTCAATCCAACACTGCATTCATTAAAAAACATCTATGTCCTATAAACGACAGGTATTTTTTTTTTGGTTAAAAATAAAGTTTTTTTTTTGGTAAAAAGTAAAGTTCTTGTTTGATTACTAAATCAATTGCAATATCAATTAATGTTGAACGCTTTTTTTTAAATGTTTACCATATTTCGAACAGAGGAAGTATGTAATAACATACCGCTCTCTAAAAATGGGAAACCTACCTATGTTATCATCTCGTTTCAAAAATCTCCGAAGGAAGTACATTAATAAGATGCGAAGAACACAGAAAAAACACATGCGTACAACCTTGCCACGTGTTAAGCCTGCACGCGAGGCTAATACCAAGTTACAGACTAATACCAACACTGTATGAGTTAAAGAGGAGGGAGCTCAGGGGTCATATGTAAGCGAATTCGTGATCAGTTGCTTTGTAAAGAACTCCCCCCCCCCCTACACACACCTTTTCCATCTTTTCTCGATCCCAAATCTCTCAAGTTGCTAGTTGTCTGTTCGTGGTGGTAACCATATTTGGCTGGAGAGTGCTGAGAGAAGAGTAAATAATGGTGCATTACCATCTAGATATTTTTCAAAGATATGAAAATTTCGATATACTTTTATGTTCACCAAGAAGTTTTTATTGCTTAAACAGTTTTAAAATGGGCATTCTTGAAAGCGGGTGGTAAATCTTACTGTGTCTTTTATGGAGTATAATAACATGCGTGCTTATTTTGTTCTGAGATTTAACTCTTACATATATGTAACCTTTTTTTATACATTCTCTCTTATTTTTTTCTTTGTTTGTATACTTCTATATCCAGTATTTTTTTACACCTAAACCTGTCCATCTCGAATTCCATGGAGATGGAAAAAAAATAGAGACAGGCAGGTTTCCGAGATATGGAGGTTTTAAAATTTTATGTTTTATTTCAATGAAGAAAAGTGAAAATTTTTAAGTTATATCTATATATTTAGTAAATAAAAATAAAATAATGTAATTCAGTAATCATGATTCTGAAAACAATAACATGCCATTGAAAAATACAATACAGTTTCATGTCGAACATATTTCGTTTGACGTATAATTCTTTTTATTTTAAGAATGGTGAAGAATCAATCCTAGCCAACGTCCTTTTATAAATCCAGAAACTTTATAAAAGTATCAATTGCCTTCTCCGTATCTTTTGCTGTGAATGTGAGAATCTGTATCCTCCTCTGTTATCCTCCCTTTATTATCAGAATCAACCTGCAATTCCTGGATTATTTCTTCATTTGTTGGAACTCCAGAAGTAGCAAGATAATTGCGCTGATTTATAAATTCGAAAGTAACATCTACTCTAGCGGAACGATGACCAAATACTTAGGGTACTACTGACCTTCGGTACCGGAGATCGTGGGTTTAAATTCCACTGCTGGCATGGATGTTCGTAGTTTTTCGGACTCGGTTTTAAGCAGTAGGTCCCGGTCTCATTAGCCTTTGTGTTGCAGAAAATAGACCGTAACGCTCCAAACCAAAGTCATCTACTCTAAGCATTTTTCTTCCTCCGATCTAATCTTCATCCTATAGTTCAATGCCAGTGTCATCAATTTCACCCCAGTTTTCTTATTCTTGTGGTTTTTGCCCAAATCCAGCTTGTAAAAAATTATTCTTGATTATTTTCAAGTGTAAATCAAGTGTAAGAGCTTCTTCAAATTTGTGAATGACTTCGGATTTCAAAATATAAGGTAAAATATTTGACATAAATAAGAAAAAAAAAGCAAGACAAATCAATCGAGATGTGCTGAGAAATTAAACGAATTCGAGATATGCAGGTTTTGAAAGAGATAGGTTTAACTGTATAACATTACTTAAATTCAGGCTTTCGAGGTTTTACCCGAGCACAAAAATGTAAAAAAGAACAATATGTTTACAAAACTCAAACTCATCTCCCTATGTTGGATCTATTTCAAAAGTACCTATATAACTATCTTAACCTTTGTTTCACTTTGTTGCATATGTGCAGTGTACACAAAAATTGATGTTATTTTTCACAATAAGCTTTAAAAGACTATTTTGCTGATTGTTGCTATCCTGAAACATTGCATTTAACATTTTTGCTTGTAGATCACTATAAAATGGTAATACTAGGTTTAACTTTCGTATCAAAGTTTAAATTATTATGTGATCAGTTGCACATGATTACTATTGAATTAAACTCTGGATTTATTAAAAAAAATTGGTGACACTTGAAGTAGATTTCTCAAAAAGATGGTTCCAAATTCTTTATGTAAAGATAATTTTTGTGATAAGTAATTTACAAAACTTAAAAAAATAAGCATTTTTTTGTTTGTAGATAATGCAGTTTTTTGTTAGTAGATTTTTATCTTTTAAATTGAATTATGAAAATGTTCATACGTTCTATGTTGCTGAAATGTTCTATTCTAATATTTGGAGAAATATTTTTGGGGTTGTTGAGACACAAACGATTTATACATAATCCATTGAATAAAATGTCCTTAAGGACAACTAAATTAACTTTCATTAATAATTTTTTTATTATCATTCGCTTTATCTAAAATGTCGATTGCTTCGCTGAGAAGCTGAATTCCATACCGAGATCATGCTTTTCTATTTGCTGCGTATTTTTTCTTTTCTTCTGTCAGTGCCTGAACTTGCTACTTGAGCTAATTGGATTTCATGCTTTTCAGTCCAAAAGAAGATTTGTTATTGAATTAGTGTGGAACACCTGGGAGATAGTTTAAGGGTGAAGAAACCGGAAAGATGGTTTAAAAAATACAGATTATACTTTTTTTTCTTAATAAAACTATGTAAAGAGTAGCTGTTTTCTAATAGGTGAATTCTTTTTCAGTTTGTCATACCAACTTTAAAAAACCAAAGCTAATTTTCACAAACATATAGCAAAAATGAGTTTGGTATTTTCCTCATCGTAATAGTCATTTAATAACTTCTTTTTAGGATTATTAGCTTTTTCTGTGATAATAATTCGAAATGTTATAAATTCCTGAAAAAGCTATATTTTGACACAAAATTTTGAAATACTAGTTAGTTGTCAAATTCTTTCCAGTAATAATTAAAAATTATTACATTTATTTCAAAATATTTTCTTAGACTTTGTTTGTCTAGTAAACTAAAATATTTGGTTTGAAAATAGGATAAGTGAGGGGTGAGTGAACTTTTAATCTGTTTTCAGGCATTGCGGAGTCAGAGGATCAATTTCTGTACAACATGAGTAGTACAATTCGAATTATTATCTTTTTGAAAGATGTATCATCAGTTGAATCCTAACTGGGTAGCATATTTGTTGTACATTACCTCTTAAAATATTTAAATAACTGCATTTATTCGCTACTCCGTTTATGATAATTTAACTGTACATCCCAATTAACCCCTTCCGGTATGATTTAATAATGAAAAACTGTGCATGAAATAACTATTTAATTTTTATTTGAAAAATTTGTTTCATTTTACAATTCTTACATATTCTTAATTAAAATCCACTTTTTACATAGTGTTAAATAATATCAGAAACAGTAAAATTAAGAAAATATCAAAGCAAAACATTAAAAAGGTATACAGATAATAGTCTTCAAGCTAGTGGTACTTTTCAAAACAAAGTGCAAAGGAATTCTTAATTGTTTACACCGCCAAGTAGTCTCACTTTTAATTTGATTCTTGTAACACACACGGCATTTCTTAGTAGGTTTTCTTTTATTCTGACTCATTAATTTGGCAATGACTTGTACCAATAAATTCTAAGTAAACAATATACAATGGTGACTTGTGATTTTCACAAGTGATAAAAGTGTTGCCAAATTCAGTACACTAGAAATTTTAAACTAAATTAATTATCATATTTAAACAGTAACTTAAATCGCATGACGAGTGTAGCTCGTCATTGTGCGGTATGGAATGAAAAACTAATGACGAGCTAGACTCGTCATTTTACCGGAAGGTGTTAACACGCAATCCCAATCCAAAATTAATTTACTCCTGTATTTTACACTTCCTCTCATTTTCTTCCGTTTGTCCTCTGTACTTGGTTTTCTCCAAACTGTTTGGAGTCCATTTAATTTATGAATATTGAATTTATTTTTCAGAAATTGACAGAAATTATTGAAATATACAGAAATTGATTTCTGCATTTCATATTCTTTTGCAAAATCAAGTCTTCTTGCGATCAATTTATATTTTGTATGCTATTTAGTTTTCTTCGTATATTCCGATTATGGTACCTTTTGTAAGATATAATGAATTACCACAAGATTGCATGATTTGCACACAATTCTTTTTCTGCTACACACTTCAATTTTGGAACACTAATATTAGGATTTTCCATATTTTTCCTTATAATAACTTTACTTTCTTGATCTGGTAATATGCGTTTGAATAAAACGTTTTTCGCATACATTAATTTTAAAACGAAGCACTGCCTTATTTTATTCTTTACGTTATTTACAATAAAATAAACAATGTATAATATATTAATAGGTATTACATTAGATTTAATAGCTTTCAAACATTTTAACTTATACTAAATAAAGCAATAGAAAAGATCAAAATTCATTTGTTATAAATCTATCATCGCAATTTGACTCTTATTGTCAATTTTTACTGCATTGGTATAGGTCTACGATGATCTTTAGTTAACGAGGTTAAAATACACAAAAATCACACGATTTAAAGATCTCTGAAAGAAAACTAATACAAATGTCAAACACAACTTGCAAACTCCTTGAGTTGTGTCCTCCGTCCCGAAGGTTCCGTCATTCGGAGAAATTTCTAAATATATTTGGAATTTCAAAATGCTTCGCTATTGTTTTCTTGTAGCGCCTGAGAAATGATTTGCTCTGGTTACGTGATTGGGAAAACACATGGTACTGAATGTAACAAAATTAAATGATTAATAAATAATTATAGCTATGGTACACAAATTCTTTCGACTAAGCAAAGGATTGTTATAAAGTATATTTGATGTTTATATTGAATAGGTATTTTATATAAGACTTACTGTCAAACTCTTACGGGTATAAAAGTATGTATTATAATTAATTTTGGGAATAAATACACAGCACTGCTGATATGTGGTCTGTGCTCATTTAATACCCCTTTGGGCTGCACCTAAAAACATTTCTATGATTGTTAAAATGTTTTCATTCGTTATCTGTTTAATTTTTGTTTCAACTCATCAAAGTAAAAAGAAGAAAAGATGTCCAAGTGGAGAAAGAAATCTTTTATATATATATATATATATATATATATATATATATATATATATATATATATATATATATATATATATATATTCGTATAAAAATACCATCAATCCTTTGCGCTCCATTAGTCTCTCCGTAAATTATCTTGCGAGGCTTTTTCGATTTCATTCTGATATCTTGTTTGTACGAAAGATAAAACTGTATTCAAGTGTCTGAGTTGAAACGAGCGATCTATTTATTTCCTGTGGTCTGTTCCACCTGCTTCCAAGAATAGGATCCAAAGGTCAAGCTCGGTATGTTACAGCACCACATTTTTGTAGCAGTAACCTGCGTAATGTACAGGTAACCGGCGACTAATTGCAAAGTGTTTCGAAGAACAGGCAGCCGCCCCCAAATCGGAGATATTATGGGATGGATGCAAGCGGAGAAGGTTGCAGCGTGATCCACACATCTCATCGGGCCCTTAACCTTGGTCACCGGAAGACTTACCGGTCTCGCAACTTTTTGGGGTACTTGGTACACCCACCCCCATCTCGGGGGTCAGGGGTCGCGCTCGCTAAGAGAAAAGTATGAATGGGATGCCTGCCTTGCGTACTTTCTGTTTCTTGAGTTTTTGGCGCGCTTTACGTTATTACCTCTCTTTTCTTTATTGTTTGCTTCTTTAGCTGAGATGAGATATCTTACAGGGCTGCCACGTGAAATGGAATATTCTGTGTTTCTCTTTCTTTTTTTAATGAATGACTTAGCTGCAAGAGGATTTTTTTTTTTTTTTTTTTTTTTTTTTTTTTTTTTTTTTTTTTTTTTTTTTTTTAAAACTTTTGTAATTGATGTACAGGGTCGGATTAGACCCTTAGAGGCCCTCAAGATATTTTGAAGACCCCGAGAGTTTGGTGCCGCCACATATATGAAATTGAAAATATAAACAATAATTAATCATGAAACAACGTTTTATGTATCGAAAAAAAAAACATAAAAAGTGGAAAAATAATATTTATTTTTCTTTATTTCAACATTATTTAAATTTGAAGAATTCTCTCATTATTCTTAGTCTTTATACAGATTCTGAAAACTATTTTTATGTAACACATATGTTCTGTACTTAACCGAAATACAACATTCAATGCGCCTTGTTGTATAGTTACTCTTATGGTATATTTTAATATAAAGTAAGGTCGTTCAAACTCTACCACTTCCTGAATTGTCAATAATTTAAATAAAGGGACAAAAACAGTACCTCTGGCGCAGTATGATGTACTTCTGAGTTTATTCTTTTATTATCATCTAGTCATAAATAAAACGCTCGCGTTTCTTCACACACCACTAAAAAGTAAGTTCTTGCTTCTGTCTCTATATTTTCTATATATGTTGAAAGAGTTTATAATAATTAGGTAACTGTTCGGTGCATATTGACTTTTGGATATTCATTCTGTAGTAACTGATAAAAAGCTTTTTGGTTAAAGCAGCTCCTTGGTGCTCTATTCTAATATTAGGAATTTAAATTATTGATCCAGTTATAGATTTAAGTAATACGTGGTACAAGTTACGATGCAAATTTACATAGCTATACCTTCTTCATATTTGTTTTTGCTATATTCATCAAAATTGTATACATTTTTCGCTTTCATAATGAAAATCTGTTTACTTTTTCCTTTGTAGATTTGTGATTAATCTGTGGTTTTCTTTAATACGTACAGAGTTGAAGAACTTTCCCTTAGCTCAAGTGAGAAAAAAATTAACCCTCAGTTGGTCGATTTAAGATCCTTTATGTTATAAATATACAAAAACTAATGTCTTCATTTGGATATGGACTCCCAATATTGATTTTTACGGTTATTTTGTAAAGTTCAGTCTGAATAAATCGGGATTTTTACATTTTTAGAACCTTATTACGAAGTGTTCTCTCCTTTCATTTATGTTGGAGGGTTTTTCCACTTTGCTCTCATGGTCCCCGAGAGAGGCCAGCACTCTCAAATTGTCATGATATTATTGTATATACCTGTATAAATTTTTTTTAATTAATAATGACACCCATATCAAAAACTTGGTTTAGCTTCCCCATATATCCCAGGGGTTAGAATAGGTCCCAGGCTCATTAAACCTTGCGTAACAAAACATTAGTCTGTAGAACTTCAAACTAACTAACCGATAGATCAGGGATCGACAAACTTTCGAGAGAGGAGAACCAAGTTGCAATTGAAAACAAGGTAAGATGTATTAATGAGGCATTTATATGTATACAGGTGCGCACCCAGGACCAAAAAGACTGACCATTGTTTCGGAAAGATATTTTTATATCTAGCAAACAGCTTTTTTTAAATCTTAAGCAAGCTTGTAAGTTAGGTGAAGAGTTGTAATCACCTTTGCAAAGAACCGCATACGGCTCGTGAGTCGCGGTCTGCCAAACTCGCTATAGACCATAATAAATTCGGCTATGAAAAATTTCCGTGCTTATTTTGCTACATGTTTATTTCACCTCTGTTGTTCTTAAGTTCCTAGAGAAGTAGAGATAGTTTTAACAGTAGGAAGAGCCAGGCGTGGAAATCTGTTTTTAGTTCACCCAACACAATTTTAATACAAAATCCTTTCCATACGATTTTATTGTATCATAACAATTGAAAAGTGATTCAATAGTAAAATGAGGCTCCTACTAATCTAATAAAGTAAAATACTATACTATAGAGAAATAATATAAAAATTAAAGTAGTAAGAATTTAATAAAAGGTATTAAAAATGAGATTGGGAATTGTTCCCTGATTTTTTTTTTTTCAAATCAATTTTTTTAAATGGGAACTAACTAGCTATTTTCAGAACCTCTTCCCTCGAAAAAAATTCTAAAAGGAATGAATCCAGTTTTAAACTTATCTGAATATTATTTGCTTTCAGTATGACAGTAAAATCAATAAGTGTAGTAACGATTTAGATATTGGTCCAGCTTATTTACACTTTGTTTTTAAAGAAGAATCATCTGACAGGTGAAGAGAGAAACTTTACGCACCTCACATCATACTACAGTGTTAGCGTTAAAAAAATCTTTGAGAAATAAATGTTTTGCATTTTTCTAAATTGTTTACAAGGAAATTCTAAGACACTATAATGTGTTTAAATCACGAGAATAAAAACATTTTTTATGAACTACAAGTTCATTTTAAACTACAAAACCCATTTAAGGCATTTAGCCATGCAGAAAAATAAATAGCCTTAATACTACGGAAAAAATGGTGAAAACATAATTATTGTTAATTTTAATATTAAACTAAAAACCGTTATCACAATCTTTAGATTTCAGTTCATTATGCTAAACTACTTTACATATCATTAGAGCGATTTCGAGAAAAATAATGAACATTTTAAAATATTATTATAATATACATTAGCTAATAACATTTATTTAGACATAAATATGTTTTCACCGAATTCGAACATTTATCCTTATTTTATGCTTTAAGGAAATGTGTCATAGTAATAATCTTCCTTCTGCACTGAATTTAATTAAATCTTTCCAGTTCTTTAAATGCCTATTAACCCAGCCATTTGGAAGAAGTTGAAAAAGTTCTCATATGTATTCTAGTTAAGTTCTTAGATAAGAACATAATCAAAACATTTTTAAGTGAAGTGTTTTTCTTTCAGATAGGTTTTAAAAATGGTAATAAAGTAATTTTTATGAGAAACAAACCACTTTTCCTAAATTTAATTTCATATACAGCTAAATTAGAGATCACTTAATGGAAGTTTCAGTTATAAAGATTAAATACCCTGTAATACTAAAAAAATTAGTAAAAATGATCACTATATTGTTTTTATTTTCTGTTTATTGTTTTCTATCTAAAAATTCCAAAAAGCAATACTCCAAAAAATTAAAATTTAAATCCCTGATTTCTTCATTGATGAGTTAATTTCCCTTTCTTATAAGTTTCCGAAATATACAGCTTTGCATTCTTACCATGAATACTTTAGTAATAAATGAAATTCAACGTACAAAGTATGACCTTAAATAAGAAACTTTTCTTTGTGTGTCTTAGTTTGGTATTCATTTATTGCTGAACTTTGACAAAAATTTTATCTTCTCGTATTTGGATATTTTAAACTGAGCAAATAATTTAATAACAACTAAATGCTAATTTTACATGTTAACTTTGGTCTGAGCTATTAATTTACGTACAACGGCTCATTGTATTCTGATTTATTCAATTCTACCAAAAATATAAAAATATCCCTTACTTATAAGTTTCCGAAATATACGGCTTTGCATTCTTATCATGAATACTTTAGTAATAATTAAAAGCCAACGTACAAAGTAAGGCCTTAACCCTTAATTTGACAAGTTGTTTATTCAAATATTTTTAATTTTTATTTATGCTATTTTCCCATGACTGTATAGACATTAGGATCTCTGTAAAATAAACAAAAAAATATATATCATTTTCCATTTTTGAGATAATTAATGTCCGCTGTGGCGAACACTGACAATTATGTTATATAGTAGTTATAAATATACATGTCCGGTGTAGCGGACTTAGCTAAATTAAGAGTTAAATAAGAAACTTTTTTCTGTGTGTCTTTGGTTATCATTTATTGCTGAACTATGACAAAAAGTTTTATCTTCTCGTATTTGGATATATTAAACTGAGCAAATCATTTAATAACAACTATATGCTAATTTTACATGTTAACTTTGGTCTGAGCTACTATTTACGTACAAAGTTGATTGTATTCTGATTTATTCAATTCTACCAAAAATATAAAAATTCCCTTTCTTATAAGTTTCCGATATATGCAGATTTGCATTCTTACCATGAATACTTTAGTAATAATTAAAAAGCCAACGTACAAAGTAAGACCTTAAATAAGAAACTTTTCTTTGTGTGTCTTAGTTTGGTTATCATTTATTGCTGAACTTTGACGAAAAGTTTTATCTTCTCGTATTTGGATATCTTAAATCGAGCAAATCATTTAATAACAACTATATGCTAATTTTACATGTTAACTTTGGTCTGAGCTATTAATTTACGTACAACGGTTCATTGTATTCTAATTTATCCAATTCTACCAAAAATATAAAAATTTCCCTTTCTTATAAGTTTCCGAAATATACAGCTTTGTATTCTTACCATGAATACTCTAGTAATAGATTAAGAGCCAACGTACAAAGTAAGATCATAAATAAGAAACTTTTCTCTGCGTGTTTTAGCTTGGTTATCATTTATTGCTGAACTATGACAAAAAGTTTTACCTTCTCATATTTGGATATCTTAAATTGAGCAAATCATTCAATAACAACTGTATGCTAATTTTACATGTTAACTTTGGTCTGAGCTATTAATTTACGTACAACGGCTCATTGTATTCTGATTTATCCAACTCTACCAAAAATATAAAAATATCCCCTTCTTATAAGTTTCCGAAATATACAGCTCTGCATTCTTACCATGAATACTTTCGTAATAAATGAAGCCAACGTACAAAGTATGACTTTAAATAAGAAACTTTTCAGTGTGTGTCTTAGTTTGGTTTTCATTTACTTTTGAACTATGACAAAAAGTTTTACCTTCTCTTATTTGGATATCTTAAATTGAGCAAATCATTCAATAACAACTGTATACTAATTTTACATGTTAACTTTGGTCTGAGCTATTAATTTACGTACAACGGCTCATTGTATTCTGATTTATCCAGTTCTGACAAAAATATAAAAATAAAATGAATTTTCAACTCGATATTATAATTTTTCCTCTAACTTCTTTTCCTTCATTGCGTTAATTTCCATTACTTCTTTCCGACAAGTGTTCCACTGACCTATAGCCTTCCTCAATGCCAGTACCTTGTTTCAGTCATGGTTTCTTAACAACAATTATTGTGAATAAGTATTTTTCAACTGCTTTTTTATATTCTGAACGAGAATATAGACCATACAATTATAAAATAATTTTATTAATATCTGTGACCTAGAATACTGGGCGATCAAGAATACCGAGAAATGAAATCCCAATTCTCCATTGATGAAACTTTAAAACTGATTTTGAAATTCATGAACAGAATAAAATTACATAAAAGGCATTTTTAATTACACTTTATTCAATTCGCAGAAACAACAGATAACTTTTATGGAAATGCTGCATTTAATTACCTACTACTCCTGTTGTTCTTTAAAAGTGAGTTTAATTACGACAAGAGTTATAAATCAAATAGAATACGCTGCAGTAAAATTTTAAAATTCTAATCACGCAAAGAATGAAAGTTTTAAGTGGACAGAAAACTGTAAGTTGATTTTTATTTTTAATATATATATTAGACAGCTAATTAAACATTAAAAAATAATTTTTTCTAGTCTCTATATATTTTTGGTGGGAGGCGATTGGGAATTTTTTTATAAATGACTATTAAAAATAAGTTTAAAAAATGTAAATTTTCCTCGAAATAGTTTCTGTTATTTTTAATGACTACATTCATACACACACACACACACACACACACAGACATATATATATATATATATATATATGTATATATATGTATATATATATGTATATATATGTATATATATGTATATATATATGTATATATATGTATGTATATATATATAATATATATATATATATATATATATATATATATATATATATATATATATATATATATATATATATATATTTATATACGTATATATGTGTGTGTATTATAACTAGAATTACGATAAGGGTTCATTTTGAAATATTTAGTAGCATATACTAATAAAAGTAATATATACAGAAGTTAATTTTCAATAAGTATGTTTAATGACATGAAATCTCTCCATTACTGTATTATGAGATGATTTTTATGCACTTCCATGGTAATTTATGTAGTAAAGAATTCCTCACTGTGATTTTGCTGTAATGTAGCGATGCTATACACGGATAAACATTTCAAATTCATTTTTCAAGTGTATTCAAAATTCAAGTGAAATTCAAATTTCAAGTGTATTTACATATATTTGCACACTAAGGATTGCTCTTGATTCATCACAATCTCCCCGCCTGCCTTAAGGTTAAGATGCCCGAGATACAACTATTCATCCAACAAGTATGCCTAGTGGTCAGCGTGCAGGGCTAGAATCCCGGGATGCTAGGTGTGAGTTTGGAAAACTCAAGAAGTCTGTTCCTTCTGTATCCAAAGAAAGTGTGTGAGCCGAACGATGGCCGATTGGTCAGGGAGTTGATAGTCGGTACCTGAGTTCGTGGGTTCGAATCCCGCTATGGCATGGATGTTAGTAGCCTTTTCGGAGTCGGCTTTAGGTAGTAGGTCCCGGTCTCATTAGTCCTCTTATGCAAAACAGTAGACCGTAGCGCTCCAAACCAAACCAAAGAAAGTGTAGGATAGATCTGTGGGTCTAGATACCCTCTCGCTGAAAGATCGTCAGGTGGGAGAAAGGTACGAAACAAATAGTAACAACCCTGCCTGAGAAGGAACATGAAAGTTGAGGGGATTCTCTAGCGGGGCATCATTAGCACCCGTCAGGGTAGGTGGCTTGTTGTAAGATAATAAGTATAAAAATTTGTGTTCAGTTTAGGCAAATTAGTCAAAGTTTAGGACAGAAGATGAGAAATTCAAGGATACATAGTGCAGATGACTTTTATATAAACTTTGTAACTCTGTCTTTTAAAATAGTACCCGTTAACTTTTTTTACATTTACTCAACAAAAAGCGAGATAATAACATTTATTGTTTTCATTGCAATTAACAAGTTTGCCGCAGGAAATTGACAATATTCTAGAGACAATAAAGAGTTCGTCCAGAATAGTTTTTAAAAGAGCAGGAGGTTAGTCTCACAAACAGAGGAAAATATATTTATCCAATGACTAACACAAGAACACACACACAAAACAAGTATTTAGCTATTTTATAGCAACACGTTAAAGATCCGTTGGCCCTAAAGGATACCTGTGACTTGAAAGGAAAGAATTTCGAAGTTGTGGTAAGTGCGACTACTTAAACTCTTGAGAGATTTTACGTAAAAGGGTTATAATCTTCCAACAGAGTACGCGACAGTTTATCGGATCGCAATCAAACATCTTTTAAACGTCCCTCTTCTCTGGAAGTTGCTATCACCTCTAACCTTTTTTTGTCCTTTGGAGAAATCACCATGAAAAAAATTTCGGCAAAAGAAAGAAATCCGGCTGTAAAGGTCTTGCTTCATTTGCGACATATTCTTGACAGTAATCGACAACGCAGTGTCGAGGGGAGACCAGCCCCCTCTCTGCAGCGACAATTGAGGCTCAGAATCAAGTGATGGATCACTCATCCAACGAGTATACAGTGCTCTCCCCTTGATACTCATGATAGCGTACATGGCGAGCAACATGGCATATGTAAGGGAAGTTTTTGCATTTAATACACTGTTTCACCACAGGGCGTCCAAGAAGTGTTTTCTTGCTTAGTGAAGGGGAACAAGCTTTTTTGCAGTCGTGGGATCTAAATTCTATAGGCTGATAGATATGCTCAAATGTTGTCAGGTCTGCAGAAGTAAATAAAAGCTGTCATAAAAAAGCACCTGTTGAAGTAGCGGGACGCGTGGAAGAATATAAGATTTCAAGAACTGGTACTATGTCAAATCTAATAATATTAACACTTGTTATGATATATATTTGAAACCTTCTCCTTAACCTTCTACCGAGGAGTGATCCTTCGGAGCAGAATATGATGGTACTTTGAGTACTTTAGGTCTCCTAAAGTTTAAGGTACACATTAAATATTTATGTACTCACTAGTTACTCGTAACACACACCAAAACAGTGAAACTCATTAGATTTATCTTAACATAAGCCAATTATTGACTTTAATGTAATTCTGTTTTGTCTTTACTATTTATTCAGATATTTACAGTGATCATTTTTAAAACAATTGGATATAAAATATGCTTATAAATACAGAAAATAAGAATTAATTTGCTAATGGTGAAATGAATTTGATCTAGTACGTCAGCGAAACTTAATACGCAGCAAACGAAAGGATCGGAAGGTATTACACTCAAAATCTAATTTGAGAAAAAAAAAAATAATCCTTATGTACATAAGAAATTTTTTTATACAGAATTCAGTTTACAGTATACAGTTAAGAACATATTATTTGGACTACATCTCAATCTTAGTAATTTTGTTATTAGAACTTCACTCAGACAAATCAACTCTACTTGATTTCATTGGAACAGACACTTTTTTTAATTTCCATGATTTGAAATTCAAACCCTACCAGCATTCCGAAAACTAATGGCAGTAACTTCTTAAAGGTAGACTGATAAATATTAAGAGTTTTATTTTCGGTTTCCTCAGATAAGTTTGCTATTGTCCTGCTATATTGTTTAATAATCTATGTAAAACTCGAGAACAACAGTGGAAGGTAGTTAAAATTATATATTTTCCACTTATAACTCTCATGCCACATTTAGAGTCAAAACTCATTTTAAAACTTTTTCCGAAAATTCTCATCAAATATCTTTTTAATTTCATAAACCTCAACATTTCATTAAACTTGAATTCCAGTTCATCTTAGTGCCAAATCCATGTTTGTAACACTGTTTATGAATGGGCGTAATATCTCGCATCTCCGACGGTAACATGACAAAACATTTTTTGCCTTCTACTCATTTGTCTAGAGTTGTCCCAGCTCCGTGAAAATGGTTTTAAGATACCTCCTGATAATGTATAACGCACAATATAATTTTACCAGTATCTTAAATATGGATAAAGCAGTAGTGCTAAATACTGGCAAAGTAATTAATATTATTGTTTAAACACTTGCGAAGTTGATTTCAAAGACACTAATCGAAGATGAAAATGTAAATATTTTTAAAAGTGAGAGCGATTTTCAAATCACACAAATACGAAGATTACGATACATATTTAAAGAATTATGACACTTACAGTGATCATTTGAATCAAATCTTCAAGGTACAATAACTAAACAAACAGCGTTGTATACATACTTTTTCCTCCTATGTGTTTTAATCGCAACTATGTATTTTTTTTGTGTTCTCGTTATAATGTTATTTATTCTTACACAAATAATCTGAGATACAGTTATTAGAAAGTCTTCTAATATTCATGGAAGACACAATTACTACAAAGAATTAGAACCTTTTCACAACTTTATATATCTTATAGAAATTTTATCGCATTTATTGTAGCCAGGATATTGAAAACATTACAGGCATATTAAAATAACACTCAACAAAACATCACTGGAATTATTTAAACTTAAAAATAAAAAAAACAAAAACCTACAAGCAATTTTTTTCTGACAATGCAATATAGAAATCTCTCAAGAATCTAATAGTTTAGTAAAGAAAATCAAGATTTAATCAAATTTCAACAAACAGTTGCCAACTACTAATTTACCATCAGCTTTCTATCAGAAATATATTTTGTGGATCTTTACCCTTTTTGCAATTGCTAGTGAATAATTTTAACCCTTGCTAATATTAAAGCAATTTATATTCAGGATTAAAAATCAAGAATTAACAGTAAAAACAGTAAGAACAATCGATATTACTAAATGATTAATGCCATTTCATAGTTAATAAACAATGGAAAAGGATTAAAATTACACAGTTTAAAACGTAGCACATTATTTTATTTATAGTTGAATATATATTTCGCCTCATATTAAAGTAAAACAATTATCAGAAATGAAACTGTCTTCTCAATATTTAACAATATATAAGTTTTTAATACTGTAAAATTTTCCACTGGGAACTCAACGGAAGAAAGCATATCTGCAACCTGCAAGAATTTTTGTTTGCTTTCAAATCCTGGAGCTTTACTTTTTTTTCACTCTTTGCATTAAGATTTCACTTCTGATGAATATGTGTATTCATATTTTAAACTTCATCATGCAAAGCAAACTTTCGCAGGACAAAAGTAGTTCCTCTTTCTCATATTTAAACTGTCCTCATCCTTTATTTTCCTAGAGGAAGGACGAAATTCGATGGTAGACAGTACTATGAAGTGTGGGAAATGGTTACCCGAGTCTAGTAAAGGAACATCGCCTGACTCGGATCTGTACATTAACACCCCCTTTTAGGGGTGCATTCTTTATAAAAGGGGTAGGTCAGAAAAACCCTTTATTTCTGAACCCTTCCTTTCTTTATGTAAAATGAATGCTTTGGGATAAAAAAATTGCATACACTATATTGACTCAGACTATGACAAAGTACCTCCGGGTCAGCTCACATGCTTATAGGAAAACTAGGGTTGTCTTCCAAAATATTTAAGTTTTTATAACTTGAAAAGATGACAGATATTTGTTACACTATTCAGGAGATTATGATGTATGAACGACTCGAAACCGTGTTTATTATGATTTATTACTGGGCAATAATCCTAAAAATACGTCACTTAACTTTATTTCTCACGTAATAACTGGTGGAAATTAACCAGAAATTCTGATAGGAGAATCAACGTCAATCAGGAACGCAGTAAACCGGCTCTATAGAAATGGAAATTTTATGCCTTTAGCATATTGTTCGTTATACCTGTCTAAGCATTCAAGTGTGTCCTTTTATATTTGAAACTTGTTTTAATTTTACTAAACTATATTTTCCATGAGTGTTATAACTCTTAAATCCCGAGACTATATTTTGTCAGAACTTTAGATTATTAATTATACTTCAGCATTGGCTACACGTATGTAAATGCATCCTCTTTGGTGGGAACTGGGAGAAGGGGTGGGGACGGGATCTTGCTTCAGTTCCCACAGGATGCGCCACCCATCCCTCAGGAATTAATTCAAAAATTATTGCTTTAAGAAAAGTTACAGCAGAAATTATAGAAAGAATCACAGTGCAGAAACAGAGGTAATTTAAAGAAGACAATTCTGCAGTCTATGCAAAGATAATTCCTAATGGATGAATTTCACATTCTTAGATTTTTGTCTTACCCAAAAAAAGATTTCCTTTGCAAGGACAAGCAATTAAATAACTTCATTTATATTTGAATAATTTTCTATTTATTCTACAATTACTTATTAATGTTAGTAATTAATAATTTAAGATGCTCTTTTAAGCGTTTAAACTTTATTGTCGGCAAACCAACGGCATTTAAATTATTTACTTATTTCTAATTTTAGAAAATTAGACCGCATTTTTTAAAAAAGGAATCAATTATAATTTTATAGGCAATTTGGGATCTACTTCAGCCAACACACAACCATAAGATGCGAATTCAGACTATTGTGAAGGAAATAAATTGTCACTGTTCTTAAAGATAAATCTAATACTCCCGCCATCCTAAAATACGGTAGACATTTGAAAATTATTTTTCTCCGTATATATGGTATATTTATATACAAGGCATTATAATTTCTGTTAAGTATATTAAGTTAATAATGCAGTATATTAAGTTAATAATGCATTATAAAGATTGAAAGTACGATTAAATTTATTTTTAAGTGAAATCTAATCTTGTCTAAGCTTCTTGGAACACACTCAATTCTCTGACAGACTATATGTCGTTACGAAAATCTAATACTCCCGCCATCCTAAAATACGGTAGACATTTGAAAATTATTTTTCTCCGTATGTATGGTACATTTATATACAAGCCATTATAATGTCTGTTACTTATATTAAGTTAATAATGCATTATAAAAATTGAAAATACGATTAAATTTATTTTTAAGTGAGATCTAATCTTGTCTAAGCTTCTTGGGAACACATTCAATTCTCTGATAGACTATATCTCTCTACGAATTTTGCCTAGTTAATCTGGGGAAAATTATAGGAGTATCTTCTTACAGCCAATATAATTGAACATTCATTATGAATTTATTTTATTTGGTACAATTTTGTAATTAATCAATACTTTCATGATAAAGCTGCCTCTTTTAAATTTGGGATACTCAGATTACGTTCAGAAGAAAGGATTTGGAAGGAGCTGTAGAAAACTCTCTTATATTCCAGTTGACATAGAAGTTAAAAACTCAAATCCCAAAATAAAATACAATCTCGTGATTGATTTAAAAAATTTCCACTAGATGAAAAAAAAAACACGATAAAAATAAAAATAAAAATAAAAATAAGCCACACGATTTTTAAAGTATTTAGATCAGTAACTTTTAGATTCAAACGTTTTTAAATTAGACAAAGAAAAATAAACATAATTATACTTAATGTTTATCTATTTGTCTATATACACTTATCGACGTCTGAATATAATTTTAGTAGATACTTTATCCAACTGTGCTATTTCTAGTCTTTTTGTCTGATCTGAGCTTTTTGCATAAATATTTAGCTATAGCTAAAATCTGCTGTGGAAAAGTTCTCCTAGATATCCCAATTTTGCCAAACGTGGTGAAGAAACAACAATAACAATAACGAACAATGTTAGTCACAAGAATTAAAGAAACACAGAAATGCGTCAGTCTTAATATAGACATCACGGCTAGACTATCCTCTTAATTGTATGATCAAAACATATATCCTCTCAAAGTTTCCTTTTCAATTTTTTCGAAAATAATTTATTTCTTCTTTCTAATCTATCTCTTCGCCCATTACTAATGAGATAATGTTACAATCTAAAACAATATTGTGTATAAAGAATGCATCATATATTATGCAAAAAATAAGTGAATTTCATGAAAGGTTAAAGACACTTCGCGACCCAAGTGCTCGTTCTCCAGTGCTGTCTGAAATCGAGCATGTATGAAGGCGGTATCCAAAGCGCACGAGAGCATGCAACTCAAACAAAAGAGAAAGCTGTTGATTGGAGGCTTTCAGCTATTTCGTCCGTACTTTGCATTATAATGGGAATAATGAAATCCCTTAAGCCTTTCCTTATAAGATTTACCTATAATGTATTCGGGAAACGTACAAACTTATCCGTGTTATTGGATTATAACCTATAACATCTTCACTACGAAGCGTGACTGCGATGTTTTGCTCTGAACATCCTCTTCTTAAGGCGGAAAGGGGCGAGCCATTAATCATATCATTATGCAGCTATTGGTCACTTTGCTAAATAGTATGCATAGCGAGTTTTGATAAGAACAACATTGGTGCAAGTAATTTATTTCAGAAGTCTCACTATTGTTTTCGGAGCCACAACGCACTGCGAATGCTAAGAGGACGCTGGGAAAGTTAGGCTAGAAATCCGGGTCGACAAGATGCAGACGGTTATTTCAAGCTATAGGAAACAAATGATGAGCCAATAAAATGCAAATTAAAAAGACCATGCTGGGCTTAAATAAGCATAACGCCGAGTTAAAGAGGGATTAACCACTGCAGTAATGAAATTTTGAATTCAATCTCTGATACACTCTTCAATCTCTGATATTCAAAATAAAGAAAAAAAAACTAGTCAAAATTTACAACAAAATATTTTAAATCAAGGAAGTCTTTGTTTTAAAACGTTTGATTTTATCGTTGCCGCTATCGTGAGAAGATTCTTTATTGTGCGGTAGATAACAGATACTTTCTCTTGATATGCATGGGGTGTCCGTTTAAACAAGCGAACAGGATGAACTTGATACTCCAGACTAATAATTCATAACGAGGTAATTTAGCACCATTTTTCACCAGAGAATTTGTTGTTGAAGCTTACACAGTGTTATCCATGCTTTATTATTAAGACTGTCACCAAATGAAGGCATTATTTAACATGTCGATGATGTAAATGAAACGATAAACATTAATGAAGTATAACTATTGCCGTAATGAAATTTCAAATTCAATCTCTGGTACGCCATTACTCAAACAAGTCAAATTTTATGTTCAAATATTTCAACTCCTATAATTCTTTGTTTTTAAAAAAGTTTAATTTCATCGTTGCCTCCACCGTGAGAAGATTATCCGTTGGGCGGAAAATAACAAATACTTTCGCTTAATATGCATGGTGTGACTATTAAAATAAGTGAACTGGATGAACTTGATATTTCAGGCTAATAATTCATAACGAAGTAATTTGGATCCCTTTTCCCCCTGACGTCAATTGATAAAGCTTACACAGTTATTTATGTTATATAATTAAGGACACCACAAATTTACAACATTCTTTAGCATATTGTTGACATTCAAGAGACGAAATCCATTTAAATTATATTAATAAGTCTCATACATACAAATACATTTGTGTATCTGTGGAAGTGAAAGCATTTACAGTAGTAAAATAATAATTTTTGCACTTCACTTAAAATATAATAAAATAAAATAAAAGATTTAAGCAAATACCAATGTAATATATTAATTTTACATATCATAACTACATAAAAGCAAAAACAAACTATTTTTATATTTTAACAGACAACTATAAAAAATATAATACAGACATAAAAGTTTTCGCAGTATGCTTCGTTAGTATGATGTAATTAATGAAAATTTAGCTATAATATAACTAATTCTCCATTAAATCACCCCCCAAAAAATTCTTTCACCATGTTTTAGAATTGGGATTATATGTTCTGTATCTAAAGCAGTTTTATTTTTGCTCCATATTTTTCGAATATTTGGTGTAAAGAAAATTCGAGAGTTTCTCTCATCAGAAAAAAAATTACTGTTTTCCAAAATTCCAATCC
Organism: Pardosa pseudoannulata; assembly: GCA_032207245.1. Taxonomy (NCBI): domain Eukaryota; kingdom Metazoa; phylum Arthropoda; class Arachnida; order Araneae; family Lycosidae; genus Pardosa; species Pardosa pseudoannulata. Next base: position 98,437,025 of record CM063502.1, read on the forward strand.
TTTATTTCTGTAGGCAAAAGAAATTTACAGGTGTTTCCTGGTTTCTTCACCGATGAATGGCTATATCTATGTGGGTTTTTCTTTTCTTTAAAAAAAATCTGTATTATGACAAACATTTCTTACTGCCTGAAATGCTACTCTAATATATGAAGATGTTAAAAGTTTTCCGCAAACTTTTTAGCTTTACCCATAGGAATTTTTAAAGCTGTTTTTACAACACTTACCCTTGCTGTCATTGTTAATCTGCTGAGTCGAGAATTAGTTTAAGATGCATCCAGTTTCTTAACATTTTCTCATCATGTATCTGACAGTTGTAAATGGTAAGTGTGGGTAAGTGCACATTTTTTTTCATGAAACAAACTTTTCTACATAGAAATTTATTGCTTGATTTAATCCAAAAAATGTTTGTAAAATCTAAAATGTATGCTTAATATAATGTTTCAAGACTGTTCAAAAATTCAAAAAATTTGTCAAATATTAAAAACGGAAGAGTGTACTGAATGATTAATTTGCCAACTATTTTTTCATTTTAGTCTTTAAACTAAAAATGGAACAAGATTTTTGTAAATAATTAAAAATACGAGATTTCTCTAAAAATCCTATATTTCGATCGAAATATTTAACGCCTTTGAATACTCAAAATATTTACAGCAACACATTTGCACTCAATAATAACCAGCAAAATCCCGCAATAAGTTTAATACTTTAGTGAAGTGTTGAAAAAGTGGAATTTAGTTTGGAAAGGCACTCTCTACATTTTCGCTACACTAGCGATAATGAGACCGGGACCCACTGTTTAGAGATCACCAAAACCACGCAATAAATTTAATACTTTAGTGAAGTGTTGAAAAAGTGGAATTTAGTTTGGAAAGGAACTCTCTACATTTTCGCTACACTAGCGATAATGAGACCGGGACCCACTGTTTAGCGATCACCAAAATCACGCAATAAATTAAATACTTTAGTGAAGTGTTGAAAAAGTGGGATTAGGCTTGGAAAGGCTTTGTCTACATTTTCTCTACACGAGTAATAATGAGACCGGGACCCACTGCTTAGCGCAGTTTCTAGATGGATACTTACAACCATTCCAAGAGGAGGATTCGAACCCGTGGGCTCCGGGACGTAAAAGCAACACCGTACTGTGCGGCCCGGCTGTGAAACTTGGAAAAATATTCTTCAATTTCTATGTGAAACAATCAATATCTAAATCTGCAAGTGGTCCGAACTTTTTTTCCTATTTAAGCGAGAAAATATCTAGGGTTTCCCTTTAATTCTACAATTTTATTCCACGCGGCCTTACAATGCATGAATTTGCATATCATATGCAACATATATATCGTCACAGGTATGAATGCATTATTTCGAATAAAAGCATGAAATTTTGAACATGAAAAAGCTTTCAGTTTTTCATAATGAATATCACAAACCACTTTGCTCTGAAATAAATTTTAAGAGAAAATTTTTTAAACCTCTAATGCTGAAATAGTTAAAGAAACTTTTAAACGGAGCAAATCATTTTTAATAAATGGAGTAGGTAAATACAGCTATTCAATTCTAAGTTTAAGCACTGAAATATCAATTAATGGATAGACAAAAAATAAAAACAATATTCTATTCAAACTCCTTTGAAATTAATTATATAAAAAGATTCAAAGGGGAAAAAATGATTTTAAACAGTCGTTTGAAAAAACAGTTCTGTGAAAACGAAACATGTCAAACCCAAACAGCAATCATAGATCGAAAAAAAACAGAAATATTTACTGAAATATCACAATGAACTCAAGGACTGCAGTTAAGCAAAACTGCTACGAATTTAGATACAATTGATGGAAACAGCCATACGAAATCTATAAAAAACAGGAGGCTTACATGATATTTGGAGAACTTATTTAAAACTGATTTTTTACGTTTTATACGTATAGATATTTTGCGTATAGACATTGTGGAGTTGCTTGGAGGTTTTCGTGCAACCTCTTTTTATTGGCTGCACATCACATAAAGCAGGTTTCCAAATATTTAAAAAATACTGTTGAAAACTGAAATGTACGTTGACAACTGCCTGGCAAGTAAAATTCACCAGAACTCAGTTTTTCAACGAGATTAAAAAGAATTAATTGATAACTCGCAACGAGCTGCTTATCTGACGGGTTCAACTTATTTATGCCTAGCGTCCCTTTTTAAAGACAGTTAAAAAATAACTTGCAGAATTTTTATATTTTCTCAGAACGAGTTTTCTTTTTCAGATAAGGTAAATGACAATCCAGTAAACAATTTGCTAAATTTTCGAGTACCTGCTATTATTTATAATTTCGTCATTTGGATTGATACTTTGCGAATTTTCGAGCTTCTACGTAAATTTATTTATTTATTTATTTATTTATTTTTTGGTAGGAACATCGACTGAAATCTTGACAAATAGATTTTTTTCTTATAAAGCTTCCCTTTACAGTACTGTGCTTACTCGTAATATCAAATAAATATCTTATCACGTGTTTTTTCTTTTTTATAAATGGCATCCTATGATGTTTAAAATGACAACTTATGACTAATGAGACAAGTTGCGATATTTGCAGTTGTTTAAACTTCGTATTTGTTTTACTCTCAGCATCATTTCATCAAAAACATTCTTCCTTTCAGGTAACCTTTTGTAAGTATTATTTACAATTTTATACTGCTTATTACTGTTAAGTTATGTTTATGTCTGATCAGTGATGAATAATAGGCCCTCAGTTTCTTTTAAAGTATTATTTATTCAAAGTTCCGCTGCTATGTATGAGGTAAGAAAACGTTCCTTGGTATAAAAGTTTGAAAATCACTGTCACAGATGGCCAAAATTTTGAGAACTAAAATTTTACAATGAAATTGACCATCGGGTGGCAGTTCGAAATAAAGATATTACAAAAGAATATTATTACAAAATGATTGCTATTCGACTTTGTGGGAAACACACGGACGAAATATCCCTTAATAAACAAATTACTAAAAAAGGTATAATTGAAATTTGAATTTTCTTGATTAAAAATAATTAACGCTTCAAGAAAAAGTGAAATCGAATTTAATAGAAACGTCTTTTTCGTTGTAATGGTCTCTTTCCCGTTATATTATATAATAGAGTTTCCGAATACGTACATTAAAGGGCCCAATGGACCGTGATATTATGAATTTATTATTTTTCTAGCTTACGAGAGCATTTTCTACTGATCACTTCACTTCACTTTTCTTTCACGACTTATATTTCTTCTAACTGAAGGTGTGATGTATCAATAATAAGGCTAATCGAAAAAATGTCATAGAAACACAGGTATCATTTTGTGATCTTTCACAGATATGCTGATGCTCCACCAAATAAAAACTGCATTTACTCCTTTATAACGCGCAGGTGTTTTTTCTTATTTTGTTTTTTCCAAATCAAGGTGCGCGTTATACTTGAAATAATATTTACTGCTTCCTGTATATGATATACATGATACACATTTGAGTAAAGACAGGTATTTAAGGAAGAACATAGAAAAAGATAAAATCCTAAATTGAAATATTACTTTCGTCTATATTTTATTACAGTTATACTTCTTTTATAGAAATATGCTAGGAACACTAATTTATTAACATTAAAGCCGAATTTCTGACTTAAGCCACAGTTTCCATTTTATGTCGCATTTTGCACTACTTGCAACTTAAATGCTGCTCTACCTGTTCGCCACCCGTTTGTGGCTACTATACATTGACTTGAAGTCATAAAAACCTACCATATGAATCACCATATGAGATCATATTAGAAAATTTATGACATCAGCTAAAAGTTGGCGTGAGAATTTTTTGAAAAAAAAATAAATAAAACAACTTGAGAATGCGTTTCTTAGAAGAACTCACAAAATCAGTTAATGTAGTTGTGAAATTCTCAATGCTGCATTTTTGGGGGGAACGATTTTACTTTGACCAGTTTATTCCATATTTATCTTAACATGGGCTGCATTGTTTAAATATTGTGTAAAGCTTAAATTGTATAAAATATTTATCAGTAATTTTATTTGCTGATTAAGTAAAAAAGTATCAAAATTTCGTGTTTCACACTTTTGAGATCTCAAATTGAACAGAAAACAATCAGTGTACTAATTTTACTTTGACAGACTCTATGCATAATACACACAGATATACAAGAAATAAAATAAAAAGGGAAAAATCTTATTCAACAGAAGTATTATTGTATCTATATTACAATCTGCTTCTATGAGAGGAGAGCATATTTTGACTTGTCCGACTGTGAGAAGCAATTTTGCTTTATCATTTCCTGAGATGCACCCACCTTCTGGGGCAATTTCTCTTATTTATTGAACTGAAAGCGTCATATGCTCCAGATGAGCTTCGACAGCCGTAATTGTAAAAAAAAAATCAATTCTATGGCCTTTTTTTATTCGATAGAGCTAGTAATTTTAGACCTGAAGCATGATTTAGATTTTATGTCCTGTATTGCACTACTTAAATGTTACAGTATCACTAGATCGCTTTTCTATCTTACCCGTACGTTGTCACAAATCACTTTTCTTACAGAATGAAGAGAATCAAAGGAAGTAAAATCCATCGGATAACACCACATAAGAAAGGAGTGGGGAGTACGAAGTCGTCAGTTTCAGCCTTCACGGTTATTTCATAATTAAAGCCGAAATCCTCCTCTCAACGACTTAAAATGACGAATAGCAAGGGAGAAGGAATTCGTTTAGGATGGAATTCTCTTTAGAATGACATTTAAAGAGCGTTGGAACTTTATTAATTTAGTGTGTGTATCAATTAGTTTACAATCTAAATGACCACTGGTGCTTTATACACAAGATATTTTTCCCATATTTTCGTAAAACATAGGGTGGACGTTATTACAAGAGTCATGATGGTTCCAAAATTTAGAGGAATAAAGGATCTTGATATTTTCCTGAAAGGACTAAATCTATGGAAGGACTAAATTTTGATTTAACGAAAATAGGGGTAAAAGTCGTCATTTTTTGTATTTATGTAAGTAAAAAGAATAATGTTAGGTATTTGCTAGAACATTTTTTTCACCTGATTTGCCACTAATAATTTATTAACTATTTCGATTATAAGCCCCATTAAATCACATAAGTCAACAGCGTGTCTCTTTTTCAAATATTTCCTAAAACACGAAAATTTTTGCATGTCTATATGTGCATATATATATATATATATATATATATATATATATATATATATTATATATATATATATATATATATATATATATATATATATATGTACACAGGAAATAAATTAAAAACATTTAAATACTCATGAAAATGCTAGTTGCAGGCATAGCTATGTAACATCAGGTGGTATGTTATGAGTTGCATGATCAAAATGTCGTTATTGACGTGTCCTTCACATTTAGGAAACAAAGCTTAAGCATAAAAACATCAATCTTATCAGTCTGGAAAATGGTTTTATTTTTTACACCTATTTAGCAGGAGCCATGTTTCCCAATGAAGAAAAACGCAGTGTAAAATGTTTAGAAGTTGAAAACAACACCCAAAGTCCTTTTTCAGAGGAAGTGTATGTAAGTTTAAAACAGTTCATCAAGACTATGATTAGTACGTCTGGGGATTATGCGGCAGAAACCAGATACACCTGTATTACAATTGACAAAAATTTTGAACTTGTACCGATCGATGTTGGTTCAAACACTGCACAGCGAATCGGAGAGGAGGAATATATGCAACTCCAAACCTCTAACTTCTGTAAGGAACACAGCACCAGGTCAGGATTACAGTAATGTCGGAAAAACTTAATTGGTCATACAAAACCTGTAAAAAAGGTCAGAAAATAATACTACACACTTTTTCTTAACAGTAGATTGCCCAAGGCAGTCATTTTGACTGTTATTTAATTTCAATTAGAAACACAAAGCATCCTACCTTGTTTATCACTCATGATACATTAAAGTTAAGCATGAAGAGTTTAACAATTCACTCATCTTCCTTTGTTTGCACAATTTAAGACTGATAATATGGTTATAAGTAATATCATGTGACATATTTTCTGATATATGGAAATTAGTCACCTTGAATTTCTGAAAGGTAAAAAGTCGGTCATACAAACAGTCAGTCATCTGAACATCCTGGTAAATCTAGTTAATCCTGCAAACTTATATTTCTCCTCAAGGAATATAATTTATCATCTATAATGTAAAAAGAAATCGTGCACAGAAAGCTCGAAGTCAGCTAAAGAAACATCATTTCCCTTCTAACGGCTGTTCTATAGCTAGAAAGCCTAGAACTTAAGACTAGTGTTAATTTATCCCGAAGGAAAAGCGAGAGTCTTCTGCAGTCCACTTCACAGGATGTTAAGGCTTGTGTATGCAACGAGTAATAAGTGGTATGATTTGAATTAAGGGCTTCTTAGAAACTGACAACTCACGGTGGACTGATTATTCATGATGCCCCAGAAGAGAATCCTTTCAGTTTTTATCGTCCTCAGGAGGGAGTATTTTTCTCTCTGCTTATATCTAGAGCTGTGTTAGGCATCTTTCTGTTTTGAACCTCGGGATTCTAGCCAGCCAACGCTTAACTCTAGACAACTAGGCCACTCAAGAAGCTTGATAAATCACGACTGATCACTTAGTAGGGCAAGAAGTAGACGATGTCAGGTCATAGAGCAGGGGTCGGCAACCTGTTTGTCCTTAAGGGCGCAATACTAAATTTGAAAATCACCGAGGGCGCATATTTTACAGATAATCAACAGGTATAAATAGGCATAAAAAAACAGATTTTTTATAACTTTATTTTGTTGGTGTCATGCATAATGATACATATAATTCAGTGTGAAACTTGGGTGTCCATATTTTCAGCTAATTTCTTATAATTGGGGATATATTTAGAGTTCCCGGTCCTTAAACAATTATCTAAATGTGAGTCATTAATCTTTGTTCGGTATTTTGATTTCAAATTTTTCATATTTGAGAACAAAGACTCGCAATTGTATGTTGCACAATATGAATAAATTTTTAGCGCACATTTCCTTAAAATAGGATACTTATTTTCATCGACTAAGTTCCAAAACATTTTATCATTACTATGCGCTTTTAAAATAATATCACTTTGCAAGTTTATTATTTCTAATTCTAGGTCTTCGATATTATGAAGCTCGAAATACACTGAAACTAATTCAAGGACATCATCTTCAGTAACATTGAATAGATTTATAAAAAATCTTAGAACGGGTTCTAATGCTGCAAAATCGTCAAATCTAGAAGAAAACTCTTCTATTAGCTTATCTATAATTTCTAAATATGATGTAGCAGTAAAATTTTCGTTATTCAAATTTAAACTCTCAACAGTATATTTTATATTTGGGATATGTGATAATGATATTTTCAATAGATGGGATTTCAACAACACTAACTTGCATTTGAATGCCTTGAACTCAACTGAATACATACTGTATATCGCCGTTTGACAAGAGTAAGTAAATCGCTCTGGCTATCATACATTTACATTAGTTCAGCGAGGGTGCATTAAAAATCGATCGGGGACGCCATGGCGCCCGCGGGCGCCGCGTTGCCTACCCCTGTCATAGAGCCTCCTCAATTTCGATCATCCTCAGAAGGAGGAATTTTTTTTTTTCTCTCGGGATTCTGTTGACTTTTCCTCTCAGATCCACGGATATAGGCTGAGCGTTCTGACCTGTGAAATGTATTGTAGAAGATACTGCTCATTGATGCACCTTTTCTTCGGGAAAAATTAACTGTAGTCTTAACACATTGTGTGCGGATACATTTCGCAGCAGAATTGTACCGGGAGCGGGCGTTTTGAGCGTAAATTTAGTTATTCAGTTAAATCTCAATAGATCGAAAATTATTTAATTTTTAACCAACTTTTCGAATTTTGTATTGAAATATATAAACAAATATATAAATAACAACCATAAGATTTTTGTACACAAAATATATATATTTTTAGTGGATAAATTTATAATAGTATCATAAATATGAAAAATCAAAGAGAAATAATAGCATATACTTTTAATGTTTTCGAATTATGTTATATATAAACATTTTTACATTATAAATAAATGAAAAGAACAATCATAAAACTAATAATGTAAAAACTAGTTTATTTGTCTAAATTTTTCCATAATCTATGTAGTAGACAAGAACATTTGGCTTCGTTTTCCTGCATATACCGTTATTTTTGTTCCCACAAACAAACCATGTTGTTACACCAACCCGTACTACTACGTGACCCGCGCTTAAGTATCAATCGTCAGAAAACGTACTAGTAAGTGTCCTGCGCTCCAGTATCAATCCTCAGAAAGAGTACTAGTACGTGTCCCACATACAAAGTGTTAAGTACTAAGCTTTTTAACTACAGATCAGTCGTTAAAAGAAATATGATGTTTCTATGGCGGCCCTCGAGTTTTGTACACGCGATTTCTTTCAGCATTATGGATGAAGATTCCTTTCTTAAAGTGTAAATAAAATTACAAAATTATTTGGATTTCCCAGGATGTTCTGGTATTGTATTATACAGAGAAAAGTTTCGTTTACTTGCTAATTTCGATCTTGACATCACCAGGATTCTAACTTCAGAACATTATCGATTCTATGAAATCTGTATGTGTATGCGTGCTGAAGTATAATAAAATATTGACTCGATGTATTTAATCCATTTTCGGATGTAAGTATATGTTAATAGAAATAAAAATTTATTTGTGTCGTTATAAGCACAGGCAAAAAATATACAAGAGTTAACAATCCTATTACATATCCTCTTCAGTTACATAATTTTCAGTTGTGTTAATAAAAGAAAGTAACTGGTATAATTTTTATATCAACGGACATATATGAACATACATTTCCGATTATCCGAGATTATTATCACTGAAAGTGTCTGGTATCAAGTATAGACTAACATTTTCAGTTATTTTCGATCTCTGCAATATCATCTGTCAGAGCGATTGCAAGTAGTTAATACAGCGATCACGCCTTGGCATTTCATTTTGCTCGTCGTCTCATTTACGCAGTGACATTATCCCATCAGTTGTATCAGCTCGCGTATTATCGGATTGTCAATCTTAAGATGCCATATTAATGACATTCATTCGTCCATGAAGTATGCATGCGTGTGTTAGGGTCTATAGAGACCGAGATCGCTTTTATGACAGTTTTGATTGTTATCATGAAGGAGAGTCGAGTAACATAGTTAAGTTTTATAGTTTGAATGACAGATAATGATGGGTTTACAAAAATATACATAAAATCGATTTCATCAGCTTTCATTTCACAGTTCACTTTCAAACTGGTAATTTTAATGGGTGGGATTCTCTTTTACTTATTTATAATATTTTTTTTTTTTGTAGAAGATTTTGAGATTATTTACTTTTTGCTTTCTTAATTGATCTTTGCATAACAACTTCTAGAACCTCATGACAAATATTTAGTATATTATCATCAACAGCAATTTATCAACGTTCATGTTTCAGTCAAAGATTATATGCCACCGTAAGTAGGGATTAAGTGGTAATTATTATGTAAATAAATCGGATACCGAATGTGTCAAATAAAAATGAATTAAGAATTATCATCGAATCAAAATTAGATAGTGATTTTATTTTAATTTTGCTTTCGTTATCAGCTATATAAAATACATTTCAATGAATCAAATGTTGGCGTGAAAAGTTACAGTTGAATTCATCAGAGCACTATATCAATTACTAGTATTAGGACGCTGATCTTCGGGACCGGAGTTCTTGGGTTCGAATCTTACTGTGGCATGGTTGTTCGTAGCCATTCGAAATCGGCTTTAAGCAGTAGGTCCTTGTCTCATTAGCACTCGCGTTGCAAAATAGTAGACTGTAGCGCTTGAAACTAAAACAAACCAATTACTAATATATTATTTATCATTCATTTTGGGTTTAAAGTTTTTCAGGAATAGGCCACGTAGCTAATTATTGAGATAAACTTAATGTTATATCTCTAGCCATGTTGGCTGTAGCTATGAATATCACAGAAAAAACAACTAACATAGTCAGTATATTTTGACAAAATATACCATATCTAGCATTTACATTACATTCTTGTTTGCTTTGGAATTAGATAAAAATAATCAAAGAACTTATCAGTGCTTCTAACCCATCTTTCAAAATTCAAGTTTATAATCAAACATTATTCTGTCGACATTTTTATTATTATTTATAATTCCTGTGACGATATACGAGGCATAATTTTTTTAATAAATACTGAATTGAAATTAAATTTTTTATAAATTTTATTTCTATATAAAAGATTGCACTTTTAATCTACTTTTAAACATAATTTCAAAGAATATCAAGGTCCTTGTAATATTGCAGAACCAGCTTTCTCTTAGTCCGTATGGCAGTCCGCACTAGCTAAACGTTTGATTTTCTGCCTCCTAGTCAACATTTTTGGACCCTAGCGTGAGAAACTTGTGGTAATTTAAGTGTTGTACCACAAATCCATGATGAAAACATCTTGAAAGTTCAGAAAACTCTTTTAAGGACAATGAAATCTTAGTTATAATACTCTCCACGCACATTCGAGTGGCTATCGCTAAATGTTCAAACACGCTTTTTTAGAACTGCTTCTCTCAATCTTCCTTCCATTCATTTCACTCACATGCTGTGGAATTCCAGTCTTCATCCCAATTTTTTGCATTTTGGAAGCGAATGACAGAGCGTGTTTTTCAGACGGCAGGATTTTCTATTGGCTGGGACATTTTAAATGCTTACAAATAGACTGAACAGACGGTTATATTCTTCCGAAATGACGTGTGTTGGATCGCCACCAGATGCAGGAACTCAATATGCATTCGCGAAACAGCGATGCACATTGAACAACTCGATTTGAATAATTAAGTTTTAACACTTTCAGGGTGCCTGATTCTTTAATAGTTTTAAACAATGGAAAGTTTAACGTTTAAGATGTGTTCTCTATGTTCAGAAATATTAAAATCTAGAGACGTAGCTAGGGGAGTAGGGTAAAGGGGCATCTGCTTCCAGGCGCAGGATTGAGGGGTGCCAAACTGATGTTATGAAATTTTAGAATGAAATGTTTTTTATTCTTAAATGCACTAAAGAGTAAATAAAAATATTCGTATACGTAGTCCATCAGCATAAGGATAAGTTTTTCGTAAACATTTTCTCTTTTAGAATGAATTTTCGCAGCCCTAAGCAAGAAACTAGATTATAGAGTGAGCACGAGTGCAAAATAGGATATAGAAGTACATAATAATCTATGGACCGTGCTTTGGTTTGACAAATGGACTGTCTTGACTGCTGAAAAAAGTATTAGATGGTGTCATAAAACTTCGGAACGATATATTGTGTGTTGTAAGTTGCATTGTCCATGTGCTGTATTCCAAGTGTTGGAATCTGACTATCCACATAAGTGGTCATTATTACAGTAGTTCTTTACTCCACTAGTCTATTTGTACAAAAGAAAACCATTACTTAAGTGTTCTTGCAATGGCGTAATGAGAGAGTGTAATAGGGGTTTTTAATATCCCGGAAGACTCCGGAGGGGTGCCAAATGGTTTATTTTAGTACATATTTTTCGTGAGAAGGAGACTCCAAAAAGGTATCGTGCTGTTGAAATATCACTGTTGAAATATCTTATGAAAGGTGCCTAATTTTTTGACTGCCAACATCAAAATAGATTTAAATTAATTTCAAAGGATTTCAAAGCAAAATTTGTAGTTACTATGAGAACACGCTGAAAATATATATTTGCCTTTATCACTATTTGCCTTTCCCACAAGTTTCTTCAACCAGCTACTTTAACAGCACATCTGTAATAAGCGGTACTAGAAATTAGTTTTGCCAGCTTTGCCATCAGTTTGAAAAATGTAACTCTAGTTCTTTTTTGTTATATACAAATTTTATACAATAAAATAACTAAACAATATTAATTATGGTATGAAATTTACGATGTTACCAGAAAGGAAATACTTTTCACATCAATTTAAATATAAATGTATTTTGCAATCTGTTCATGTTTTTTATTTTATTCTTATAAACATGCATAATAACCCTTTTTTAATAGACCTTTACACAGGCACACATAGACACATGCCGTATTTACTCTTATATAATGCGCAATTTTTTTTCAAAAAGTTAGGACAAAAACTCGGTACACCTTATACATTGTATAATTCTCACTGCTTCTGATAATCCCACGATATAGATATAATAAAAATTGGTATTTAGGGTAGAAAATAAAAATAAAAAATCTTACTTAAAAGAAGTGCTGCTAAACGTATATTTCATGCTTATTTCGTTTCTTTTATGCCACAATGCATGTACACTAATTATTGACTTTAAATACCGAATTTCAGACATGAAGAATGTTTCCAATTTTCTGCTGCATATTACACTGCTTGAAACTTAAATCCTGCAGTATAACTAGTCCTCCTTATTCACATGTTGTCACAAGACTCTATTCTTACGGTATAATGAGTAAAAAGAGAAATGAGTAAAAAGAGAAATGAAATTCCACGTATAACATCCCAAGAAAGAGGTGGGACGTGTGTGTACAAGGATTTCTATTTAAGTCTCTGCGGTCATTTGGTTTAGTTCAGTTCGGTTTGGAGTGCTAAGGTCTACTGATTTTTTACACAAGAACTAATGAGGCCGGGATCTACTGCTTAAAGGGAATTCCGAATGGCTGCATCCATTCTAGCAATGAGGCTCAAACCTATGAACTTCAGTATCAAAGAGCAGCGCCTTACCTATTCGGCCATCGTTCGGCTATAATACTTGAAGTATTACTTTGAAACTTGCAGTAATTTGATACTGTTGATTAAACACATATTTCTAGACTTCCTGGAATTAATTTATTTTATGCGAAATGGACATTAAGACTTCCTGAAAAATTTCCAAATATCCTCATAAAATTGATCAAACACAAACTAAATATACTAGTAGAGAAAGTTTCCTATCATATACCTTATGAATTATTCCAGTAAGTATAAATAATTACAAAAAACGTGCATTTTTATTTTTCCAGGAAAACAAATTAAGCATGACAGCTACCAAATAGTCATTATTATTAATTTTAAATCATCTGTATTCTGAAAATGTCCATGCTGTTCTTACAATGTCGTTTGTCACTTTTCTTCAGTCCATATGATAGGCAATATCTTACCAGTCAGATTATCTATATGCTTTTCGATTCCTGCTTAAATTTCGTATACAGTTTTTTATGTACATTGTAATAAGAGATGTTGACGGCATCATCAAATAATTGTCTAAGAAACTTCGTTTACTCAGAAAACTTCAACTAACTTAAACATAAGTGTTCAAAATACAAATTTGTGAAAGGCTTCACTGCAATGCGTGTCGAGCTCACTTACCAGAGGTGGAATAAAATTCTCAGGTTGTTTTTTCAACAGCCGTCAGTCCAATGCTTTGCCATTAAGAACACAACTAAGCATTCTGTCATGCCTAAAAAAATACATTCCCTTCTTCAAAGATATTAAAGAAACCTATAATTTACAATTAAGAAACATTTTCAAGGGCATTTATAGTATTTATAAGTAATTAGTTATCCTTCCTGACCATTATCGCTTTACAGAGTTGGATTTTACAATCAAAAGAATCAGCAGTTGGGAGGAACTTAACGATAATTTCGACGAAGCTAAGAAAACTTCACAGTATCCGGAGACTTTATAGGAGTATGAAAATAAACAAATTATATAGAGTGTACCAGATAATTCTCATCCAAAAAAAACAAACCATTTTTTTACCAACCTCATAGAGAACTTTACAATTTTGGAAAATAAAAAATTTTACTGATTCCGTCATAGGACGGGTTTATATGCTAGTTATTAGAAATTAGTTATCCTTCCTGACCATTATCGCTTTACAGAGTTGGATTTTACAATCAAAAGAATCAGCAGCAATTTCATATGATTAGATCGTTAGTTATTTTTCGATGAAAATATGCATCTCACTTTAATTCAATATATATTAAATATTTTTAAAGTCAATTTATACAAAGTTATTTTCACGCATGTATTTTCTTTTCCCTGGTGAACAGGATTTCATTTTCCCAAGAGCACCTTTTGCAAATTGCAACTAAGTTAGACAAGTGATGAAAATTAAAATTTTTTGAAACTCCTCACTGTAATGATATTTGAGTACGGATCTCTCAGATCAGAGGTGTAATGATATTCTCAGGTTGTTTTCTCAACAGCCATCAGTCCAATGATCTGCCATTTAGAACACAGCTAAGCATTCTGTCATATCTGAAAAAAATACCTTCCCTTCTTCAAAGATATTACATAAACCTATAATTTACAATTAAGAAACATTTTCAAGGGCACTTATAATAATTATAAATAATTAGATATCCTTCCTGACCATTATCGCTTTATAGAGTTGGATTTTACGACTATAAGAATCAGCAGCAATTTCACATAATTAGATCGTTAGTTTATTTTTCGATGAAAATATGCATCTCACTTTAATTTAATATATATTAAATATTTTTAAAGTCAATTTATACAAAGTTATTTTCACGCATGTATTTTCTTTTCCCTGGTGAAAAGGATTTCATTTTCCCAAGAGCACCTTTTGCAAATTGCAACTAAGTTAGACAAGTGATGAAAATTAAAATTTTTTGAAACTCCTCACTGTAATGATATTTGAGTACGGATCTCTCAGATCAGAGGTGTAATGATATTCTCAGGTTGTTTTCTCAACAGCCATCAGTCCAATGATCTGCCATTTAGAACACAGCTAAGCATTCTGTCATATCTAAAAAATACCTTCCCTTCTTCAAAGATATTAAATAAACCTATAATTCACAATTAAGAAACATTTTCAAGGACATTTATAGTATAAGTAATTACCTATCCTTCCTGACCATTATCGCTTTATAGAATTAGAGTTTATGACCATTACAATCAGCAGCACTTTCATATGATTAGATCGTTAGTTTATTTTTCGATGAAAATATGCATCTCACTTTAATTTAATATATATTAAATATTTTTAAAGTCAATTTATACAAAGTTATTTTCACGCATGTATTTTCTTTTCCCTGGTGAAAAGGATTTCGTTTTGTCATGAGCACCTTTTCAAATCGCAACTAAGTTAGACAAGTGATGAGAATTAGAATTTTTGAAAGGTTTCGCTGTAATGACATCTGCTTGCCGAGTACTCAGATCAGAGGTGTAATGATATTCTCAGGTTGTTTTCTCAATAGCCATCAGTCCAAAGCTCTGTCTGCCATTTAGAACACAGCTAAGCATTCTATCAATGCTTAGCTAAGCAATGTATGAAAAAAATACCTTCAATTCTTCAAAGATATTAAATAAACGTATAATTTACAATTAAAAAATTTTCAAGGGCATTTATAGTATTTATAAATAATTAGCTGTCCTTCCTGTCCATTATCGCTTTATAGAGTTGGATTTTACGACCATAAGAATCAGCAACAATTTCACATAATTAGATCTTAGTTTATTTTTCGATCCAAATATGCATCTCACTTTAATTCAAGATATATATTCAATATTTTTAAAGTCAATTTCCACAAGGCTATTTTAACATATGTATTTTCTTTTCCCTGGTGAACAGGATTTCGTTTTCTCAGGAGCACCTTTTGCAAATCGCAAGTAAGTTAGACAAGTGATGAAAATTAAAATTTTTGAAAGGCCTCACTGTAATGACATCTGCGTGGCGAGCACTCAGATCAGAGGTGTAATGATATTCTCAGGTTGTTTTTTCAACAGCCATCAGTCCAATGCTCTGCCATTTAGGACACACTTAAGCATTCTGTCATTTCTGAAAACAACCTTCCCTTCTTCGGAGATCAAATGTCTGCCTTTAATGGGCGAAGTTCACAATCTTTTGCTTCCTCCTTTTCACTAAGCATGTTTAATGACAGATCAAATTTAAATCGTAAGCTTCACAAATGAGAGGAAAGATTGGCTGCTATGGCCCGGAGAATCGTGAGAGGCGGCTTAACTGGACATTCTAATGCAAATAAGAAAATATAAACGCAATTGTAAACTGAATGCTTGTAGTCTAAATGTATTTAGCTGATAAAGGGCTGCCAAGTCATAATTGATTAAATGAGTATCTTCTTATGTTACTACAAAAGCAACCTTCAGTCGGCTGCCATACTCATAATTACTTTTTGTTATAATATTGGGCGTGAAATGAAATTCTAGCAAATTATATAGATCTGAAAAGGGAATAAATTATATCTAAAGAAACTATTATTACTTACTGACTTTTATACAGATAAAATTCCTATTTTGTATTAAGAATATTTGAAGTTTCTAAGAGTGCATTTTTATTCGTTAAGGCAAGAAAGTTCCATCTAAACCTTTCTTATAGCCCCAAATTAATACGAAAGCTACAAGATTTATCGTTATGATAAATACTGGTAGTATGTACTGAATGTCAACACTGTCAAGAAATGACATGGTATTAATTATTTAAATAACCTTATAGCATATTTTAACATTATAGCAAAAAGAAAAATAAAATATATATCAGCATTGCATTGCTTATTCAAGCCTTAAATCTTGTTCATGTGTCATGCAAAATCAGATCGAATTGTGATATTGTCTAACACGAACAATCTAAACTCTAAGAAAATCTGAGGAAATATTCTGAAACGAATCTAAGAAAAATATCTGACATTCTGACTCCGACAACGTGTATACCCTTTCTATATGAAATTTTCTAAACTGGTCGCTTGGGATGTATAAAGTTTTATTTGGTTAGCCTCTTACCTCATGGCGTGAGCTGTAGCCCCAGTGGTCAGTTTACAGTAGGGGTTAAAAAAATATTTGAGAAACCCGAGAATTTTCTGGAGCCGTAATGAGGGTTTTGGGCTATAAATTTACTATGGTATCGTTTATGTATCAGGTTACCGAATTCTCGTAGACGCTATATTCCTCAAGGAGCCGTTTTCGGGGGTTTAATACAAAGTATCTACATGTGTCTGCAGATTTATTTTACTTCTTACTTACACACACACACACTCATATATATATATATATATATATATATATATATATATATATATGTGTGTGTGTGTGTGTGTGTGTGTGTAATATTAAAATCCCTTATTTACATATTTTAATATTAATTTAATAACTTCTGTTCATAAATTGCGTTATTGAAGTTTGAGCGGTAATTTTGATTTTTCCCTTCAGACACCCTATAGATTTAATTCAGCCCCTGTCTGTACTTCTTTGACCAATAGTAAACGCGTTCTCTTTAGATATGGTTATTTTTTATCAAGTGATCAAAGGTTTAGAGATTATTCGTAGTCTTTTTTACCTGAGAAATCTCTACTTATAAAGTGTGTGTGCACGATGTTCTAAAGCTTCTTGCCTGTTGTATTTATTTGATCGTCACCAGAAATAAAATGTGTTGTGCTTTTTGATGAATCTCGCTCAGATTACATATATATACACTCTTTAATACCTAGCGTCCTTATTTGAGAAAGTTAAAAAGTAGTTAAAATTTTTATGATTTACTGGAACGATATTTCTTTTTTAGCGAAGATGGAGCTTTAAAAACATTTCCCCAATTTTTAAATATCTGTTATTATTTATAATTTTATCCTTTGCATCGACATTTTAAAAATTTTAAAGACTCAAAAATGAATTTACTTTTTAGTAGATGCACCAATTGAAATCAGGACGAGTAGCTACATAGCTGTTATTAACCCCTTCCGGTATGATTTAATAATGAAAAACTGTGCATGAAATAACCATTTAATTTTTATTTTAAAAACTTGTTTCATTTTACAATTCTTACATATTCTTAATTAAAATCCACTTTTTACATAGTGTTAAATAATATCAGAAACAGTAAAATTAAGAAAATATCAAAGCAAAACATTAATAAGGTATACGGATAATAGTCTTCAAGCTAGTGGTACTTTTCAAAACAAAGTGCAAAGGAATTCTTAATTGTTTACACCGCCAAGTAGTCTCACTTTTAATTTGATTCTTGTAACACACACGGCATTTCTTAGTAGGTTTTCTTTTATTCTGACTCATTAATTTGGCAATGACTTGTACCAAGTAAACAATATGCAATAGTGACTTGTGATTTTCACAAGTGATAAAAGTGTTGCCAAATTCAGTACACTAGAAATTTTAAACTAAATTAATTATCATATTTAACAGTAACTTTAATCGCATGACGAGTGTAGCTCGTCATTGTGCGGTATGGAATGAAAAACTAGTGACGAGCTAGACTCGTCATTTTACCGGAAGGGGTTAAGTTGTTATCGTTATTAAAAAAATAACAGATGAATACAAAAAAAATTTTAAAAATAAAAAATGGAAGATGAATAAGATTTTGCAAATTTTCGCTTGCTAGAATTAAGTTGATATTCCTTTAGCCTTAATGTTTTCTTATTTCCAAATCACTTAGGTAATTAACATTAAATAAATGTTAACTATATGTTTCTGTTGACATTTCGTAAGGTGATCATACTAATAAGGTGAGCCTTAGGGGAGATTTACACCTGGGCCTTGATAGCTGTAGGTTTGCCACTGGGGACAAAATTACAGCTATTAATGATGTGATAAATGCATAAATAATTACATCTTATTCTAGACATTATTTGATTGACACAATTGACAAAAATGACTTTGGATTTTGTATGTGCTATTTACCAGTTACTGTATTCAGTTACTATCCAGCAAAAAGTATATAACTTTTGGTCCATTTGCAGAACAAATAGCGATTCTAGATGCATACTAATGCATATTAGGATAGATTTTCCAATTATAAGAGCTAGATCTTCATAATTAAGAGAATATTCTATTGAATATCCAACTAAGTCCTGATATAAATATTTAATATAAGGAATTCTTAATTGTTTACACCGCCAAGTAGTCTCACTTTTAATTTGATTCTTGTAACACACACGGCATTTCTTAGTAGGTTTTCTTTTATTCTGACTCCTTAATTTGGCAATGACTTGTACCAAGAAATTCTAAGTAAACAATATGCAATAGTGGCTTGTGATTTTCACAAGTGATAAAAGTGTTACCAAATTCAGTACACTAGAAATTTTAAACTAAATTAATTATCATATTTAACAGTAACTTTAATCGCATGACGAGTGTAGCTCGTCATTGTGAGGTATGGAATGAAAAACTAATGACGAGATAGACTCGTCATTTTACTGGAAGGGGTTAAACTTCACTATAAAATTACTGAATTCAACGAAACAAAGTCATATACATATGAAAATCCTTAACCGGCTGTTTTCTTCGTAACCGTTGGCCGTAGACACATACTTCTGGTCACAAATTTTTTTTCAAATATGATAAGCATTCTTTTTATGGTATTTTTAAATTTAAATATTCAATTTTGCGAAAAATACAAAATTTAAATTTTTATATGTTACTCCCGTGTTCTGTCACTGTATTATCATCAATTGAATCTTTTCCCAAGAACAGTAATACAGAAAGTTCCACTTCTCTGTGACAAAAATTCATCAAGATTCCAAAGTTTATGAAAATTTACATTTTTCTTCCCTCCATCTTTGGAAGATTGATTAATTAATTATAAGATACGTTTCTGTAAATCGAGGTCAAAATCAGATTGCTACGTCTCTTTTAAGTACAAAGTGAGGATTATAAAATTATTTTGCTGGAAAATACAATGTATATCCTCTTTGCCGTGAATACATCACCCCGTTCATAATCAGGTAACCTTCCTTTCTTTTACTAGTAAACTAGACCTGATTTCAACTGCAAGATAGTGAACTTAATCTTTTAACCGATCTGCAAAGGAAGAAAAAAGCATTTAAATTTTTGCAAATTCTGAATTTATATAACTTGGTCAATTTTTGTCACAGAGCAACGGAACGTTGTGTGTTACGGTTTTTAGGATGCGTTTCCATTGTTACGAAATACAATGATTGGAAAGAGAGAAATGTATAAAAAACTAGACGTTTCCCAAAACTTAATTTTCAAATTTAAAAATATAATAAAAAAGCTAATTTTATTTGAAACATTTTTTTCAATTGAAAGTATATGTCTACTACAACAGTTGCGAAGGAAAAGGTTGGTTGGGAATTTTACTGCGAAGCCTTTACATAATTTTGCCATTTGGATCGACATTTTAAGAATTTCACGGCCTCATATTTATTGAATTTACTTTTTCATCAGTTACATCAAATGAAATCAGGACGAGTAGCTATATATCTATTATTAAACTTATAGTACTTTATAGTACTGTAGTTTGCATTATAGTACTATACTTAAATACTACAACAAATAATTATGTTATTGGCTTTTTTTTTTTAAATAATTGACATCCTAAGTTGTTTAAAGGTATATTCCGTCCACTAACAAGCCGAACGATGGCTGATTGGTTAGGGTGCTGGCCTTCGGTACCGTAATTTGGGGGTTCGAATGCCACAGTGGCATGGGTGTTCGGAATCGGCTTTAAGCTGTAGGTCCCAGTCTGATTACCCCTCGTGTTGCAAAAAGTAGACTGTAGCACTCCAAACCAAACCAAACCAAACCAAAACGTCCACTAACAAGGGCAGGTCGTGATTTTCGAAGTTTTTTGAATATCAAATTTGCTTTATTCATAGAAATCCAGAATAGGTAAAATTTCAGATTTCCATCAATATATATTTAGTACAACTGATTTCGGTATTGATAGTTTACTTTAAAATACTAACTTTTTTTGTGAACTTAATATTTTCTTACTAAAAGTTAATTGCTTCTTTCACTCTCGAAATTTTTTAAACATTGTGGATATAAAAATACCATAATTTTGAGTTGTATAATATGTTGCCAAAAAAATTATATGTTTCATAAAATCGTTATCATCAAGGGCCTTGAAAAGGAAAATTCCCCTGAAGTCTTGGAAGAGGAAAGGGATATTTTATGCTTGGAATGAAAGCAGATATTTTATGCAAATATTATGCACGAGGACAGAAAAAATATTCCAGCTACGGACCATTAAAACGTGAAACAAGGGGTGACAAGCACAGCCTCTACGATTGTGTTCAAGAAATCGATCTTTTGAGTGCTTTGCATACAAACATTTTGACTAGATTAGTGTATCTAGTGAACGTTTATGAGAACTCAATCAACTCTATGAAATTGGTCAACAAAATATTCACATCATTATATAAACGGGTCATTACACATTTTATTTTATACTTTTCTGCATGCACACATTTTTCATCTGATAGGTTACAAAGTGTACAAAATAGATATGTAACAATCTACTATAAGCACTCTTTCGACCCTGTTGTGATATTTGTTATTCTATAGTCATTCATTCACTTTATGCAACAGTGGTATCATGCCCCATAAAACTCATTTAGAAGCATATAAGCTAGTATAATTTTTATTAGTTAATATGTGATTGCACGCTTATGTACGCTTGATCAACAAACAAAATATTCACATCATTATATAAACGGGTCATGTTTGTATATGTGAGTATCTGTAAATGCTTTGTCATAACCATATTACATATAAAACAATACATAGAAGAGTAGAGAGTTAAATTGAATACATATTGGTCTTAGTAACTATACGGAGTATGAAAAACGAGATTTAAAAACGAATTTTGCAGTTAGGTGTTTCTAGTTTATCAAATTAACCCCTTCCGGTAAAATAACGAGTCTAGCTCGTCATTAGTTTTTCATTCCACACCGCACAATGACGAGCTACACTCGTCATGCGATTAAAGTTACTGTTAAATATGATAATTAATTTAGTTTAAAATTTCTAGTGTACTGAATTTGGCAACACTTTTATCACTTGTGAAAATCACAAGTCACTATTGCATATTGTTTACTTAGAATTTCTTGGTACAAGTCATTGCCAAATTAATGAGTCAGAATAAAAGAAAACCTACTAAGAAATGCCGTGTGTGTTACAAGAATCAAATTAAAAGTGAGACTACTTGGCGGTGTAAACAATTAAGAATTCCTTTGCACTTTGTTTTGAAAAGTACCACTAGCTTGAAAACTATTATCTGTATACCTTATTAATGTTTTGCTTTGATATTTTCTTAATTTTACTGTTTCTGATATTATTTAACACTATGTGAAAAGTGGATTTTAATTAAGAATATGTAAGAATTGTAAAATGAAACAAGTTTTTTAAATAAAAATTAAATGGTTATTTCATGCACAGTTTTCATTATTAAATCATACCGGAAGGTGGTAAACAAGCAAAGTTAAATAGTTTTTATTTTTAAGGTCTCATGACACGTGAACTTGTACATGTTGAAAAGCAACAGATTCAGTTTACCATTCTTTTTCCTATGAAGAATGTGCGAATTTCACAAAGTGATAGGGAAAAACTTTTAACCGATTAAAGGCTTTACAAGCCAAACTGAAACAAAAATTGGTTGAAAATTTATCAATATCACGGAAGAAATCCATGCATTCTTAATTGGGAAAAGGAATCGTAAATTGAATCCGTTGTTTTTTCAATATGTAGAAGTTGCCGTCTAATAAGGCCTTAAAGTGAAGAATTTACGTCCACAAACTAAAATATCGTATGTTCCAAAAATACTACAAGCAACTTAAATAACAAGTTGATCAAAAGAAAGAGTGAGGAAACAGATTACCATGAAGCACCATATAGTTTAGGCTCGTGGAACAGCAAACTTGGGAGTTCTTGTTAGTTCTGTCATTTCGCTAAAGAGTGTGCCATACTTGGGACTTAACACGTATTTTGTAGGTGTGAAAGTTATCTCGAATCAAGATGTTAGTGAGAGGAGATTTAACTGGAAGTCACTTACCCTTTAAATGAGATCTAGAATACAAAAATGGTCCACCTACACGCTATAGTAATAACAAAGTGCCCATCTATTTTGCGGGGTTAATATGGGGCGTATCCTTGGATAATAACATGTTTTTGCATTAGAAAATAAAAAGAAAGCTAATAATCTTTCACGATTGGTTTACGAAAGATTTTGTAAAACTTTAAAGATAATAAATTGCATTTTTATTCATTAAAATATGTCTCACTAGCATTTTTATGAGTAAAAGTTAATTGAAAGTTTTAAAGATTAAAAAACACAGAACTATTCAAATTTACGGCAAAATGTGAAAAATGTTAAGACAATTAATTAGTACAGTATTTTTTAACATTTTTTTTCGTTGACGACACTCTTAAAATATCTTATTATTTGGGGCACATCTAAAAAAATAATATTAAATAAAAACTTATGTAAGGAAATGTAAGATGGAAAATTTTTTTAAGAAACCGTTGAGGACATTTGAAATACCATTTTACAGTAACAAAACCAATGTCTAGTACAATTATAATGTTGATAATATTTATGAATAACGAACTTTTGTTTAGTAATCCACTTTCCGAAAAAAAAAAAAAGATAGATGAGTCTCACTATGTAAATAACTTGGAAGCATTCGAAGGTGTATTCTTTTGTCACTCAAAATCTTGCGAATTTCATTGAAAAGGCTATTTTGTTTTCCTTTACTGCTATTTTCTGAACTTCTCTCTTTTCAGAAAAGTAAAAATCAAGAGTCTTACCTCAACGCCCTTTTATAACAGAACCATGCAATTCTTACTCGAACTAAACACTGAGTAAAAAATGCACGGAGTACTTGCTGATATAAAAAGGCCCCAATTAAAAATTTTGAAGGTAAATGCTTCCTCGGCAAAGTTAAAAGTGTATCTTATAGTGCGTAAAGAAAGTATGACTTTTATTGGCAGGAACAAAGAATAAGCTTGAAATGCTTGAAATATAGAAAAAAAGAGTGAACCCATGATAAATAGAAAACTAAAAACTAATGATTGAATACTAAGTAATTTTAGCTATTTATCCAATATTCATGCAGCACACAGATTATGAATCACCGGTCTCTAGGGTTGAAATCGGGACCGAATGAATCGAACTATCAATAAAAGACTGCACCTCGAGTTAATTTGGTTTGGAGTGCTACAGTTCACTATTTTTCTACTCGAAGGCTAATGAGATCGGAACATATTACTTAAAGGAGATTCCAAAAATCCATGCCATTGTGGGATTCGAATCCCCGAATTTCGGTACAGGGGATCAATGCGCTACCTATTCGACCATCGTTCCTCCGCTTTTCGAGTTAAAAGCAAAACTAATAGAGTAAAAAAAAAGCAAACTTCTATTGGCAAGGTCAACGAAAGAGGATCATGCTTGAAACGCTGACATAGGGAAAGGAGTGATCAAAGAAAACAGCACATGATAAATAGAAAACGTCGTATTTATGATACAATACCAAGTGATTTAAATTAACAAATAATAGTTAGTCTTTGGTGCAATTTTAAACGTTTACAATTAAATTAGTAAAATTTTAAAAATTTTCCGTCGAGCCGGAGTCGAACCAGCGACCTATGGATTTCCGACAAATGCCTCTACAGTCCACCGCTCTGCCAACTGAGCTATCGACGGATCGACGAGAAGCCTTTTATTTTCATATTTTAGGATCACAGTATGTAGGTATTGCGTAATAACCTGGACCAAGCCCTCAAGTTCTGCAGTACATGGGAAACTAACAAACAAAACTATTGATATGATTGATAATTATTTACCAAAAATCATCGCTGCACACTTTCAAACCTCTCACGGTACATAAGTTGTGAATCACAGGTTTAGTGACAAGCTAAATTTAAGAAATATTTCAATCACAAGGAACTTCTACCAAAAGTATTACTTTAGTGTTATCCTTGTACTTAATTTTATGACGTAATACATATGATGGGAATAAAATATTTCATTTTTCAAATATTTATCTTTCCTTCATTCTAAAAATTTAATTTTAGACGCTTTTAATTTTTATCAGTGATAAAAATAAAATAAATGACACCGAAAACGATTTTCTAAATTGAGAGTTTAAAGAAGATGAATTTTAAAAAATTAAATATGTTTGCAAAGTTGTCTAGATCACCCTTTTAGAGTTTTTGAACATTATTATTTTCTCTAATCTTCGTAACATCCTTTTAAAACTCGAGTTTAAAATTGCGACATTTCTAAAGAAAAACCTTTTTTGTGAGTGTGTATAAAATTACAGTTTAGTTTTTTCACCCTACCGAGTTAAATGTAAGTTGCTGAAAAGGAGTTTTAATGCAAATGTTTCAACAAAAACATTAGGTGAACCCATAATGTGCAAAGAACAGGTTCTAAGGGCATCTACTAAAAGAGACATAATAATTATGATGACAAGAACCTTTGACCTAAGGTAAATAACTCAGAAAAGGCCTAATACATGATAACCCTTCATAATAGTATATTATTGTCTCATATAGGAATATTTGTGCATATAGACACATAGCTACAAGCGTAATATTTCTACCAGAAATACAATAGTAAATACAGATACATATTTAAAAACTTACCTTATTTAAGTGATTGGGACTTTATAGTAAGGTAAAAGTTTTTATAATGTTTTAGCATTAATATATTTTATCAAATTTTTAAAATATAAAAGAATTAAAATGCATCCAATTTATAAATATTAATGACTCGAAATTGCTACCTTCTTATTATACTTACTGATGGATATATCAAACTTCTTTTGTGGATAAAATACAGTAAATTTATGAATTTGTCGTCAGAAATATTTTTGAGTAAATATAGAAGTGTACTATAGGCAACCTAAGTATATTTCTGGGGGTTTAAAAAAAAAAAAAAAAAAAAAAAAAAAAAAAAAAAAATCATAATTGTTTCATATTTTATAGGATAGAGATGAAGGATTTTTATTTTATTTTAACACTACGTTCACTATTTTGTAACATGAAGGCTAATAAGGCTGATTCTCTTCTACAAACGAACGGCTATAGACATCTCTGCCATTAGTAGGATTCAAACTCATGCACTATTGAAATTAGTGTATCTATCTTAATCTATTAAAAGTCATCAATATATTTGTCCAACAAATATAAAAAGTTAGGCTATAGATATTCAGTTAATCTATATCATCTTTATTTGATCCTTTTTATTTCGTTATTTAGGTAGAATCATGAACTTGGTTTGTTCGTGCACTGGTATCCGAAGTGTAAAAATCCTTCAGATAAAAATCAAGAGTTAATTAAAATTTGCAAAAAACTTTTAAATTTGCAGAAAGTATTTTTAATTGAAGCTTGATTTATTTTACCTATTTACTTTTACATATTTTTTATTGCATACTAAATTCAAAGACATTTTTTATTCATAGAGTATAATTGACTAATCTTAGTTTAAATAATTAAGTAAAAAGTGCATCCACAATATTCCTCACAGTTTAATTTTCTAAAGTACTACATACTTTAAATTTCCTCATTTTCTAAAAACATACTAAAACACTAGCATATTTATTTTAATGCACTTCGTAACAAAAAAATTTCTTTTTGTCCCACCGATGTCAAATTTCTTTTATTAAAGTAAACTTCCCCTTAAAATGCTACATATCTTATTAACCTTAGGTAAAAATGATAACTTTTAAATGCTTCTCATTTTCATATCTCTGTAGCGTAGGTTTCAAAGCTGAATAATCAAAAACATCTTCGAAGGCGTTTTTAATTATTTTACGTATGTCGCCCTTGAAGCTTATGTGAAAGTTGAAAAACTATATAGATTATTTTAGTTATAAAAAATAAAATAGGACAATCTCAAAATTATTTTCTGGAAATTTATTTTGTGCCAATACAGTTTTAAATCAGTAGCTTTCTTTTTATTTATTCAATTTTTCGAGTATTTAACAATAGATATACGAAACCAGTCAAAATGATTGGTTTTGCAATTGCAATTCATTGTATATTTAAATTGCTGATAAATCTAGTGTTAAATTTTAGGACCAATTCTAAAAAACAAATATTTATTGGTGCTTTAGAGTACGTTGTCAAGGATAGTTATCAATGTCTTGGTGTGTGGCCTGGTTATGATTTGTGGCTTATAGAAATATATTTTTACTTAGAACCATCTTTACTTGTCCCAAATATATATTTACTTAGAATCATCTTTAAGCTAAACTATGTAATTCCAAGTGTCTTTAATTTTTTGTTGCAAAATTTTGCATTTAGTTTGTGCCAATACAGTTCTAAATCAGCAGCTTTCTTTTTATTTATGCAATTTTTCGAGTTGTTTAACACTAGATTTACCAAACCAGTCAAAATGACTGGTTTTGCAACTGCAATTCATTGTATATTTAAATTGCTGATAAATCTAGTGTTAAATTTTAGGGCCAATTATAAAAAACAAATATTTATTGGTGCTTTAGAGTACGTTGTCAAGGATAGTTATCAATGTCTTAATGTGTGGCCTGGTTATGATTTGTGGCTTATAGAAATATATTTTTACTTAGAACCATCTTTACTTGTCCGAAATATATATTTACTTAGAATCATCTTTAAGCTAAGCTATATAATTCCAAGTGTCTTTAATTTTTGTTGCAAAATTTTGCATTTAGTTTGTGCCAATACAGTTCTAAATCAGCATCTTTCTTTTTATTTATGCCATTTTTCGAGTTGTTTAACACTAGATTTACCAAACCAGTCAAAATGACTGGTTTTGCAATTGCAATTGTTTGTATATTTAAATTGCTGGTAAATCTAGTGTTAAATTTTAGGACCAATTCTAAAAAACAAATATTTATTGGTGCTTTAGAGTACGTTGTCAAGGATAGTTATCAATGTCTTAATGTGTGGCCTGGTTATGATTTGTGGCTTATAGAAATATATTTTTACTTAGAACCATCTTTACTTGTCCGAAATATATATTTACTTAGAATCATCTTTAAGCTAAGCTATATAATTCCAAGTGTCTTTAATTTTTGTTGCAAAATTTTGCATTTAGTTTGTGCCAATACAGTTCTAAATCAGCATCTTTCTTTTTATTTATGCCATTTTTCGAGTTGTTTAACACTAGATTTACCAAACCAGTCAAAATGACTGGTTTTGCAATTGCAATTGTTTGTATATTTAAATTGCTGGTAAATCTATTGTTAAATTTTAGGACCAATTCTAAAAAACAAATATTTATTGGTGCTTTAGAGTTCGTTATCAAAGGTAGTAATCAATGTCTTGATGTTTGGACTGGTGATGATTTGTGGCTTATAGAAATGTATTTTTACTTAGAATCACCTTTACTTTTCCAGAATATATTTTTACTTAGAATCATCTTTAAGCTAAACTATATAATTCCAAGTATCTTTAATGTTTTTTTTTTTGTAAAATTTTGCATTTAATTTATGCCAATACATTTCTAAATCAGTACCTTTCTTTTTATTTATGCAATTTTTCGAGTTGTATAACACTAGATTTACCAAACCTGTCAAAATGACTGGTTTTGCAATTGCAATTCATTGTAAATTGCTGGTAAATCTAAGTGTTAAATTTTAAGACCAATTCCAAAAAACAAATATTTATAGGTGCTTTAGAGTTAGTTGTCAAAGGTAGTTATCAATGTCTTGATGTGTGGCCCGGAGATGATTTGTGGATTATAGAAAAAAAAGATCATTCATTTTCATAAATAGCCTTGACTTACTTTGCTAATATTTATGAGTACCCTAAAATGTTTTGTAAAAACACATATTTGAAATTAAGTACATACTAAAATAAGAATATAATAATAATAAACCCTATATGCTCCTTAAGTATTCTTTTATTAAAAATATCGTTCCAACGTATTAACATTTAGCTACTACAGGTGTAGGGCAATAAATTTATTTTTCACTCACAATCCTTTTACTAAGAATACATTACATTTTAGAAAGATGTAACGTTGACTTGAATGTTTTCTTTGCTACTTAGCAATTTCACTTATAATCTAGCCTCGACAACGAACAACGAATTTCAAGAAAGAACTATTAATAACCTTAGTACGCTATCCTTACGTCTCAGAGACGTTTTGTAACTCAAATAATAAATTGTTAATAGGTGATAAAAACTTTAATGTACAGTAAAAAAATTAATTGGGTTTTTTAAACGTATTACTCGTCTTTCTTCAGTTTAAAATAAATATTTTGAAAAGTTATCTTGCAGACGCAACAACAGTGACAGTGTTCGACGAAAACAGGATAGTGTTTTAGGTTTAGTAAAATAATTCTAAAAGATAAATGGAAATGATTCTTTAACCCTTAATCTGACTAGATGTTTTTTCAAATATTTTTTAATTTCTGTTATTTTCCCATGTCTGTATAGACATTAGGATCTCTGTAAAATAAACAAAAAAATATATCGTTTTTCTTTTTTGAGATAATTAATGTCCGCTGTGGCGAACACTGACAATTATGTTACATATTAGTTATAAATATACATGTCCGGTGTAGCGGCCAGACTTAGCCAAATTAAGGGTTAAAAATCGGGAGCAATAATTCAGTCAAAAATACATTTATTATTAATAATCATCTAGCAAACTAACCGAAGAGAAAAATAAATAAGTTTATTAAGCGAAAACGTGGAAGTTCGTTTTTCACCTTCTTTTCATCATTCCGCAGTGTAGGGGAAAAAGTTATGATGTATAAAAATTAAACCCGAACATTCTGAGAAAAACGAATCCTTGAACCTGTTTTCCCGCCAGAACAACAGCGACATGAGATTTGCATGAAAATCAAAACACCTTCCACTTTTACACCCTTTGCAAAAATCGATCTCCTGCGGATTCTTAGAGAAACTCCGGACCCAGCAATGCGTAAAATACAACCCCGGAATCTCACAAAAGCTTATTCCTATCATTCCCTTTATGCCAAGAAATCCATCTTTACAGCCAAGCAACTCATAAAACGGGTCGAATAGTCCAACCTGCATCGTTAAATAGATGAGACTTTAAATTGAGGGGTTGCCACATTTTGGCCTGAAGCGCTCCTCGGGACAATTTTACCTTGAATATCGCAGATGATGCGGCTCAGTGAACAGACAAAAAATAATGAAAAAATTGTCTGAAAAAGAGGGGGTTTTCCCGCAAGACATTGTATATATTTTGTGATATATCTTCCCAATTCAACTTCCATATTCAGTACTATATTTTACTTTAGTATCACAGATATTTTTTTAACAGTTAATAAACATGCACCAATTTACAGATTTTCGTCTAAAACAAAGATTTTAATAAATAAGACTCATATTGTAGTTATGTTATCAGAGTTACTTAGGTGTAACTTTATATTTTGAAAAATGCATAATAAATGCAGTCAGTTACACGTACCAAAATAATAAAGATATAAAAAAATGTTATATAAATTAAAGAAGCATTTTAGTTGCTTCTTCAATCTTTTCTAAATTGATATTAGCAATTTTAGCACAAGTATTCTAGTGAAGAGACAAGGAAATTTGATGCTTTTGCAAAATCAATTACTTCTAAATAAAGTATAAAAGTCTATTGCTATTTTTCTAAAGAACTACACTGGAAAAACTGACACTCCTTCTCGAATATACATGTATTTTAATAATGAGAGCCATCTACTACCGTTTTATTCTGACATAAAAAACTTATTCACTTTATTCTTACATAAATAGTATATAATACTCTTGCTGCTTATATTTAGTTATTCTAATTATTATAAAACCGTGTGTGATATACACATACATAAGGATTAACTTCTTAGAAGGCGGTCAAGTTTCAAGAAAAGGATATTGATGATTTTCTTCTATAAAACCCTATCGAATGGAAAATTTTTATGCCTTCAGCAATTTCTTGTAACTACACAAAAATATCAATGATGGATTTTAAGTAATTTCGGTCATTCATCATACCGCTTACGTTTGATAACCTGATTTATTCCATCTCATTTGAAGTTATAATATAATATCATGCAAATATATCCTCAAATACATGAAACCTTTAATTTTGCTTCTTTGAACACGAAGTATCGAGAACTCTTAAACCAGTTCTGTATGAAATTGATAGATTAGGAAGTCCCCAGTGAATATTTAAAGGTTCAAGCTTTCAAATTATTTGATGATTATAAGTATATTCCTCGTGGCAAATATAACACCAAATGCATATGTACAAAGGTTCTATTGCACCAACACACATTTTTTTTTTTTCGAAAGACTAAGAGAAGTTTAGCAACTTCTCGAGTACTGAATGCTCAACTAATTCATGGGAGAAACTATGCTCGATGAACAGTTTCTTTGAATCTACCCCCGCACGTTTTACAGAATAGTGTAAGAGAAATGCTTTCGGACAATTACCACAATTACCTCCTGATAGGCAACTTCCTAATTCCTGGATGTCACAGTAATATCGATGAGCTGACAAACACTCTTTATAAAGTAACGATACCAATATTATAAACTCTTGAATTAATGATATAATTTAGGAATACATAAATTATATTTTAAAAACAATTATTATATATGTGTGTCCATTTTTTTACATTTTTTATCTCTTATTTAGAGTTTATGGTTCATTTAAATGATACTTTATCTTTAAGTTGATAATTTATTCGATTTATACTTGAAATATAACCCAAAACTATTTATGCGACATAATTTAAAAAAAAAAAATGTTTACGGCTTGAAAACTTTATAAGTTAAAATTAATTATTTTATTAGTATTTTTTTACATTTATATTTTCCATATTCTAATATCTATAGAGGAACACACAAGAAAATATTTTTAAAACATACAATTTATAACATACGACGTTGACTCTGTTTCCTATTTCATATAATCACTAAAGAAGATAATCACAGGTTAGAATTACTTTATAACGATTGCATACCATTACGACAGTTATTTTGTTTGAAAGCAATTTTTAAAACAAAATATTAAAATGAAAATATATATATCTTAAATGTTGTGATCCTAACCACCACACAGGTAGTTGATTAACTCGATCAATTAACCTTTTGTCATTTCTTTTGCAACATAAAATATTAGGAATTCTTCATCCCAATAACAGAAAGGGCGTGTTGATCCTTTTACCTATCT
Organism: Pardosa pseudoannulata; assembly: GCA_032207245.1. Taxonomy (NCBI): domain Eukaryota; kingdom Metazoa; phylum Arthropoda; class Arachnida; order Araneae; family Lycosidae; genus Pardosa; species Pardosa pseudoannulata. The sequence continues at coordinate 98,468,918 of CM063502.1, forward strand.
ACAAATATATTTTATAAAATTGTAAGAAAAATAATTATTCAAAGCAAATACTATTCAAATGAAAATAGAAAGAATTGTTTTAGAAATATCCTTCAATAGTGTAAATTTACTATTCTAGCTTTGGTAATTTAAATATTGTACTAGATGATCGAGATTGCCTTCCTGTTAGTTTGGCTTTCTTTGGTAGTCTTTAATAGCTCAGTAAACTTTTCCTTCCCTGGTTCATTCACATTAATAATACATTAAAGAATATGCCCCTTCCACTTTAAGTCATAAAATATCACGAAGAAATAATTAATTAAAAGCCAGTAATTTCTTCTGAGAAAAATTTCTCTTATTTTCCCTATTCATTACTATTGAGAACTGTTTTCCTATTATTGATTAATACAAAAATATATTGCACAATCTATATTTATAAAAATACATAAGTTCAAACCTATGAGAAACTACTGGGTGTACAAAAATATAATTTAAAACCTAAAATTTAAAGTATAAAATAAATCTAAATATATACCTAATAATCTAAAATTTAAACTTAAATTATATTATAAAAAATATATTGCAAAATCTTTGTTTATAAAAATATATAAGTTCAAACCTATGACAAACCACTGAGTGTTCAAAAATATAATTTAAAACCTAAAATTTAAAGTATAAAATAAATCTAAATCTATACCTAATAATCTAAAATTTAAACTTAAAATAAGTTACATTAAATAAAATATACTGCACAATCTTTGTTTATAAAAATACATAAGTTCAAACCTATGAGAAACCACTAAGTGTACAAAAATATAATTAGAAACCTAAAATTTAAAGTATAAAATAAATCTATATCTATACCTAATAAACTAAAATTTAAACTTAAAATAAGTTATATTATAAAAAATATATTGCACAATCTTTGTTTATAAAAATACATAAGTGCAAACCTATGAGAAGCCATTGGGTGTTCAAAAATATAATTTAAAACCTAAATATTAAAGTGTAAAAATAATCTAAATCTATACCTAATAATCTAAAATTTAAATTTAAAATAAGTTATATTATAAAAAATATATTGCAAAATCCTTGTTTTATAAAAATACATAAGTGCAAACCTATGAGAAACCACTGGGTGTACAAAAATATAATTTAAAACCTAAAATTTAAAGTATAAAATAAATCTATATCTATACCTAATAATCTAAAATTTAAACTTAAAATAAGTTATATTATATAAAATATATTGCATAATCTTTGTTTATAAAAATACATAAGTTCAAACCTATGAGAAACCACTGGGTGTACAAAAATATAATTTAAAGTATAAAATAAATCTAAATCTATACCTAATAATATAAAATTTAAACTAAAATAAGTTATATAAAATGTATTGCACAATCTTTGTTTATAAAAATACATAAGTTCAAACCTATGAGAAACCATTGGTTGTTCAAAAATATAATTTTAAACCTAAAATTTAAAGTATAAAATAAATCTATATCTATACCTAATAATCTAAAATTTAAACTTAAAATAAGTTATATTATATAAAATATATTGCACAATCTTTGTTTATAAAAATACATAAGTTCAAACCTATGACAAACCACTGGGTGTACAAAAATATAATTTAAAACCTAAAATTTAAAGTATAAAATAAATCTAAATCTATACCTAATAAACTAAAATTTAAACTTAAAATAAGTTATATTATAAAAAATATATTGCAAAATCCTTGTTTTATAAAAATACATAAGTGCAAACCTATGAGAAACCACTGCGTGTACAAAAATACAATTTAAAACCTAAAATTCATAGTATAAAATAAATCTAAAGCTATACCTAATAATCTAACATTTAAACTTAAAATAATTTATATTATAAAAAATATATTGCAAAATCCTTGTTTATAAAAATACATAAGTTCAAACTTATGAGAAAGCACTAGGTGTACAAAAATATAATTTGAAACCTAAAATTTAAAGTATAAAATAAATCTAAATCTATACCTAATAATCTAAAATTTAAACTTAAAATAAGTTATATTAATTAATTGCATTATTTAAATTTATAATAATAATAATAATATTCATTATAACATAATTAAAGTTTTATTTTAAATATTTGAAAATTATGGCAGTTATTAACTTATAAATTAATCATTCGTTAAATCTAAAACTGAGTATTAGGCGAAACCATTATGGCCAAACCATTGGGTGTACAAAATATAATTTAAAACTTAAAATTTAAAGCTTAAAATAAATTTTAATCTATAATTAATAATCTAAAATTCAAACCTAAAATAAGTTATATCAATTAATTGCATTATTTAAATCTATAATAATAATATTATTATTAATTATAACATAATTAAAGTTTTATTTTAGAAATTTAACAATTATGGCCATTATTAACTCATTAATTAATCATTCGTTAAATCTAAAACTGAGTGTTAGGCGAAACCGCAATTTGGCGATTTCTTTTCTTCCAAAATTCTGTGCGCCAAAGCCGCACGGGTTCGATTTCGGAACCTGCGAACGGTTCTTTCTTATTCATGGTGCTTAAGCAAACATCCTAAAAAAATCCCTCCACTATTTAAGGGTGATTTCGCGGTAGTCCCTTTAAGAAGTGACCGCATTTCGCCAGTTTTTCCGCTTCGCCAATATATTCATGAGTTTTCCCCCTCTCACCCCCCAGCTTGAATGGAAGAGGCTGAATCGTGTCATCCATCTAAGTAAACAAAAGTGCACAATACCGTGACATTTGCTTCCTGCCCAATCGGGTGAAAGTATGGAGCCTTTACTATTTTCATTTCCGACTTTTTTGCAGCATTTTATGGCGGTTTTTTTTTTCTTCGTGCACCGGTAACAATTTCTCCCTCTATGTATTTAGAGCAAACATATTCGCAATAGGGGGTGAAGAATTATGAATATTGAGGAGGAAACAAGTCATAATTATTTTTGTGCTTGCAAATAATAGGAAGGATATTTGTTGCGAGCTTCGGATTTTCGGATATTTTCCGACTGTTCTTCTATCATATGTAGAATTTGAAACTTTCCAGCTAATTCTAGAAAGATTATGAAGTTTAGTACATAGAATTTTTCTCGGGCTAAGTGGAACTGCACTAAGTCAAATTCCATTCATTAACCCTTTCACTAACGTATTTATATAAAAATCGAAGAACAAAAATATATTTAAGAGTTGTTATACCTAATAGGTGAAAGTATGCAGACATATATTTAAATATGTTTGCAGCATGTCTTGGTGTTTTTTCTTTTGTGCACCGATAAAAGTTTCTCCCTCTCAGCATTCAAAGTAAACATATTCGCAACAGGGGAAGAATAATTATGAATATTGAGGAGGATATAACTCATTATTTGTTGCATGCAAATAATATGAAGAATATTTATTTCGAGCCCTGATTTTCCTATATTTTCCAACTGTTGCTATAAAATTTGAAATATGCCTAAGTACTTGGAAAGATGGTGAAATTCAATAGATAGGATTTCTTTGAAGACACTTAAAATTGTCCAAACTTTTCGTCCATTAGCCCTCTCAATCTCTTGTACAAGAATCAGAGAAAAAAAATTGGGAATTCATATACTTATAATGGTGTTCTAGAATATGTAAGATGATATGGTTTCTTTAATATGATCGTATTAATTAAAGTTTAAGTTATAGTCTCATAAGACGCTTGGATTGCTGAGGTGGTAGGCTGCAACTAAATGTACATGTAGAAAAATTAAACAAAAGAGATATGCCTATACAGGATAAATTTTACATTTATATTAGCATTTTATTTCTATATAAGTAGTATTTTAAAATGTTAGAAGTAAAGAGACAAACAATATTTTTTTCTGTATTAATGTCTTCAACAAATCTGAGACATCAACTTTTCAGTCCTGTGCTACCAACTACTATCGAGAACGAAACGAAAATGGAAGCTACATAATGAATGGAAATGGAAGCTATGTGAGGTTTAGATGTATAAGAAATGTCGCTGAAGATAAAACTTTTGTAGAAAAAATTTTTAAACTATTTTTTTTACTTAAATTAGGAGCCTTATAAGACGTTTAAACATTTACTGAGATGAAAGTTACTTCCCAAAAAATCGAAATATTCCTTAAAAACCAAAAGAGATAAAATTTACTATCGGGTGGTGACCAAAGAATTGTTTCTATCCTCCCAATAAAACGGGTACGAAACTGAAGACCCCCATAGCTGTCTCAAATAAATTTTGGTTGCAATTTAATGAAAGCGTTCACGTTTTTACAACATGGGAGCTAAAGAGACAAGGACCTACCGTTTAAAGCCGATTCCGAACATATATGCTACAGTGGGATTCGAACACCCACTAACACCGGTACCGAAGATCAAAGTCCTACCCATCCGGCCATCGTTCTGCCAAAGTGCTCACGAAAGCATCAATAATTAGAACAAAAGTGAGAAATATATCTTGTGCAATACAATTACTTGCATGTTGTTCGGACCCAATATCAGTCATTAACATAAAGAGGCATAGCACCTTTCGAAACTCAAAATGTTCATTATAGCATAAATAATTTTCATAACTTTTTCGATGTGATCAATTTAGCATGAATTTGCTTACAAGTTGTTTTATAACAATTAAACATAGTACTCAAATTATTTAGTTTGTCATTTCAAGTAGTATTTTTTTTTAAATAACAAGAAAATGCACACCAAATGAAAAAACTGGAATTCACTTACCCACAAAATAACTTTTGAGATATGCTTATTAGAGACTAAATTTTTAGATTAAATTGAAGATAAATACCTTTTTCATTCTGTAAACCTAAAATTTCAAAGGCATCTAACATTTTAATGTTCTAAATTTAAACTGAAATTGTTAAACTTAAATTGAGTTTCAGTAACTTAAATAATGTCGAAATTTAAAACGAGTACCCATATTTATTTAAATATGTATTAGGAGTGTCTGGTATCCATTTTATAAAAATCTATGAAAAATTAAGTAGCAAGAAATATTTTAAATACTATCAAATAATTTCATTGATATGAATTACTGAAATTAAAATGGATTTCAAAAATAATTTTTAATGTGATTAGTTCATTTATACTTCAATTTATTAATGTGCAGAATTTCATAACTTTAAGTTTAAAATTTATGAAAACATTTTGTAATGGCCACCATTTCCTTACATACTCATACATTATGCATAAGTATATTGTATAAACTTCTTTCATTATTTTCTATATGAAATCAATTTTTATACATCAAAGTATGAGTTTAAGTCTTTTATCCCTCTGCTGTTATAATGCTGCCACTGCCCTCGTGTTAAAAAAAAAGTACCAACTCCATTTTGTCCTTTAAAAACCTGTGAAATTCGGAAAATTTAAATATTGCCATCCATTAATGCATATATGTCAAGATGCTGTAACCCAGAAATAAGCGATTGCTTTCGCAGTCAGAGAGCGACTTCAGTCCCCAGACGCAAAACTGACTCAGACTTACAAAAGGGGGTTGACTAAAAAAGGCCAACTACAATATGATCTACGCACGATTGGCTCTATAAAATGGCCGTCCAGCCTCCTTTTTAGATACCTCTGCTATAAACACGGACATGGCCGCTTCCCCTTTCTGCCGAATCCACTTCCCACCGATGATCATCGATCATCATATAGAGAGGTGACATAAAAAAATACTTATGGGGGGTTCAGAGAGAGACCCACGGTTCGCGTGACCCCCTTTTCGGAGACAGTCTGCGAAAAAGTCCCCAGCCAAGTTCATCTACTGGGGATATTAAACCCTATTCTGCGGCTTTAAAGGGTGTTCATGAAGTGTTTTGTCAAGAAAATCGAAAAATATAGAGGCGAATAAAAACTGCATGAGTTGGAAGCTGACACGAAAAGAGCATGCCGCTTCAAATCTGACTGCCGAAAAGACGCGGCAGGAAAACACGAATATTGCCATACTTTACATAGCGGGCTACATGGTATAGACGGTTTATAAGCCATCAATTGTTTTAACTAAAATAACCCCACCAAAAGTCGAATGCTAGGGAAAAGTCGAAAATATTAAAGCTGTCACAAAGGTTTTGCTTTTTTTAAAATTCAATGGATGGAATAGAAAGTTGAGATAATGTATAGACGTTGCAAAATAAGATGAACAAAGAAATTAGTACTGTAAAGGGTGTTCATAAAGCGTTTTTTTTTTTTTAATCTAAAAACGAAAACCATGACACTGAAAGGGCATGCCGCTTCAAATTTGACTTCCGAATGAGGCAGCAAGAAAACACAAAGGAGATTAACACACACCTTACACAGCGAAGCTACACTGTACAGATGTTTGAAAAACCTCAATATTTTAAATTAAATAACCACACCAACGATTAAATCCTAATGAAAAGTTCAAAACATTACAGTTCTCATATATATTGTGCTTTCTTATATTCAGTTGATGAAATAGAGCGTTGAGAAAACGTCTGGGCATTGCAAAATGAACATAGGAATGAGTTCTTTCAAGGGTGTTCCTGAACAAGAAAATCTAAAAATGTATTAGCGAATAAAGTGTGTTGGAAGCTGAAACGAAAAGTGCATGCCGCTTCAAATCTGACTGCCAAAAAGACGAGGCAGGGAAACACGAACATTGCCATACTTTACACAGCGAGGCTACACGGTATAGACGTTTTATAAAGCATCAGTTGTTTTAACTAAATAACCCCACTAAAAGGCGAATGCTAGTGAAAAGTCGAAAATATTAAAGCTGTCACAAAGGTTTTGCTTTTTAGATTCAATGGATGGAATAGAAAGTTGAAAAAACGTCTAGATGTTGCAAAATAAGATGAACAAAGAATTTAGTACTTTAAAGGGTGTTCATAAAGCGTTTATTAAAAAAAATTTAAATATAATAGCGAATAAATACTAAAGATTTGAAACTGACACCGAAAGGGCATGCCGCTTCAAATTTGACTTCTGAATGATGTAGTAAGAAAACGTGAAGGAGATTAACACACCCCTTACACAGCGAAGCTATACCTTACAGGTGTTAGAAGCCCCCAATTTTTTAAATTAAATAATCACAAAAATAAATGCTAATGAAGAGTTCAAAACATTACAGTTCTCTTATAAATTGTGCTTCTTTAAATTCAATTCATGAAATAAAGCGTTGAGAAAAGTCTGGGCATTGCAAAATGAACAAAAAAAATGAGTTCTTTCAAGGGTATTCCTGAACAAGAAAATCTATAAATATATTAACGAATACTGCTGGAAGCTGACACGAAAAGTGCATGCCGCTTTAAATGCGACTTCCGAAATTACGCTTGGGGAAAACATGAAGCAGATTACCATTCCCATTTCATAGTATCCATAAAGTACCAACATTATAAAACCACCAATTTTTTTAATTAAATTATCATATTAACAATAAATGCTCATGAAAAGTTGCAAGTATTACAGCTCCCACAAAGACTGAGCTTCATTATAAATTCATTGGATGAAATAGAGCGTTGAGGAAACGTCTGAACATTGCAAAATAAAATGAACATGAGAATGAGTACTTTAAAAAGTGTTCATGTAGTATTTTTTTTTTCAAGAAAAATTTAAAAATATAGTAGCCAATAAAAAATGGAATTGGAAGCTGACGCGAAATAGCAAACAGCTGCAATCTGACTGCTAAATATATGCCGTACGAAAACAAAGGAGATTACTAGATATTACACGGTCTGTACGGTATACACGTTATAAAGTCATCTGTTTTTAAATTAAATAAATACACCAACCGTGAAAAAACTAATGAAAAATTGAAAATATTTAAGCTGTCACAATGATTCTACAATTTTTTTTAAACTCAATAAGAAATATGAAGGTAGATAAAGAATAAGAAGAGCAACCCCCTATTTTTTCTCGGTTATGCATTACTTACACCACTGACAAACTATCACGGAAGTGCAGGCTCATCACCTCAGTGATGATTAGATGAAGTGTTAGGTCAGATTTCGAGGTTAAACTATGAACAAAGAGAATAATATTTCAGGATTATTTTGCCATGTTTCGTGTAGAGCATTGTTTCAAATAACAGAGTGGAACACACGATTAAATCCTTTAAAATATTATTCATTTCCTAGAGAGATGGAAGAGATGCATTTATTCCAAATTAAATACATTCGCGTCACCTATATAAAATAAAAAATAATACAACAGGTTTTATATAAAAATTACTATATTTTATATTATAAATGAATTGTTATAAAGATCAGACTGTTTTAAATAAGCAAATTTGTAGTATAAAAATTTGTAGTTTGTTGTATTAGACACTTGAGAACGAAAGTTATGAACAATTGAGTTTTCATTAAATTGAATTATATTAATAAAATCGTGAATTAGATATTATTATTGTGATTTTTTTTCTTTTATACATTAAACTGGTTTATTTATAAAAAGATATTTTACCTACGAAATGAAACCGAAACAGTATCGAGTTTTTCTAAAACATACGAAACTTTGTCAAAATTAGTTGGTTAAAAAATTAAGTAATTTTCGGTCTGTTGAGATTTAACTGAATAACTAAATTTACACGCAAAGCGCCCACTCCCGATACAATTCCACTGCGAAATGTACCCGCTCAGAATGTGTTAACATACAAACATATTATATAATTAAAACAAGTACGTTGATCTTAACTCAATGAAAAGAGTAATAAATATCAAAATCTGTTTACGTATGCAAACTGAAAAGCGACGTTTCTAAATCAGTTCCAGAGTACATTAAATGATAATACAACACCCTAATGGTTTACTTTAAAGTTCAGAAGCTTACATTGAAAACATCAGGCAACAACTACAGAAAGAAAACACACACTAAAAGCTTGAGCATCTCACGACTCTAAAGAGATTAACAGAATTACTTCTTATATATTTGTGACACTTATGTATACGGGACAAACAACTACTAAAGGGATCGGTTTTGCTTTTTTCGAAGTTATATCTTATCACTGGCGCCGAACTCACCTGAAGATTCGGGACTTTTATCTAAGATGTGCAACATTTTTCTTCCTACAGGTATATCGTATAGTAAGTAGAGTTTACTTACTATACGATATATGGGTAGACCGAAAGAAGGGGGAAATGCGTTAGGTGTTAGGAAAAATAAAAGTACATTTTACCAGGGCTTCGAACCGTAATTTTTTTTGTTCCGGTTTTCGTTCCGGTTCAACTAAAAAAGTAATATCGGTTCAGTTCCGGTTTTCGCTCCGCCAAAAATAACGGTTTTCGGTTCAGTTCCGGTTTTCGCTCCGCCAAAAATAACTGTTTTCGTTTCAGTTCCAAATGAATAATTTCATTTTATGTATATTCTTATTTGTACTAAAAATATAATTCTATCATAAACAAAAAATGTAATTATATCAAAATTTAGAAGATTTTATTCTTTTTTTAATTGGTACACTATGTGAATTGATACAAACAGCAGGTACGATAAGAGCGGTGAGCAGAGGACGGCGAGCATTGGCATTGTTATCCATTATCAAAATCGCATTTGACAACTAGGTTCATGATTACCCACATTCGTCGTTTGACTCTCACATCGTGCACTTGGCCTTGCAATAATTATGTAAAAAATATATTATTTATTTAACATATGAAAATTGCCTCTAATTATTAATATATCTTCTAACGTGGTTTCACTGAGATTACTTCTGTTGCCTCGGAGAATAAATTTCAAACCTGAAAACGCTCTTTCAACACTAACTTGTGTAGCTGGAGCTGCCAAAACCACCATTGCAATCTTATACAAGTGCGGATATGTAATTATAAAGTTGACGTTAAATTAGAAAATATTGATAAGTTGGTAACAGTAACAAAAGGACTGAAAGATATATCGAACCGAAATAAACTGATATTTTTTTCGGTTCAGTTCCGGTTTTCGTTCCGACCAAAATAACGGTTTTTTCCGGTTTTCGGTTTTCGGTTCAGTTCCGGTTCGAAGCCCTGCATTTTACTTGACCGCTTAATTTCCCACGTCAAGTGAGCTGTCTTATTCAAGTCATGTTTTATTTTCTGAAAAATAGTTCTGCCTATTTTTTTTCCCTTTCTAACTAGACACAGTTGAAGTAAGTGAGTATTTTCCTTTTGCTTTCCGCGATTTTCTTACAAAAAAATTTGAATCGAAGTGGAGCACGTGCTATATAAAATCCCTGAAAAAAATAATAATAGCTTAAGTTATCTGTCCGTGTGTCCTCGAATTTATGAAGCTGCTGGACCTGGAATGGATAGAGGCATCCATATTGGATTCCTCATCAGTTAGGATTAGCAAAATTCAAAGCGAGTAAAATTTATCTTCTCCTAAACTATTCTAAAATAAATTCTAAAATAAATTGGTATAATTATGCTTCATATCACAGCAAAAAATACTGCCGTCTTTAAAACGTTCGAAATCCACCCTTTCTCCCTTTTTCGAAAGTTTAATGCCATTATTTTAAGCCTTATTTTCCTTGGTTAAGAGCAGGTGATTAGATTTATCACATAATAAATAGGTAAAAACAACATTTTTTTCTAGCATTATGACGTCATTTTTTTAACCATCTCATTTAATCATTTCTTATTTTAAATTATTTAAATATCATCTGCATTATTTTCATACGTTTTATCACTGAACTTAGATATTACGTAAATAATTTTATTTTATATTTGGCTTAAGTAATAGATTAGGTACATATGTGATAATTTTAAATTTAATCATAGATTATTTTTTGTTGGAAGATAATTCTCAGCCAAAAAAGAAACCCTTTTTTTTACCTGCCTCATAGGGTACTTTACAATTCTGGAAAATTAAAAATTTTACTGATTCCGTCATATGACGGGCTATATGATAGTTTTAAAAATATTTTGTTACAACATTAAAATGTATATTTTACAGGTTTTTCCAGACTTTTACGGAAGCCATAAAAATTCCGTGAATTATACCACCTAGAAACTTTTTTCATTATATTTCTGTTAGAAATATCTAAGGAATTACTAAATTTACTTCATTGAATTCTAGCAATCTTGAAGCTTTAAGTTATATTACTTTCTGCAGACTAATAAATAATTAAAATGAGGCACAAACAACTTAATTGCTGTCTGAAATAAATATTTTTTAAAAAGTAATTATTCCGAAATGTGTATCTAACATAGGTCGTAATTTAAGCCTATAAATAAAAAGACGCATAATCAAAGTTTCAGTAAACAACTTCGATTGCTTCAAGTTTAATGTAAATTCTTTTAAAATTTTTTAATTTTTTATACAGATAGTACTCAGGACTAGTTCTCGGGTATTGTCCACTCCTTATCATAATGAATTCCTAGTAGGTTTCTAACTTAATCTAGTGCATAGATCCTTTCTGTTATGTTTATATGAATGCTCCATGTATTACATACGCATAAAAATAAAAATATATATTCATCAAACACCTAATTTTCTTTTATTAACACATTGTGTGATGGTACATTTCGCAGCAGAATTGTACCGGGAGCGGGCGTTTTGCGCGTAAATTTAGTTATTCAGTTAAATCTCAATAGATTGAAAATTATTTAATTTTTTAAACAACTTTTCGTATTTTATATTGAAATATATAAACAAATATATAAATAGACAAATAAACAAATATATATATATATATAATATATAAATATACATTTTTGAAAGGATAAATAAAAAGTTAATTTTAAATCTAAATTGAATTTTTTAATCAACCTTCCCGTTCTGTGGTTCAGCATCGACTGACGTAAAGACTTGTTTTTATTTGTCTAATTTTTTTCCAGAATCTATGTAGTAGACAAGAACATTTGGCTTAGTTTTAATGTATATACCGTTATTTTTGTACCCACAAACAAACCGTTTTGTCACACTAACCCGTACTGATAAGTGACCATCGCTCAATTATCAATCGTCAGAAAACGTACTAGTAAGTGTCCCGCATACAGTGTGTTAAGACGAATATGTATATGCTATCAGAAGTGATAAATTGGCAGAACGATGACCGAATGGTCTGGCACTGCTCCCCGGTAGCGGAATTCGTGGGTTCGAATCTCACTGCAGCCATGGATGTTCGTAGCCGTTCGAAATCGGTTTTAAGCTGCATATTCCGGTCTGATTATCCCTCGGTTGCAGAACAGTAGACCTTACCGCTAAAATCCAAACCAGAGTTAAAACTACACTTTTCTTTCATTCTTATTTGTCTGTTTATTACTATAACCTGATAATTCTAAACTCTCACGAAGTTCAGCTTTTGTTTAATAACAATCCTATGTCGTCAAACCTTTCTTCATTGATTGACGTTATCAAATACACTTTTAATCATTTCAGTTTCGAAAAACTCTTTTCCCCTTTCCTGTGTATAAATATAAATTTGATATTAATTTGAAGAGGAGAACCTAAATCTAACAATGTTTTTTCACAAGCTTTATCTATCCAATTTTATTTTTTTTTATTCCCTCGGCCGCTTATATGCATGCCTGCTACACACATACTAATCCTGGCCCTTGTAGAACTACTATACTATTACATAATATATTGCAAAACAGCATAGCAATTAAATTTAGAAAATTAAGGATTCATCATAAAATTGGGGGATATCCTACTTTTACTGTATATCTTAGGTACTAATTGAGGGGTTCATAACCAATGTCAACTAAGTCCATTTGGAACAAGAAATTGAGTCTTAAAGTTTTTATCTCATAATTAATTCTTAGAAATTTATATTAATTTTATAAGATTTTTATTAACTAAGGTAATATATTTGTGTACATAGGCATACATATGAAATAACAAGTTATTAACCCTAGTAAACGATTCCTCTTAGTAAAAGAAAGATGGATTTGGTTTAACTCTGGTTGTGAACCTCTCAGTTTTATCCTTTACTAGCACATAGCCCGTCATATGACGGGATCAGTAAAAGTTTTAATTTTCCAGAATAGTAAAGTACCCTATGAAGCAGGTAAAAAAATATTTTGTTTTTTAGCTGAGAATTATCCGATACACGCTCAATAATTTGTTTATCTTTACTGACCGCATGTTAGTTGCCAACTTTAATGTATCTTGTCATATTATGTGATAGGATGAACAGCAGAGATTTTAATATTAACAGTGATTATTTGGCGATATATATCAATGATGTCCAAAATTTAGCGAATCGATTGCAAATCGAGTGCTTATGTATAAAACACAAATACACAAACGAACTAACTTCTTAATTTTCAAAGATATATAACTTAAACGCTAGATATTTATTAGTCTAGAAGTCCGTGACTCCTAGACTTATATGAAAAGATTTTGTTGTTAATATCGGTGATAAAATTTTCATTGCAACAAAAAATCAATGATTAAATTTAAAATTATCACATATGTACCTAATCTATTATTTAAGCCACATATAAAAGAAAACTCTCTATGTTCAGTGATAAAACGTATGAAAATAATGCAGACGATATTTAAATAATTTAAAATAAGAACTGATTAAATGAAAGGGTTAAAGGAATGACGTCATAATGATAAATAATAATGTTTCTTTCATCTACTTATAATGTGATAAATTGATGACTTTAATCACCTGCTCTTAACCGGGGAAAATAGGACTTGAAATAATGGCATTAAACGATCGAAAAGGGGGAAGGGGTAGATTTCGAACTTTTTCAAACTCGCTTTGAATTTTGCTAACCCTAACTCATCAAGAATCCAATATGGATGCCTCTATCCATTCCAGGTCCAACCGCTTCATAAATTCGAGGACACACGGACAGATGATAACTTAGGCTGTTATTATATAGGGGATGTGATAGCAGGTGTGGTTGCTGGCATGCTGCTTATCTGTGGGTACAGCAATATGTATCGGATTAAGTGTACTAAATGTTTTTTTACTAGTGTTTCTGCGTGAAAAATAAGGTTGAAGTATTCCAATAAAGTTTATCAATGAAAAATTTGTCAGGAAAAAAAATCTGTAACTGGAAACTTTATGTTTTTCGTATAAAAAAGCTTAATCATTATATAGTTACAATTCATTGACTGAAATATTACAAGAAACGTACAAATGGTGCTTTACTGTACTTATTTTTGCAAATCTATGTTTTAGTCAATATGTATTCACAATAATAAAGAACTCTTACAGCTAAAGCATGTTTGTCACCGAATAAAAAATAATTTGACTTGTACAGGAAATAATAAATTTTCCTGTTCGAGGAAAATGCTTTTAGTTTAATTTTTTATCGCTACAAATTTTATAGAAAATGCTAGTGCTGAAAATTTACTTTTTTTTTAAATTTTATATGTGTCTATGGTGTAGAGTCGCCACATCTATATAATGCTAAATTTTACAATGAAATTTTACAATGTTGTTCACAAACCCCTTTTTTTAATTTAATTATAAAAGAAGTAAAATGCGCCTTATGTGTAAGTACGCCACACATGGTAGATAAAAAGCAAGTGACTGCCAACAATTACAACTGAGTAATATATGTTTTACTATTTAAGGCAGTCTTGATTTAATTTTTTGTGTACCTATTTAATGAAAATTCATAAATTTTCTATGTCTTAATGAAATTAATTGTTCTGATCGTTAATTTGTTGGGAAAAAACCTTGTATGACCTTATGGTCTAAAATTAATTAAATTGAGTAAAATAAATGATTAAGACATAAATAAAGTAAAATTTTAAAGTAAAGTAGTAGCTACTCAGCACTAGTTTCATTCAATAGTTAATGCATCCTACAGCAATGAAGAACAAAATTATCATCTGCTCTTGAAAAGTACTTTTTTTTAAATGAGAAACCTATAGCGGTGCTTTGCTGTACTTATGAAAAGCTATTTATTTTTATGAAATTTAATGAAAATTCATAAAATGAATTTTTATGGATTTTAATGAAATTAATTGTTCTGATCGCTAATTTGTTGGGAAAGAGCCTGGTATGACCTTATGGTCTAAAATTAATTAAATTGAATAAAATAAATGATTAAGAACTAAATAAAGTAAAATTTTTAAATAAAGTAGTAACGACTCAGCACTAGTTTCATTCAATAGTTAATGCATCCTACAGTAATGAAGAACAAAATTATCATCTGCTCTTGAAAAGTACCTTTTCCTAATGAGAAACCTATAGCGGTGCTTTGCTGTACTTATGAAAAGCTATTTATTTTTATATTTAATATCTGGGTTCGCGAAAAAGTCTTGTTACTAAAATGAGGTCATCAATGAAAAATATAATAATAATAGATGCTGGTGTATAGGAAAATAAGTAAAATACTAAGTGTATTCGCGATTCATACATAAAAAGTAACGTCTAACACCGCCCACTATTGCTTTGTAAAATGTATCAATAGGCACATGTCGTTACACTGAATGTTACACTGAAAAAACAACGATGTTTTTTCAGTGTAACATTCATCTCCCGGAAGGTTTCTCAATCGAAACAAAGCTGCTTGTTGGAGCAGAAGTGAATTGATAGCCAAATGAGTTTCTTGCCGAAACTCCTCACCCTTGATATAGATCGACAGCATGACAGACTCAGCACTCTGCAACCACCATCACCCAAGAGTTGTTGCACCCGGAAGCAAGGGCCATACCCACATCCAGAGTCAAAGGTTAAGTTTCAGTGGAACGAGCACGTCCATCATCGGGTCCCTACAACCCCGAATTAGCTGGCGCGCGGGAATAAAAAAAGCAGTAAAAAGACCTTTGAAGGTTGGATCCTAACGATAGGGTTAGGGTCCTGATTAAATACTAAAGGCTTAGCTGGAGAGGTCAGGCTGTACTGTGGGTCGCAAAAGGGGTTGCATTTGTCTTGGTGGTAATCATTACGCCTGTTGATTTATAAACAGTGATGTGTTTGCAAAAACAAATAAATACAATGCAGTATTTAAGGATAGGATTAATGTTGAACTTAAGATTCATTTACATTTATGATTATCTGCTTATAGAAGAGAACAAAATGATCACGTGAAAGCTTATATTTTATGATTAACCACTGAACGGATTATCTATAATGCACCATAAATAAAACTAAAAAAAAGGAACTCCCAGAAAGAATGTTAGCATGGTTCGCGAAAGCATATCCAGTTAAACGTTAAGTGCTTTATAAACTATTCTAATTAAATCCTTACGTGTAATTAATTTAAGTGTTTTCGGCATTTTCTTTATTACTTTAAGTTTTCACGGTTTCTGTGCACGTCCGTCTAGAAATGATTTGGAGTTGGTGGAGTTGGTTGCTTTGGATCTCAGGATACTTCCTTAACGGTTGCATTATAAACTTAGAACTAATTTCGTGACTTCAAGAAAAAGGTTAATAAGTTCAATAAATTCATTAAACATTCATCCTAGACCTCTGGGTGTGGAAAAAGAAAAAAAGGTTCATTTCATTAAGATAATTATTATTCATTGTCTATTCGTTTGATAAATCAAGCATACATTTAATGTGCATAAAACTTCGTAACGAATACACAGCTTATAGTTGTTCCTCATTTGTTAAAATACAAACACTTGTTCTCCGTAATTTATTAAAATCATCGAACGCTGAACTAGAGCAGAGATTCTTAACCTTTTTATTAAAGGCATCGACCTCTATGGAGCGAAATATTTTTAACCGCCCCCCCCCCACACACACGCACAAAATCCGTGAAAATCCTGTAATTTAGGTTATATGGAAGGAAAAGTATGCAATTACAAATGTTTTAAGTTTGGTTTGGAGTGTTACGGTCTGCTTTTTGCAACATGAGGGTTAATGAGACCGGGACCTACAATTTAAAGCCGATTCCGAACGGCTTTAAACTGTAGTCTACGAACATCCATGCCATAGTGGGATTCGAATCCACGAACTCCGGTATCGAAGGCCAGCACCCTAACCAATCGGCTATCGTTCGGCACAATTACAAAGGACAAAATGTAAAATTAAAATTAAAATTATTCTCAAAATTTAGATGTTTTAACCTTCCATTTTTATCTAGAGAAGTAATTGCAATCTAATTGTCAAAATTCAAATCGCTTATGAAAAAAAAAAAAAAAAAAGAAATATGTTTAAAAAAAGTTTTTATTCTTAACTAGCTGCCTCCCTCCTTGTCTTCGATTTGGATATTTTAGGTTTCCAAATTAAAGGTTTGTGTTTATTTTAAACTGTAATTATATTTTGTAATATATTACACCAGCAATTTTAAGAATTTCGAAAAAAAAGCAGATAAATTGCTAATTTTGTTTGAATTTCCTTCGTAAACTCATCACGATATTTGAGGATTTATCTTTCCCCTTGGTTAAAGGAAAAGTAATAATATTTCTTGCGTGATTATTTAATGACAGTCAAGATAAACCTACAACTGTAAAAAAATCTTTAACCCCTTCCGTTACAATTTAATAATAAAAAATTGTGCGTGAAGTAACCATTTATTTTTTATTTAAAAAATTTGTTTTATTTTACAATTCTTGCATATTCTTAATTAAAATCAACTTTTTACATAGTGTTAAGCATCAGAAACGGTAAAATTAAGATAATAGTCTTCAAGCTAGTGGTACTTTTCAAAACAAAGTGCAAAGGAATTCTGAATTGTTTATATCGCCAGGGAGTCTCACTTCTAATTTGATTCTTGTAACACACACGTCATTTCTTATTAGGTTTTCATTTATTCTGACTCATCAATTTGGCAGTGACTTGTACCAAGAAACTTTAAATAAACAATATGTAATAGTGACCTGGGATTTCCACAAGTAACAAAAGTGTTGCTAAATTCAGTACACTAGAAATTTTAAACTAAATTAATTATCATATTTATCAGTAACTTTAGTCGCATAACGAGTGTAGCTCGTCATTGTGCAGTATGGAATGAAAATCCAATGACGAGCTAGACTCGTCATTTTACCGGAAGGGGTTAATCGTCGTCTAGCATGCTGTTTGTCTGTGGATACAGCAATATGAATAGGATTAACTGTACTAAAAGTTTTTTTACTAGTGTTTCTAATCACAAAAATAAACTTGAAGTTTTCCAATAAAGTTCATCAATGAAAAACTTGTGAAAGGAAAGGGGATTTAACCATGGGTATTCAGAATTAAGGTCCGATCTAAAAATAGGTATTCAGAATTTTGTTAGAATTGCATAGCAAATAATCGCTTATTAGTACTAACCTAATTTTATGATATTATCCTTAGGTTTGGTTTGGGTACGTTAATGCCACCAGTGGGATTCGGACCCGCCAACTATGGTATCGATGAGCAGCACTCTACCAATCGGCAATTGTCCTCAGTGTGTTTCAAAAATAAAATGTAGAATACTTTAAATTTTTGAAAAGTTTATTCTTTAATATAATAATGGAATAGTTTGTATTTAAAAAAAATGTCAGAACTGAAGTTAAAGAGAAATAAATAATTTTTTTAATTAAATAATTCCCTAAGTATATCTTGTCAAAAATCCCTAACAATTGCGAAGCACATTTTAAACATTATCTTTTGAATTAAGTTATTTAATAGATTATTTTTGCTCATGATGATTCCACATGCCCCTAACCTAAGTTTATAGCAGCCCAAAGATAAAGCTGTGGATGGGGAAAGCCTTTCTGCTAACCAACTACACCACAGCTGTTATCCTCAGTCCAACAGGATGGGACTTATAAAACATTTTCAACAATACACTTACAGATGGCACTAGGTCACTTATAAAATTCCCAATTCAATAGAAAGGAAAGGAAATTACAAAAATCAAATCAATATTATATTAATACAAATTTTCCTTATTTTTTAAACAAAATATTTTACATATTTTCATAAATTCATATATTACATGATAAGATCCGTACAATTTCCATTACTTCTCATTTCACGTGCAAATCTTACATATTGAGTACATATTGAATTTAACATTTATATTGTTGAGTCATAAGACTCACATAATTTCAGATTTAATTAAACAATCCCACAATCACAAAAGATTATAAATAATATGTTAGGTTTGGTTTGGTTTGGAGTGCTACGGTCTACTTTTTGCAACACGAGGGCTAATGAGACCGGGACCTACAGCTTAAAGCCGATTCCGAACGGCTACGAACATCTATGCCATTGTGGGATTCGAACCCACAAACTCTTGTACCGAAGGCCAGCACCCTAACCAATGGGCCATCGTTCGGCATGGGTAAGCATAATAAGTAATAAGAATAAATAAATGTAACAAGCTTGTAGATAGGTATGTACTTGTTTAAAAATAGTGTAAAAAATACAATGTTACTGTAAATATTGTACAGCCATATTGAATTTTTGCATATCTTAAAATATAAAAAAAGTATATACAAAGATAAATGTATGAAAAAAAAAAAAAAGATTTCCTGCAGTGATGCAGAGATGTTATACATGCATCTATTCACAACATGCTTTATATTATTAATTGTCATTTCACTCTAAGATAAAACACTATATGACTTTTATATAACAAACAATTTCCAATATCAAAATGTATTCAACAATGAATATTCAATTGAATTAACAATAAAAAATTTAAATTCTGTAAACGAATAAGCTTCATTGAAGATGTTATAAATCTTAACTACTTTTATTGATTTTATTAATTTTATTATTTTTATTACTTTTATTAATTTTATTACTTTTATTAATTTTCTACTATTATCGATTATGTTATATAAACCTATAGGTAATCCATTTTTTTAGTTTATATATAATATGGTAAATGTAGATTAGAGAATATATTCTGTTGTACCTAATTTACCACATTTACAGTTTGGAGTATCAAGCTTATTTTATTAAGATAGGGAAGAAAGCTGCCATGACCAGTTATAAAATAATTTAATATATTATTTTTATTAAGCTATTATTTATATTATTACATTCCTCACAAGTTGTTTTGCTTGACACCTAGTAGACACCTAGGGTTCCAAACTAAACTAAACCAAACCAAACAACAATAATAAACAAATAAAATTTATTAATATAAAAATATGATAATATATTTGGAGAAAAATAAGAAAAAATTTTCTATTTGAAATTGCTTAAAGAGGATGTGTTTCCCTTAAATCGAAACTCAAGTTACAAACTTCACCAGTTTAATGTGAGGAATATCAAATTATTATCAAAGTAAACATTAAAAACTAGCATATAGCCCGTCATATGACGAGATCAATAAATTTTTAATTTTCCAGAATTGTAAAGTACCCTATGAGGCAGGTAAAAAAAGGGTTTGTTTTATGGCTGAGAATTATCTGGTACACGCTCAATAATATGTTTATCTTCATACTCCTCTAAAGTCTCCCGACAGTGTGTATGTAGTTTAGAATCACGTTGAATTCATTCAGAAAGATAATTCAAAGTTTTCTTAGTTACGGCGAAATTATAGTTAAGTTCGTCCCAATTTTTTTTTTTTTTTACCATAGTAGTTAATGAGTGAAGGAATAAAACTATCATTTCCACTACACCCTGGAGGTAGATAGAAGTTCTAGACTTTTATGAAAAGAATTTGTTTTTAATACCAGTGATAAAATTTTCAATACAACGAAAAATAATCGAAATTAAATTTAAAATTATCCTATATGTACCTAATCTATTATTTAAGCCAAATGTAAAAGAAAATTGTTTACGTAATATCTAAGTTCAGCGATAAAACGTATGAAAATAATGCAGACGATATTTATATAATTTAAAATAGGAGAGAATTAAATGAGGTGGTTAAAGGAATGACGTTATAATGCGAGAAAAAAAATACTATTTTTATTTATTTATGTTGTGATAAATAGATAAATTTAATCCCCTGCTCTTAACCGCAGAAAATAGGACTTGAAATAATGGCATTAAACACTCGAAAAGGATTGGATTTCGAAGTGTTTACAGGCGGCAGTATTTTTTGCTGTGATATGAAACATATTTATACCAATTTATTTTAAAATCAGATTCATAGTTTGGGAGAAGAAACTTTACTCGCTTTGAATTTTGCTAATCCTAACACACCAAGGCCGAACGATGGCCAAATGGTTAGGGTGCTGGCCTTCAGATCTGGAGTTCGTGGGTTCGAATCCTACTGTGGCAGGGATGTTCGTAGCCGTTTGAAATCGGCTTTAAGCAGTAGGTCCCAATCTCATTAGCCCTTGTATTGCAAAAAGTAGACCGTAGTGCTCCAAAAACCAAACCAAACCTAGCTCATCAAGAATCTAATATGGATGCCTCCAAGTCCAACCGCTTAATAAATTCGAGGACACGTGGACAGATAACTTAAGCTATTATTATATAGGGGATTCTAGCATCCTTTCCGTTACATCAGAATATTCAGCCTTGTTAAATTTCATTGGTATATTTCATTACCTTCAATCTCGCAATAAGCATTAATCCAAAGTATAATCATATCTCTGAATTCTCTGCAGTGAAAATAGATTGATTCTATTAATTTTGATTTCGGTACTAGATTATTCAAACGTTTAATTACTGAGACACTATCTGTGTATGGAGATATTTCCTTAAATTTTTTTCTACACTCTTGATCTCTAATGCACTGTAATGCTTCTATTATAGCGAGTGTTTGAAATATTTAATTTAAATTATTGAGCTTTATTTTATCTTTATAAATAATATTATAATCCTTTATGGTTTGGTTTTTGGTTTGGTTTTTGGAGTGCTACGGTCTACTTTTTGCAACACGAGGGCTAATGAGACCGGGACCTACGGCTTAAAGCCGATTCCGAACGGCTACGAACATCCATGCCATCGTGGGATTCGAACCCACGAACTCCGATTCCGAAGGCCAGCACCCTAACAATTCGGCCATCGTTCGGCTAATCCTTTATGACTGAGGAGCCTAAACCGGTGCCCAATTTTGCTTCTATCGAATAAATTATTATTCATTTTCTCTATGTTTTTGTTTCTCTTCTAAACATATTTTTAAGTTTGTCGGGATAAGAGTTATATCTAAAGAGCAATATCTATCTTTTATTTATAAGTTCTATATTTTTCATTATTAATTTTAATATTATTATGACCTAATATCAAGTTATTTTTCATATATATATATATATGTATATATGTATGTATATATATATATATATATATATATATATATATATATGTATGTGTGTGTGTATAATGAGACTGATTTCTCGATGGGGGGTTGCAGTCATGGCCATAAAAATGATACCGTTTCAGCTAAAGACCTTTATTAAGATAACTTTGAAGGACGGGTTCCCACTTCATCATAGGGACAAACTGAAGGGTCAGCTAGCATGAAGTTCTATGTACAAGACAAGTAACACCTGGGTCAACATCTGTGGGAAAATATCTCTAGAAAAATCTGTCTCCGCTAGCGTGTATCTCCTTTTTATTTGGAAATTTCCTAAATTGTCCGCTAGGACCATGTAGGTTTATAATTGGCCAGGCCCCTTCTCTGAGGGCGTAACCTGTAGCCCCAGTGGTCAATTTAGGTTAGGGGTTAAAAAGGGGAATGGAAAATGACGCGGGAATTTTTACCCTTGATTTAAGTTTTGAAAACCCCTTACATATATATATATATATATATATATATATATATATTTATATATATATTTACATATATATAATATATATATATATATATATATATATATATATATATATATATGTATATATATATATATATGTATATATATATATATGTATGTATATATATATATATATATATATATATATATATATATATATATATATATATATATATATATATATATATATATATATATGTATATTAAATACTTTGTCGTTAAATACATTGATGGAATATTGCAATAAATTTAGGACTAGGTTTTAAACTGCTTTATATTTGCACATAATTAAAAAGAAGGTATGTTAAATAGCTCTAAATTAAACCCAATTTAAAATTAAAAAAAAAGCGTTTTATCTCCATACGGCTTGGAACTCTGAAAAATTCGATCTGTTTAACCCCTTCGCGACCAACGTCTCGTATACGCGACGCAACGATTTCACTCTTATTAATCCAGCATCGCCTCCACGCGATGAATCAATATCAATCAAATCTCAATAGAATGTATGCGCGACACTGGTATTGAGAGACCAGTGTCGCGTATACGTAATCGGAGATCGGTTTTGGTTTGGTTTGGTTTGGAGCGCTACGGTCTACTGTTTTGCACACGAGGGCTAATGAGACCGGGACCTACTGCTTAAAGCCGATTCCGAACGGCTACGAACATCCATGCCATAATGGGATTCGAACCCATGAACTCCGGTACCGACGATCAGTGCCCTAACCAATCGGCCAGCGTTCAGCAATCGGAGATCGGAACGTTTTATTTTAATTTTTAAATGCTAAATTTAATTACTAGATGGCGTTAAATGTCAACGATTTTCACAACGGTCGACTCGTATAGCATTAACGTGCTTGTCCTCAAGGGGTTAAACCTTTCCCATGGTATACCTAAATCACCACACCACCAAAATCCCTTCATGATTGGTCCAACCATTTCAAAATGCAAAATGAACATACGCACACACGCATGCATGCATACACACAAAGGATATTATGTACATGTAGATATAGATAGATAAGTAAAATAACACAGTGAAATAAAATATTTTGAAATAAGAAAGTAATATGAATGAAAGAATCAAGTATCTATGTCAGTGGTATGATTGTGTTTGATGGTTGAGTGCTAATTTCTTAATGTTCAATACTTTTAGTAAACTGAAGGCTCAAATCTCTTCTTTCCACGATTTGGATTCGATTTCTCTTTTTTGTTACTATATCCGTTGTATTTAGTACACAGCAGAGATGACACGTTTCAATGACTGATGCAAACGATCACTGAGATTTTTTTGCAACTAAACTCTGTATTGTGGATCAAGTAGTGAATAGCTTAAACCAGGGCTTCGAACCGGAACTGAACCGAAAACCGAAAACCGGAAAAAACCGTTATTTTGGTCGGAACGAAAACCGGAACTGAACCGAAAAAAATATCGGTTTATTTCGGTTTGATATATCTTTCAGTCATTTTGTTACTGTTACCAACTTATCAATATTTTCTAATTTAACGTCAACTTTATAATTACATATCCGCACTTGTATAAGATTGCAATGGTGGTTTTGGCAGCTCCAGCTACACAAGTTAGTGTTGAAAGAGCGTTTTCAGGTTTGAAATTTATTCTCCGAGACAACAGAAGTAATCTCAGTGAAACCACGTTAGAAGATATATTAATAATTAGAGGCAATTTTCATATGTTAAATAAATAATATATTTTTTATATAATTATTGCAAGGCCAAGTGCACGATGTGAGAGTCAAACGACGAATGTGGGTAATCATGAACCTAATTGTCAAATGCGATTTTGATAATGGATAACAATGCCAATGCTCGCCGCTCTTATCGTACCTGCTGTTTGTATCAATTCACATAGTGTACCAATTAAAAAAAGAATAAAATCTTCTAAATTTTGATAGAATTACATTTTTTGTTTATGATAGAATTATATTTTTAGTACAAATAAGAATATACATAAAAGGAAATTATTCATTTGGAACTGAAACGAAAGCAGTTATTTTTGGCGGAGCAAAAACCGGAACTGAACCGAAAACCGTTATTTTTGGCGGAGCGAAAACCGGAACTGAACCGATATTAATTTTTTAGTTGAACCGGAACGAAAACCGGAACAAAAAAAATTACGGTTCGAAACCCTGGCTTAAACACCTGGTACTGCCTTTATCAAAAGCGCGATGTACTCAAGATGACGACCTATCATTGCAGGTTTGGTTTGGAGTGACCTAATGAGACCGGGATCAACTGATTAAAGCTGATTCCAAATGGCTACGAACAGCATGCCAGTAGGGGGTTTCGAACTTTCAAACTCGAGTACCGAAGAGCGGTGCTCTACCATTCGGCCATCATTGTAGGAGCTCCATCAGACATAATGTCACAAGAGGAATATTTTTCTCTGTAAAATAATTTTTGATTGCATTAAAAATAGATTTACGTTTAGTATATGTAATCAAGCTTCTTACAAAAAGAATTTCTTAAATAATTTTTCCTTTGTTTATAAGTCAATTCTTACGCTAACCCATCCGAAGACATACAACAGCAACAAACTGAAGACCAGTATGTCACGACAGCAACCACAACAGCTATTAAGCTGCTGCTAACCTACAAAAGCTCCTTTATGGTCCGATTTTAATATTGTCAAACCCGATAAGGAGCAAACTCTACAAAGGTAAGCTCGAGACTACCAGGATTAACTGAAGACCTAGATCACTAGGACACCTCGGACTCGTGACATCAGTATAGACCTAAAGGAGGTATACCCCAGATGTGTCTCTCATTTAGCACCACCCAGAGGACACGTACGGCTTGAGCTCGTGGCCGCGGACGCGAGAAGACGTTGTCCCCCTTCCTTTGTCTGTAATCTGTACGTATGCCAACAGTAAATTCTTATTGTTTGACAAAGTTCATTCATCAACTTGTAAAGAAAATTCGGTGCGGATCAACATTTTGCATAATGAATCTTCAACGTCTTCAGCTATCTCATCATTTCGTCGTCTCACAGAATCATTGCTTAATGGGACATTTTTGATAACACTGGATGTGGCTGCTTAGTGTAAAACCATTTATAAAACTTCCTTCATAGCCAGTAGTATCAACTCTTCACGATGGTATAAGTTTTCCCTGATTTAGCAATCAATTTTGATATATTTTGTAACAAGTTATAAGACCATCCTAACACTTTTGGGATAAGTTTACTAATAAGCCTGAAATTGACGGTGCTTTCAAAAACTTGTCCCTGATATTTGCAAGAAAAGACAAGTTTTTGCTTTGTCTGTCAGGAGGAATTTTTTGAAGATGTTCCTGCAAATGAGACTGTTTTATTGCCTCATTAGATAAAACTTTGTTACAAAATGAACCATGGGCAGTTATGGGTTCAACGGTATTTAAATGAATCCGAACTTTAAAAGTACGTGGTATTGTATTGATGACGCTTCTTTTTATTAACCCATATTGAACCACACCAACTAAATATTTCTGAAAATTTTTTAAACTTTATCGATAACATTAATATGGTGTAACTAAGCATATAAAACCAAAATTTTAAAAATAAATTTTAATTTTTAAGTAATTAGCTATCCTATAATTAGGCCAACGGTCCAATACACTACTAAAATTTAACAAATATCACTTCCTTTGCATTAGGCTGATTCATAGGTGAAATTTGGGAAAACATTCAAAGCAAAGTCCAACATTACATTTTAAACACACTGTTGTTGCTTCTCTTTTGCAGTTCTTGAACTGACATTTTTGGTAAGGGGTAATAGAAAAAGTATATTCGTTGTAGGATGCTAATACCCAAAATTTATATCCAAATTTTACAGGTTTATTTTTCATCAACATCTTGCAACTGCGCCTTCCAAAATATTTTACCATTCTTTCATCGATGATGATATTTTCAGAAAATATACTAAATTGCTTTAAGGTTATGCTGATTTTGTCATAAAAAGGTCGAATTTTATAATAACGATCTTGTGGATCAATTGAATTATCGTTAAAATGGATAAAATGTTTGGTGTCATAATACCATTTTCTGGACCTAGCGTTACTCACTAATATAGTGCCAATGTCTGGAGTACTACAAGTAACCTCCACTATGTTTGAAAAAAAATAATAATAAATAAAAAAAATAATGATTAAAAAATGACAATTTTTAAGGAGTTGCTAAAAATAAATTTTACAATACAATATACTTTGATTTCTCAGTTTTTTTGTTACTATGATAAAGTGTGTCTATTTTAAAGGTCCTAAAATAAAATCCACTCAGAAAATATTTATAACTTTATTATTAAATGGAATTCTATTTACTGTCCTGTTTATAGGACAGCGGTCCAATATGGGTTAACTGACATCGTTTGCGACAGCAAAATACGATGAAACATATCTATTTCTCAAAACTTATAACTAAAAATAAAGAATTAATATTTGCACGTAGACAGCCCACAGATCAAATTAACAGTGAAAGCAAATCTAACTTATGTTATAAAACTAAAATGAAGATTATGATAACCCACACAAGAAACACAGGTTAAATCATTCATATAGGACTGACTCTCAACGTATGTGTAACGATAAGTATGACCTATGTAACCCCTGTCGTCCGGGGAAGAATTTGTATCGCAGACAGCGGAAAAATTCGGCCATATCGGATTATTGTACCAGATGGTGCATCATAAATTGTTTTCGTGTATTTTGGTGACATAGCAAAAGAGTGCCGAAACTTGGCCACACACATGGAGAGCGGGGTTTGAACTTGGCGTTTGAAAGGCTTCTAATTTCCAGAGGAGGAGAAAATATGACCCAACGGAGGGAGACATTCTAATCCCAACCCCGGAACTGCCAGCTGCAGAGATTCGTCCGAAAGGGTGCAACTTATTTTGATTTTGTGATCAAACATCGGCTGTGACCGCGAGGTGTGTTGATCTGGCTTTGGGGTGGATTTTATCTATATGTTTAATGTTCCTTAATGTTATAAGCTAGAATGAGATTTCTTGTCGCTGGATCTGCTATTAAAAAAGAACACACTGTATCTGCTCTGGTAAACGTAGGCAGGCACGTACGGACATTCTTACAGTATGCACTGCAGATAGCAGCTGTAAAATAATGGCTTCAGGCAACTAATAGTTAAAAAAAATCCCTACAAATCTCATTTTATATTCCCTTGATATACGATTATGCTAATGAAATTCCCTACAATGATGTTTGTCGGTCATTTGTTTGGAATACAAACGGGTAGTGCTTCTTTAAATAAAGAACTAAAATAATGGATTAGTTTAATTTATTTTACCATTTTTCTTTACTTATTAGCTAAAACGGTATACTTGCTTAAAAGAATTTCCTTTTTAGAGACTTTTCCTGAATATCATCTGAATATCCTCGTTTGTCACGTTTTCATATCTACAATTGTATTTCAAAGAAATTAATCCAAAAATGTGTAAATTGGACAATGAAATAGTTATAGCCAAATCTCACTTTATAGAGCAATAAACATTTGAATAATATGTATAAAGACTAAATAACCACCTTTCACTCAAAACTCCTCTATTCGTTGTTCAGGTCAGCCTGGACCGATTTACAAAGAAAGCTTTCCTTTTACCTAATACATGGTCATTTTTTAAATAGCCATTTGAAGAAAATATTTAACATCTGAAATTTTTATAAAGTAAATACGACCATTTTTCAGAGCACAAAAGCACATTTTATACAATAGATATCACTGTGTCATCTTTAAAATTCGAGTATTTCTAATCTTATTAGGACAGATGCTTTTTAATATAAAAAAAAAAAAAAATACTTTCTACTGTAAACCTCGAATATATAATTCCGTATCTAAAATTACCAAGTTTTAATAGGAAAGGTTTCAATAACTTAAATAACTATGTATTTATATTTGAAACACTAATATAGCTTTGAAAACATACAGCATTCGATTAAAATAATTCATACACGCTGACATTCAGCATAATAGTGTGCTAATAATAATAGACTTGCTAATGTATAAAAAAATCCATGTATCACTTTTAAAAGCCGCTGTAACGGAAATATCTTTCAGTCTTACTTCCACAAATATAAACAATGTTCAATCGAAGAATTATGGCAGGTTAAATAAGGTTAAATATATGGAATAAAAAGGGAGGATTCCAGGTTATTTTATCTGGCATATTTAAATACCGATATCATTTTCGATAAAAGATCTCGAACAAAAATTAAATCTGTGGGGCGCTGCCAATCGTTAATTCGATTTTCGGAAATACCGCTATTCTCATGGCTGTTTGCTGCCGAATGGTTAGGGCACTGATCTTCGGAACCAGGGTTCGAGGTTTCGAATCCCACTGTGGCATGAATATTCATAGCCGTTCGTAATCGGCTTTAAGCAGCAGGTCCTGGTCTCATTAGCCCTCGTGTTGCAAAATAGTAGAACGTAGTGCTCCAAACTAAATCATGGTTGTTCGAAGTTATTCGGAATCAGCTTTAAGCAGCTGGCCCCGGTTTCATACGACCCCAAGAAAAATTTATCATAAAATTCCAAACCAAATCAAATATTTTTTTTAAAGAAAAGGGGGCTCCTTAAATTATTTGTGATTTATACAAAATCAATTGAATTTTTATGTTAGAATGTATCTCAAAAGTGAGGTAGAAAGAGGGAGGCAAAACTCGTTGATATTTGGTCCATAGTTTAAAAATTCTGAATATTTATTACTGTAGGTGAGATGGGATACAACTAATTGATAATTTGTCTAAAATTTAAAATAGCTGAAACTTTAAAAAAAAAAGAAGCAATGAAGCAATCAGATGTTGAAACTTTTTTCCTGTTTGTTTTTGCTAATT
Source organism: Pardosa pseudoannulata (assembly GCA_032207245.1). Classification (NCBI taxonomy): domain Eukaryota; kingdom Metazoa; phylum Arthropoda; class Arachnida; order Araneae; family Lycosidae; genus Pardosa; species Pardosa pseudoannulata. The sequence continues at coordinate 98,498,219 of CM063502.1, forward strand.
GATACACGCTCAAATATGCCGCTAAGAACATTTATTTCTTAATAAATCGGGAGGGTGATGTCACGACCATGGAAATATAGGTCTTGAATCTTAGTAATTCTGGTGTAATCCTGAGAATTCATTTTATTACTGGTACAAAGGATTTATATTTTTTAATCGATTCAATAAATTTATTTAGGAGTTTTAAAATGAATGCCAAAACATGGCCACCCCTCCCCTGTCTCCTAAAAGATGTTCTCCTTCCCCGTTGCTTTTACTTCTGTCTGAGCCTCCTCCAAAATGTTTCTTTTGTCATACTCATCTCACTGTACATCATATTTTAACTTCATGTCCTGTTTTAAAACGTTTTTACTATATATATTTTTAAAACTTACCATCCTGCATTGAATGATCTTTTAGGCAATACTCCTCATCGCAAACTCTTTGAATTTCTCATCTGTATCAATGTTTTAAACTTCATTTAATGAACGATGGCCGATTGGTTAGAGTGCTGGGCTTTGGAACCGGAGTTCGTGGGTTCGAATCCCACAGTGGCATGGATGTTCGTAGCCGTTCGGAATCGGCTTTAAGCTGTAGGTCCCAGTCTCATTAGCCCTCGTGTTGCAAAAAGTAGACCGTAGCACTCCAACCCAAACCAAACCAAACCTCATTTAATGCTTTACAATTTTTTAATGTAATTTTTATCCTTCATAGTTTATCGCTTGTTTTTTCTTAATTTTTTATTAGTAATTTCTCTTACTTTTAATTTCAATATCTTTGTTTTACGTGCTCTTTTGTTTGGCGCAGCATATCCTCACTTGGATCTTGCGCCAGTAAACACCAACCATCCAATCCATCCATCCATCCTTCCCCGTTGAGAACCAGTGTTCTATGCGTGTTCTAAGTAAAAGTCTCTCGTTCACGATATTTCTATTTCTTCGGTGTAGGCCACCAAGCCATATAGGTTGTTTTAAATATATGACGCACTTCCTGTCATGTCAAGGAAAGGACAGTTCAACAGACATTTCATCAATGAGTACTTCTGTATGCAGTTCTTGATCTGATAAAATTGCTGGAATATGTATAAATGTATCTTGAAATGCATCAGATATCATATCTGCGTTTTGTATACTCACTTACGAAAAGATATGTAGATAATACTTAAACAAACTTTTATATATGGGAATATATACCTATAGATATTGTAAAGATAGCTACACACAATTACCTTTATATGCTTGCCCGATTATATTATGCTCGGCTCCAGGTATTTTCTATTTGTGGGCGAAACTAAAGCAACGAAGCTTGTCCATGCATAAACTTAATAATTTTGTAAAAAGATAACGCTACATGTTTTTGAATGAGAAAGATGAGCATGAAATTTACAAAAGAGTAGGTAACGCCTGACGGATTTCTTCATTAGTGCCACCAAGAAGTACAATTGCAAAGAATTTCAAGGAAAGCTACTTCCTTTGGCGTTTCAAGTTTTGTGAATATGTAAAGAGAGAGAGAGAGAGAGCTCTCGTTGCATAAAAAGTCTAGAAGGGGCTTTAAGTACTTTATACGTAAAAGAACTGAGAATGACCATGAATAAGCAGGTTTTAACAATGGAAGAGCGAAAATAGGACTTCGTTGAAATAGTCAAATTTGGCTTTTGAAAGAGTAAAAAGAAATTCGCCGTTGGAGATGGAACCTTATCACTTTTTATTGCAGCTTTTCATCTTTATAGAGCATTATTTAGCACATTTAAGTTTTTTATTTTTTAACTCCATTGTGTTATCGCTCAATCTATTTTATAACATACTCTAATAAACACTGCATCATGTTGTAACTAATTCCGTATGGATTTATGAATGTAACACCTGCAAAGTATTTATAAAATATAACTCTTAACATGCATGTACACACACACACACACACACATATATATATATATATATATATATATATATATATACATATACATATATATATATATATATATATATATATATATATATAATTATTTCAACTCAGTATTAAGTTCTGACTTTATTCAATACATTTATCTTTTACGATTCATTCGTTAAAGTTGTATTTTGTATTAATATCAGAAAACTAAGCAAGAATATATATATATATATATATATATATATATATATATATATATATATATATATACATATATATTCGGCACTGAGTACCTCAGAGTGGTGATAGTAAGTACCCCACACCCCCATTTCATTATAAGCATTAAGTCTCGTTTAATTGTTAAATAAGCCACCGATTCACTATTGAACAGTTCATAAACTATTGTAAATTAAACTAAATATATAAATTTATTTTTAACTAGATAATTTATTAGAAAAGAGAGGGAAAGAATCATATCGTCATCTAAAAGAATTTATTACAGGGTTTGGCTACACGATACCCTTCGGAAATTGCTATATTATATACTAAAACAAAACAAAAAAAAAACTAAAGGATTGATTTTGAAACTGGTGTAAAATTTCTACAAATGCATATAAATCCTACTAAATATCAAACTTTGCTCTAACTTCGTCTGTATAACTGATATTAACACTCGAAAATAACAGTTTTATAAGTTAGTAAAAACGATAAAGGTTTCTGAAAATTAGTTTACGAAAATAAACATCCTTTACTAAGAACTCGGCATTGAATGTTCAGTCCTATTGTGCGACATGCTTTTTTACTAACCTCATTTTCTCAGATATCAAATACTTAAAATTTAAGTATCAGTCGAGATTGTCAGATTCACACTTCAACAGTTGTCAGAATTTCAAAAATTGCTCAAAATTTTGATTAACTGAAAACATACAATCCCAAAAGTTACACTTTTCCGACTGCATGTTGTAAGGTAGCATATTTTTAAAAATTGTTTTACTTTGTAACTTCAAATTTTTAGTTACAATTGTATTTTTACTATATTAAACTATGTATAAGAAATTGATCCCGTTTATTTTTAACCCTGGCGATAACTAAGTTCCCAGATTTTAAAGAAATAAAGCATGGAGCAAAGTACAAAATGGCCTAACGATGGCTGAATGGTTAGAGCACTGATCTTCGGTACTGGAGTTCGTGGATTCGAACACACATTTTTATTTATGGCATAGATGTACGTAGCCTTTTGGAACCGGCTTTAAGCAGTAGGTCTCGGTCTCATTAGCCCTCAAGTTGCAAAAAAGTCTACCATAGCCGATCCAAACCAAAGCAAAGTACAAAATGTTAAAGCTCTTCTCCTCCGTACGTCTCACTCGGAAGTTTACATTATAATTACAGGGGAACACGCCTAAGCAGTTTTTCAACGGACCTTAAGTTTAAAACTTCTTAAGCGGGAAATAAAGAAAAATTCTTATATATAATGTTTTATGACCCAACTTATTTAAACTATAAAATAAGTTTGTTTTCGCGGTCTTTATATTTTCTCCTTTCTCAGTTTTTTGTTCCGTTAATCTTTTGTTTCGTAAAAAGGCCATTAAGCTTTGTCCCAGGGAAGTCAAACCTTTTTGCCATCTGAATGCAGTTAATTGGGAATAATTTTCTAATTTTTTTGTTTCTGGTCAATAGATAAAGCCTCATGCTTTTATCCTCGTATCGGCATATTTAAAAAATTGTTTAATTTAACCGTTTGAGTCCCAGAGGGTTTTGAAAAAACAGTGTTGAAGAATCTCGAACAGCGCAACCGCGTTTTTTCTACTTGAGTATGAAAATGTTGGGGTAAATTTCAACTTATTAGCAGAATGCCCAGCGTCATGTTATGCGTGTGGTGTGGAGATACGTAGAAAGTCCAAAACACAGTTCATTTCATGGATTAAACGTTTATTCGTTCAGCTCGAATGATAAAAATATAAACAAGTTATTATAATAAACTAAAGCAGTTTTCAACATAGTACGTCGTATTTCCTTACGACTGACTTACCAACATTTTTAGCAGTACCAAACAATCAGAGTTACAGAAAAGGGCTAAGGAGCCAACCTTGAAACTCCATTTATACCACGGCTTATAGTTAATACATTTGCATACGAGAAAATGCGGTTACAACCGAAATGAAAATTGTGTCGATATTTTTATAGATAAGCCTTTCCAACAGAAAAGACCCAAGCAGCGCTATAGCGCTTCTTTTATTTTATGTCGATAAATCCCAAGCGGCGCGATTGCACTTCTTCGATTTTATATTCTAAACGTTATGCTGCAGTATTCCCCTATTATTAAAGTAATGTGCCTATTGTAAAATGTATTGTTTATATAAAAAGAGGAGCTCTATGATGCACTTGGATTAGCTTAAATGTGAACACACGTGACTTCGACAGTCGATGGAGTACCATCAGTGGTCTACAATACTCAGAATATGCTGGGTTTTCTCGACATAAAATCTGAACAGCGGACCTCGCTGCTTGAGACTCAAACGGTTAAACCTGTACCTATGAATCCCCAAACATAAAGTAGGGAAAAAATAAAAGTAAAAACTCATAAAGTAAATACGTTTTAGAACGTCTGTCTATTTATTAATACCTTAAATAATATCTGTGTGTTGCCAGGCAGAACACAAAAAGTTAAAATGGTCCTAATATCTTCAACTAGTTCTAGATAGCTATACGGTACAGATTCTCGGACTACTAAAATGAATCTGACTGAAAATAACAAAACAAAAAGTTTCTTTTACTGTGAAAATATATACTTTTGCATGTGTATCCAGGAATAAGTTTCTTGTTACTACAGAATTGGTGTAGTGGAGGAGTTAGTTCTAATTGGGAGGTCCCTTTTCCCCTCTAAATTTATGGCCCACAGCTGTATATCTTTCTTCCGACCGATTTTCTTCCAGACCCTTCCATGGAAAAGAAGCCGACGACTCCTAAAGTAAGAAGTAACCGGAGAATTGTTTATTTTATTGCCGAATTCCATGGACAGTGAAGGGAAATTCCATGGAAGGGGACGAATTCCATGGACAGTGACATGGACAAAAGAAGGGGAAAAGCACATGGATGTGTTTTTCCCCTTCTTTTGTGATCTCTGTTTCTTGAGATGGGGAATCCTGTTTGTGGTAGCTCTAAAATTAAGCTTTGCAATAAAGTTAAAATGTTGATTCGGAGAAAAACAAACGTCTTAAGCGGGAAAATGTTAAAGAGAAAAACATCTTAAACGGGAAATTTTACAATTATCGATATATGGTTAAAATCGGAACAAGAAAATTCACTTCTTAAGCAAGCTCCACAGTATATCCCCCCCCCCAATAAAAAAGAAAGTTTCTTTTAAATGAAGTGTTCTTTGTCAAATGAGAATCCAATTTTATTTGGAACTGCGTTTTTTGCTACATTACGATAAATTAAACCGGGACCTACTGATTGAAGCTGATTCCGAACGTTTGCGATTATCCATGCCGGCAGTGGGATTTGAACCTACGAAATCCGGAACCAAAAGGCAGCGCCTTGCCCATTAGGTCATCGTTCGGCGATAGTCGAGATGTGGAATTGATTTTATGATTTCTTTGGAAAGAAAAAAGCCTTCTTAAAACTTTAAAGAAGTTATCAGAAGAAAAACGAAATAAATGATTTCATCAGAATCCGGGAAAAAATTTTAAAAATCTTGGATCGAGAAATTCGCGGGAAAGCCGGATGTCTGATAGTCTTAACTAGATGATAATCAATAGTCTGATAGTCAATAACTAGAAATATAATATATTTCATAGATTTGTGTCCGCTTGCATGACTTCATATTTTGTTTTATACCTTGATATATAAATGTTTTGTCAACTACTGCTTTTAGTAAATTAAAAGAAAATTAAATAATTACAAATTTACTTTTAAAAAAATTCTGATTACTAATTTTTATTCATTTTACAGTTTAGAATTATGAAATTCAGCTGGAGTCTTCAACTTCATTACATAAAGCTTTCAAGGTCCAATTTAAAATAGAAAAAGTTCTATCAATGGAATTTTTTTTTAGTAGATTACGTGCCTGATTTCTTAAATGAAGCACTTCTTAAGGATTTCGGTTGTTTGAGTTCTGAATCTTATCGTTCAAATTATCTTTAAAACTTCTTTATTCAGAAGATATGCAGTTTTGAGAAAAGTTGATTATTCTATTCTAAGCTTTTAGATACTTTTCATTAGTTAAAGAAACAATAAAAATTCCGATAGTTATGTTGAATAATTCTCAATGGCAAAAATGTCATAAAATAATTAAAATTTAATAAATATTTATTACCTTTTCCTTGTTATCTATGATTAAATTATTATTTGCAATTCCAGACACAATTTATCTCATCCCTGAAAATGAAATGTATTTCTGATATCGAAAAGCTTTCAACTTGAAATTGCATCTGCCAGTTTTCTAAATAAAACCGGTTTCTATGCTTTGTTAGGATATAATAGCTGTGGTTTTAAGAGTCTTTTATCTAAGAATAAAATGTATTTATTAGTTTTATTACATTATATTGTTGAAAATGCCTAAATAGAAAACAAAAGGAAACAACCGACAAGCCTTCATTTAAATTAAAATGAAGATTCTTCTTTTAGCATTTCCCAAGATTATTTCTTTTTCCAGATTTCTACTAAAGCTCTTTTTCAGTACATGAATAAACACACCATTTCTTAAGTATAATAAAATAATTACAATTTAATGCATCTGTATTACCATTTTAATTGTTAACTATAGGTTATCTTTTGTTTATCTATAGTCTATATATTATCTCCAGTAATAATTTTATAGATTTATGAAAATAAAATTTGTTTCTGACATCGAAAATTTTTCACTTCCAAGTGGTATTTGCTCAATTTCTGAGTAAAACTAGTTCCTATGATTTATTATGATATAATAATAGTGGCTTTTATTGTCTTATCTTAAAAATACAATGTGCCAATTAATTTTATTATTTTAAATTGTTAGACAGTGCCTAATGAGAAAATAACAGTCTTTAATTAAAACCTAAAATTTCACGGTACATAATAAAGTGTTGATTTTATCTTTACCTTCTTTTTTACTTTTAATTTCCCTCTATTATTTCATCTTACAGACCTCTATTTATTCTCTTTTTCAGTATCTCAATAAACGGACTATTTCTAAAACATAATTAAAATTCAATAAATTTAAATTAATTGTAATTTTTATTGTTAGCTATAAATCTTTCTTTGAATCTCCAAGAATAATTTAAAACATCTACGAAAATGAAATTTCTGATATTGAAAATCTTTCATCTTCATTTAGTATTTACCAGATTTCTAACTATAATCAATTTCTCAGCTTTGTTGCGATATAATTATAGTGGGTTTAAGGGTGTTATCTTATAATATAATGCATTGATTAATTTTAGTTTATAAACTTGTTAGAGTAAAAGGTAGGTTTATTTTAACTATTTTATGTACTAAAATGAGAAAACAACACACTTTTATTAAAACCCAAGAAATTTTGGTACTTTGCAAAGCGGAGATTTCCCAATTTTCATTTTGTTTTTCGTTTTATTTCGATTATTTCGTTTTCCAGAACCACACTTAACTTCTGTTTCAGCATCGATGGATCATTCTCTAAAAGGCCATTAGGTAACTAAAATTTATTAATTACATAATCTTCTTAATCTCCAAAAATAATTTAACTCATGCATGAAAATGGAACCTATTTTTAATGTCGAAAAACCTTTCATCATAAATAATACTTTCCATATTTCTAAATCAAACCTGCTTTTATGCTTTGATGGAATATAATAATAAAGGTTTTTATCTTAAAATATAATGTATGGATTAAATTAAATTATATTCTTAGAAAGTGCATAATGAGAAAACTACATACAACCTTTTTTTTAAACTATAACAAATTCCAGTATTTAACAAAATAGTTTTTCTGCACTTCTTTATGTTTTTCGTTTTAGTTCCCGAGATTATTTCATTTCCAAGATCCCCTAAGTTAGTACGTTTTTCAGAACCTAAATGAAAGGACCATTTACTAAAATGCCATAAAATAAGTAAATCTATAAAATATATAATCTTTTCACACTCTAAGAATAAGTGAACTCATCCATGAAAATAAAACTTATTTCTGATATTGAAAACCTTTCATAGTATTTGCAAAATTTCGAAATAAAACCTGTTTCTATGCTTTGTTCTGGTATAAAAATTGTGACTTTTAAGAGTCTTTTATCTTATAGTAATGCGCATCGATTAATTTTACATAATATTGTTAGGAAATGCCTAATGGAAAAAAAACCGACAATTCTTTATTAAAACCTAACAAATTTCAGTACTTAACGAAGCAGAGATAGTATGTTCCCTTCTCTTTTTTTCATTTTATTTACAGGGATTATTGTGTTTTCAATACCTCTTCTTAACGTTTTTTATTCGGTTCTTAAATGAAACGACCACTTAGATACTGGAATTTCGATATCAGATATGCTATACAATTTCTGATTGCGAAAATCTTAATTCTTGAAATAGTATTTGCTAGATTTCTAAATAAAACCAGTTTATGTGCTTTATTTAGCTATAAAGAGTGGTTTTAAGTATCTTTTAGAGTAAAAGTGCATTCGTTAATTTTTCCAACATTCTATTCTTGGAAATATCTAATGAGAGAAGAAAATGGTTCATTTAGATACCGGAATTTTGATATCAGGTATAGTACAAAATTTCTGATTCCGAAAATCTTAAATCTTTAAATAGAAATTGCTAGATTTATAAATAAAACTAGTTTCTACACTTTATTAGGCTATAAAAATTGAGGCTTTAAGCGTCTTTTATATTGGAGCAAAATGCATTTATTAATTTTTCCAACATTCTATTGTTAGAAAGTATCTAATGAGAGAAAAAAAACCCGACAATTCATTATTAAAACCTAACGAATTTCGGTACTTAACAAAGTGGAGATTTTTCGATTCTGCTTTTTCATTTTATTTCCAGGTATTATTTCGTTTTCAAGACCTCTATTTAACCTCTTTTTTGATATCTAAATGAACGGTTTATTTAGATACCGGAATTTTGATATCAGGTATGGTATAAAATTTCTGATTCCAAAATTCTTAAATCGTAAAATAGTAATTGCTAGATTTATAAATAAAACTAGTTTCTATACTGTATTAGGCTATAAAAATAGTGGCTTTAAGAACCTTTTATCTTAGAGTAAAATACATTAAGTTTTCCAACAATCTATTGTTAGAAAGTATCTAATAAGAGGGCAACAAAACCCGATAATTCTTTATAATTCTAACGAATTTCGATACTCAACGAAGCGGAGATTCATTCTCTCTCCCTTTTCATTTTATTTCAGAAGATTATTTCGTTTCCAAGACCCCTACTTAACCTCTTTTTCGGTATCTAAACGAGCGGACCATTTTCTGAAATTCCTCTAAATCACAGTCATTTTCTCCGCAAACGGTGGATTCCGGTGATTGGTCCTGCGCTGAGAGTCGTCACGCGTCCAATAACCAATGGGAAACGAGTGCGTGACCGAGGTGGGTGATCGACAAGTTTCGGAACGCCCTTTTTGATCGCTCATCTATTTACGGGGATTTAATTTTAAAGGGTAAAATGTGGAGCTGGATGGAAGGGTTGGTAACAAGAAGAATCCAGTTATGTTAAGTGAAGTCAGGGAAGATAAAACTTGAAAAGTTTGTGCGCGTCGAGCTCGGATTGACTGACAGGGTTCTCTCCGCATGTCCGAAAGTTTACAGAGCTCGCGCAGAGTTTCTCGGTGTGGCGCAAAAAATATGAGAACAATAGACGTTCGTGGATGGTTTGAGACTACGATTTAGGAATGAAATTTACTTAGATTATAAACATTAAATAATACAAACGGCTCTTTGTAAGGCAGTTGAAATCGAAACTTAACTGACGTAAAACGAAAGTCAGAAAACGAAACTTATTCCAACGCGGCAGGAATTGCTTTCACTTTCTTTTTTGTTGCAGTTTTTATGCTTACAAAAAGCGAAGGATTTTTGAAGTCTTTGAGAATTTTATTTAAAGTACTAATTACTAAAAATACTTTCATATAGACTCTTAAAAAATTGATCCTCAAAGGACTTTGTTTTAGTTACAACTTCCTATTTTTAAGCAGATTTTGTATACATTTATTTAAAATCGGGGTGTTATATTTCGCTTAATTTCGGTGCTAAATATATCTAAAATATTTAGTATTTAAACCAAGAAAACTCAAATGACCAAAAACAAAATTTAGAAAACGAAACTTATTCTAACGTGAAAGGAATTGCTCTCACTTTCTTAGCTGTTGCAATATTTACATTTACAAAAAAATTCCTCAAATGATTTTTGAATTCTTTTATTATTAAACTAAAAGCACTTAATAAACTATCAGTAGAGTATTTCTTTTTAAACTGATTCACAAAGAATTTAAAAAAAAATAAAATAAAAGGTACAGTTACTGATGTCTGAAATATATTTTATTTAGCTTGATTTAAGCTTAAGTTAGTCAATATTTTTAAAACTTGCCTAAACAAGTAAACGTAAATGATGAAAAACGAAAGTTACAAAACGAAACTTCACTTTCACTTTCTATTTCTTTCCAATGTATACACTTAGACAAATGCAAATGATTTCTAAAATCTTTAATATTCTACCTAAAACACTTAATTATTATTAGTAGACAGATTTCTTTAAAAATTCATTCCCAACGGAATTTATATTTTTAAATTACAGTTGCCTATGTCTAATATATATTTCATGTAGACTGATTTAAACTCGGAATGGAAGACTTTTCTTTATTTATGTAACAATTACGTTAAACAATTTCTAAAAATATTCATGAAAATATTTTTAGTCACACTAATCCAAAATTACTGACATTTGATTACACATATCTAGAAAATTGTTAATAAATTAATTTAAATTAATTAAATTTAATGAATTTTAAATTGTTTTAAGTTTCTTTAAACCTGAAATTGATCTGATGCCGTGTTCTTCCAGTACGGAAAATTTTAAATTTTCATATTAGAAAAGTAGGGAATAGATGGCCAATTATTCAAAAATTATTTAATTATTTAACGTGTCCAATTATTTATTTAACATGTAGATAATGATGAGAAAATCACAAGCGAAGGATGATTACTTAACAATGTTTTTTATTCAGTCTACAGAAGTTTTAGAGGCTTTTAAAAAAATACGGTCTTATTGATTAAGTTTTTAAAATTTAAAAATGTTAAGTGCATTTCCCTAACGTATGATGCTTATTTGTAGCACTATGAATATCATTCTTTTATCTCATTAAAACTAAATAACCTGACATCAAAAAGGTTTCAGTGATTGCTCTTTCACCAAGAATATTTTAAAGCATCAAATAAGAACGAAAATTTAGCAGAAATATTTAATATATTATCTATAATGATAACTTTCATAAAATTTTTACATAAAATGATGATTCGGAGGGCAAAATTCTTTACACGTCTGATTTCTTAAAATTTAGTTTAGTTTAATTAGGAGCGCTACAGTCAATTAAAAAATTATTTTATTTATTTATTTGTTTTCGAAACAATTAGACCAGGACCTAATACTTAACTCCTTAAGGCAGAGCTTGGTAATACAAGCGAACTCATTTGAAACATTTGTAGATTGTTGTTATAAGATGGATCTGTAACTGCCATGTTGGATTCTTCTCGCTCAATGCTAACCTATGGGAAAAATAAAATTTCCTCTGGCCGGATCATATTTAAAGAATTAAAAAATATATATACTATGTGGTAGAGCAGCAAGTTCTCTAGGATGCTATCTTCTCCTTCGAAAATTCCTTTAATCTTATGTGTGCTAAATGTTCTTACTTACGTTTGAAAAAGAGTATGACAAGATTTCTTGCAAATAAATTAATATTAAATATATTTTTCTCGATCCTTTTTATAAAGGGAAAGATAGCATCCTAGACAATTTGCTGCTCTATTATATATATATATATATATATATATATATTTATACATATTATTTATATATGTATATATATATATATATATATATATATATATATATATATATATATATATATATGACACGGACGAGTGGTTAAGGCATGGAAGATACATTTGATTTCATATATAAAAACTTCTTTATTGTAATCCTTCTGTCCATGGCTATGCCATTTAGATATCCTTTGTTCTCATATTTTGCCACGACAAGCGTGGAGGATGTTATCAGCCCGAGTTCCCTCTCAGAACTGTCTTTTTTGGCGTTGCTACCTAAGCAAATTCCTATGTCTACTTCCGCGTCAGCTTCTTTACTTTGCATACTTCCACTCGACGGTGTGTTTTTCTCCTATTACGTTATGGTTAATGAGTTCTTATTATTTTGAATTATAACTCGCATACTTCTCAACTCCCCCATTTTTAAACCTGACATATATATACATTTATTTATTTATTTATTTATATTTATATTTAACAGTTCTTCAAATTCTTTTATGCTACCAAACTATATCAAATTAGACTTTTTTTAAAACAGTAAATAATAATTGTCCAATTATTAAGGTTTTATTTAACATTATAGACAATGAGCATGTACTGAAATGAATGCAGTGTAAGAAACCTTTAGTTGATTCACCTTGGTCGATGTTTTCTTACTCTAACATCGATGTTTTCTTATAGGGTTAATTAGACGGGGACTTTATGTCTAAAAAAAAAATCAAATTACAAATATCGAGGCTAACTATGAGATTCGATCCTACAGGCCCCAAGCGCCATCATTTTGGTGATTTAGTTACAACCCGTAACTATTTAACAAACTTCCTTCAGAAATAAAATGTGAAATTTGGTATGAAAAAAAATTACTGTAAGTCCTCTCGACGGTCTGTGTCTTTCTCCTATTACGTTATCGTGTTAATGAGTTCGAAATATTTTTAATTATAACTCTCTTAATTCTTAACCCCCATTTTTTAAACATGACATATATATATATATATATATATATAAATATATATATATTTATATTTAAACAATTCTTTCAGATTCTTTTATACTAACAAACTATATTCAAATTAGACTTTTTTAAAGCAGTAAATAATAATTGCCCAACTATTATGGTTTTATTTAACATTATACACAATGAGCATGTTCTTAAATGAATGCAGTGTAAGAAATCTTTAGTTGGTTCACCTTGGGCGATGTTTTCTTACTCTGGGGTGATTAGAGTGGGACTTTTTGTCTAAATAAAATCCACTCCGGTTACAAATATCCAGGCTAACTATAAAATTTCGAACCCATAGGCTATAACCTCATTTTGGTGATTTAGTTGCAACCCATAACTATTTGACGAACTTCGTTCAGAAATTAAAATGTAAAATTTGGTATGAAAAAAAAATTACTGTAAGACGGATTAAAATTAATAATATAGTCAAAATAAAATTTTAAAGAGTATAATTTAGTGGGAGTATTCACTACATTAACCAATGAATGGATGACCACCATCAGCTCTGTCAATTCTAATCTAAGAAGATAAAGTAAGAACGAATTTGGAAGTCGCGTTCTGTACTGATTTTTAATTAATTTAATGGAATAAAAAAGATAAACAGCTATGAATTTTCTTTCAAAAACTTTCAAGTGCAACGGGTCGCTTGATGGAAATCTCTAATGTAGAAGTTACTTCCTAAACAAATAGTATACTTAATTCTTCCATCTCATTCTACCTTTAATTTTTATTCAATAACTTCATTTTTCTAGCTGAATAAAAAGCAGCTTTCCTTGTTTTTGAATCAAGGTTAAGTTGTATGATAGTTATATTGATGTTATAAACAAACTAAAATGCATATCACATCTGGCTGTGTCTGAAATATAGTCTCTATCTTTAAATTTAAATCTTTGTTACTCTTGTCTGGAGAAGCTTCTTCTAGTGAACAGTTATATGATGGTCTGATGATTATGATCATGATGTATTATATTGAGACACAAAAAGCTTTCACGTGCCACATGCGGCCCACGGATCGCTCGTTGGAAATCCCTGATGTAGAAACTACTTCCTAAACAAATAGTATACTTAATTCTTCCATCCATTCTACCTTCAATTTTTATTCAATAACTTCATTTTTCTAGCTTAAAAAAAGCAGCTTTCCTTGTTTTTGAATCAAGGTTAAGTTGTATGATAGTTCTTTTATATTGATGTTAACAAACAAACTAAAATGTATATCACATCTGGCTGTGTCTGAGATATAGTCTGTATCTTTACATTTAAATCTTTGTTACTCTTGTCTGGAGAAGCTTCTTCTAGTGAACAGTTATATGATGGTCTGATGATTATGATCATGATGTATTATACTGGGACACAAAAAGCTTTCACGTGCCACATGGGCCCTCGGATAACTCGTTGGAAATCCCTGATGTAGAAACTACTTCCTAAACAAATAGTATACTTAATTTTCCATCTCATTCTACCTTTAATTTTTATTCAATAACTTCATTTTTCTAGCTGAAAAAAGCTGCTTTCCTTGTTTTTGAATCAAGGTTAAGGTGTATGATAGTTCTTTTATATTGATGTTAACAAACAAACAAAAATGTATATCACATCTGGCTGTGTCTGAGATATAGTCTCTATCTTTAAATTTAAATCTTTGTTACTTTTGTCTGGTGAAACTTCTTCCAGTAAACAGTTACATGATGGTCTGATGATTATGATCATGATGTATTATATTGGGACACGGGCGGAAAATGCCTGTAGCGCACATATAAGATTAAGCGAGCCAGAATGCAAAGTTTATATCATATACTTGTCGGTAACAGTTTTACTCGAACAACTGAAACTCGTTGTTTACACTCTGATGCAGATCTTGCAGTAAAGGTGGTGTTGGAAGATTACAATCAAAGGTCGACTGACATGATAGATGCATCATCTACTGTTAACTATCTTGCTTTGTTTAGATATTTCCTGTTACAATACTATCGTTCTTAAATTACGTAAGCATTAATTTTTACTTAGTTGTACCTGTGAGATAAAATAATGCCAAGGAACCGTTTTTTTTTTCAGTAGATTTTTAAATCCAACTTCTATTTTTTATTTATTTACCTTTCTTTCAATGTTTATTTTGAGTCTTTTTACTCTTGTGTTAATGTGATGTAAGATTTTTTATTTTTTACTTTAGGGTCTTTTAAATAATGATCTGTTGTCACTAGTCTTTTGCTGGATTTTGTTTAGAATAACAGAACTCTGAAATTTATTTTCGTGTTTTTTTTTCTGTATAGGGTCATGGAAACACCACCAATTACGTTTCGGAGAGGGTTGAGAGCAATGACGAAAATTTCAGGTATGTGTTTTACACAATATATATATATATATATATATATATATATATATATATATATATATATATATATATATATATATATATATATATATATTCTTTTTCAAAAAAGAATGGTGGGTGTTTTACACGAGTATTTACAATATATATATATATATATATATATATATTATATATATATATATGTGTGTGTGTGTGTGTGTGTGTGTGTGTGTGTGTGTATAATATATCAAAAATATTATACTTAAAATATCTCTTTAAAATTATCCTTTTTCTCGTAGATATTCCTTCAAATCTATTTTTCCAGTTGTCTAGTATCTTATTTAGATGGAATGTTCGAGATTTGAATTCTTTGATTCCATTTCCCATAGCTAACTCTGAAATAGATGCTAATTTTCTGTGCATTCGCCACATTTTCCAGCCGTCTCAATAAAATAGCTCACTCCTACAATGATCTTAGTTCCTGTCTGATTTCTAATAACGCTGACTAAGTTCCCCTCTCTTGAGAAAATTTCGTCCCGTGTCTCGCTGCAGAGCCGACTTTTTTAACAGCAAAGTGCTTTTGCTCATTATTCTGATCTTACCAGAAAAAGACGTGTATCATTTCCCTTCTCTGCCTTTGACTGGGAAACTTACAATTTTTATAAATCTGAAATAAGAGTTTATGCTTCAAGTTAGACTTGTATTCCTTCTCTTTTATTTAACTACCAGATTATATCATCTTTACTAACTAATAGCAGTTAGATTTCTCCTTGCCGAGTACTCCGGGAAAGTAAGAACAATAGGGGCTTCATGTAACCGGCGGATTATATCTATCTATCTATCTATCTATCTATCTATCTATATATATATATATATATATATATATATATATATATATATATATATATTTTATATATATATATATATATATATATACATATATCATCATATATATACATATATATATATTATATATATTTTAATTTTTTTTTTTTTTATATATATATATATATATATATATATATATATATATATATATATATATGCAAATATTATTTATTCGGATGTAATTCTTAAAATATTGTAATTTTTTAAACAGCTAAGAGAATAATCAGAGTACAAAATAAAAGCAAAAGAGAGAATGACAGTTATTCATATTTATGAAGGGAAACACAATTTTAAAAGTAACAAAGGGGCATTAGTAGTAAAATTCACTCTTTAAATGATCAATTGTCAAAGTATTAGACTTTAAGTCTTTTGAAATGAATTTGACCCTGTAAAGTTAGTTACAGAGAGATACTCTCTTCTCTTTTAACTTTACATTATCTAATACTGCACTTATTATAAGTTATGAGTATACCTGTTGGAA
>CM063502.1:98519753-98524753 GCA_032207245.1 Pardosa pseudoannulata
ACTATTTTCAATTTTGTAATAAAGTTTAGTTTCTAATATGCATATTTCAAAAGTTATTTTGTTGGTATGGGAATTTATTATTTTTTTTTGTTTACCTTTTGCATGATTATAAAAATATACTAGATAAAATAACATACCTAAATATTTTATAAATACTTAATTATTACTAAATAAATTGCAAAAAATACATTATAAAAAGAACAGAATATTTTATTTTATGATGGTGCATAAAAGACTTTATAATTCAGTCCCTAAAGGTACTTTCTGTGGCCCTTTAAAAACCAACCTTTAACCAAACCTCCTTTTCCTTCTTTTGTTGGTATGTGAATTTAATTTTTTTATTTTATGCACATTTTACATTATTACAAAAATATAGATAAAATAACAAACCTAAATATTTTATAAATACTAAAGTATTACTAAATAAGTTGTAAAACATCCATTATAAAAGGAGCAGAATATTTTATTTTATAATGATATACAAAAGACTTTATAATTCAGTCCCTAAAGGTACTTACTGTGGCCCTTTAAAAACCAACCTATAACCAAACCTCTTTTTCTATATCCCCACCATTATGTAATTTTCGTGATAATAAGAAAATGTAAATCAATATTTTCTTTCATTCGAAACTTTCTATCTTCAGAGAAAACCACATATTTAAGAAATATAATCGGCATAACTTTTACCCTAAAATAGTTTTATCTTTTAAATGATCTAACTGTGAATTAACTCTCTTTATCACAGAAACTGTAAAATGCTAAAAAAGAAACATCAAAGTACCTTGTATCCCCGATGAATAAATTCTGCCCACAATAATAAATTGTTGCAGTATTACTCTAATTATAACAAGAATATTTTAAGAGACTTATTGATAGCATGTATATATAGTCTAGACCTCATTCTTAAGGACTATTTCGACAATTGTCCAATATTGTCTATTATGCTTTTCCAGGCAATGGTAATAAATGGGACTGATGGGACATAGTTGGAAGAAAGATGCAGGAATGAATCAGCATATCATGTCTTTATAATGAAACTTACCAATTTTTCCTTTGGGTTCAGCATTTGTTAACAACGCACCTGGTAGTGATAACTAAACAGAAAATAAAACAATCCTTTATCTGGAAAATTGAATCCCAGTATGCAAAATATAACCTCTAAATTCAACCTCTAATACTTTACGTTTAATAGCTACGTTTCGCTATAATACTCTTAATAGCACTAAAAATCTATGTAGATTCAAGAGAATAATCGTTGCTTTTCTCACATGCATTAATTAACCCTCGTGTACCAAAATTTAAACAGTTGCGAATCAAACCAAATCCTCACATGTACTAATTGTAAGTTGATTTTTCCTTCAAAACTTCGGAGTAATTCGATTAATGATATGTGTCAGAAGATGCATGAAAATTCATTCTACCAGTGAAACAAGCTGATTCGGCGTATTAGAGAGACGAAAAGAGCTCATTAAGGATCTCTACAGTAAATTCTTGGACAGTTCTGTAACACGGCACAAATATATTTTTTTAATTCCAGAAGAATTAAATTAATTTGCCCAAAGTTTTAAATGATAGTTTTAAATAAAGTGAAAAAGTATTTTTTATACGGAAGAAGAAACAAGCAACTGTACTTCCTCCCAGATGTTGCAGAATATAACTTTGAGATCATTTATATTACATAAGTGACTAAAACTTTCAGCATTACTTTGTTTTTTTGAGTTATAGATGACTATAAATGGTTATTCTCGCAAGTCTCAGCCATGATTAATGAGAATAGGGTCTAGAAAGGTTAAATCTCTCTTTTTCACTAAATGGGGGTTAGCTCCATAACAATGCGACTGGCCTCTTTTGGCAAAAGTTGACCAAAGAACTCCAAACTAACCAATTAATAATAAGTACCTATTTCGCATGCCACTTTGCTTATCGATTGCATTCACTTCCCTTTTTTTCCGTTTCAATCATTTTATATCCCTAGGATACTTGTATCGTTGCATCTGCAAGATGTTTTTTCCCGGAATTTGGCTATGTTGTAATCATAGAATCATGTTTGATTGAAACAGATAAGCAGAATAAATAAGTGGAATTTATGTATATTTAGAAAAATTTCCGGAAGTAGATCAATAAATTTATAAATTTATTTATATATTTGTGTCATCAATCCTTTTCCATTATAAAATGCGATTATAATATTCATTTTTATGTATATAAGTAATAAATTATTTAAAAAAAATAGTCCTTTTTCCTCATACTCATTTCCGTTCTCTCTCATTGCTTTCATTTCTGTTTAACCCTTCGCTTCTCAGCAAATCCAATTTGATAAATATTTACTAACATGCTAGAATCAATCATTTGAAGTATCTAAAAATGTTTTTATATTTATAGGATAATAGAAAATATAATTTTCAAAAAAGTGTACCTACAACACACAAAAAATTACACAGCTCTTATACATAGAATGCAAATTTTCTTACACAAAAATTGTCTTCCCCGAAAGAATATGAACGAATTTTTGTGACAACAATTCTAGACGACTCTGGTCTTTTTAAGCTAATGCAAAGTTTATATTTCAGAAATAATCACTTGAAACTGATCAATTTATAAAGGGAACTGTGGTGTGGAGTTATCATAGTGTTGTCATTTAATATGGATTCTACGAAAGATTTGTATTGATTACAGTGCTGTAGGATAGCACTAATCAATAAAAGCATCTATTAATCCCTTAATGCACAGTTTGTTTTAAAATGGCAGGCCAAAAAAATCAATTTTTTTAATGTAAAAAACACAATTTAGAACGTTGTCTTGCCAAAAAAATTGCAAAAATACAAAAATAATCAAAATTTTTATTGCAATTTTGGATTTTGATAATATTGCAGAAAATTGTAATATTACACGCACATCGATCACAAGGAAGAGATAAGTCGTAAGGGATAAAAAGAAAAATATATATATATATATATATATATATATATATATATATATATATATATATATATATATATATATATATATATATATATATATATATTATACGTGAATAAATGTTATAGCTTAAAATCCCATGTAAATGATAAATATCAATAAAATGATTGTTTTTTTATTTTCACATTGTTATTTTCAATCCGTGATTGCATTCGAGTGTGAAAAATTATAGCAATATAAAGTACAACGTCGATCGAATTATATCGAGTGTGCATAGTTTGGCCTGTTTAGCCCGCTCGAGTTAACTCGAGCATGCACTTTCAGGGATTAAAGTTCACCGACGAAATAACATTTTGAGTATGTTGTAGCCATGCAACTGTATGATAGGAAGGGTTAATAAATTTTTTAACGTTCTTTTTTGAAAGTTCTTAAGCTACTCATATTTTAAAGATCTAACCTTTTCATCTAGTAAATATATTCATTACACAAAAATTTTGCATTAAATTAGATTCACTGTATTGCTTCATTACTGACAGGAACTAATACACAGTCCACTTGCCACTTCAATAATTATTTTTCCATAAAAATGATCATTAATACAATATTAGCTTAGTTTACAATAATATTTAAAAGTATAATTATTGGTAATGATCGTAGTATAGTGCTGTTCTTAGAAATAGCATATCTTAACAAGAAAATTAGAAAGTTTATTAAATTCTTAAAAACATCCAAGAGAGTAAAAGAAATTAAACGAAAGGTAATTGTTGCTTAAACTCAAATTCTGGTCTCATGAGAGTAAAAAAAAAGGTGCCTCATAAGTTTTGTGGTTTAATAGTATAACTTTAATACACAACAAACGAAAATTACATGTTAGTGTTAAATCTACAAGTAATTTCAGTTTCAATAATTTGACTTTTATTTTATTAATCAAAATTAACGCTACATTTAAATAATCGTTTACAGCCTACTTTTTTTTTAGAAAAAATTCTTTACTCGTGCGTTGCAATAATCAAGATATAAATGTAATTGAAGTTGGAAGTGGTTAAAAGTAATAAAAATAACAGATAACATATCATGTTTTCATTCATCTCATACGTCATTGTAGACTTTGACGAGTCTAACTCGCCAAATGTTAGCTTTTTTTCGGTGTACGCCGTTCAATACATTACTAGATAAACTTAACAAACGAGAACTATTTTATTAAACTGTATAATTATCAGCTGTTTTCGGCGAACGCCGTGCAGTATCTTATCAGATTACTAAACTTTATAATTACTCAGGTTAGCTAAATTGAATGGTATTTTTCGGACACATCAAATTTCGTTCAATTTGTATGACAAGGGTTAATCAAAAGTCAGTTAAAAGTGAAGGTTTGCCTAGGAATTTTATAACTATATCCGTCTTAGGTCGTAAGGGGTTGAAATCAAACCAAAATTATAAAACCAATCTTGTATTGAAATAATTCTGACCTTTTTAACCAAGAATCGTTACCTTTTTTTTTAAACCTTAATTTGACAAGATGTTTTTTCAAATATTTTTTAATTTCTGTTATTTTCCCATGTCTGTATAGACATTAAGATCTCTGTAAAATAAACAAAAAAATATATATATCGTTTTCAATTTTTGAGATAATTAATGTCCGCTGTGGCGAACACTGACAATTATGTTATATAGTAGTTATAAATATACATGTCCGGTATAGCTGACATACTTAGCCAAATTAAGGGTTAACCACACCACATTCAGCGGAGGTATGCGTGTGTGTATTTAAAAAAATGAAACAAAAATTCAATTACACTATTCTAAATTGATCCTCTGCTACTATTCAATATCTATCACGCAGGTTTGCGCATTATTACATTTTATTAAAAGCATCTGTGCTTCATCTTTTTTTATACTGTATAAAATGTATTGAAAAGACCCCAAAAAGTAATTTAGAGAATTCCAAAAAATTTGTACCTATTAAAACATAAGATTTCTTTTTATATTGAAACTGTAAAGTTTGAAATCCTTTCACTCTCCAAAATAAAAGATAATGAAATAAAGGCGGCATATCTTGTCACATCAGTCTTTAATCGTGT
>CM063502.1:98527253-98679753 GCA_032207245.1 Pardosa pseudoannulata
GGAAAGGAATTCCCAAGTCGAAGGTCGACTTCTTAGCAAACAGAGACGCTGGCGGTCTCTAATCAAGCAAACTCCAGAAGCGGAGATACGAGCGGTTCTTCTCGAGCTACGAAGGCTCTATCAGGTAGAAGCCTCAAGAAGAAAAAGCCTTTTTTCTAGCACCGTCATTCTTCTTTTATAGCGGCACAGGTTCCCCTTACGCGATTCTTCGGGAAACTTCCAGAACCAGGATGATGCAATCTTGCGGTCACCTCCCGCCTGGATCAGCTGTTTCGTTTCCATATGTGGCCGAAAAGCCGTCTTCAGATCAGCCGACCCAAACAGCTTAATTGCCCTTTCCGCTACCGCTAATGGGTGACAAGGTGCACTGTAATCATTTACAATCTTTTCACAGAGTCTTTCCATTCAACATTCTCACAAAGCC
The DNA here is from genome assembly GCA_032207245.1 of Pardosa pseudoannulata. Classification (NCBI taxonomy): domain Eukaryota; kingdom Metazoa; phylum Arthropoda; class Arachnida; order Araneae; family Lycosidae; genus Pardosa; species Pardosa pseudoannulata. The sequence goes on from CM063502.1 coordinate 98,527,678, forward strand.
CTAGACGATCTGGCTCCAGCACACGGACAGTTTTCAATTAAGTATCACGTGTATTTATTTCTACCTGCCGCTAATCGTAAGCGTCCAAGGCGAAAGGTCACCTTCGGGCTCCTCGTTCTTTAGGGTCATGTAACGGATCGTTACTATACATATATATATATATATATATATATATATATATATATATACATATATATATATGTGTGTGTGTGTGTGTGTGTGTGTGTGTAAAGTGTGAAATATCTACACTTCGTTACAAAGTGATATTAGTCCCAATTATTTTTAATTACCTGTGCTTACTGGGCAATGAGAAGACTTGCGTAGTTTGCAGTTGTTCCATTCTATAAAAAGAGGTCAAACGTGGAATTTTAACTTTATTTTAGACTAAGAAAAATATATGTCTTTACTAGCTATCAGCATTGAATGGTATCAAAAACACACTTCCATTATAAATATCTCCCAACAGCACCAAATGAGACGAATTTATTCTCCAAGAAACCAGCAGTTTAGTCTGCGTTATTAACAGTCAGAAAGGAACTTAAACATTAGAAAAATGAACCCTTTTTCTTTGGACAGCCGGAAAATGTGGCGAGCGGACTGAAAATTAGCATTTACTCCAGATTTAGCTTTGGGAGACTAGTAAAAAGAATTTTAAGTCATCGACCGCTCCTTTAAATAAGATATTATACTGCTGGGAAAATATATAAGAAAGAATGAGAGGAAAGAAAAAGAGAATTTGAGATAGATATTTTAGGTGCAATAATTTTGATATTATATATGTGTGTGTGTGTGTGTGTGTGTAATATAAAAAACATTATTCCTGAAATTCTTCAAAATAGTCTCAATTGAAATTATGTTTTCCATTTACTTTCCCATAAATCCAAATTGAAATCAAGGAAATGATTCACTGTTATCGCATTCCTTACCCATATCCAAATACTAAAGCCTGAATTAATAATTGCTACGTACAGCCCTTTTTTTTCCACTTTCTAAACCATCCGTCATTTTTTCCAGGAAATGATGAAGATCTTTGAAATCTTTATGTAGCTAGTTGTCCTTTTCCTGCCATTGGTTGATTAACAAGCCACAAAAGAACCATTGCTTAAGCTCTCTATTATGGGAGTTTAGGCCTATCTTTATCCACTCCTCAAGATGGCATTTTCACAAATCAATAGATGCACGGTTGTCTCTTACCTGTGACAGATGTATCCGCCAGTTCTCCGACTTTAAAATGAAAATAAAATATTTTGCCTGGTCTTGTGTTTGAGAGAGTTACTTTCTACGACAAAACTTCAAAAATTATATAAAATATATGCAACATGATTGCAAGTTTATGTTAAAAATATATGGGCTATATCCCTTGTGATCGGTAAAGAAAAATATTACCGGTTGCACATTCCCCCCACATATATATACAAGATAATATAAGATACAAGATAAACAAGATAACTGCAAGAAGTTTGACATACCTAAACAAGAAAAAAATGTCCAGCTGAAATATTTATTTGTTTTGAAACAAAATAGCATGAACTAAAGAATACAAGCCCTATAACACGAAAACAAATTATGGTGCGCAACTAATGGGAATTTATTCAACAATAGAATGTGATCCAAAAGTCAGAATAAACAAGAGCTTAAAAATGCTTGGAAATGAATGGGAAGGCTGTTGAAAATTTGCGGTATTAGACTAGAATAGGTTATGTATAAAAAATATAATCATAAGTTAACATGTGAACATTCGAACAGGACTCGACATTTCGATCACAAAAGTTTAATGCGCTAATTGTAGAAATTACTTTGCAATAGCCCAAAAAAAAAAAAAAAAAAAAAAAAATATGATGTAAATATTACACACGGAGAAGGTTAAAAAAGTTTAATAATTTTATTTTACACAAAAATTATAGGATTTAGTTGTTATTGAACGCATTTTAAGTAAATGAAAATTAAAGTTTTCTCATCCTACTCAAATAATTCAATATAATTTGTCATACATTTTATAATTGTAATGCCTTTTAATCTGGTACAATAATGAACAACGGAGTTTTTTTTTTTTTTTTTTTTTTTTTTTTTTTTGCATTGACGCTGTTTCATTTATGTTTTAAGAATGCTTATGTATAAATTAAAATAGCAAATGAAAAGAGAAATGTGATTAACCCCTTCCGGTATGATTTAATAATGAAAAACTGTGCATGAAATAATCATTTAATTTTTATTTAAAAAACTTGTTTCATTTTACAATTCTTACATATTCTTAATTAAAATCCACTTTTTACATAGCGTTAAATAATATCAGAAACAGTAAAATTAAGAAAATATCAAAGCAAAACATTAATAAGGTATACAGATAATAGTCTTCAAGCTAGTGGTACTTTTCAAAACAAAGTGCAAAGGAATTCTTAATTGTTTACACCGCCAAGTAGTCTCACTTTTAATTTGATTCTTGTAACACACACGGCATTTCTTAGTAGGTTTTCTTTTATTCTGACTGATTAATTTGGCAATGACTTGTACCAAGAAATTCTAAGTAAACAATATGCAATAGTGACTTGTGATTTTCACAAGTGATAAAAGTGTTGCCAAATTCAGTACACTAGAAATTTTAAACTAAATTAATTATCATATTTAACAGTAACTTTAATCGCATGACGAGTGTAGCTCGTCATTGTGCGGTATGGAATGAAAAACTAATGACGAGCTAGACTCGTCATTTTACCGGAAGGGTTTAAAATGAGAAATGAATAACAGCTTAAATAATTATTTTAAATGTGCAAAATATTAAATTATATTTTGCTGAAATAAATTATGGAATATAACCTACACAAATTCTAATGTTTAGTTTAATTCAAAAAAAAATTTTTTTTACTTTTAATTACCTCGTCGATATGTTTAACAGTATTTGATTTCATAGTTTAAAAATTATTAAAGCTGAGAAAAATTTAATCTTTTTATAGAAAGCTTTGAAATAGAAGCTGTTAAAAAATACTAGCCTTATAAAATAGAAGTAAATTTAAAATCACAGTAACATTTTGTACAAAGAATTTTGTTACGAAGATTTGATTACTCATCCTCATAAGCAAAACAGGGAAATTTCTATCTTTTCCGGTGAATTATCGTTGTATGGATGAGAAACTGCTTTACGCTGTTATTCCCAAAGCTGATTTACTGTATATTAACCGACGCCATATAGATGTGCAGAGTGTCATATATAAAAATATATATGTAAGGGTGGAAAAACATCCTGTTTGAATAAATAATGGCGGGGTTACGTAATCAATGCGATGCCACGCAAGCCCGAATACTACGCCTGCTTTTAGAATTAGCAAACAAGAGCTAGCCGACTCGTGAAGCCTCTCTTTAATACATAAAAATAAATCAAGCCTTCACCAGACGATATGACTGGTTTGAGAAGCCGATTGCGTTTCATCGGAACATATATTTAAATGTACGCAGCGCAACAAGAACAAATTTGTCATATTTCTTTTCTTTGGCCGCTGCTTATCTCCGAAAATATTTTGCCTGTGAGGCTCTCATTTGGCGAACTTCACTTATCAGAGGATATCTGTTTGCCATTCTATTCTACGAATATTCTATCTTTCGTTGCCCTTCTTTTTTTATTAGTATTAGTATTATTCGGAGAATACGAATAAATGGGATTTAGAGGCATTCCATAGCAACCAATTATACAGTGTATAATAGTCTGTTCAAAAAATTTTAATTTCTAAAATATTTCAAGGAAAAAAGATCATAAAAAACTTGAAATCTTGAATATTTTAGCAAATATATAAATAGAAAATAGATCTAATTGATGCTTTGCATGTTGAGAAATAGAAATCACGTAAAGTAATGGGGCAAGTTTTCATTCAAAAAAAGTATACCAAAGGCTAAAAAATAGTAAAAAATATTTCATGATATGAAATATTTTATGTATAAAAAATTTAAACAATTTTTCATGTAGCAAACAAGTTGATTATCAGTAAATATTTTGCCAATCAGAAGATATCTGTTTGCCCTTCTATCTTTCGCTGCTCTTTTTTTTATTAATATTATACGGAGAATACGAATAAATGGGATTTTTAGAGGCATTCCATAGCAATCAATTATAGAGTGTGTAATAATGTATTAAAAAATTTGTAATTCTAAAATATTTCGAGTAAAGATGGTAATAAAAACTTAATCATTTATGAAATCTTGAATGTTTTAGCAAATATATAAATGGAAATAAATCAAATTGATGCGATGCGTGTTGAGACGTAGAAACTACATGAAACAATGAGACACGTTTTCAGTCGAAAAAAGTATACCAAAGCAATAAAAAAAAATATTTCATGATCTGTAGGAAACAAGTTGATCATCAGTAAATATTTTGAAATCAGAGGATATCTGCTTACCATTCTATTCGACGAATATTCTACCTTTCCCTGCCCTTTTTTTATTAGTATTAGTATTATTCGGAGAATACGAATAAATGGGATTTATAGAGGCATTCCTTAGCAACCAATTATGCAGTGTATAATAGTCTATTCAAAAAATTTTAATTTCTAAAATATTTCAAGGAAAGAAGATCATAAAAAACTTGAAATCTTGAATATTTTACCAAATATATAAATGGAAAATAGATCAAATTGATGATTTCCATGTTGAGAAATAGAAACTACGCAAAGTGATGGGACAAGTTTTCATTCAAAAAAAGTATACCAAAGGCTAAAAAATAGTAAAAATATTTCATGATATGAAATATTTCATGTATAAAAATATAAAAAATATTTCATGTAGCAAACAAGTTGATTATCAGTAAATATTTTGCCAATCAGAAGATATCTGTTTGCCCTTCTATTCTATGAATATTCTATCTTTCGCTGCCCTTTTTTTTATTAGTATTAGTATTATACGGAGAATACGAATAAATGGGATTTTTAGAGGCATTCCATAGCAACCAATTATAGAGTGTGTAATAATGTATTAAAAAAATTTGTAATTGTAAAATATTTCAAGAAAAGATGGTAATAAAAACTGAATCATTTATGAAATCTTGAATGTTTTAGCAAATATATAAATGGAAATAAATCAAATTGATGCGATGCGTGTTGAGACGTAGAAACTACATGAAACAATGAGACACGTTTTCAGTCGAAAAAAGTATACCAAAGCAAAAACAAAAAAAAAATGCTTCATGATCTGTAGGAAACAAGTTGATCATCAGTAAATATTTTGACAATTAGACTATTAGGATATCTGCTTATCATTCTATTCTACGAATATTCTACCTTTCCCCCCCTCCCCCCCCCCCCCCCCCCCCCCCCCCCCCCCCCCCCCCCCCCCCCCCCCCCCCCCCCCCTTTTTTTCAAAAAATATTTTTTTTTCCCTTTTTTTTTAGTATTAGTATTATTCGGAGAATACGAATAAATGGGATTTTTAGAGGCATTCCATAGCAACCAATTATAGAGTGTGTAATAATGTATTAAAAAAATTTGTAATTGTAAAATATTTCAAGAAAAGATGGTAATAAAAACTGAATCATTTATGAAATCTTGAATGTTTTAGCAAATATATAAATGGAAATAAATAAAATTGATGCGATGCGTGTTGAGACGTAGAAACTACATGAAACAATGAGACACGTTTTCAGTCGAAAAAAGTATACCAAAGCAATAAAAAAAATGTTTCATGATCTGTAGGAAACAAGTTGATCATCAGTAAATATTTTGACAATTAGACTATTAGGATATCTGCTTATCATTCTATTCTACGAATAGTCTATCTTTTTCTACTTTTTTTTATTAGTATTAGTATTATTCGGAGAATACGAATAAATGGGATTTATAGATGCATTCCATAGCAACCAGTTATACAGTACACAATAATCTATTAAAAATTTGGTTTCTAAAATATTTCAAGGAATGACGATGATAAAAAACTTAATCATTTATGAAATCTTGAATATTTTAGCATATATATAGATGGAAAATAGTTCAAATTGTTGCTTTGAATGTTGAGAAATAAAAACCACGCAATGCAATGGGACAAATTTTCAGTCAAAAAAAGTACACTAAAGGCTAAAAAATAGTAAAAAATATTTCATGATCTACAGCAAACAAGTTGATCATCAGTAACTATTTTGTCAATCAGAGGATATCAGTTTGTCATCCTATTCTACGAATATTCTGCCTTTTTTTATTAGTATTATTCGGAGAATAGGAATAAATGGGATATATAAAGGCATTCCATAGCAACCAATTATACAGAGTATAACAGTCTATTAAAAAAATTTAATTTCTAAAATATTTTAAGGAAAGACAATTATAAAAATCTTAATCACTCATGAAATCTTGTATATTTTAACAAATATATAAATCAAATTGATGCTTTGTTTGTTAAAACATAGAAATTACACAAAATAATGGGACAAGTTTTCAGTCGAAAACAGTATACCAATGCATTAAAAAATGTTTCATGATCTGTAGCAAACAAGTTTATCTTTAGTAAATATTTTACCAATCTGTGGATATCTATTTGCCATTCTATTCTACGAATATTCTATTTTTCACTGCCCCGTTATTTTATTAGTATTAGTATTATTCGGAGAATATGAATAAATGGAATTTATGGAGCCATTCCATACCAACCATTATAGAGTGTGTAATAATGTATTAAAAAATTGTATTTTTAAAATATTTCAAGGAAGGGTAAAAAAAAACTTAATCATTCATGAAATCTCGAATATTTTAGCTAATATATAAATGGAAATGGCATGTTGAGAAATAGAAACTACACAAAATAATAGGACAAGTTCTCAGTCAAAAAAAGTATACCAAAGGCTAAAAAATAGTAAAAAATATTTCATGATCGGTAGCAAACAAGTTGATCATCAGTAAATATTTTGCCAATCAGAGAATACCTGTTTGCCATTCTATTCTAAGAATATTCTATCTTTCGCTGCCCTTTTTTTATTAATATTAGTATTATTCGGAGAATGCGAATAAATGGGATTTATAGAGGCATTCCTTAGCAATCAATAATGCAGTGTATAATGTCTATTCAAGAAAATTTTATTTCTAAAATATTTCAAGGAAAAACGATCATAAAAAACTTAATCATTTATGAAAACTTGAATGTTTTAGGAAATATATCAATGGAAAATAGATCAAATTGATGTTTTCGATGTTGAGAAATAGAAACCACGCAAAGTAATGGGACAAGTTTTCAGTAAAAAAAAGTATACCAAAGGCTAAAAAATAGTAAAAAACATTTCACGATATGTAGCAAACAAGTTGATCATCAGTAAATATTTTGCCAATCACAGGATATCTGTTTGCCATTCTACTCTTTGATTATTCTATCTTTCACTGTCCTCTTCTTTTATTAGTATTAGTAATATTCGGAGAATAAGAATAAATGGGATTTATAGAGGCATTCCATAGCAACCAATTATACAGTGTATAATAGTCTGTTCAAAAAATTTTAATTTCTAAAATATTTCAAGGAAAGAAGATCATAAAAGACTTGAAATCTTGAATATTTTAGCAAATATATAAATCAAATTGATGCTTTGCATGTTAAGACATAGAAACTACACAATGTAATAGGACAAGTTTTCAGTCGAAAAAAGTATACCAAAGCATTAAAGAAAAGTTTCATGATTCTGTAGCCAACAAGTTGATCATCAGTATATATTTTGCCAATCTGAGGATATCTATTTGCCATTCTATTCTACGAATATTCTATTTTTCGCTTCCCCCTTATTTTATTAGTATTAGTATTATTCGGAGAATATGAAAAATGGGATTTATGGAGCCATTCCATACCAACCATTATAGAGTGTGTGATAATGTATTAAAAAATTGTATTTTTAAAATATTTCAAGAAAACAGGGTAAAAAAACTTAATCATTCATGAAATCTCGAATATTTTAGCTAATATATAAATGGAAATGGCATGTTGAGAAATAGAAACTACACAAATAGGACAAGTTTTCAGTCAAAAAAAGTGTACCAAAGGCTAAAAAATAGTAAAAAATATTTCATGATCGGTAGCAAACAAGTTGATCATCAGTAAATATTTTGCTAATCAGAGAATATATGTTTGCCATTCTATTCTATGAATATTCTATCTTTCACTGCCCTTTTTTTATTAGCATTAGTATTATTCGGAGAATACAAATAAATGGGATTTATGGAGGCATTCTATCGCGACCGATTTTAAAGTGTGTAATAATGTATTCAAAAATTTGTATTTCTAAAATATTTCATAGAAATATGGTAAAAAAATTAATCATTCATGAAATCGCTAATGTTTTATCAAATATATACATGGATAATAGATCAAACTCATGCAGTGCACGTTTAGACTATTCGAAATAATGGAACAAGTTTTCAGTCAAAAAAAGTATACCAAAGCATTAAAAAAATGCTTCGTGATCTTTAAGAAACAAGTCAATCACCCGCAAATATTTTGCTTGTGAGGCTTTCACTTATCAGAGGAACACTGTTTGCCATTATCTTTCGCCGCCCTTTTATTTTATTACTACTAGAATTATTCGAGAATACGAATAAATGTGATTTATAGAGTAATCCCATAATAACTAATTATAGACTGTATAATAATGTATTCCAATATTTTATTTCTAAAATATTTCAAGGTAATATGACGAAAAAAATTAATCATTTATAAAATCTCGAATATTTCCACAAATATATAAATGGAAAATTGATCAATTTAATCCAATGTATGTTGAGACTTTAAAAGTACAAGAAAGAATGGGACAAGTTTTCAATCGAAAAGAGTATACTAAAGAATTAAAAAAAATGTTTCATGATCTGTAGCAAACAACTTAATCATCAGTAAATATTTTGCCTGTGACGCTCTGACTTGGCGAACTTCACTTATCAGAAGATATCTGTTTGCTATCCTATTCTACGAATATTCTATCTTTCGATCATCTTTTTTTTTATTACTATTAACCCCTTCCGGTAAAATGACGAGTCTAGCTCGTCATTAGTTTTTCATTCCATACCGCACAATGACGAGCTACACTCGTCATGCGATTAAAGTTACTGTTAAATATGATAATTTAGTTTAAAATTTCTAGTGTACTGAATTTGGCAACACTTTTATCACTTGTGAAAATCACAAGTCACTATTGCATATTGTTTACTTAGAATTTCTTGGTACAAGTCATTGCCAAATTAATGAATCAGAATAAAAGAAAACCTACTAAGAAATGCCGTGTGTGTTACAAGAATCAAATTAAAAGTGAGACTACTTGGCGGTGTAAACAATTAAGAATTCCTTTGCACTTTGTTTTGAAAAGTACCACTAGCTTGAAGACTGTTATCTGTATACCTTATTAATGTTTTGCTTTGATATTTTCTTAATTTTACTGTTTCTGATATTATTTAACACTATGTAAAAAGTGGATTTTAATTAAGAATATGTAAGAATTGTAAAATGAAACAAGTTTTTTAAATAAAAATTAAATGGTTATTTCATGCACAGTTTTTCATTATTAAATCATACCGGAAGGGGTTAATATCATTCGGATAATACGAATAAATTGGATTTACAGAGGCATTCCATAGCAACCAGTTATACAGTGTATAATAATCTATTAAAAATATTTTGATTTCTAAAATATTTTAAGGAAAGACGATCATAAAAAACCTAATCATTTATGAAATCTCGAATACTTTAGCAATATATAAATGGCAGATTGATCAAACTAATGCAATGCATATTGAGAATTAGAAACTACACAAAGTAATGGTATAAGTTTTCAGTCGAAAGAAGTATACTAAATCATAAAAAATGAAAAAAAAATTCATGATATATAGCAAACAAGTTGATCATCAGTAAATATTTTACCTATGAGACTCTGATTTGGCGAACTGCACTTACCAGAGGACGTATGTTTGCCATCTTATTCTACGAATGTTCTATCTTTCACTGCTTTTTTATTATTAGTATTAGCATTATTCGAAGAATATGAATAGATGAGATTTCTGGAGGCACTCCATAGTGACCAATTATAGAGTGTATATTAGCGTATTCTAAAATTTTAGTTTTCCAAATATTTCCCGAAAAGATTATAACAAAAACCTAAACTATGTATGAAATCTCGAATAATTTAGCAAATACATAGAGGAAAAATGGATGAAATTAGGGCAATGCATTTTTAGACGTCGAAACTACATGAATGAATGAGACGAGTTTGTAATCAAAAAATATATATTATAAAACATGAAAAAAAATTTTTTTCATGGTCTACAGCAAATAGATTGTCTATAAATATTTCAAGGGAAAATGGCTATATAGAACCTAATGTTTTATGAAATGTCAAATAATTTAACAAATATATAAGTGGCAAATAGACAGAATGCATGTTGAGACGTAGAAACTATATGAAATAATGGGACACATTTTCACCCGGGGAAATAATAAATATAATAAAATAAAAAATCAAAGTATAAAATGTAAATTTTATGGTCTGTAGTAAACAAGTATATCAATTTGGAATTTTTTTATCTGTAGCTAGCGTTTTAGTGAAGGGGAATAGGAGGGTTGTGACCCCCCAGGACTACTGTATACATATATTATAGATGTTAGAATTGCTGTACTCACTTTTACGTATGAGTTAAACCGGGTACCTCCACATCTCAAAACATCTGAAGTTTACATTATTTATTTGACACTTTTGGTATTATCAAAATTTTTTGACACTTAAGTCTGTCTATCTCAAATCCTGAGCAAGTACAAAATATTTTATAGCTCTAATATTTTTCCTCCGATATCGATTACTAACGTTTGGTTTCTTTTCTCCTGTTTATCTAAAAAAATGTTTTTACAGTAGAATTCTTATTTGTCTTAACACATTGTATGCGGGACACGTACTAGTACGTTTTCTGATGATTGATATTTGAGCGCGGGTCACGTACTAGCACGAATTAGTGTAAAAACATGGTTTGTTTGTGGGTACAAAAATAGTGGTATATACAGGAAAACGAAGCTGAATGTTCTTGTCTACTACATAGATTTTGGAAAAATTTAGACAAATAAAAACTAGTTTTTACATCAGTCGTCGCGGAACCACAGAACGGGAAGTTTGATTAAAAAACTCAATTTAGAATTAAAATTAACTTTTTATTTATCCTTGCGAAAAGGATATTATATATATATGTATATTTATATTATATATATTTTTGTATATTTATATTATATATATTTTTGTATTTATATATATATATATATATATATATATATGTTTATTTGTCTATTTACATATTTGTTTATATATTTCAATATAAAATACGAAAAGTTGGTTAAAAAAAATTAAATAATTTTCGATCTATTGAGATTTACCTAAACACCTAAATTAAGGCGCAAAACGCCAGCTCCCGGTACAATTCCGCTGCGAAATGTACCCGCACACAATGTGTTAAAATTCGCAAATTTGAAGTATTGCTATATATCATTATTTACACCTTTTTACCTTTTTTTAGCACAACAGAAGACGAGATTAATAATTTGTAAATTATTCTCATGTTACTTCTAAATTTTTAACACACGAAGGGATACAGATAAAAACCTAATAAGTTTCCCATTTAAATAGGATTTATATTTCTACGACGTTTTATCAAACTCCTACTATTTTCGTAATTTATTGTAATGGTAAATTCTTCTAGTTATACGACGCAGTGTTTCAGTTGTACATCGTTTTCCCCTTTCCTAATACAAATTTTCGGACAGCACAAATGATAAATTAATTAAAAACAAATTGGCTAGTTCTAATTTAAGCCATAATGATGAAGAATATGAAGAAGTTATCTCAACCTCCTTTAACCCCTTCCGGTACGATTTAATAATGAAAAACTGTGCGTGAAGTAACCATTTATTTTTTATTTAAAAAACTTGTTTTATTTTACAATTCTTACATATTCTTAATTAAAATCCACTTTTTACATAGTGTTAAGTATCAGAAACGGTAAAATTAAGATAATAGTCTTCAAGCTAGTGGTACTTTCAAAACAAACTGCAAAGGAATTCTGAATTGTTTACATCGCCAGGGAGTCTCACTTCCAATTTGATACTTGTAACACACACGGCATTTCTTAGTAGGTTTTCTTTTATTCTGACTCATCAATTTGGCAGTGACTTGTACCAAGAAACTTTAAATAAACAATATGTAATAGTGACCTGGGATTTCCACTAGTAACAAAAGTGTTGCTAAATTCAGTACACTAGAAATTTTAAACTAAATTAATTATCATATTTATCAGTAACTTTAGTCGCATGACGAGTGTAGCTCGTCATTGTGCGGTATGGAATGAAAAACCAATGCGAGCTAGACTCGTCATTTTACCGGGAGGGGTTAAAGTCGTCCTGGACTCCGTTGAAAGGCTTTAAACTTATCTATTATCTTAAAACAGTGAAAATACATTCAATGCACTTAATTCGATTCATACTGTTATACTTAATCAATACTTTCAAACAAGAATCACGTCAAACGACGATTAAAGATTTTTTTTTTAATTATACGCCGACCTGCACGTACATAAATGGTATAATTAGTACTCAAGATATGCAGTAAGGGTATAATTTTCTTAAGTTTTATAATAAAGGATTAGCTTTGTAGTTTAATTTTTACACTGTATTCAATATGCTAAGTATTAATATACTAAGTATTATATTATATCAGAAGACTTTAAAATAAGTTCTTTTGCAGAAATTTGCATTGAATTTGCAATAATTACACTTATTTATTAAGATAAATTTTTAAGTCCATTAAAAGTGTGTAAATGTAACGAATAAAAAATTTTTTGTGTATGTGGGTGTCCATCCAGGTAGAACTTGACTTTTTTAGCATAGCTCACCCAACCACGGGCTCCCAAAAAGAGATAGTATTGTTGACCATTTCATTTTGGTATTTGATTTGGTTTGGAGCACTACGGTCTACTTTTTAGCAGCACGAGGGCTAATGAGAGCATGACCTACTGCTTAACCTTTTGAGGACGGGTTTATCATATATTCAAAACCTTTAAAATTGATTTAGCCGATTTTGTAGTATTGACAAAGTTTGCAATAAGAATATAGGGTTACATCTGAAATAATATAGGGTTACATCTGAAAATAAGAAATTTTAATTGAATTTCCTATTAAATGTATCATATGATTAACACATCCGTAACTCTGAGTCAAATTAAGAGGCCATGCATACTGACACACCCGTCCTCAAAAGGTTAAAGTGGATTCCGAACGGCTAAGAACAACCATGCCACAGTGGGACTCGAACCCACGATCTCCGGTACCGAAGATCAACGCCCTAGTTCTTCGGCCACGATTCGGCTATTTAATATTAGGAGCAAGGAAGAAAAGGGAATATTATTAATACAAGATTTTATAAATTTAGTTTGGTTTGGTTTGGAGTGCTATGGTTTACTTTTTGCAACACGAGGGCTAATGAGACCGGGACCTACATCTTAAGCCGATTCCGATTGGCTACGAACATCCATGCCACTGGGGGATTCGAACCCACGAACTCCGGTACCGAACGCCAGCACCCTAACCAATCGGCCATTTTTCGGCCAAGATTTTATAAGAAAGATACAGAAGAGTTTGGAAATTTATCTTTTATTCCGAATAAATATTTTAATATCTGTATTTCTCAAATGCATGTACATGCAATGTTTTACCTACGGGAAGTCAAACAATCACTAGCCAAATGATGCCGATTGGTTAGGGTGCTGGCCTTCGATACCGGAGTTCGTAGGTTCTAATCCCACAGTGGCATGGATGTCCGTAGCCGTTCGGAATCGGCTTTAAGCTGTAGGTCCCGGTCTCATTAGCCCTCGTGTTGCAAAAAGTAGACCGTAGCACTCCAAACCAAACCAAACAATCACTAAGCGTCCATAAAATTTTGAAGATACATGTCCTATAATGACAAAACGTACAAGAAAATCCGAAGTCTTTGTTTTAAAAAGCTCCATGTTTTTTCGAATGTTTTGACTGTAAAGCACATGGGTTTGATTGAGTAAATAAACAGTTACAAATCTCGCAAAATGCCTTTTCCTATCTAAAAATAAGTTGTAGCTGACCTTCCCCATTTCCAGAAACATGCTCCCCTGAAATACGACAGGATATATAATTTCCTATCGGACGATTCGGGACGGGCTATTTGAAGCTTTTCTTATCACTTACCCATCTCATCCGGCCTTGAAAACATTATTATCGTAACCTACTAATTCCGCGAACTAAATTTGGATGATTCGTTTCTATGGATCAGGGAAATATCGGGAAAGAAAGACAATCTCTTTACAATCTTACACTGTCTGCAGTAGTTTTTGTCATCAAACTCAAGTAATTCCAGTCATATAAGAGATATAGCTCTTCTTGTAGATCGAAATTTTCGGAAAACGACACTTTTTACAAAAATTACATGAATTTTGAGAGTTAATAGTTTTCAGAAGAATCTTTAACAATTTGTATTACCCAGGATTGAATCATAACAATAGACAAATGAGACAAATATCTCGGGCCAGATAAAACTGCTATTTTGAAATGATTTGAAAATAATACAGTTTACTTTTCAGTTGGACAACTAACTATATCTAATAAATAAACAAAAATGTATTACTTTTGTTTATGTTTACAATATTTAATCCGTGTTCGGAGGGCACACTGGAAGGTAACAGTTCAGTTTTGGTATTCCTTTGGGTTAAGAAGGCTTAAAATCGACTTAGAATAGGTTAAGAATAGTTAGATTAGAGTCCGAATTATCTCATACTTAAGCAGAAGTGGAAAGGGTTTAGGGATGCTTACCCTCGGCTTACCCCAACAGAAATCCAAACTGAAGCTACATCACATAAAATAAACAACTAGCTTTAATGAAATAACATATTTTGAATAGAATAATGAGATTTGTTGTCCGCCTTATATTTAGCACGGACACGACACATAAAGAATCTATACGAATAGCATCGAATGCGTGAAGTAAGGAAAACAAATACCGAGTAGTCTCGAGTTCTGGAAACCACAAGTTCAGTTGTCAAGTCCTTCTTTTATTGCTTTTCCAGTTTATCTAATTTTTTAACTGAAAATCGTTTCCCTATATACTTTTTTCCCTTGTTATAAATGCCCTATTATAAATTTCTTTTAATTTTTCATATTATTTAGTTTTGTTTTATTTAATTTCTTACACTTTTTGTGAGCTCTATTCTTGTGGGAGAGGGACAGGGCCCCAATATGGTTTAATCCAGCCCCGTATCGCTGTGTTGCAGAATACCTAAAGTCTAGTCTTGCTTACACAACGAGCTTTAATAGATGGTTATTACTATCTTGCAATGTTTTGCAACTATCTCAGTTTGCTTGTAGAATCCGTATAATCAAATGATGATACTAAGTTCAATTTTCATATGAAAGTTTTATCAATGTTTACTCAGACTACTTGATTATTACTGATATAAATTTTGGATTTTTAATAAATCCATTGACAAATATACGGGAGAAACCGGTAGATTCAGATTCTTTATATAAATATTATTTTGGGGTACAATACTGTACAATATTTATAAGAAGAAAGTATTTTTTGTTTTGTATGAAATACTATTTTGTACGAATAAAGTTTCAGTTTACAAAATAATAATAATTGTTATTTTTTTACATGTTTGAAATAATTTATTCTAGCCTTTGAAGAAAAAATTTCAATTCCGGGTTGTTGAGAAACAAAGGTTTGACTGTTTCAGACACTTGCAAACCACTCTTGCCTTTTTGAAAAATATCTAATGGATGAAACTAACTTACAAATCAGCATAATCGTCAATCTACGAGTTACTTCCTTGTTAGAATCAGACACACGAACAATCATCGATTACAAAATAAGATTTGTCGTGATGAAAACAAATTTTATATCTAGGGGCAAATTGATGATGAATTAGAAACCCTTTGGTTTGATTCATATGTTGAATTATTAAAAGAGTTGAGAGTATGTCTACCTCTTTTAATAAAGAACCATTTTTATGAAGTTCTGCCATCATCATAACACAATAGAAAAACTTCCATCAATATGAATATATACATTAGCTGAATGTGTTAATTTGAATTTTACTTATGTTTTAGGTTCAAGAAACTAGAAAACTATCAGCTCGAATTAAAAGAGAAAAAAGATCATTGTCAGAGATAAACACCTTTGCTTAAGTTTTAGTGACATAGCTAAATAGCTTAAACTTAGAATAATTCTTTGATTTATGATAAATGTTTAACTATCACAATAATAAGGGATTTGAAGTATATGAGATTCTAAAAATTTACATCTATTGGTTAAATGAGCATTTATGATGTATCAGTTAATTTCTAAGATCTAAATTTCTAAGTATTTTAATTTATTGGTTTAAAAGTATTTTAATTTAATGTTTAAAAGTAATTTAATTTAATGGTTTAAAAGTATACATCTGCCAGCTGAATGACATGGTCTGAATTTGAACGTTTTAAGTTATGTTATAGGTTCAAGCTAAGACTAGAAAACAGGGTTAATGCAACTCGAATCGAAAAGAGAAAAAGATCATCTAGCCCTCAGAGATAAATTGCTGCTGCACCTTTGCTTTTAAGTCTTACTGATACATAGATATTAAATAGCTTAAACGTAGATAATAATTTCTTAACCATGCATTTCTGATAAGTGTTTAAGTATCACAACAATAAGGAACTTGAAGTATATGAGATTCTAAAAATTGTTTTGCATCTATTGGTTAAATTAGCATTTATGATGTATCAGTTAATTTAAATCAGCTAAGATCTAAATTTTTAAGACAAAATTTAATTGTTTAAGATAATATATTAATTTTTAACAATTAATTAAAATGTAGTTTACAAAATAATAAAATCAGAATAGGGAATTTGAATTTTATTATTATGTTTTAATTTTATCGTTTTATCAAATACTTCAAAAAAAAGATATTTTAGCAAAACAATTTATATATGCAAAAACTTTGCTTTTTTATCTTTGAAAACATAGCTATGAAATAGCTTCTTAGATAATAATTTATTTTAGATATTTATGATAAATTTCAATATTATTTATAACCATAAATTTTAATTTATGTTTAAAAGTATTTCTATAAAAATATTTTTAAATATTGGTTCAAATAATGAAATTTATTGTATCCAATCTTTTTATTTTCAAATGAGATACTAAATTTAATTTTTCAGTTAATTTAAGTAAATATTTATCAACAATGACGTTTTTTATTATAATACAATAATTGTTTGAAATGTTGACAATTTGAGAAAATGTATCTTGTGAATATGACATGCTTGAATCAAATTCATATGAAAGAGAAAAAGTGAACTAGAGAGAAATTGCTTCTGCAATTTTTGCTTTTATTTTAAATGAGATACTTAAATAGCTTTAATTTTTTCAGTTAATTTTTACAGTAAATATTTATCACAAATGATTATTTATTATAACTACAATAATTGTTTAATTTTGAGCAATTTAAGATGTATTGTTGTTATCAGTAAAAATTAAATTTGATGAGAATATGAAATGAACAAAGAAGAATAGACTCAAATATATCAGTGATACTTAAAACAATTTTTTCAGTTAATTTTTACAGTAAAAAATTTTAACAAATTAAGACATTTTTATTATAATTAATAATTGTTGATTTGAGCAATTTAAAAAATGTATTTCTTTTAATATGACATGTTAAAATCAATTCATATGAAATGAGAATATGAACAAAGACAAATAGACTTTTTTTTTTTATCTTTGAAAACTTGGCATGATTAAAAAAGTCATTTTTTAATAATGTATTTTAGATATTTATAACAATAAAAAATTTTTTATTATAACCTACAATAATTTTATTTTAATTTAAGAAAAGTATTTCTCTAATATACATTTTAAAAATCAAATTCATATGAAATGAAATTAATCAAAGAACCAGTACTGTATCCAATTTTACTTTTTATTTTCAAATGAGATACTTAAAACTTTAATTTTTTCAGTTAATTTTTACAGTAAATATTTATCAACAAATAAAGACACGTTTTTTATTATAACCTACAATAATTGTTGAAATTTTTGAGCAATTTAGGAGAAAATGTATTTCTCTTGTGAATATGACATCCTTGAAAAATCAAATTCATATGAAATGAGAATATGAAGTGAACAAAGAACAGAAATAGACTTAAAATTTTACTTTTTATTTTCAAATGAGATACTTAAAACTTTAATTTTTTCAGTTAATTTTTACAGTAAATATTTATCAACAAAAAACTTTTTTTAATTATAACCAAAATAATTGTTGATTTTGAGCAATTTAGGAGAAAATGTATTTCTCTTGTGAATATGACATCCTTGAAAAATCAAATTCATATGAAATGAGAATATGAAGTGAACAAAGAACAGAAATAGACTTTAGAAATTTGATAATCCTGTACACAACAGTACAGAAATATGTTTTACATAGATTCATATTAAATAGTGGTTTTGTAAAAAATACAAATAAAAATTCAAATCTAAGCTCTGACAAAAGTTTTAATTATAAATGAAAGTATTAAATGTGAGTCTTATTATTTCAGAAAGTGTTGTATTATTTCAGTAATATTCCCATATATTCTGAAACTTCTTTCGAATTCTCTATATTTCCAGTGGAATTAAAAACTTACACTTGCTGTTATGCAAGTACGTAGTTTTTTTTTACAGAAAGTATTATTAGGAATTTGATAATCCTGTACACAACAGTACAGAAATATGTTTTACATAGATTCATATTAAATAGTGGTTTTGTAAGAAATAGAAATACAAATTCAAATCTAAGCTCTGACAAAATTTTTAATTAATAAATGAAAGTATTAAATGTGAGTCATATTATTTCAGAAAGTGTTGTATTATTTCAGTTATATTCCCATATATTCTGAAACTTCTTTCGAATTCCCTATAGTTCCAGTGGAATTAAAAACTTACACTTGCTGTTATGCAAGTACGTAGTTTTTTTTTACAGAAAGTATTATTAGGAATTTGATAATCCTGTACACAACAGTACAGATATATGTTTTACATAGATTCATATTAAATAGTGTTGTTGTAAAAAATACAAATAAAAATTCAAATCTAAGCTCTGACAAAAGTTTTAATTATAAATGAAAGTATTAAATGTGAGTCATATTATTTCAGAAAGTGTTGTATTATTTCAGTTATATTCCCATATATTCTGAAACTTCTTTCGAATTCCCTATAGTTCCAGTGGAATTAAAAACTTACACTTGCTATTATGCAAGTGCGTAGTTTTTTTTTACAGAGAGTATTATAATGATATCGGATATTAAACAGTTATTAAAATATTTTTGATTACAAAAGCAATAGCTACTCAATCTTTAATAGAAAATCTGCATGGTTTGGAAACACAAACTGAAGTCAAAACTATAAAATTATCAAATTACTTTTAAGTTTCAATACATATTACGGAGATAACCATCAATAGCCTGATTTCTCCTTTCATATATTTCCAGAACCTTGTATTTAAAAATAAATATATCGTCTAACGCCATCTGTCGCAGAATAAATGAACTAAGCAACCCATCTCTAAGCCGCTTTAATCTCATTATGATAGATAATAAAACTAAAGAAGTTGTTCAAATAACATGTAAGAATTAGAAGAAAAAGAATTAGACATATATTGATTCTTTCTTCTTGGATTTAGTAAGGAAACATGCAAACAAATCGAAGTATAGAATACTTATCTTCATTTAGGTTGCGCATATAAAAGTTTATGATATGACTATTGAAATTGGCACTGTTAAAAATGAAATAAATAAATAAAGATTATAGTATAGACAGGAAATAGTGTTTTTAGATAGTGTTACTGACATTAAATAATGGGGTAATGTTTTTTTTTATACTAATGTATCAAAACTAAGGTATTAACACTTAATTTGACTAAGTCCGCTACACCGGATATGTATATTTATAACTAGTATATAACATAATTGTCAGCGTTCGCCACAGCGGACATTATCTCAAAAATGGAAAATGATAAATTTTTTTGTTTATTTTACAGATATCCTAATGTCTATACAGACATTGGGAAAATAACAGAAATTAAAATTAAAAAATATTTGAAAAAACATCTTGTCAAATTAAGGGTTAAGGAAATCACAAAAATCTCTTTATTGTTTCTTAGTAGCATTTTAAGATAAATTGAGATCGCTCTTTTATTTACGTTTTATTTATTTATAATTTTAATTATTAATAAATAAAACTTTAATTTTTTTATAATTATTAATCATTTATTTCGTTCATAGCACTTAGGTTGTTAGTTTTAAGTATGGGAATTCTAGATTCAAAAATCGGTGTAAAGACTGATGCTTTATATCAGAAGGTAAAAAAGTTGTTTAAAAAAGTTGTTACAACTTTTTAAAACAATATAATACAATATAATTGTATACAATATAAAATTGTATAACAATATAATTGTATACTATATAATTGTATTGGCAACAATATAATTGGGTGAAATTGTTAGAGGAGCTATTATATATATATGGGAAATATAGCAGTTGCACCACTTAAAATATATTTGAAGGAAAACGTTTGCATATGTGGGGAATGAATATAGACAGTCATTTAAGCCAAATGTTATTTTGAAAATCCAGAAGAACTATATCTGACTATTATCTATTTTTTCAGATTTATGAGGATACAATTTAGGAACAACTTAATGTTGATGTAAACCTAAGTACAATAGAAAATATCCTTGTTCTTAAGAAGTAATAAGAATAATTACCTATATTGATATAATCAGTCTTATTCAGTTTTATTGCTAATTACAGTTGAACACACAAACTGAAAAGTTTTATATAACTGAATACAAAAACTGCTATATAATATAGTATATAGCAACTATGCTATATAGTATATAACAACTATTTGTGTAATAAAGTAATATAAAGTCATGCATAATAAAGATGAGGATACAATTTAGGAACACCTTAATGTTGATGTAAACCTAAGTACAATAGAAAATATCCTTGTTCTTAAGAAGTAATAAGAATAATTACCTATATTGATATAATCAGTCTTATTCAGTTTTATTGCTAATTACAGTTGAACACACAAACTGAAAAGTTTTATATAACTGAATATAAAAACTGCTATATAATATAGTATATAACAACTATTTGTATAATAAAGTAATATAAAGTCATGCATAATAAAGATGAGGATACAATTTAGCAACAACTTAATGTTGATGTAAACCTAAGTACAATAGAAAATATCCTTGTTCTTAAGAAGTAATAAGAATAATTACCTATATTGATATAATCAGTCTTATTCAGTTTTATTGCTAATTACAGTTGAACACACAAACTGAAAAGTTTTATATTAGTTGTACATTTAGCTTTATATAACTAAATATAAAAACTGCTATATAATATAGTATATAACAACTATTTGTGTAATAAAGTAATATAAAGACATGCATAATAAAGATAAGGATACAATTTAGCAACAACTTAATGTTAATGTAAACCTAAGTACAATAGAAAACATTGTTCTTAAGAAATAATAAGAATAATTATCTATATTGACATAATCAGTCTTATTCAGTTTTATTGCTAATTACAGTTGTACACACAAACTAAAACGTTTTATACTAGTTGTACATTTAGTTTTATGTAACTGAATATAAAAAAACTGCTATATAATATAGTATATAACAACTATTTGTGTAATAAAGTAATATAAAATCATGCATAATAAAGAAGAAATATGCATATGTTAATCAGCTATAATTAATATGTTTATAAATAAATATAACACTTTTTCAATTACACGAAAAACTTGTGTCAACAGTTGCAAAATGTGGCAGTTGTAACAACATAAGGGATTTTATTCTGCAATTTTATTGAAAATGTTATATTTGTAAACAATGTTTTGGTAAAATCAATATTTAAAATATTCCTGAAAAACTGAATGTGGGTTTAGAATCCGCATAAATGTATGTTTAAACATTATAAGACATAATTTGATACAATAAGTGTAAAAACTAGGTATAGAGTAAGTATAATAAACCTGGTATAATAAAAATAAGTATACTAATTGTAAAAATAAGTGTATTAATGCTATTGTTAATTTGATACAATAAAGGTTTGCAGAAAGCAGGCTCTTGAGGGAAACTCATGATAAAAAGGAGAAGAAAAAAAAAACACCGGGCACTTTTAATCCCTGATTAGATAGGAGACATATGCTCTTTACCACTCATTTTCAGTACAAAAGATAAAACAATAACGCTGATAATGTCTAGTATATAAATAGTTTCTAGTGTATAAATAAGATCTAGAATGCATTTATTCGTACAGAAAGATAAAGAACGTATATCCAAGAGATGTCGAAAAAGAACTCGACGATGTTCTGTGATTTTCTCGAATGGTAGTTAATCCCTTAACGTGCACGCTCGAGTTAACCCTTTAGCGGACAGTGGTTTCGCAATGAGACCACATTTAAATATTTAAATTTTTTCTTTACTTTTTGTAGACATACGATTGATTTTTTCGATTTTTTTATGTTTTGACAATTTAAACCTTAATATATGACAGCACTACATTTAATTTTTTTCTTCTTTTGAAATATGTGTAATTAAACTTTCCGTACCTGGAAAGTCAGTAATTCGATTTTTCTGACTTATAACTTCAAATAAAAGTATCTACCAAACAACACTTATAAATTGTTAAGTTATTTATTTATTAAACTATTTTTAAGCTATTTATTTATTATGGTATTTGTTAAGCTATTTATTTACTATACTATTTGTTTAGCTGTTTATTTATTATACTGTTTGTTAAGCTATTTATTATGCTGTTTATTAAGCTATTTATTTATTATGCTGTTTATTAAGCTATTTATTTATTATACTATTTTTAAGTTATTTATTTATTATACAATCTATTAAGCTATTTATTTATTATACTATTTGTTAAGCTATTTTTTATTGTACTATTTGTTAAACTTTTTATTTATTGTACTATTTTAAGGATACTTATTTATTGTTCTTACAATATAATTAAAATTTTAAATAGTATTATATTCATGCTGTACAAGGGGAGGGTTTTATCTGTTTAACTACCCCTCAAAACCCCTTAAAGGTATACCCCTCTAAGAAATGTTAAGACAAATTTTTATATATTTTACATTCATAAGGTTCATAGATAACATTTATAAACTAATTTCATTAAATTCCATAGAATTTATGTTGGTGACCTTCAAAGGGTTAACTGGACAAACTGTGCACACTCGAGATAATTCGAGATAATTTTTGCTGATAATAATGTTTATTCTGAAATGGGAATTCAAAAAGAAATATAAAAAAAAGTCGATGTGCTTGTAATATTAGAATATTCGACTATTTTCTGCAATGTTATCAAAATCCAAAATTGCAATAAAAAATTTTGATTATTTTTGTATTTTTGTAATTTTCTTGGCAAGACAACGTTCTAAATTGTATTTTTTACATTAAAAAATTGATTTTTTTTTGGGCCGGCCTTTTAAAAAAAAAACTGTGCATTAAGGGGTTAATGTTCTTGTCTAATGTGTTTCTTTCCTTTTTCCAACTTGCTTGGTTTTTCATAGTGGTTGGACACTTTCAGCAGGAGGAAGTTTGCTACAAGTATAAAAGAAATCATACCACAAAATTGCCACAAGTATAAAAGAAACATTTAAAAAATAGTTTTTAAATTCATTCTCACCTTTTAAAAATACTTATACGAAATAATATTTTAGTAGTGCACCCAGTTTCCCTTTAATGGTAGAATTTGGTAGTAATAGTAGTTTAATGGTGGTAAAATCTCTAAGGACTTAATATCCCCTTCACAAGAATACCAGGATAACTAAAGCAGTTAAAAAAATGTTAATGGTTCTATTCCAATTTTTTACTTTTCTTTCATATGATCATATCTCTGTGAGACCTATGTATAACAGCACTGTAACAATAAAACCATCTATAGCGATATTTTTTTATGCATTTTTGGTTCCTCAGAATGCTTGATTTACTCAATGTAAAATCACCAATAGGTCAGTAATGGTATTATAAATACTTGCTTTAATGGTAGCATTTGGTAGTAATAGTAGTTAAAATCTCTAAGGACTTAGTATCCCCTTCACAAGAATACCAGGATAACTAAAGCAGTTAAAAAAATGTTAATGGTTCTATTCCAATTTTTTACTTTTCTTTCATATGATCATATCTACTGTGAGACCTATGTATAACAGCACTGTAACAATAAAACCATCTATAGCGATATTTTTTTATGCATTTTTGGTTCCTCAGAATGCTTGATTTACTCAATGTAAAGTCGCCAATAGGTCAGTAATGGTATTACAAACACTTGCTTTAATGGTAGCATTTGGTAGTAATAGTAGTTAAAATCTCTAAGGACTTAGTATCCCCTTCACAAGAATACCAGGATAACTAAAGCAGTTAAAAAAATGTTAATGGTTCTATTCCAATTTTTTTACTTTTCTTTCATATGATCATATCTACTGTGAGACCTATGTATAACAGCACTGTAACAATAAAACCATCTATAGCGATATTTTTTTATGCATTTTTGGTTCCTCAGAATTATGGACTGACATGGATTTTAAAACAATAGTTGAGAAATAATCAGTATCAGTGTTTGATAAAATATCATTTAAAATCGTGCTCAGCTTTTGTATGCGAAAAAATTCATCTTGAAAAATTAAAGTATATTATTTTATTTGCTTTTGAAAACGAAAATATATTGTAAAAGATGGTTTTAAACTTTTACATATGCGAAAAAAGGAGCATGGTTTAATGAATATGCATAAAACTATTAATACTTATTTATTTCCTTTTATATTTAAACTTTTAAAAATTAGAAAAAATATTTTGAAAGAATTTAAACTTACTATTTAAGGTTTTATATATTGTTCAACAGAGGAAATCAAACTGGTCCAATTTATATAATATTATTCTGTAAATTTTGGTTTTGGAGCGCTGCGGTCTACTTTTGCAACACGAGGGCTAATGAGACCGGGACCTACTGCTTAAAGCCGATTCCGAACGGCTACGAACATCCATGCCATTGTGGGATTCGAACCTACGAACTCCGGTTCCGAAGGTTAGCACCCTAACTATTCGGTCATCGTTCGGCATTAGTCTGTAGAAGAATGTGAGAAAAGTGATGAAGTGCTATTCAATTGAATGGAGAAACTTTTAGAAAAATGGTCTCAGCTTTATTAGTACTAATTTCTGCAATATACCGATTAATTTATCATATTATCTTTATCAAATTTTATAATTTTAGCCCTTCCACAATTCTATTCTTTTCTTTTTCTGGCCTATAATTAATTTTTTCCCTGTATCCTTCTTTTAACCTATGATGTATCTGGAATAACACTAAGTACCTCCCACCATTTGGAAGAATAAAAGAATTAGATTTCAATCGCCTATTATTCAAATACGACTACTGATAGAAAAAAGTTCTTAAATAATAATAAAGATATTTAAAAATGGAAACCAGTTTAATAAGTATGAATAAAATTATTAAAATTTGCTTATGTCTTTAGTACTTATATTTTAAAGTATCTAAAGGAATATTTTGGAAGAAGAATTTGAATTTATTGCTTATGATTTTATATTAATTACAACACAGAAGCCCTTATCTGTACGCTTAATATAACATTGGTCTATTCAGAATTATGCAAACAGCGGTGCTTATCTTTTGTGAAAAGATGGAGAAAGTTTTAGAAATGGAGTTTTAACTTTATAAAATCTTATAAGTAAAATTTTTTACATTACACTGTTTTTCTTTTGATACTTACTTATTCTCATTCCACATACAGTCCCCCTAGAAGGGTTTACGGATGAAAATTCTAAGGTGACCTGGAAAATCTGCTTCCATTATCTAGAACAGTGGTTCTCAACGGCAGCGATACCGGTCCCTGGGGGGCGATGGGACTATGTTGGTGGGCAGTGAACTTGTTTCGGTCGACAGGGCGGCGATGTGAGCAGGTTTTGGCTTTCAATTTTAAATTAAAGTACTAAATAAATTTATTACAAAAACTATATAATTCACATGATTTTTACCAGTAATAAAATAAACTTACTCGGTGGTACAAGAACCAGTTATTTTCATTCCCATGCTCTGCGTGAAATTGGGTTGACATTCAGAAGAATATATTTAATCAATAGAATTCACTTGGTTTGGTTTGGAGCACTACGGTCTACTTTTTTTGTAACAAGAGGGCTATTGAGACTGGGAATTACTACTTAAAGCCGATTCCGAACGGCTACGAACATTTATGCCCCAGTGGGATTCGAACCCACGAACTCCGAAACCGAAGGTCAGCGCACTAACCTTTAGGCCATAGCATTCCTTTGAGCTGTGCTTCAGCAACACTCAGTAACAAAGATTTGATTTGTAACTCTATTGAAGAAAATTATTTAAACATTTTGCCTCTTATAATTGAGTATTTCTCCTACCCTACACTTTCAATTACAGGATTCTTAAGGGGGGGGGTTGAACACATTTCGGTCCCGTGAGGGGCGATAGAGAAGGCGGAAGGTTTAGAATCCCTGGAGCATAACCCGCCCCACAAATAACCCCGGGAAAACCGCAGAGACTCTGCATTTATTAAAATTTATTTAAACAATTTAAAACCCTCTGCATCACTGTAGGAAATCTTTTTTTTTTTTTTTTTTTTGCATACATTTATCTTTGTATACACTTTTTTTATATTTTAAGATATACAAAAATTCAATATGGCTGTACAATATTTACAGTAACATTGTATTTTTTACACTGTTTTTAAACAAGTACATACCTATCTACAAACTTGTTACATTTATTTATTCTTATTACTTATTATGCTTACCCATCTGCGAGTGGTGTCCGGTGCATAATAGATTTTCTTGCCTCCCCCGTCGCTACGCACGTAACCTGACAGGTGTAAGGCGTTCGTGATGCAACGTTGGAGGAACGCCAATTATTTTATCACTCTCAGAAGCTTTTGTTTTCTGATTCTGAAACTTTCTTCTACTTTCCGATTGGTTCTATTAGCTCTCATCCCTTAAGTAGCCAAAATAAAGGAGACCATAGCACTCCAAGCCAAACTAAAACTACCTGCCAATATTCATGCAAGAGGATATCCAGACCTACAGTCTTCACGGGAATTTTCTGTGGGTGTATAGAAAAAATGTAGAGTGCCTGCCAATCTCGAAGCCAACAAGCCCAACAAGCCTGGGTTACAAGCGCGGCACTCTGTAAATTAAGTCATCTTGAGCTCTACATTGATTTTTTTTTAGTCTTTTTTGAATTTTATAATTAATTTTGTAATAATTTTCTCAACATATTTTTGGTTAATACCTCGCCACGGGTCACCAAACTTTTCACATATTTTCTAGCATGCTTTATAAGCGCTCATCACTACTATAACCTGAGATTCATCTGAAGTAGCATCAATGTCTCCCATCATCCGAAGAACAACACCTATCCTTCATACACACACGAGCATCGAAAGAAAATATACTTTTGGTGAGTCTGTACTTGCTATACTGGGTTCTTCTTGCTCAGTATTAATCTATGATAAAAATAAAACTCATTCCGGACGTCTCGTATTTAAAGAACTATTTAAAAAAAATTATACAACGTGTTAGAAGAGCAAATTCTGTAAGATGATATATCTTCCTTTTTTAAAATTTGTGCCTGTTAAATGCTCTTATTTGCGTTTGAAAAAAGAGTATACTAAAATGTCGGACAAATTATTTAAAACTAGCATATAGCCCGTCATATGACGGGGTTAGTAAAATTTTTAATTTTCCAGAATTGTAAAAGACCCTGTGAGGCAGGTAAATTTTTTTTTTCTTTTCGTTTTTTTTTTTTTTTTTTTTTTTTTTTTTTTTTTTTTTTTTTTTTGCTGAGAATTACCTTTCAACAAAAATAATCGATTAAAATTATCACATATGTACTTAATCTATTATTTAAGTCAAATAAAAAAGAAAATTATTTATGTAATATCTAAGTTTAGTGATGAAACGTATGAAAATATTGCAGAAAATATTTAAATAATTTAAAATAAGAAATGATTCAATGAGATGGTTAAAGGAATGAAGTCATAATGCTAGAAAAAAATGTTATTTTTACCTATTTATTATGTGATAAATGGATAAATTTAATCTCTTGTTCTTAAAATGGGGCTTAATATAATAGCATTCAACGGTCGAAAAGGGGACGGGGTGGATTTCGAACGTTTTAAAGAGGACAGTATTTTTCGCTGTGATAGGAAGCTCATTCATACCAATTTATTTCAGAATCGGATCTATAGTTTAAGAAAAGATAAACTTTACTCGCTTTGAATTTTGCAAACCCTAACTCATCAAAAATACAATATGGATGCTCTATCCATTCCAGATCCAACAGCTTCATAACTTCGAGGACAGACAGGCAGATAACTTAGGCTATTATTACATTACGAGAAGAAAGTTTAAGGATACACAACATGAAATGTTTATATGGCCAGGGACATCCGTAAAGCAATACATGAATTTAATAAAATAAAAATAATAAAAATTATAAAAAAAAGTTGAAAAAATAGTAAAAATTTATTTTAAAAATAATAAAACAACTTTCGGGATAAGAATTTAAAAGAAAAAACAGACAATATTAAATTTATTAGACATTAAAAAAAATTGGCTGCGTCGAGTATAGAACCGTCAACCCGAGAAGTACGACGATCAGATGGGCTGACATTCTACCAAACGTACAACGCCTGCACATTGCGAGCGAACTAATTAAAATGCATGAAGTCAGGTAGTCAAGTAGAAACAGTCCAGAAGTTTAAATATTACTCTCCGCTTTTGCCATCCTATCAAGAATGAATTTTGTATAGAATAAGAGGAAGGATAAGGCTTGAAATAATAGCATTAAACGCTCGAAAAGGGGGGATGGGGTGGATTTCGAACTCGCTTTCAATTTTGCTAACCCTAACTCATGAAAAATCCAATATGGATGCCTGTGTCCATTCCAGGTACAACCGCTTCAGCAATGCGCGGACAGACAACTTTAGGCTATTATTATAATATAGGGGATTAAATATATTTTTATAGGTGTTTTTAAAGAAGAGTATGATAGTATCCTAGAGAATTTACTGCTCGATTCCATGGTATAATTTTTTAAATGATTTCTTTAAATGCTAGCCGGTTAGAGAGAATTTTATTTTTCCTATCGGTTAAGATTGATTGAGATGCATCTAATATGGCAGGTACAAACCCTCTTTAAATAATACAAAAGAAATAAAAAAAACTACAGAAAAAAATGATATTTCTGAAAAACCTAAACAAACAATTTGAACATGTTTCCTTTCCACTGTACAGTAATACCTTGTAAGATAGAATACTATATTCATGACTAAAGAGACAATTCAATCTGGGGAGCAGTCCTATTTTAAAAGATGATTTAGAGATCATCAGTCGGGAATCACGACTCATAGAAACTGATTCGAAAACAAGGTACTTAAAAAACAAAAGCAGAGTACTGGATCCCATTAAACATGCGACAACACGTGTCATATTTGCAGTTCAATCTTCTTTACTTGATATTTTCGGCACATATATCACTATCGGATATAGCATTGAGCTCCTTCAATACATCTTGCTTTTTGTATGACAAATACGAGGCGGCTGCTCTGAGGACGAGAAATTCACCTGTCTTCGGTGCGTGTCGGTTTCATTTACAAAGATGACGATCAAGTCGATGAAGGAAAACGATTTATTTGGGAGTTAAAATAACTTGACTTCTATTTTTTGCATGCATCTGACGGCCACCATAAAATACGTCACATCCCCATGACAGTTTGAAACTGAAATACTTCATAGAAAGATGTTTCGGGTGAAAACTGTGAGGTATAGGTTTCAATATGACCTGAGGAGACTATGTTCAAGGTTAAACAAACTCTTTTGCTATGTCTTTTGGTTATTTTTGTATACACAGAGATAAAAAAAATGCTCAGCACATTTTCGATAAAAACTTAAATGTATTTATTTGCAAACAGCCAGTTTAGAAAACGAAAATCATAGAAAAGATTAAAAATTTCAATATAAAGTGCAAAATAATCTAAAACACAATTTATGTTCTGCAGATATCGGGCTACATTCATTAAAATCAGCAAATTTAAAAAATAATTATTCTTTGAAAATTTAAGTACAAGGTTTTTACTGTAGTGCAGTATGACGACTCTAAAGCTAGGTCTGTACTTACCATACTGGATTCCTCTCGCTTAATGGTAACTTATGGGAAAAATAAAATTCCCCTTGTTGGCTCACGTTTTAAGAAATAATTTTTAAAAAATTATGCCACATGAAAGAACAGCAAATTCTTCAGGACTTTCTGCAGTGCAGTATGTCGACAGTTAAGCTAGATCTGTACCTTCTATATTGGATTCCTCTCGACTAAAGTCAACTTATGGGGGAAATAAAATTATCTCTGGTTGGCTCGCATTTTAAGAATCCCTTTGAAAAATTATACCCCATGAAAGAACAGCAAATTCTTTAGGACAGTCTGCAGTGCAGTATGTAGACTGTTGAGCTAAATCTGTACCTTCCATATTGGATTCCTCTCGATTAAAGTCAACTTACGGGAAAAATAAAATTCCCTCTGGTTAGCTCGCCTTTTAAGAATCCTTTAAAAAAGTTATACCACATGAAAGAACAGCAAATTCTTTAGGATTCTATCTTTTATCCCCCTCCCCCTCCCTTTTTTCCAATTTCTGTCTGTAAAATGTTCTTATTTGTGTTTGAAAGAATTTTCTTATTTGTGTTTGTAAATTTTCAATTAGTTAAAAATTAAATATATTTTTCCGGTGTTTTTTTTTAAAGGGGAAGATAGCATCTTAGATAATTTGATTTTATCATGATGTATAATAAGTTTAAAGTATCCTTAACAGGTCGATGCGACCACAGGAACTTTTATTTTTCCCTTAGATTAACATGGAGTGAGAGAAAATCAATATGGCAGGTAGAGACAAATCTTAAACGCTGTATTACAATACTCAGTTACAATACATATGAAATTTTTTTAACTACATAGAATCTATTATCTTATTTCAACACATGATGTAAAAACGATACAAATTGTTATTAAAGATCATTTATAAAGTTGATCCGGGAACAGATTGACAATGAAATTTTAAATTGATTAGGATATTTTAACTCATTTTCGTAAATTCCAAACTCGTTTGGGCAATTTATTTTCAAGAAATGAATATATATATAATTACCTTTTTAAAGAAAATTATTTAGCTCATGGAGAAACCAGATAATTTCATGATTTCTATAAATCTTCCAATTATATCAAGCTATTTCCCTAATTCTCCATATGTTAAGAACTGTACGTAAAAGAGTAAAATTCGGAAACACTTTAAGATAAGTAAATTTGTTTGGTTTGGGAGAAGATTCATTAAAATAGAGTTCAACTGGATATGTCATGGTATCTTTTAAAAAAGCTTTTTCGCTTCGTTGATATTCAAAGGTATTTGCCTTTTATAAAACATGAATGTCGCGTAAAACTGAGTGAAGTTTATTTCTGACACTTTTATTTTCACTTTATTTGGACCGTCTTTCACTTTATTTGAACCATTATATTTGTCGGAACGTCTAGTTTATCTTCCCAATAACTACTTTTACCAGTATTCTCTTTTTGTGAATTTAGAATTTAAAAAAAAATTATTGTATAAAATGTAAGAGGTCTTAGCTAACAAAATCCAATATATTTAAAAAATTGTTTTCCAATTAAACTCAAAACCTTTATATCTACTATGAAAATTGACAATGTACACACTGTTGGTTTAGAACTACAGTTTTTTCATTTAAACTTGAGAAAAAAAAAACCTTCATTGCATAAAATTAAAATGCAAAGAACCGATCGTACAACTGTCTCATTATAGAAAATGATAAGGTTTGAAAAAGACAGAGAAAGTGCGGAAGGAAAAGAGAAAAAAGAGAGAGAGGGAGAGAAAAAAGGGAGAAAGGGGGGTAGGGATAGAGAGAGAAATTTGGATAGATGGATGGATAAAATTTTGATAGATAGATGATAGAGAGATTTTCAGATAAAATTTAAAGAACTACAAATTTTAAAAATTTGCCTCAATCTGTTATACATGGCTTTTCATTAAGTGAATACACAAATAATAATGTTCCTTTACATATATTATATGTACCTAGCGTAAAATATATATTTAACCATACCTAGTTATATTACATTAAAAAGCATGACTTCTACATTTACAGGTAGTATTGTTGACACGTCATTACTAATATTTGAAGTGGTAATTCTTCTTACATTTCTCATCTCCTTTTTCTTATCTAAGTATACTTTACGACCTATGCAAATGTGAATTTATATTAGCTCGTTGTCTTCATAAGAAGACAGTTAGTTTAAGGGTTCTATTCATAGAGAACTCCGAAGTAGTAACGCATGAATTATTTTAAAGTCTTTAAAGAAAATTGCAGTTTATTTTAATATTTTTCGTGGTTGATAGTACGGAGGAAAAATACTAAATCTATTTGGATAATTGGTACGTTTAATAGAAGTCAAAATCATCGTTCCACGATACGACTCTTTGCCTACTACTCTTCAAGTTTAATTGGACGTATCATCTAAAACTCTTGAATAAATGTCAACAGTGACTGTTTAGTGAAGAGAGTGAAAGCCGAGCCTACAATTATGGTTAAAGTGACCATTACAAAAATATAAAAATCTTCATACATCCGACTACATAATTTCTGTTCTTAACGATATTGTTTTCACTTTATTTAAAAAAGCTGTCACGCGTAGTGCTTCCTCTGTAAACATTTAGACCAGAAGTCTCCTTTTGTAACTTTATAACAAAATGTTAAATAAAATAAATGTCCTTAATTAACAAAACATAATATTTTTCTGAATTCCTTTTCTAGTTAAGCAAGAAATATTTTTTTACCATCCGTTGTGCATCTGGTAATGTATACAATATTGTTTTAAACTGCGCATTAAATTATTTTGTTTTACGGTAAATGAAACAAAATCTTTGTCGTATAAAATTGAAATATTTAAATAAAAACAATCAAATAATTTGTCCTCTTATCATAATATCATAATTTGTTCTCTTATCATAGTATCATAAAGTTTTATCAGGCGTAGATCCGTCTAAAAATCTCTTATGAATGTTAAGAGTTACTGTTTAATCAAGAGAGTGAAATATTTAAATAAAAACAATCAAATAATTTGTCCTCTTATCATAGTATCATAAAGTTTTATCAGGCGTAGATCCATCTAAAAATCTCGTATTAAAGAGAAGAGTGACTGTTTAATCAAGAGAGTGAAATATTTAAATAAAAACAATCAAATAATTTGTCCTCTTATCATAATATCATAATTTGTCCTCTTACCATGTATCATAAAGTTTTATCATGCCTAGACCCATCTAAAAATCTCGTATGAATGTAAGAGTGACTGTTTAATCAAGAGAGTGAAATATTTAAATAAAAAACAGTAAAATAATTTGTCCTCTTATCATAGTATCATAAAGTTTTATCAGGCGTAGATCCATCTAAAAATCTCGTATTAAAGAGAAGAGTGACTGTTTAATCAAGTGAGTGAAATATTTAAATAAAAAACAATCAAATAATTTGTCTTCTTATCATAATATCATAATTTGTCCTCTTATCATAGTATCATAAAGTTTTATCATGCGTAGACCTGTCTAAAAATCTCGTATGAACGTGAAGAGTTACTGTTTAGTCAAGAGAGTGAAACTCGAGCTTAGAGTTATGGTTGAGGTGACCGTTACGTCCAACTCCTCGATTAGCCCCAATTGCGTGAAAACGTGAGCTTCTTCTTGAACAGCAAACCAAATATTCTTCCCGTTTCTCGAAAAGAGCAAAAGCAATCCAACGCGAAAACTTCAGAAATTCCTCGGCACAAAGTGGCCCCGTCGTCCCATATGTTCGGGACACTCTCCCAACACGCTCTTAACAACCCTCTTCACCGCGGCGGTTCAAGGTTTGCGAAAATAAAAACACAAAACAATGAAGAAAACCCGTCGAGGCAGCAGTAGAAAAGAATAAAAAAACTTAAGACACAACTCTTCAGGTAACCTGCCCCTACGCAGGGTTCAGGGGTCATCGGAGGGGTCCCGCAAGGCACACAGGAACCACCCCCTTTCCGGCCGCACGCAAAAATGTCGAGTGTTGACTAGCGCCAGTCGGCTGGTAGTCACGCCGCAGAAAGCGCGGCGCTAAGAAAATATTCTTCAACCTCTAATCTCCTCTTCAGGAACTTTTTGTTCTTTATTTATTCGTGATGCTGGGCTATGGTTTTATCTTTTGTTGTGGTTTCTTTTTTCGCGTAGAATCAAATATTGTAAGTATCGTCATCGCAGCGCCTCGGAATCTGACTTTCTGCCCGCTATTCTTGATGACAAATTATTTACTGTTTCTTTTTCTTGTCAAAAGTTCGCGTTCCTGTTGCGGATGCGTTTGTCCTCCTACGTCATTTGAATTTGAAAGATAATAATAATTCTTACTTGAGTGAATATTTATTCGTCTCTTGTAGGGTTTCCCAATTTCATTCATATTAATCCTTACAATGATAATTCCCAGTTAATGTCTCGCACATCCTCGGTCTGAGTTTGGAGTTTCTATTTCGATCTGAAATAAAACTTATTTGGCATTAGTAATAGCAATTTTTTTTCCAAAGTTTTATGATGATTCTCTAGAGAGAATCGGAAAAAGAATAGAGAATCAGAAAATGATTCTCTATTTTCTGATTTTAGCCAGATGGTCACTTGAGTAGTTCAGAGGCCTGGCGATCTGAACCGGAATTCATGGGTTTCACCACTGATGATGTGGGTATTTGTAGCCGTTCAGAATTCTTTAAGTAGTTGGTCCTAATTAGCCTTTAACTAGAAAAATGTGCTCTGAACAGCTCAAACAGAACATCCGATTTTGAATGAGGAATAAGATCAGCGGAAACACAATTGAAACACTCTAATAATTGAAATTCAATGGAATAATATAAACTTTTCTCAAAGATATGACTTAGAAACCCTTAATTTTCGATACCATAATTATTGCTAATATATGACAATTTTTTCCAACTGTGAATGTAAATGTTACTAGCTACGTATCGGAAAAATTTACTTTGTCACATATTTGCTTTTTATATGAATGAGGACTCTATTAAGCTCTAGAAATGACAGACGAAATACATCAATCGTCGTTCTTATCTAGTATCTTGCAGTACATAGTAGAAGATTAAAAACCACTTATAAGCGACTTTCTGTGTGTAGTTATTTTATGGCATACAACTCACACGGTATAAAGATTCGTGTTGTAGCATTTCGCTAAATGTACTCGATTCTTAGCTCAGATACAGATATTGTTGTTCCATCACAGGAAAAAAAATACTAATACGGTGTTCCTTAATAAAAATAAACAAAATAGTCAAGGGGAAGATAGACGAATATTCTAGAACATGAAAAATCAATTCGTTGGCAAAAGTATGATTTAGACCAGTTCACCCTATCCATAAATTATGTTATGTGTAATTACAGAATATTTTATAATATTTATTAAAGCTGTTGACTTTTAATCTTCCAGTTATGCTGAAAAAAATAAAGTTTTCTTCAGCATGACTGAAATTTTTGGCTATCCAATTTAACAACAAAGGTCAGTTCGTGAATTATAACAGAAGATACTAGCTAACTTTGTAGCTAAGTAATAGTATTTCAGCTAATCGTGTTAGTTTATTTGCACTATATAACTTTTAACAATAATGCATTGCGTATGTCACAAGAAAATTATCTAATGCATCATTTACACATATATTTCATAGTTATTTAAATTATGTGATTTATGCTCTACTTTAAACTCCAACATCTTGCAATCCAAATTTTCCTAGCTTCCTCCATTTATAAGAAAACACTGACATTTCAAAAGAACTTTTGCGATTAAAATGTCAAACCTATGCTTGGAAAACGTGTTTCCTCTAAGTGAAATTATGTTGTATGAAAGAAAATATGTTAATTATTATACTTTCAGTTGTTACAATCCTTTTTATCTGTGACCCTTAAAAAGTCATGTAAAGCAAGAGGTTATGTGCTTAAAATCTTTTCATTTACACACGTTTTTAAAGTCTACTTAACGCTGGTAATGGTGCACTTAAAAGCTTGTATTAATATTATAAATAATTCAAAGCATGCATGTGTTGGAGGGAATTTTTAAGAAGACTAGAATTAGCTTTTAACTATTAGATTATAGAATTAGGAAAATTTCCCTGCTTAGCGCAAATCTTTAATAAATAGAGTGTATATCCAGACAGTATGTTTCAAATACGTAAAACTTCCCGATTAATTTTAAAAGTATATATAATTAATATATTTAAGATGTAAGAATAATTCTAGAAAGGCTTGTATTAAAATATGTCAAAATTAAAGTGACATGTTTAGTTTAACCATTTTTTAGAAAGAATAAGTGCTTTCATTTTCTAAATATTTCCTTCTGAAAATAATCGAATATCTTTGGTATTCCAAGATAATTTCTCTCGAGAATAATAATAAAATTAATAATTATAAGTGCAATACAATTAATCATATTTACTGGGGAAGCTAAAGCTTATTTCTTTGAGAACTGCAAAGCATATTTTTTAGCGGATGTTATTCAGGAAATATATGATCTTACAAATGAAAGAAAAAATAAGATATTGGCTACTGAAAGCAGATATATCGAATGGCTTTTCGGTGAGCATAAAAGTCTAGTGGTTCAGTTGAGTGCAAAAGGTTGTGTTTATTGACTATGAGAAAAAATAAAATGCATTTGATACAATATAACCACAGCTTTTCATTTTATGTTCTGTGGTTTTATGTCTACCCAAAAGGTCACCGAGGAAATCTCTCACCAGTCTGGTAAGCAATACTCCATGTTAGCTATGTAGGACGGGCTTAGAGAGGAAATTCAATGTAATGATGTTGTAGTGCAATATAAAAAATGATAAATTACTACGCATAGAAATGAGTTTGCCAATTTAATACGTTTTTTTTTTTCTCCGAGAGCATTAAATAACATTTTAGAAAGAACATTCATTTTATTTTAATTCTTTTTTCACGGAAATTTTTATTAAGTATATTAAAGTATCTCTGTAAAATCTTTCTTTTTGTTAGAAAAAAAGTTTCCTTTCCGTTATTAAAAGTTTTGTCCTGTATAAAAAACAAATCGTTCAGATAGAGAAACACAAGTAATTTTTTGCAACTAACTTATTTTGCAGAACATACCATCATGTTTGGGAAAACATTGCTAACCTACATTTTATTTGGACATTTAAAGTTTTAATAATATATAAATGAAATGAAAAAAAAATTAAAAAAGATTTTTTAAGGAAATTAATTATTATAGGAAAATATTATGAAAAAACTTGTGATTTATAATATTTTCAATTCAACAGGTTTACAGAAAGGTTATTTGCTTTAAATAAAAAGAAAAGTTATTTGGTTATCTGCAATAAATTTCTTATGTTTTTATCTGTCAGGTGCGTATCATATATTTCTTGAATAACATAGCGAACGGAGGCTTTGCAGTTACCTAACAAATAAATAAATAACTTCTCCACATAATATACTCACGTGATTCACTAAATATTATATTTATTTTTTATATTGTTTTGAAAGGATTTAAAACTAAAGATATTGTATTATTTTACGAAAGTCAATGTATTAATGTCCATAAAGGTAGTTATCTTTCGCATAAAGATACGTTAAAAAAAATTTTCGGGGTTCACACCATCAATTTCAACTAACAAATTTTTCTTTTATTTTTCTATCACACATTCAACAAAGAGAAACACCATAATCCTATTACCTATGAAAAAAATCAAAGTGTTCCTTAATTATTAACTAATAAAAAGCTAATAAAAGCACTAATAAAAGGAAGTCTGGGAAATATATAACTGGTAAACCGTCTTAAGTACTAAATCAATAAAACCATATAAAGGTTGGAATGAGTTCTTTCATCAAAAGTAGTTCTCCTTTAAATTAAAGAAAGTTCGTCAAAACATATCGAAAGTCTTATTCTTTCTTGCTATCTATATTAGGGTAAGTTCAGCCTTATGATGAGATTGAAATAACGAATAAATATACAATCCTAACTAATAATTATCAACCTCTTACCAAGGAGTCAAACAATTTGTGAATAAATTTACACACATACCCATGGGAAACATGCTACAAAAATATTATACCAGAAGGTTTTAGAATCACAAATTAATCTAAATCTATTATTCTATTTAATCTCTTAATGTGCACGTTCGTGTTAACTCGAGCGCGCTAAACAGGCCAAACTGTGCACACTCGAGATAATTCGAGCGGCGTTGTACTTTATGTCGCTATAACATTTCATACTCGAATGCAATCAAGAACTGAAAATAACAATGTGAAAGAACAAAAAATCTTTTTATTGATATTTATCATTTACATGGGATTGTAAGCTATAACACTTACTTATTCAAGTATTATATATATATATATATATATATATATATATATATATATATATATATATATATATATATATATATATATATATATATATATATATATATATTTAATTCAACGTTCTAAATTGTGTTTTTTACATTAAAAATTATTATTAAAGTTTTAATAATATATAAAGGAAATGGGAAAAATAATTAAAAGGTGAAAATTATAAAGATTTTTTATACAATTAATTATTATAGGAAAATAGCATGAAAAAAACATGTATTGTATAATATACAGTAATTTTCTAGTAGTTCTGTTGACTCCTAATTGATTTTTTTGGCAGGCCTTTAAAAAAAAAAAAAAAAAAAAAAAAAAAAAAAAAAAAAAAAAAAAAAAAAACTGTGCATTAAAGAGTTAATATTTTAAAAAGCTGAAGACAAATTTAACTGATGCGTTATTAGTATTCAGATTATGTCAGCACTTATGTATTGGTTATTATGCATTGGATAGTGTACCGGACTATCCAATACATAATAACCTGCGTCGTTGTGTACGACAATCTGGTATGAATATTTAGTAATTAATTTATAATGAATTGGAATAATCTACAGATATTTATAGTTAACTAATGATGACCATTATGGAGTCAAACTAACCGTGAATGAATTTACGCATACCCACAGGAAACAGGCTACGAAAAATACGAAACCTGATTCTTACAGGATCGCAAGTTGATCTCAATCATCCATTATTCTATTTAATATTTTAGAAAGTTGAAGACAATTTTAACTGACGTGTTAAGAATAATATCCAGACTGTGCCGCTTCTTGGTTTATCGGACTATCCAATAGATAAGGAAATTGTTGTGTGTGACAATCGGACATGAATATTTTGAGACTAATTTAAACTGAATTGAATTTATTTACAGCTATTCTTGAAGAATCGCAAGCTGATCTAAAGTGTTCATTATTCTATTTATTGTTTTAGAAAGTTCATCTTGAGTGTCAGTGTTAAGAATAATGTTCCCTTTGAAAGAATACCTAAACGATGAACGTTGATATCTTATACAAGAACGTAAAACCTTTTGTGCGAGAATATAACAATAAATGCAAACCAGCGTAAGTAAGGAACAAACAGGAAGAGATTCATATCGTGAATTTCGTTCAATAAAATTAAAAGTGAATATATTGTAGAAGATTCAGTCATGCCTAGATGCAATGTATCATATTCCTGGAAGACACTTTGTAGGGCTTTATAACCCACATTTTTATATATTGCATTAGATTCAGTCATGCCTAGATGCAATGTATCATATTCCTGGAAGACACTTTGTAGGGCTTTATAACCCACATTTTTATATATTGCATTAGATTCGATCATACCAAGATGTAATGCATCATATTCCTGGAAGACACTTTGTAGGGCTTTATAACCCACATTTTTATATATTGCATTAGATTCAGTCATGCCTAGATGTAATGCATCATATTCCTGGAAGACACTTTGTAGGG
The DNA here is from genome assembly GCA_032207245.1 of Pardosa pseudoannulata. Classification (NCBI taxonomy): domain Eukaryota; kingdom Metazoa; phylum Arthropoda; class Arachnida; order Araneae; family Lycosidae; genus Pardosa; species Pardosa pseudoannulata. The sequence goes on from CM063502.1 coordinate 98,567,698, forward strand.
CTTTATAACCCACATTTTTATGTATTGCATTAGATTCAGTCATGCCGAGATGTAATGTACCATATTCCTGGAAGACACTTTGTAGGGCTTTATAATTCACATTTTTATACAACTTTAAGTATTTTATACTTAGAACATTTCAGTCTATTTTATCTACATATTTTCTCTTTAAAAGAGTATTTGGTTACTCTCTTTGTTGTATAACAAAGAAAAAACTTAGAATGAAAAAACTAAAAATTCTTAATTCAGTTACGTTTTGTTTAATGTACATTAAGTTGGATTATACTCATATTTTCTTGACAAATTCCATTCATTGACTATGTGTGTGTATGTGTGTGTTTGCATATATATATATAGACACAAACATACAGTCTAATGTCCTTCAACAATGACATTCATTCATATTTAAACATTTATCTTTTTAACATTTCGATATTTCGCGTTTTCTAGTAGTTCTGTTGACTTCTTTTCCCCAGCGGGGGTGAGGGTAAATAAATTGCAGGTAGCAGAGCTTCCCCCATTCAAGTCCATCATGTCAAGTGGTAGAGCTGGTAAGTTGGGAGAGAAATTTGATCATGCATCGATTAAGAAATGTTTTTTTACGGCGACCGTAGTCTCTTAACCTCCCATCAACGAGCTTAATGTCTTGTATATTTTCTTAGACATTGGATCTTTGCTCTGTTTTTATGGGATGTAGCAGTTCCCCAGGAAACCTCAGGTAGCGGAGAGTTTTAGCCCTACTTTCAAATGAGGACTAAGTCAATTTTTTGGGGTTATTTTTTGCAGCATTTAGATTTAGAAGAAATTAGCATATATATTTTTAATAGCTACTAAAACGAGGAAATACTGAAAAAACAGTCTTTTCCCCATTTTATAATTAACATCTATCCAAATGATGTATCATACCCTGTATAATAATAGCTTAAGTTATCTGCCCGTCTGTCATCGAATTTATGAAGCGGTTGGACCTGAAATGAGATGAGATAATGGCATTCGTGGATAGAAGCATCCACATTGGATTTTTGTTGAGTTACGGTTAGCAAAATTCAAAGTGAGTAAAGTTTATCTTCTCCTAAACTATCCATCCGATTCTAAAATAAATTGGTATAAATATGCTTCATATCACAGCAAAAAATACTGTCGTCTTTAAAACGTTCGAAATCCCCCCTTCCCCCCCTTTTCGAGCGTTTAATGCCATTATTTCAAGCCCTATTTTCCCGGTTAAGAGGAGACGATTAAATTTATCAATTTATCATATTATAAGTAGATGAAATAACATTTTTTACTAGCATTCTAATCATTTCTTGTTTTAAATTATTTATACATCGTTTGCATTATTTTCATACGTTTCATCACTGTACTTAGATATTACGTAAATAATTTTCTATTATATTTTGCTAAAATAATAGATTAGGTACATACGTGATAATTTTCTATATAATCATCGATTGTGTTTTGTTGCAACATAATTCACAGCTAAAAAACAGATAATTTTTTTTTACCTTTCTACCTTTATAGGGTACTTTACAATTCTGGAAAATTAAAAATTTTACTGATCCCGTCATATGTCGGGCTATATGCCAGTTCAAATTGTAATTATCTTTGGTTGCTATATTTTTATTAGATGTAGCAGTTCACGGGAAAAGCTCAGATAACCGAAAATTTAAGTCCTACTTTCAAATGATAACTAAGCCAATTTTTTTTCAGCATTCATTTTTTAAGAAATTAACATAGAGCGTTTCAAGAACTTCACAGAGGAGGAAATTCATATTGTCTCTCCCTCATTGTATGACTAACATCTATCCAAATGATGTATCATTCAAATTGTAATAATCTTTGGTTGCTTAATTTTTATTAGATGCAGCAATTCACAGGAAAAGCTCAGATAACCGAAAGTTTAAGCCCTACTTTCAAATGATGACAAAGTCAATTTTTTTTCAGTATTTAGTTTTTTAAGAAATTAACATGAGCGCTTCAAAAACTTCACCGAGGAGGAAATTCACAAAAAATTTGTCTTTCCCTCATTGTATGACTAACATCTATCCAAATGATGTATCATTCAAATTGTAATAATCTTTGGTTGCTTGATTTTTATTAGATGTAGCAATTCACAGGAAAAGCTCAGATAACCGAAAGTTTAAGCCCTACTTTCAAATGATGACAAAGTCAATTTTTTTTCAGTATTTAGTTTTTTAAGAAATTAACATGAGCGCTTCAAAAAACTTCACCGAGGAGGAAATTCACAAAAAATTTGTCTTTCCCTCATTGTATGACTAACATCTATCCAAATGATGTATCATTCAAATTGTAATAATCTTTGGTTGCTTGATTTTTATTAGATGTAGCAATTCACAGGAAAAGCTCAGATAACCGAAAGTTTAAGCCCTACTTTCAAATGATGACAAAGTCAATTTTTTTTCAGTATTTAGTTTTTTAAGAAATTAACATGAGCGCTTCAAAAACTTCACCGAGGAGGAAATTCACAAAAAATTTGTCTTTCCCTCATTGTATGACTAACATCTATCCAAATGATGTATCATTCAAATTGTAATAATCTTTGGTTGCTTGATTTTTATTAGATGTAGCAATTCACAGGAAAAGCTCAGATAACCGAAAGTTTAAGTCCTACTTTCAAACAATGACTAAGTCAAATTTTTTCAGCATTTAGTTTTTTTAACATATAGCGTTTCAAGAAGTTCACTGAGGAGGAAATTCACAAAAAATTTGTCTTTCCCTCATTGTATGATAAAAATCTATCTAAATGATATATCATTCAAATTCTACTAATCTTTGAATGACAAGCGCATTATTACAGTTTACTAAAATTTTCTCACCATATGTGATAACTGTTTGGGAGGATATGTGAGTAAGTCTAAAAGAAAACGCTCACTACCTTGGAAGGAACAGAGTAAAAACAAAGTGAAGTTGGCTGGCTCAGTGTTCTGATTTTATCTAATCAGAAAGTTATTACAATGTCTAAAACTTGTAGTTCACATCTGCCTAAATGTTTGATATAGGAAAATGTCTAAAGAAAATTTAATTGATGAGTTAAGAAAAATTTAAAACATTTTTTATCTATACGGTAGTGGAAATGGGTATAGAAAATTAACTCGCTAATAAACGAAGTACAAGATAATTATTCTTTAAAATAAATAAATATCTTTCTCCTTCATTGATATGACTATCATTTTGTTGTATGCAGCACAGCGAATGTGTATCTGTTTCTATGTATATATGCATGTATATATGATTTGATAAAAAGTGCAAGTTACTGCATTAGTATGCCGTATTTCGCATCGTTATATTTTTGCGATCTGCTGATTACTCATATACGACTAAAGGATAAAAAGTGGGAAAAAAGCATGTCTTACATGCAAGACATAATTAAAAAATGGCTCGACTGGGTAACTTTTCATGAGATTTACTTCATGTAAATACAAGAAAGATCTCTAAAATTTTATATATATTTCAACGTATAAATAAATAAGGGATCTTATCTATGCATGTTTTTTATTGCACATCATCGCATAAATAACAACATAAATTTAAATCATTTTATTTTAATGATCTTTTTAAAACTGTTTTTTTTTGTTTGTTTGTTTGTTTCATGAGGGATAATTCATGTAAATTTACTACGCTAAATTTATGTTTCAGTTAATTCCTATTACAAGAAGTGGGAGTTTTAAATTGTTATTTCAACATCCTTTGTCAGCAATGTCAGCACCCTTTGAATAATGATCTCTCTGTACGAAAATATGATAATTATTTTAAAACTCATTCAACATTAACGGAATTAGTAACCAAGTAACCTATACCATAAACGGCAGTGCTCACAATACACAGACATTTGTTTCTGATTAGTTGGAAAGTTTTTTTATAAGAAAATATTGTATTTTAAATAAAATAAAGTAACCATGTTAATCCTTGCCAGCAGCAGAATTCGAATTCGTTGACTCTGGAAAGGCAGCAAGGCGGGCGGCTCTGGACAAACCGGATCCTTGTCCACGGCGGCAAATTATATTAAGGTGGCATTTTTAATCGAATTTATAGAATACTTTCCGTATTAGGAGAAAACTATGTAAAAATATTTTACAAAGTATAATTCTTAGTTGCTTAGAATACTGAAACAATTATTTTATGTACTTTTTTTTTATTTTATTTATTTATTTATTTTTTAGATTTCAGTGAAATATCAACCAGTGCAAGTAAAATACGCCACGTATGATTATGTATTTATTTAATTTATTAATTTTTTAGATTGCATGGCTTAACGATTTGGGGTAAAAAGTTTATAAAGAAACATATGTAGTTATTCTTCTTTTCCATGGATTTTCCTTGTCCTATTGTAAAGGGAAAAAAGGCAATTTATTGTTTTATTTGTGTTAATAATACGTTAAGTCTTGAAAGGTGTACAAAACTGAATTTCTCGTTTAGGCAATTCAAAGCAATAAGAATAAATAACCTACGCTGTGAAATTTTTGAGATGAGTAAAATAAATATATGTACTACACTAGTTTCGAAAAAAATCCGCATCGTGTTGGAAAATTCTCTTATTTATTTATTTGTAGTTTGCATTACGTGAAGGGTAATATTATGTAATTTGTATTATATTTATATATTTATATATATATAATATTTATATATATATATATAAATATATTATGTATGTTTTTTTATTTTATGTATATATAACGTATGTATGTATATATGTGCATATATACATACATATATATATTTATATATATATATATGTATATATATGTGTTTTATATATATGTATATATATGTATATTTATATAATGTATATATATATATATATTTATATATATTATATATATGTGTGTTTGTGTGTGTAAGGAAAATTCTCAGGGGTTTCAAAACTTAAATCAAGGGTAAATATTCCCGCGTCATTTTCCATTTTTTAATAACTAAATTAATGGGGCTACAGGTTATCAAAGGGGCCTAATTATAAATACATGACCTTAGCGGACAATTTAGGAAATTTCCAAATAAAAAAATACACGCAGCGGTTGGACAGATTTTTCTAGAGATATTTTACAGATGTTAAGGTGTACGTGTCTTGTACATATATATATATATATATATATATATTATTATATATATATATATATATATATATATATTAATAAAGGTCTTTATGAAACGGTATATTTTTATATGATATACAATATATATATATATTATATTATATATATATATATATATATATATATATATATATATATATATATATATATATATATATATATATTGTAATTTGTATCATGCGAGAAGGCAGTGGATTTTACATTTTTGTCCAGGGTGGCCAAACATGTAGAGCCTTACCATTATTAGCATTATTACAGCCCTACCGATTCAGCTAGCGTTCAACTTAATTCTGTATAAGTCTTCAAATCGGAGTGGGGAACGTTTACCAGATAATTTAATGTGTTAAGAAACCATAAAAAAGTTTCCACTTTAATTCAAATTAATTTGTTTACGAATTATATAATGTGCCATCCGTATGTGTTGGTCTGTTTAACAAGAATTGCAATTACACATAAATGCGTATCATAAATTCAGGCAAAAATAATTTACTATATGTTTGGATAGAGGAAGTTTTAGATTTATTATCTAATAGATCGATGATATATTATTTCTTCTGTCCTAATTTAAGTTTTCGTTTGAAATGCCTATTATATTTTTCAGCAGAGGGAGTAATAATTGACGGCTGCAAGTAGCAATTAAAATATATTCGCACTGTAAATAATTTTTTATCTTTAAAATAAAATATCTATGAATACAATGCATAAAGCAGCCTTAATTTCCTCATAATCTATGATTTTGAAGGCTATTTATATCTGAATCGAAAAAAAAAAAAAAACTAAGAAAAATAGTTTGTTTTGATGGCAACTTTATTTTTGTTATCTTTCAAATTAGTTAGTGGAAACAACTAAATTAATTGTAAACGTAAAAAGAATGTGTTAAATAATCTGTAATGCTAAAAAGCTGTCTTGAAATTAGATAAATTTAAACGTGTTGCGTTATACGAATGTTTTAAGCATTTTGTATAATTTATTCAAAATCCATCATTAAAATATCTGTAAAATCAGTTTATAAAAGGAACATTAATTCCCTTACAGTCCATGATTTTAAAATGGACTTTATTAAAATCTGAATCTTTAAAGAAAACGAGGAAATATAAATAGTTTCTTTTAATGAAAAATTTTCCTCTTTATCTTTCATTAGATTCTTTAAGCGGTGTAAAGGAATCAATTGCAAACCATGAATTAATTTCAATAATCTGTGATATTAAATAGATGTCTAATTAGGTAGATTTAAATGTGTGGTAACCAAAGAGTAAAGTTACAACGTAAAATAAATATACGTTTTTTTTATACTAAGTAATCGATTTGAGGGAATTTTTACAACCCGGTCTTCAGTAAGGACGACAATTACCTCTGGTGAAGAGGAACTTTTTTTTCTGCGCTTCTATCAGAACCCATTACCCTTAATAATAACTTGTTAAAACCTTTAGCTCTCTCTATCACAATTTCCTGGGAACGGATGTTTTAAGCCGCGCTTAATCCACATCCTTCTGTTAAATAAGTTCTTAAACAGCTTTCACCTGCTTCACTGAACATAGGGGGCTACCGACTATTTTTTTCAGTCTTGTTAAACACACACAGGAATTTCCTCAATAAAATATTCAAGGGGACAAAACGGTTCTGTTCAATAGAACAGGAGACCCCAAACCTCATAACTTAGGAGTTGCGGACCCCCCCAAAATAGCACCCGGCCAATAATTATATTTCCCTTCAAATATGTCAAGTCTGATAACTTAACTAGAAACGGCTTTTGACTATAAATAATCATATAAAAAAACACCTTTTAGCCGTAATGTTTGACTGGGAACAATACAAGTGAGAAAACAGTTTAGGAATAAAATATAAAACCAGATTCGAGCCACATATTACCCTGTCAGCCATTTTGAAAAGCGTCTCCAAAATTGTTAGTTCCTCGGCGACCGCAACTCTGGAAAACTCTCAAAAGGCCGGAAGCGGTTTCAAACTCCGCGCACTTGCGCGCCATCTATTATCAAACAAGAGAAAAGTCTGCAGCACAATGGAACAATGCATTTTTGCTCTATTCTCCCCAAGATCGTCTTTTACAGAAAATCCATTTTATGCCTGGCGCTCTTTTTTATTCTTTTTTTTATTTTGCTTGTGCCTCAGTATGCTTCCGAAATAAAGCAATAAATATGTCTAAACTTGGGTCCTGGGGATTTTTTATTATTACTTTTTTTACTCTTTGTAGGTTAGTTGTTCGAATAGTAATCTCATAAAACCAATTGGCACTTCCTTGTGGTTACAATTATTGAAGTAAGATATATGGAAGTAAATATGGTATTAAAATAATAATTTTACAGTGAGGGAATTGAAATGAATCTATTATTTTTTTTCTGCGAAGAAATAAAATGGAATTTTTTTTTCAACATACTCAATCAAGCTAACATGACTGCAACGAATATCATTTCGAAATCAGTAAAGAACTCTCTTCTTCATATAACTCTTTATTCTAATCAAAATTGTTAATATTTACTAGTTACACTTATACTTTTTTGAGATAAGTTAAATTAACAACTATGCTAACACTAAGGTTTAGTTCCACATTTTCTTTTTTGTTTACTGATTTTCTACTCTTGGAGAGAAATTTTATTAGTCTAAATTTTGGTTCATTTGAGGTAAATAAGTTTATAAAACCGCAAGAAATCTTATACAGTTTCACGCTATATTTTTTACTTTATAAAATATTTCGCATCTCAAAGGTTACTGAGAGAAAGGTTTACAAATATACGTATTATTGTCATACACTCATTCATTTATTAATTTAGAGATTCATACATATTCATCTGTTAGGGCATCTATAAGAAAAAGTCTTCTTGAATAATATTTATCAAATATTATTTTTATTTCTAAAAGCCTTTCCTTACATTGTACGGGTTAAAATTTATATTTTAAACAATAACTTTAATTTTCATTTAATTTTCATTTCTTTTAATTTTCTTTTCCTTTCTTTCAGAGGTAATGAAATACCTCTTCGGGTTGTTCTAAATATAAAACAGCATAAAGAACAATGACTGTTTACCACTGCAAGTAATATTGAAGAGATGCACACTACTACTTGAAATTCCAGTACATTCTCTTGCTATTTATCTGTAGTATATCAATGAATTAAAGGATGATCAATTTTCCCGAAATGACCTGTTTATAAAAATATATTACTAAAGTAATATGAAATCAGCAACTGTTCTAGAAAGAATAAGCTCTTCTAAATGTTTGTATAGATGTAAATGTCTGATGTTCATAACTTAGTATAATTCTTTAAAATTTCCAAAATCTTTTAAAGAGAATGACAAATAACACTTTTCAGAAAAAATAAACAAAACATTTAAGAAACATGATTTCTGTTAGGATATTGTTCGGGCTATTCTACTAAAATATTTAATTGCCGAACATTTCTTTTATTTTAAAAGTATATTTATAGTTCACTTTGTTGTGATAATTTATCTACAAAAGTAAATTTCTTTTTTAAAACTCATGACAATCTAGTCTCATTTTCCCGAAAAGTACAGACTGCATGAAGTTTCGAAGATATATATATATATATATATATATATATATATATATATATATATATATATATATAATATATATATATATATATATGTATATATATGTATATATATGTATATATATATATATATGTGTATATATATATGTATATATATGTATTATATATGTATGTATATATATATGTATATATATGTATATATATATATGTATATATGTATATATATACATTCAATGTTTAACAGATCAAAGCGATACATAACTATAATTTTTAATTTGGTATTTGATATTTTCGTCTTGAAAAGATACTTTTTTTAAAAAAGATTTTATAAGCAGTTTGTACATTTCTCCTCTGAATTTCCATGTTCCGAGGAATATCAAAAGCTTCAATTATAAGTAACGGCTTAAAATTGGAGTCACGGCCGTAGTTCGTAGCTTTAAAAGGGTGTGGAAATGTGGTGTTTTCATCCTTTTACCTGGGTAAAGTTTTATCATTATTATGGTCTATAAGGATTTCGAGGAGAAGGGACAACCCAAAATTTCCCTCCCCTTGCCTACGGCCCTGAGAGTCTGACAGGGGAGTCCGTAAAGGGAGTCTGCGGTATGTAAAAGATTAAGATCAACTAATATAGATGATTAAACCAATAAAAGCTAGCATTATATCTCATTAGGAACATTCGTGTTATTGTTCAACATCTTTATACATATTACCCTACTTAGCACGCTAACGAGAACGCTGATGTAATAGCGTACAAGCTGCATGAGCAAACTATGAGATTTCGTAATCACGCCAACACTTTGAGCTAAGATATCAATATCAACAATAAAGGTGACAATTTCTACGCAAAATAAAATATTTCTGTCAAAACTGACATGTTTATTAGAACACTTAATCTTAGACAATAGTTTTAAATAAATTGCTATTGAACAAAGAAAATGCAACGTTTATAATACTTAGTAAAAGATATTGTCGACGTTCAAGCAAAACTAAATCTGGAATTGATTTAGAGGTAATTTAGAGGTAAATACAAATTCTGATCAGAAAGAACAAATTACACAGAGTAATTTAGCAACAGATCGGGTAAAATCTGCAGTGACCAGGCTAGAAAATTCTACAGATTTATATAGGAAAAATAGTACTTTAATTCGATTGTAAAAGTTAGAAGAATTATATAAAGAATTAGGTAAATTAGATTCTGAATTAAATAAAGAGGACTCAGGAATTAGGGAATTTGAAAATAGGTATTTTTGCCTATTAATTTATCATGCTACCATTGATGCACTAATGGGCTTAAGTCAAATGCTAGGGAAAATCAGAGTCCTTTAATTGTTGAACAAAGAGTGCTTGTTAATACTGATTTCCTCTGGCCTACGTTAAATATATAAATGTTTTCTGAGAAATTTCAAGATTGGATGTAACAAATTCATCATCTATAAGTAATGCTTGGAAGGTATTCCAGGGCATAAATCAGTCATTAAAGCATCAGTAAACTTACTTTTATAATTAAAAATTCGTAAAATAATATTTATTATTTTTTTTATAACGATCCACAAACGAGTAGAGCTCTACCATTCGGCCTGGTACTGGAGATGTCGACGATAAGCCAACAAGAAGTTGTACCGTTAAGGGAGGAACTCTTGGTTGAAGTAGTAAAATACCACTTGTAAATGTGCTTTGTTTTGTAATTTTTACTTCTTAATAAAGTTCTCCCATAACACTTTTAGAGTGCTGTAGAGAAATCCCACATACATCTTTATAAAAAAAGTTCAGTATTTGGACGAATAGCGTCAAGTTGAAACCCAGCATTTAGGAAATGCCGAACGATAGCCGATTGGTTACGGTGATGACCTTCGGTACCGGTGTTCGTGGGTTCGAATCCCACAGTGGCATGGATGTTAATAGCCGTTTGGAATCGACTTTAAGCTGTGGGATATTGTTAGGACCCGGTCTCATTAGCCCTGGTGTTGTAGAGAGTAGACCGCAGCAATCCACACCAAACCAAACCATTTACGGAATACATTTTAGAGAGCACATCAACTAGCCTATGAACCGTAAACATCTTTTGCACTTCTTGCGTTCTTACCCTTTCTTCCTCTTCCAAATGCTGCAGCACTTCTAATTATTTTGTTAGCTTTCCAGCAGCATATTTCACAGATGCAGACAGACTTTTCATTTTAACTCGTTGACGGACACTTGCGTCTATAGCCGTCAAAGTGAAGTTCACTATGTGGCATAACGCCTATAGCCGTCCAAAATGAAACGGTCGTCTTTAGACACTACGGCTATAGCGGCACAAATGTGCATTTACCGGCGTACAAGTGGAAGCCTAGTGTCATGTTTTGGAAACAATTTTTTAGGTTGAATTTCGTTTCCACCTGTTTGTTTTCCACATCGAAAAAATTTGTAATAATCATAAAATTATAGTCAATTTTTTGTCATTTATTTATTTTTGTTTGATTGTAAACTAACATTTCGTGTAAAACTCCCAAAAATACTTTGTTGCACACAAAAAATTGCTTATTTGAATCATTAAACCTGTCATTTACGTTTTTAAATTTTTGCTATTATAGCCACCATCGTCTCATTACTTAGTGCCTAAAGTCCACTGGCGCCATGATGGTTAAAGCCGCATCCTAATTAAAGGTGCTGAATTAATCAAAATTAAAATTATTTTAGCAGAAAGAGTAAAACTATACTTCTAATATTCTAAAAATTACAAAAACATATAGTGTTAATTCTCGAACTTCACTTGTTCCTTCTGTTCATCAATGTGTTAACATCTAAATTAAACCTGTAGTTCCTCGAATCACATCAGTTTGTTGTTCAAGATTATCTTACGATTCGAAACTTCGATTTAAAATATTTTTTTCTATATGCCTTCATACACATACGTATATGTCGCTTTGTCCCAAAACTGATTTAATGTTTTTTAATGCAATCTAGAATACTGTATTTCGTATATTCTACACATTGAAAGTCGAAACTCGAAAGGTCGTAAATGCGAATGGTTTGTATGCTTTCTGTTGATGCAATACATACACACAGACGTCTGGAGAGTCACAATGCCTGTGTAACAAAGATTGTAAACATCCGAAGATACCTATGGAGACTTTTAACCTTTTAAGGGGAGCGGAGGATGAGAATTAAATGTCATGTAAATGGAATTAGAGCATCACTAACAATTAAACTTTGAATGAAATCATAAATGCTAAATCGTTAGGATTAGTCTACAGATTTTATTAGCATGCATAGTGATTAAAAACTTGTGAAAAGATACAAATTGAAAAACGTTTTAAAAGAAGAAAGATGTTACAACTTTATAGATGTGGTCTCTAAACACCCTTTTGAAGGAAAATGTAATAAAAAGTATTAAAAAACTATTAAATTTTAATTAATCTATAGTCTCACAGAAAACGGCAAATAATAAGTACTCTTCTTTAGAAGACCGGATTTCCTGTTCTTAAGTTACAAACATTAAATAAATGATACCTCAAGTAAACTTTCGAATAATTGTCCTCTGGGATATTTAGAATGATCAGATAAATGTTCTGAAGTTTTAAGTGATTATTAATTTCGCAAAAGGGTTTGAAAAAAATAAATGCTTTTATTTTTTTCTTAAAGTTTTCTTGCCAATAAAAAGTTTTTTTCAATAAAATATATAATAACAAATAATAGAAAGCTTTTTAATAACTTGATATACTAAATTTTATATTTTGAATGCAGCAGTGGAACTCAAGAAGTTGCTATGGGAAAGGGGGGATCAGCTTCCCTAGCCACCCCTCTGGTTGCGGGCTTACTGTGCAATGAGCCGTATGCGGCTCGCGAGCCGCAGTCTTCTCACCCCTGGTCTAAATGGATATAGCTTTCTAAAGCACGCGAGTTCTCCAGTTTCATCTATTATAATAAACGTGTAAGTAGAATAAATACCCAGGGCAAAAACCAAAGAAGATTGACTTGCGGTTGAAAGTAAAATCAAACCTATCAATATAAAATTGGAGATGAGTAATTCTAATCTTTCTTTCTTTCATTTCTTTGTTTAAAGTAACATCAGACCGTAATAATGGTTTCCTCGTTTTTTTTTTATACGTATTTAGTCTTGTATTTTATTTAGCTTGACAGTATTTTGATTGGTTTAAATTCCTCTGTTTATTCATTACTGTATTTACTTGTGTATTACGAGCACTCGTGAAACATATTCATGCGATAATTTCTTCATTTAACACTTTGACTGCCATGTCTATCATATGTGATATCCAGTGATATTTCCGTTGAGACACTGGCTATGCGATATGATAGCCATGGTGTTTTAACACTTCAGGCCATGGCTATCAAAGATGTTATCAGTTACATGAAAATCGTATTGGAGTTTGATTGTTGGGCTTCCTACGATGTGTTAGGTATACGTGGTTTGCGCAAATTGGTATATGTGACGATTTTATGAGCTAAGTTTTATGAAAAATTAAATATTTGGAACATGCAACAAAAAAGGGAATATATATAAATAGAGAGAGTTTGTTTTAAAATATTGTTTGTTTTGAAATATTGTTTTTATATATAGTTTTATGTTAAAAAAATACAAATTACACACAAAAAAAAGTTTGGCCCCTTTGTGAACATTTGCAATTTTGGCTTGGCAGTCAAAGTGTTAAAAGAAAACGCTCTAGTATTTGATAACACAAAAAGGGGAATGTTAATGTCTAAACGTATTTTTTCACAAATTTCCACTTGTTATATTGTTTAGATTAATTAAATGCTTTATCTTATTTTGGCATGAATTTTATCTAAATATTTAATTATAAACTTTAGGACTTATTTTAAAATATAGGTAAGTTTAATTTTATTTACTGATTCTTTATAATAATATCGCAATGTGATTCACAGAAAAATCAAATATTTGTTAATTCGTGAAAATATTGCACGTAAATCAATATTATTTAGCCCATGACACATCACATATTTCCAATTTTTCACAAATTTCCACTTGTTATATTATTTAGATTAATTAAATACTTTATCTTATTTTGGCACGAATGTTATCTAAATATTTAATTATAAACTTTTGGACTTATTTTAAAATATAGGTAAGCTTAATTTTATTTACTGATTCTTTAAAATAATATCTCAATGTGACTCACGGATAAGTCAAATATTTGTTAATTCGTGCAAATATTGCACTTAAATCAATATATTTTATTCCATGACACATCACAGTGTGTAGTTTCTTGGCATTGTTGGCTATATGCATTTAAAATTGAAGTTATTGATGTTAACCAGTACATCAGAATGTAATAAAGATATTATAATCCACATATAAAGTCTTTTATAAAAAGTATTACTTTCGTCACAAAGAAAATTACGCATTAAAAATCATTTTTATCGCATTGACGACCATCGGAGTCTAAGATAACTACCAAACATTTTATGTAAGTGATAAAAAAGTGTTTGTAACATTGCATTAGGTATGAAAATAAAACGGTTTTAATTTACTCACTTTCAAAATTTATAAAATTGGAAACCTCTACATTAAACAAGATCTTTCGCGGGTCTGAAGGACGACATCAAAGACATCGGAGATTCGCAGACAATAGGTCACTTTTGTTAGACAATCATCCAGTATTCTAGATATCATAAAAAATATTTTATAAAGGTGATCATGAACTGTGATAGTCATATTTGCAAGATCAATTTAAAGAGCATAATTTCCAGTACAGGTACGTATAACCATATAGTAAAAAGAATTCTTACTAGCTCGTTTTGACTACATTCTTAACTCTATTTACCTAAAAGGCAAATAATAAAAAAAGGAAGGATGATTTCTTTTTAATTTTTTTCCCTCATCGTGTAAAGCTTGACCCTCTGGGTACAAGGTCTCGCGGGTGTTTAAAATGCTTCTTAATCGCAGGTCTCTTCCTAGTCAAAATGCCTGGATTATGGTGAAGTACTCATTAATCAAATATTATATTCTTGGGCTGATATTCTAATGCTACTCACAACATTATTATGCAAAGCATCACCTACATAATGTACTAAAAAGAAATAGAAAAGATTGCGAAAATGATATTGCTCAATACTGTTTCTTAAGTATTAATATTTTTTTTAGTTCATGATGCCAAAATGACACTAGAAGTATAGATGACAGATTGCCTCATACCTGATCTGTACTAATTTATAGCTTAGTTTTTCTCATCAGTGTAAAGCTTGACCCTCTGGGTACAAGGTCTCGCGGGTGTTTAAAATGCTTCTTAATCGCAGGTCTCTTCCTAGTCAAAATGCCTGGATTATGGTGAAGTACTCATTAATCAAATATTATATTCTTGGGCTGATATTCTAATGCTACTCACAACATTATTATGCAAAGCATCACCTACATAATGTACTAAAAAGAAATAGAAAAGATTGCGAAAATGATATTGCTCAATACTGTTTCTTAAGTATTAATATTTTTTTTAGTTCATGATGCCAAAATGACACTAGAAGTATAGATGACAGATTGCCTCATACCTGATCTGTACTAATTTATAGCTTAGTTTTTCTCATCAGGTAGAACTTTGGTATTATCAATATCTTACAATTTATTCCCCATAATTTTTACTTTGTAAACTTTAAATATTAAAATACGTATTTAATTGTAAGGTAATTAATATTTTAAACACATATTCCGTAAAATTAATTCCTTAATTCAAAGTAAATAATACTTAAATAAGCGTTGTAGCTCTCTTGTTTTCAGAAAAAATAGTAAAATGTTTTTAAAATATGAATTGAATATGATTTTAAATTTTAATTGAGAATAAAAACTGGTTATTTATAACATTCTATTTACAATCTTACAGGGAGTATATTAAATATTAAGACTATTTCTGGATGTTACAAGGTAAGCTACAATAATACAATTGAAACTTCTTCAAACATTATAGAGAAAAACTATTTATCAAAAAAACTAAATTTGTTAATTACTGTATTTTTTTCTTACGCATAAACACTTAAATACAACAAAAATCAATATTCGTGAAATACACTCGAGTGACAACTGCAGATACTTGTATTTATTTTACTACTTTAAAGTGTTATATACTTAAGTTAGCATAAATATTTGAGATTTTTGTTATTTTCAGCATTACTTACACTTTCAGCTAATATTGCAGCCTCCAATCTTTCTAATTCACTGTAAATGAAATACCCCTAGAAAATATAAACTTATAAGTCTTGTATTCAGTCCCTTACGATATATAATTCTGCAACTTCTTGGTTTCATAAAAAAGTATTATTTATATCATTAGATTTTTTCCTGAAACATTCAAATGCTTGACCATTCAACTTGCAATCCTTTGAATTCACTGAAAATGTAAATAGAGTTAGAAAATATAAACTTGTAAGCCCTGTGATTAATTACTTTCGAGCTCATTTGGCAGCTTGCAATCTTTCGAATTCACTGTAAATGTAAATAACGCTAGAAAATATAAACTTGTAAGCCCTGTAATTAAATACTTTCGATACCTAACTTTGCTACCTCTTACTTTAGCAAAAAAGACACTATTATTAATACCAGTAGATTTCTTTAGGAAACATTCAGATGTAATCTAATGTAAAAACTCCAATAAGGTATCTATCTAAGTTTATGTACGCAACTTTGACCAAAAATTTAAATATATATATATAGATATATATATATATATATATATATATATATATATATATATATATATATATATATATATATATATATATATATATATATATATATATATATATATAAGTTTGTGTGAAAGATTATGTTTTTAGCTATTCAAAACAATTTATTTTTTGTCTGCATGCTTGTTAGATTTTTATTTATGACTATTTTTACACTAGCTGATAAGCAAGGAGTAGGTTTATAATATAACTTTAAATGTACTTTGTGAATAATGTGATTTTTTTTCGATTAACCACTTACTGTTCAGATAACAACTTTAGAAGTTATGGGTATGTATAAAGTTTTCAATATCCATTTTATGTGATGATGAGTGTTATGTGCTACGGATTTAAAAATTTGAGAAATTTTTGAAAAGTGTTAATTGCTTTTTTATATTTAAATACCAAAAAATATTTTTAAAATTAATGAAACTTATATTGATTCAACATTTTGCACGCTTGAAATTTATCATTTTATAGCTTAGACTGTAATTCATTACATTCTTAGTAGGCCAAAATGTTAATGTTATAAAAAAAAATAGTAAAGTATTAAAATATTTTTAGAAAAGCAGGAACTATAAGTATCAAATATTGTGCTTTTTCTATAAAAAATTTATAAAAATATATAAATAAATTTTAATAAAATACATTTATCAACAAAAGGTGTCTTTGAAAGATTTAGACACTAAAAAACGTTAATGGTAAATTATGTTTAGCTTGTTTAGCAAAAATGGGTGTCAAACTTAGGCGGATACTTTAAATATATACATGAAAATTTATTTCAGTAGTAAAACTGAAAATAGCATAGTATCATTATTTAATTTCTATTGTAATAAAAAGCTATACAAAGCTTTATTTTTTTAAAGTATATAAACTTAAGTTAGCAAAAATATTTGTGTGGTCTGCATAATTTTTAGTATTATTGACATTTTTAGCTCACCAAGCAGCTTAAAATTTTTTTTTAATTCACTATCAATGAAAATACCTATAGAAAATATAAACTTGCAAACCCTGTAATAAATTAGTTTCCATATCTAATTTTGCTATTTCTCGGTTTAGTGAGAAATACAATATTATTAATACTAGTAGATTTTTTTATAAATCAGTCAAATGTAAACTAACATTAAAACTGCTTTAAATATATGCATGAAAACTGTGATTTCAATAGTAAATCTGAAAATAGTGCAGTAGCATTTCTTAATTTCTCATGCAACAAAGTAATATGATATTTCAACAAGTATCCCTTGTTCATTAGAATATTTGCCATGGAGAATTTACAATACAAATATTAAGTAAAATGTATATTTCGAGGGCATTTGAAATTAACTACGCTGTTGAAATTAGCTTAGTAGCATTACTTAATTTCCATTGTAATAAAAAGCTATACAAAGATCTTTTTATTTTTTTTAAGTATATAAACTTCAGTTAGCAAAAATATTTGTGTGGTCTGTATAGTTTTTAGTATAACTTACATTTTTAGTTCACCACGCAGCCTCAATTTTTTTTATTCACTATAAATGAAAATACTTAAAAAAATATAAACTTGTAAACTCTGTAATGAATTACATTCGATATCTAATTTTGCTATTTCTCGGTTTAGTGAGAAATACAATATTAGTAATACTAGTAGTTTTTTTCATGAAGCATTCAAATGTAAACTAACGTAAAAGCTGCTTTAAATATATCCATGAAAACTGTGATTTCAACAGTAAATCTGAAAATAGTGCAGTAGCATTTCTTAATTTCTCATGCAATAAAGTAATATGATATTTCAACCAGTGTCCCTTGTTCATTAGAATATTTGCCATAGAGAATTTACAATGCAAATATTAAATAAAATGTATATTTCAAGAGCATTTGTAATTAACTACGCTGTTGAAATTAGCGTAGTAGCATTACTTAATTTCCATTGTAATAAAAAGCTATACAAAGATTTTTTAATTTTTTTTAAGTATATAAACTTCAGTTAGCAAAAATATTTGTGTGGTCTGCATAATTTTTAGTATTACTTACATTTTTAGTTCACCACGCAGCCTCAATTTTTTTTTAATTCACTATAAATGAAAATACTTAAAGAAATATAAACTAGTAAACTCTGTAATCAATTACATTCAATATCTAATTTTGCTATTTCTCTATTTAATGCCAAATACAATATTATTAATATTAGTAAATTTCTTTTATGAAGCATTCAAATGTAATCTAACGTAAAAACTGCTTTAAATATATCCACGAAAACTGTGGTTTCAATAGTAAATCTGAAAATAGTGCAGTAGCATTTCTTAATTTCTCATGCAATAAAGTAATATGATATTTCAACAAGTTTCCCTTGTTCATTAGAATATTTGCCATGGAGAATTTACAATTCAAATATTAAATAAAATGCATATTTTGAGATCATTTGTAATTAACTACGCTGTTGAATTTAGCGTAGTAGCATTACTTAATTTCCATTGTAATAAAAAGCTATACAAATATTTTTTTTAAGTATATAAACTTAAGTTAGCAAAAATATTTGTGTGGTCTATATAATTTTTAGTATTATTTACATTTTTAGTTCACCACGCAGCTTCAAAATTTTTTAACTCATTATAAATGAAAATACCTATAGAAAATATAAACTTGTAAACCCTGTAATAAATTGCTTTCGATATCTAACTTTGCTATTTCTCGGTTTAGTGAGAAATACAGTATTATTAAGACTAGTAGATTTCTTTTATGAAGCATTCAAATATAATCTAACGTAAAAACTGCTTAAATATATCCATGAAAACTGTGATTTCAATTGTAAATCTGAAAATAGTGCAGTAGCAATTCTTAATTTCTCATGCAATAAAGTAATATGATATTTCAACCTCAATTTTTTTTAATTCACTATAAATGAAAATACTTAAAGAAATATAAACTTGTAAACTCTGTAATGAATTACATTCGATATCTAATTTTGCTATTTCTCGGTTTAGTGAGAAATACAATATTAATAATACTAGTATATTTCTTTTATGAATTCAAATGTAAACTAATGTACATTCAAATGTAAACTAACGTAAAAACTGCTTTAAATATATCCATGAAAACTGTGATTTCAACAGTAAATCTGAAAATAGTGCAGTAGCATTTCTAAATTTCTCATGCAATAAAGTGATATAATATTTCAACCAGTGTCCCTTGTTCATTAGAATATTTGCCATGGAGAATTTACAATTCAAATATTAAATAAAATGTATATTTCGAGGGCATTTGTAATTAACTACGCTGTTGAGAAAAGAAAGTGTACAATTCCAGACTAGAACACCTTCCATGCAGAGGTCACCTTTCACTTCTTATCAATTATCGTCATACATCATTTCGTATGTAAACACGCCCCTCAGAAATAGTCTCTTAGGTGGACCCTCATTAGTTATATGCCCACGTGGCCATGGCCTAAAGTAAAACATTTTAACGGAAAAGTAAATTTTAATATTTTTTTGTACTGCAGAAACGTCACGTCGTTAGTACAGCGTTTTAAACACATAAAGAGTTTACAAGAGTAGATAATCTTTCATAATTTTTCCGACACATGATAAATCACTTCACTCAGACAATACCGTTCTGTTCTCTAGATGTATAAAGTCAATTGTTTTTACCTATTGTTTTTACATTATAACGACCGTAATGTTGATAAAAAATTGTTATTATTCAGGCCAAACCTATTTTTTTTTCGGTATTTTAGTAGCAAATTCGTTTAGTCTTACATATGTAATTGTAATGTTAAACACCAACGAGTACCTTCAACTCGTAATTAGTTTCCTATAGCTTAAACAAGTACAACGTTGAGAACCGTAATTTGCGGGTTCACTTGTCTTAGAAAATTAGAAACTAATTTCTCACAAACAATTTACTCCGCATTCTAACCTAAAAAAAGTAATTGTTAAAAGTAAAATATGTTCCTGCAATTAAGTACTATCGCATTTGTGATAAATCCATAAACTTACTTATAATAAAAATGAATTAGTATCCTTTTTTAGTACTATTTCTTTCATAATTATTTCAAAAAATAATTTATTTCTATTTCTTTCATAATTATTTCATAATTATTTTAAAAGGTTCTTGCTGTTCCTATTCACATTTATATCTTCTTGAGTAATTAAAGGCATATAGGAACTTTTGAGGCATAAAATTTTCCTTTTGACAGCCTTTTTTCGATTCAACTAAAAAAAATTGTTTTCCTTTTAGAATGATTCTTTTACAAATTCTTTAATAACGCTCTACATTAAAAAGGTATTTAGTTTTGCCACTTCAAGTAGTATACTTTAAAAAAACATGAAAAATATACACCATAAAAGAATGGTTTGGTTTGGTTTTGGAGCGCTACCGTCTACGCTTTGCAACACGAACGGCTACGAACATCCATGCCATAGTGCCATAAAAGAATAAAATTCATTTACCTGTAAAATAACTTTTGAAATTTTTATATCAGAAACTAAATTTTTATATTGAATAGAAATAAAATATCTCTCTGTAAACCAAATTTTACTATGTAAACCAAAACTTTAGAAGTAGCTGACATTTTGAAATTTTAAACATTTAAAAGCTGTTAAGAAATTGAAAATTGAAAAACAAATTAACTCTAAATTAACATCTGTAAAATAAAGTATATTGCTAACATTCATATAATTGAGGTTCGTACAATTAGAAAGGTAATTAGTTTCTATTTGGTATTAGTTTGTAATTTTCAAGTTTCAAAAGTTATTTTGAGGATAAGTAGATTTCTATTTTTTTCACTTTGTATATATATTTTATGTATTTTACAAAAAAAAATTGTTTTATGTAACAATACTGGATAATTTTTATAAAGTTAGGTCCTTATTAATGATCTAGGAAAGTTTTATGCTAAACAGAGCAAAACTTTTTATTTAATACTGAATCAAAATTAGGCAGGTTTGAAGGATTTTCAGCTCGGAAGGTACATGTCTTCTTAATATCTTTTTACCATGAGCAGTGTGTTAACTGAATAGGAATAACAGAGAAAGACAGTTTGAAAATTCTGCGAATAGTCTAACCACGTAAATATTGTGAGATATCTATATATTAAAACAATCATTAGTTATAAGGTATCAAATGGAATATTAACATCATTCCCTCTTCCTTATTGGTTTGGTTTGGAGTGCTACGGTCTACTTTTTGCAACACGAGGGCTAAAGCCCCTCTTCCTTATAATCTAATCATTTTAATTCATAGAAGCTTAGTTTAAATAAAAGAGTTTGTAATGAAATTTAGACGTTGTAGTTTACCTATTTGTTCTAATCGAAGCACAGACTTAATAAGAATAGATGATACGTCTCATATATGTTCTATATCAATTTAGAATTGAGTTTATATTCAAATCAATATCTACCCCGTGTCGAAATGTTGAATGTTAAAGATATTTCAATTTTATTACAAAATACTATCATAGGGACGAAGTTAAGTTATCTTAACTAGAGATTTAAAAACAGTGTGATATATGATCTAAAACTAAACAAATGCTTTAATTTAGCATTATTAAAATGTATTTCTGTACAATAAGCCATATTATTTTCATTAAACATTTTGATAAGAAATTTACAGTTTTTATGAATAAACGACTTAAATGTATTTCTTGTTAGTATGGAATCAAAATATAAAAGCATAAAAACATTTCCAAAGCATATCGTAATGATGTGTATTAAGCATTTTAATGTCACGATTATATAGTTTAATGTTGGATAAAAACTATCCATTTCCATCATTATAATGTTCAATCTCTCTCAGCAGTACATTCTATTTCAGTGATAAAAACAATTAACATTAAATAAATCACTGATATACTCACATTTCCACAAGGAGTTGTTAAATCCTACCTAATCAAACATAATTTTGCACCTTAATACATAAGCAAATAACCCAAAATCCCATGTTTTGCTTCACGATATTTCTTTTTTACTACGGGCAACCCACTATTTGATATCATTTTTGCTGGTATACTTTAACCAACAAATCCAGATGGTGAAATGAATTCTAATTATTTCTGACTGTTCTCCTACGCCATTGGTGAAAAAAAAAAAACCATGCATAATTCCTTTTTAACATTTCTAGAACTAGTTTAACTTCTATAGATCTCAAAGCTCATATTCTTTGCGATGATTAACAGCTCTCAGCTCTCCCGAACTCTTTAATTAATCGATCACTGCCCACAAATACTTCAAAAGAATACCATATTTTTCCCGATGCATCACAAGTGTCTTTGAAAAGGAATTCGCTAACGCCTTATCAGAACGAGCATTCTAACAAAACCCCGAAGGCCCTTAAAGCGAGAGAAGCCCCCCCCCTCACCACCCTTCCATAAAAAAAATAAATAAATAAATAAAATCTTTCCAATACCCCACACATGTCGAGTTCCAATCATTAATCGGTGCATTCATGAAAAGCAGTGGCCGCGGGCCGTAGGAAGGCCGAGTAATGTCGAGGTCACGTGAGCTAGCTAATACAAGATCCCGGATCTCTATTAAGCATTCTTACATCGTGGGTTATTGTTGGTAGTCTGCGTTCAGCTCCCCCCTATCTATCTATCTATCCCGGCCGGGGAAGACACACCCTGTTCTCTGTTTTAAGAGGCAACTACAAGACAAAAGCGCATCGGGTAATTTAGTGGTCCTCTCTAGCAGTAGCCTAGCACCTGGCAGAATATGAAATTCCTGGATTATGAAGACCTGCAGCAATTTGTACCATCGGTAGTTTGCGCGCATTAAAAAAAGATAAGGGTGGCCTTTTTTATGAAACTGATTTCCTTTTAATAGTTGCAAAGGTCAGAGCGCAAAAATTTTTTTGGAAATTATATGCATTCTAGCGGAAGACGAAAATGGTGCATAGTCTATTGATGACTTTGATTATGCGATGTATTGGAATATTAATGTACTAGACCGATTACTGAGGGGAAAACACGTTCGAGAAGAAATTTCAAGAATCAGTTGCGGGCGCTTGAAACTGCTCCGAGCAGACGTGAAGTTTGTCAAAAACAACTGCCTCCAAGTTAAAGGGTGAGGAAAGATAATAAAGCAAGCAAGAAAACCTCCAATTGGCGAAAAAGTTTATTTACGTGTTAATTAAGTGTTGACGTCCCGAAAAATCAGCTGGTCAGTACTTTTGCATTCACATTTCTACTCAAAGAGAAACCTTATAATAAAATTTAGCCTTATAATAAAATTTAGAATTATAGTACTTACGTCATTTACGTCATCGAAATCCTCCTTCAACTAAACATGAATGATACTTGATTTTAATTACGGATTTAAACTATTTTGCATCAGTGAAATACTCAGTAAGGTCATAAAAGCTTTTACTTCACCTTTAATCATCTATATTTTTAGCAGTTTCTGTAACTATTACCCATATTCTCAAAATTCTCCTATATATTAAATTTGCTTTTGTTTTAGTTAAATGCTGTATTTAGCTTTCATAGATTTCGAAAGTGAATTTTCATTTCCTACAAGTGAATTCCTAAAGATAGCTTTAAGAAAAAAAATAAATATTGTCATTTAAAGTAGTCAATAGAGTTTTCAATAAATATCGTTCAAATCCAGTTACGAATTATATAGATACTTAAATCAAAATAAAAGGAGCATGATTGGTCCTATACTATACATCATCGTTAAGAATATGATAACAGTGGTTTGGTTTTAAGTGCTAGAGTTAACTTTAAAAAAAAAAAAATAGGGACACATACGCCAGGGTCAGTTTCTCTAAAACTGTTTCTATACCATATATAAACATCTATGTTGGTAGTGCGATTTGAACCATGGATTTCAGATTTGAAAGGAAGTGCTCTACTTGTTCGTCCGTCGTCTAGCATGAAAACAATGAAAATAATAGGTATAAAAAGAATCTATTATCCTAAACTGCCCTCTTTTAACATTTCTGTTTTATTATCTTCGAAGATGGTTGGTTGATTAATTGGTTGGGAGTGCTACGGTTCTTTTTACTATACGGGGGCTAATAAGATCGGGACCTACTTCTTGAAGTCAATTCAGAATGGCTACGAACATCCCTGTCAGCAATGGCATCGGAATCCACAAACTCCAGTACCAAAGAGGAGCAACCTACCAAATTGGCTAACCTCTGGCTTATCTTTGAAAAAATCCATTTAAAAAGTAAACAAGTAGCTGAAAATCCTTTTAAAATACACAGAGCTTAAATAAAAACAATATTCGTTACTTTACCAAGTTTCTGAACAGCACTTACGGTAAAAGTATTCCTTTTCAATCGAAATTCCAAAAACATTTATTTGCATGCATAAAACAGTCTCTGTCCTTTACTTGTTGAAGTTAAATTGCAAGCACCTATAAATTACGGATTTTTACTCAGTAATACCAGTGGTTGAAGGTTGGAGTTTGCTCCTTTTACCAAGAAAATTCTTGATTTGAATAAAAAAGATTCAATGGCTGGTACAGTATGTCAAAATAATTATCGAACAATACACCATTCGTGTAAAAATTCTTCTGTGTTATTTTTTTATTTAAAATTATCCCGGTGGTTCAGTTTTACGGCTTAATACCAAGAGAGCTACAGCTTGATATTTTAAAATAAAAATTATATATATTTACATTAGATAAGGGTTTATTGTCCAATAATTGTTTTCACATACTGTATGTGTACTATTTGTGTACAGTAAAAACCTCAAAAGCCTTTCACATGTCAACTGGTACACATTGACAAAGGAACAAATTCAGTTTAGGATTTCATTTTCCTGATTAAAAATGTGCGATTTTCTTGTGTGATAGTGAAATATTTTCAACCGATTAAAGGTTTTATCAAAAACTAACCTGAACTAAAATAAATCGGTTGAAAAATTTTCACTTTAACACAAGATATCTGCATCTTTTTCACCAGTTAAAGGAATCATAAACTAACGGTTACATGTAGAAGTGTGATAAGGCCTTAACGTCGCTTAATAGAAATAAGAGCAAAAACTTAAATTTACGTGGCCTATCTGTTACGTGTTAAGGCATATAATGTGAAACAGAAGATATTTTCTATAATAATCCTAACTCTCTCACTAAATGTTATGTTTTGCCTAAGAATGACAGAATTTGCGTAAGATATATAAAGCGTACCGGTCATGCTTATTACATGGTCAATAAATTATTTCCAGGTCCAAGTCTGTGTATTTCAGCCCGTTATAATTCAACAAGAAAGTAAAAAAAGTAGCTTCAGTAACTATCAAAATTTTATAAATAATTTTCCTTTGCACCATGTAAAAAGCCATTATTAAAACTAGTACAATTAAGAGAAAATTAAAGCATTAATATGTGAATATAATTATGAGTATCGAACATACAGAAAAGAGAATGAGTTTTAGAAGTAGATAATAACCTTTAAAAGGTGGATTAAATACTCTTCCGTATGAATTTGCTTCAAGATGTGACCCTTAAAGATTTGTATTAAGGTACTTAATGGTCTTGTAATTGTAGGCAAATCTGCTTAAATATACGAGTAGGATCTTTATCGTGAAGGGAAAATATTCTTCTTTTTAATAGTCTTTCCACACCTCTTCGATCGTCATGAGCGCATTTGACAGCAGATGGCTACGGCTTTTAAACCCCCAACATTTGTAATTCTCATCGTTAACAGTATAGCGACCACCTGTGAACTACAATAATGGCCTGGTGGCAGAGAAAATTAAGTTATTGGATTCATACTAAAATAATGAGAAGTTGCAAGAAAAAAAGTGGCTTCACGGGAAACTACACGATTATAAAAGTCTCGGGAATAATGGATTTTCAACAAAAGACAAAAAGAAATTTCTCAAGTGAAGCTTCTTTTGTGTGTGCGCGCGAATGCAAAAGTTTTGCTTTGTTCAGGCCAACAATCTCTCCCTCAAAGATTGAGTTTTATGTCTCAAGTATCAGGAGTTTCTGTGCGTATATATGTATATATATATATATATATATATATATATATATATATATATATATGAATAATAGATAGTTATTACGCTTATATCCCTTAATTTTCTGGAACTGATAAAAATAGATAATTAAAACATTATTAACTAAATTCTATTCACACTAAATTATTTCCTATTTCTCCTAGATTTGTCCCCAAATATGAGGAAATAATTGACTTCACAAAGTTCACACATTTTCAACAAAACACAAAAAGAAATTTCTCAACTGAAGCTTCTTCTGTGTGTATGATCACGAATGCAAAAGTTTTGCTTTGTTCAGGCCAACAATCTCTCCCTCAAAGATTGAGTTTTATGTCTCAAGTATCAGGAGTTTGTGTGTGTGTGCTTGTGTGTGCGTATATATATATATATATATATATATATATATATATATATATATATGTATATATATATATATATATACATATATATATACATATATACATATATATATACATATATACATATATATATACATATATACATATATATATATACATATATACATACATATATACATATATACATATATACATATATACATATATACATATATATATATATATATACATATATACATATATACATATATATATATACATATATACATATATATATATATGCATATATATATACATGTATACATATATATATACATATACATGTATACATATATATATACATATATACATATATATATATATATATATATACATCTATATATATATATATATATATATATATATACATATATATATATATATATATATATATATATATATATATATATATATAATATATATATATATATATATATATATATATATATATATATATATATATATATATATAATATATATATATATATATATATATATATACATATATATATACATATATATATATATATTTATATATATATATATATATATATATATATATATATATATATATATATATATATATATATATATATATATATATATATATATTATATATATATATATATATATATATATATATATATATATATATGAATAATAGACGTTTATTACGTTTATATTCCTTTAATTTTGTGTTACTGATAAAAATAGGTAGTTAAAACATTAACTAAATTCTATACACACTAAATTATTTATACTAATATATACATATACATAAAATAATTAATATTTTTTGTTATCATTTATTTTGTATACAAATATTTAAAAACTTATAACAACATTATCTAAATTACATATATCATAAAATAAAAAAATTAATTATAATATAAAATTAAAATATAAATTAAATTATATGTTATTAAAAAAAAACATTATATATTTTTTATAATTTAAAAAAAAAATATTTATATAAATACATAATTATTAGAAAATCGTTTATTTTATAGTTTTTTAATTTTGTGTTTATAAAAAATTGAATTAAAAATACTAAATTCTAAACACACTAAATTATTTTTTTTACGAAAAAAAAATGATTATCAAAGTTCAGAATTTGAATTCGTAATTCAAAATAGAAAGCTTTATAGTACAAAATTTTATTTACATCTACATTAAGAAAAATTCAAAATATATTGATTTTAAAGAACATTTAATTTTTTCCTTTAAAATCTACTTTATGTAGTGTGCATTTTTATGTTTTTGATTTGAAAATATTCCTACATAAATCAAATAAAACACTAAAAACTTTTTACGCGAAAATTGTTTTACTGCAAAATAAACATATCATTTATTTAAAAGAGTTATGGATACATTCTTCAATATTTGAAAACTAAAAAAAAATTTTCAATTTGTATTTTTAATATCATGTCTTTTGTGCAAATTGACTACAATCACAAGAAAACAAAAAAATGTGTACGAGTATTGGTAATTGTTTTTTAATGTCTCAATTTAAGAAATGTGATGTTCGTTAAATGCAGCTTATTTAGATGATGTTAATACTATTCTATTGAAAGTCTTGTATTATCCCAAGCAAGAACCACTATAAAAGGTAGGTGATTGAAATTTTTTGGTGATTTGTTAGTCGCATTTAAGAAATGTGAATACTTCCTCTGAAATGCAAGAGCCTTAAGCATGGCCATAACCAGAAATACTTTTTTGACAAGGAATAAGGGAAAATTATTCTGCTGTTTGTGAAAAAAAAGTTAAACTACAGATACTGCTACTGCTCATTCACTACTAATGGACATTACAATACAATTGTTTTTACTGCATTAAATAATCAACGTCAGATTTAAAAGGTAAAAATTATTTACTTATGGGATCTTTTATGAAAATCCATATATATGTGTGTGTGTGCGTATGCATGTGTATATATACACACACCTCTAAAGTTTTGATGTTATTATGGTCCGTTCGGAAAGGGAACAGACCCTAAAACTTTTGGAAGGTTTGGTTTGGTTTGGAGCGCTACGGTCTACTGTTCTGCTCGCGAGAGCTAATGAGACCGGGACCTACTGCTAAAAGTTGATTTCGAATGGTTACGAACATCCATGCCAGCAGAGGAATTCGAACTCGCGAACTCCAGTACCGTAGAGCAGTGCTCTATTATTCGGTCATCCTTCAATCCTTTGGAAGGATATTCGAAGTTACATGAATCTAATATCAATAAACATTCCACTCATACTCCTAATGTATATAACATCGTATACGATGCTACTTAAGTTTGACACACTGATTCTCAGAAGAAAGTTATTGTTCATTGATTCAAATTTGGCTACTTCACACATTAGCGTATTTGAAATTTCCTCTCGTTTATTTAAGAAGCATTACATGCTTTTATTAAGAAAATGTATAATTTATTTTATTTTTTACAACAGTCCGTATTGCTTCAGTTGCGTTTAATTTTCAATGGTAGGAATGATATACTGTTAGCGCTCAGTATTGTAAAAACTGATTATATGTCGTAAACTTAGAGCAAGTTTTTGTAACCCTACACTAGATTATCAGTAAGATTTTTACAGAAAATTTTATTAAGTGAAATTGTTTACAAGGCTCTAAGTTCAGAGAGGCACGTTCTGGTCATTTAAAAAATTATTTTTTTTTGTTTTAATATGCTACTGCGTAAAGATTTATTATTGTTATCCCACTGTCAAAAAGCTGCAAAGAGTAGAGATGTTAAATAATTTTTTTTCTTTTTTTTAATTATTATTTTTTTAGCTTTGCTTATGTATGTAGTATCCCGTCCAGAGAAAGAAAAATATCTTAGATGTTGAAATTATAAATTATCAGTTTATACAACCTCCTTATATCACACGTTGACGGGGATTAGCAGCCTCATGTCTCTGGCACTCCTTCGTTTGTATGTTAATATCTCTACACACAGTTCCAAACTGTTAATTCCTTCCCCCCGCTCCCGAAATATAGTTAAAAGTTATATTTCACTGGTTAATGAATTCTAGTTTGCACCCGAGTTTATCAATTGTTTAGGAGCATCGATCCATTAATTCCTTTAAGCTGTATCGATCAACCACCAAGCCTCTCACTGATTGGAAATATCCACACGCCTTTCAGGAGTGTGTCATCGAAGCGTGTGCTGCTGGAGTCGAAGAAAGCTGCACCCACGTTTAGAGCAGTATTGAAGGAGTATTTCGGTAGCAGTTGACCATCCCAGTTGTGTTAACATAAGAATAGGTGTGGTGGGCCTTTCCTTCCAAACGTCTTGCGGTGAAATGCGATGAATCTACATGGAGACGCTACCGGGATTGCACTGGACTGCTGCTTTGCGGCTCACGCGGGACTACTCCGTTCGCTACGGAGATGTGGTCAGTGTTTGGATGAGGGGCCGTCTCCAAAATCAAAATACTCTGAGCTTCAGTTTCAGGAGGATGGGTCTGGTTTTAAGTATATAACCCTCTGCAATAAAATTATTGGGAACGTAATTGGGTTTTTGACAATAGTATTTATATCTAATATGCCAGAAATATACCAAGAATTATACGGAAATAATAAAGCTGGTTTGCTATAAGTTTTTATATTTCGGGAGAAACCTGATGAATGTGTAGTACCAACAGGCCTTTTCGTAAGAATTAAAGAACATTTGTATATATCCCACATCCGAAATTAATCGTGAATAGAAATTACTGTATTAAAAATTTAGTTTAGTTTGGAGCACTGCGGTCGACTTTTCTCCCACAAGAGGACTTATTATACTAAAACCTACTCTTAAAGCCGATCCGGAACGGCTACCAACATCCATGCATTAGCATCCACGATATTCGGTACCGAAACACAATGCCCTACCATTCACCTATATTTCAGCTATTGCGTTAAAGAACTGAAAACAATATTTCTAATCGCAGAATAAAAAGAAAGAGGTTATATTTTCATTTCTCCAAATTTTTTGCTGCATTGTTCATTTTGGATCTATTTTCATGCTTCTTAACCACCTTTACTGCTCTATATTAAAACCTCTATATAAATTAATATTCGGTACCGAAACACAATGCCCTACCATTCACCCATCTTTCAGCTATTGCGTTAAAGAACTGCAAACAATATTTCTAATCGCAGAATAAAAAGAAAGAGGTTATCTTTTCATTTCTCCAAATTTTTTGCTGCATTGTTCATTTTGGATCTATTTTCATGCTTCTTAACCACCTTTACTGCTCTATATTAATACGATAGAAAATTATTAAAAGTTCTCAGTTACAGATAATTCTTATCCATTTTACGGTCTTTTTTCTAGGTACAAAATTCCTAATGAGAAATCAGGAATACGAATTGAAAGAAATATTCTTTAGTTTAAAGAAAATTTTCGCATTTTTTCCTAAATAATGAAACGCATACCTGGAAAAAACAAATAAAATGATAACAGCGACAGATATGGATACAATACTCTGGAGGAATTCCAAAGAATATAAACATTAGTTAAAAGGATTTTCTGAATAGCAATAGAAAATTAGTTATTGAGTTTAATAAAACTCACCCACTTTAAGAAGAAAATTCTCAAAAAAAATCTATCCTGAAAATTCCAAGAAAAAGGATATTATGGAGTAACATATAACTTTGAAAAATGAATTAAGAAGATGCTTTCACTTCAATATAAATGCAATAGTCCAGGAAGGGGTAAACTTTTTTAAAAAGAGAAAAAAAAAAGACGATAAAAAATTTTTGCTTTCAAAATTATTTATTATAAAACTCAATAATGGCTAGAAGAAATAGCACACTTTGAAAAACCTTATGCTAATATATATGATGATACTGCATTTTTTAAATTTCGCCATCTCTCTATCAAACAGTAAGATTCCGCACATTCTTAGACTAGCGTTACATGAAGTGAACAAGTATGAGCGCATCTGTGTTTCTTAATTATAAGTCGAATTTTTATGTTGTCCCGGTCGAAGCCATACTACAAGGTGTATAAATATAAGTCGAATTTTTAAGCTGACTCTCCGAAGACATACAGTGAGAAACATAATTATAAAGGGGCAACCAATAAATTCAAACTTTTCCTGGAGTATGCAAAAGTTTTAAATCATTTTCAACAAAAATTCTCACAACTATATTTCGCAAATTAAAAAATAAGTAAATGATTTTTTTTAATTTATTAGGAAATTTTCGCATATTCAAAACTTAAACCCGCTCTTAATAGATTTTTAACCACCGACACTAAAAATTTCTCAGCTATTGTATACAAATCAGTCGCGAGCCGGTCAGAACCCCTAAGTGGGCCGCATCTGGCCAGGGGCCGTATTTTGCCCATCACCTTATTAGTCGATAATAAAATCGAAACACTAATACTCTTAAGAGTCTGTTCATCACCCACCCCCCTGGCCGAATAGTTAGGGTGCTAGCCATCGAAACCGGAGTTCGTGGGTTCGAAACCCACTACGGCATGGATGTTCGTGGCCGTTCGGAATCGGCTTTAAGCAGTAGGTCCCGGTCTCATTAGCCCTCATGTTGCAAAAAGTAGACCGTAGAGCTGAAAAACCAAACCAAATCAATCACCCCCCCCACTTTGAAGGTGCCTCTAGTTTCAATGTATTTATATCACGTATCATAATCTGAAAACGAGTTTTTTTAGATTTAAACAACAGAATGTTAAAGGCACAGCATTTGTATATGTTGGAACAGCATTTAAAAGTATTTTTAACACTCCCAGTATCTATATGTACCTTCTCTACATTAAAATCACTCAATTGGTCAATCAAAATTATCGCTTGCTTTTTACCACTAAAATCTGATATAATACAAAGATTAGATTCTTTGATATTATAGATGATTTTGTATGATGATTTTTTTATAGATGATTTAAGAAAATGATTGAGAATTAAATAAGATTAATAAAGTTTCTTTGTTGTTAGGGAGGAGGGCGTATTTCTCTTATATGATTATAGTGGAAATACGTACTTTCTACTGTAAAGCAAATGTAATTTTGTTAGTTTGTCCAAACTTTTCTGTACATAACACTTTGATTCTTCGAAATTTTTCTGTGATTAAATACTTCCGAAGAATAAGTAACTAAAACCAGACTCGAAATGTTACAAATTTACATTACTTTTTGAAAAATATTGCTGCAATGCCATTGTAAGACCTGGGGGGGGGTTCATTTTTGCACAGGGCCACTTTCTTGTAAATCGGTCTTTGGTATTCACATCTCCTATCTTTATAACTCTATTTCAGTTAACGGAGAAATTTTTTCTGTATTAACCGCTTCCTTTGCAAATATTTTTGAAAAAAAATGCAAAAAATCATCATATTTTTTATTTTAGCATTAAATACAAGGAAATAAAACAAAACAAAATATCTGGGTTTTAGGTTGAATTTTTAATTTTTTATAGGTCTAAAAACATTTAATATTAGTTTACTAACATGAGTTATCTCGGTCAAATGGAAAAAAGTTAAATATATGTCTATGTATGGTAGTTTTTGAAGCAAGGGACAACACAAAGTGATACCTGACATTCTGAACACTGGTATCTGATCTCTTTTCTTATTGTCTTGCCTCTGAAATAGTTTACTATACTCTGAAATATTCTCTGAATAGTTTATTATCATGATTTATCTCTTGCAAATTTTAAAAAATTCAAATATTTGTTTATGTATGGTAGTTTTTGAAGCAAGGGACAACACAAAGTGATACCTGACATCCTGAACACTGGTGTCTGGTCTCTTTTTTTATTGTCTTGCCTCTGAAATAGTTTACTATACTCTGAATAATTTACTATCATGAGTTATCTCGGTCAAATGGAAAAAAGTTAAATATTTGTCTATGTATGGTAGTTTTTGAAGAAAGGGACAACACAAAGTGATACCTGACATTCTGAACACTGGTATCTGGTCTCTTTTTTATTGTCTTGCCTCTGAAATAGTTTACTATACTCTGAATAATTTACTATCATGAGTTATCTCGGTCAAATTGAAAAAAAAGTTAAATATTTGTCTATGTATGGTAGTTTTTGAAGAAAGGGACAACACAAAGTGATACCTGACATTCTGAATACTGGTATCTGGTCTCTTTTTTTATTGTCTTGCCTCTGAAATAGTTTACTATACTCTGAATTATTCTCTGAACAGTTTACTATCATGAGCTATCTCGGTCAAATGGAAAAAAATTCAAATATTTGTCTATGTATGGTAGTTTTTGAAGCAAGGGACAACACAAAGTGATACCTGACATTCTGAACACTGGTATCTGATCTCTTTTCTTATTGTCTTGCCTCTGAAATAGCTTACTATACTCTGAATTATTCTCTGAATAGTTTACTATCATGAGTTATCTTGGTCAAATGGAAAAAAAAAGTTAAATGTCTATGTATGGTAGTTTTTGAAACAAGGGACAACACAAAGTGATACCTGACATTCTGAACATTGGTATCTGGTTTTTTATTATCGTGCCTATGAAATCTGTTTTACGGGAGCCCAGAGTACACTGTCTCATTGGATTTGATTTTTTTTTTTTCAGCAGCAGGAATAACATCTGGAAAATGTCTTGAGGTTAACCTGAGAGGTAAAGGACAAATACTGGGTCTTCCTGATGTGGCAGAAAACTCGTTACGATGATTTAAGTTACGATGAAATAAGTTTTCTAATCAGTGGAAAACAAGTGACCTGTTCCGCCAAAATGATCGCGAAACCAGCAAAACTTGGCAACCTACCTATCAAAGCTGAATATTTCCTTTAATTTCCTCCAGGCCGAGTAAACCCATGATAAAAAAAAATCGTACAGACAAATTCTGATTCGGCCGAGTTTTCTCGGTATAATAATTAGCTGCAATAACATATACGAACCCGAGATAACTCGGGATAATCAGGCAAGCGGTTAATTGCAAAAAACAAAAATTAGAATAACTTAGGGACGTTTCAAATAAAATTAGAGAGAGAACGGAGAAAATTCACGACAAGGAAACAATAGATCTTACAAAATATACGAAACGACTAGAAAGAGATAGAGAGGGAGAATAGACAACAAAAGCCATGAAGCCAGTACAAGGTTATTAAGGTTATCGTATTTTACTTTTTGTTCACACATTTTTTTCCTAGAAATTCATATCTGATGCAAAGGATTGCTGTCAGAAGTGCGAACATAGTCAGGAGAAGAATCTGCTTAAAAATGTTCAGCCGGATCCAGACCTTACGCTACAATACGAGTTAAAATTATTAAATAGTTTGCATTAAAAATTTTGTGGAGCATTTGTTGTTTAATGCTAAGAAATAAACTTTGAACATGAGGATTAATTATCTTTTAATTAAAGCAGTAAACAGCATTTAACAGCAGAGCTGAAAACTTTTTTTCGTTTTCTAGAGAATGAGGTAAAACCATTTCTTAGTTACCCCATGAAAAGTGAGGGTTCAGGCATTTGAGCATTGATTTAAAAATATAAGATTAATGTCGCGCATTTAATTAATCGTTAGTAATTTAATGAATGGTTAGAAGATAGAAAATAAAAAAATGTATTTTTGTGGCATTAAAAAGCAGAGTAAAAAATTATTTAGCAAGTGATTTCACGGTGCAACTACCGCGGGTCAAAGGGTTAAAGTGAAAATGGAAATATTTTTTTCACTTCTTAAAACTCAAGAATATATTAATATTACGACTCGCTAAATTTCTTCTTTTGTGTTTTGGCCAGCTCCAAAAAAGCTTTTTCCATCCCTGGCAATGTGTTTAGAGGAGATGGGGACAACAGGGGAAGATATCCAGGGTGCTACGATCTGCCGGACAGTTAAAAAATATGAATGCCATCACAAAACAGAATTCTTTAAAAAATTGGAGAGACATTAAGAGTGAATGAGATTCTGTTTTCGATCAGACATCAGTTGTGTTACTTATTTTATGATAATTCTGTATATATGGGATGTTATAATTTAATATTATATGGAGCATTTTATATTTACAATTGATCTTTTCAAAAACGATATTTTTTACTAACGTAAGAAAGTTTTACGACTCTGAAATGATAGGTAATCTTTTCTTGGCTTAAAACATGGATTTTACCAGCGATTCGTGGTTATAATTCTAGTTTATATTACGAAACAAAGGGCACTGATGAAGAATAATTGAAGTAGGGGGACCAAATGGCTACTAACAGCCCTGGCAGGCTACAAGATGCACTTGTCCAAAGCCCACAAATTTCAGTCGTCCGAAAATTGGGATTCTTAGCTTATAAATTTGATATAAAAATTTGTACAACAATAAGTACTTACTTTTTATAAAGTAACATAGCTCTGCTTTCTTGTAGCTATATAAAATAATAGGGCAGGTCCTACGAAAGTGTGGATCCCTCTAAATTCAAAGTTTTACGTAAGTAGGTTACCATGTACAGGAAAAAACCGTAATGATCCAAATATAATATCATCCCTACAGTTTAGTACAATAGTAAAATTCAGACGCTATTGATTGTTAAATTTGATTTTAAAATGTTTAAATCTAAGAAAAAAATGCAATTTTTGTAAGAAAGTGGATGATCAAGGGGCTGAGATTAATTAGATGTCTCATAGACACACAGAATAGCATGAAATCGAGAGTTTAACGTATTTAAACCCTGAATACGATTTTATGAGTTAAAATTAACAAGAGATTAAAAGAGATCCTTTAAAACATAAGAATTGTATACATAATTTTAAAAAATTGATCAATTGTTGACTGTCTACAATTTCATTGATAAATTGTTCGTAATCATAATCAACCTGTCATAACGATTTAAAATTTTGATCTTTTGTTTTAATGTTAAATCATTTCGCTTTCTGGCTTCCATATCGACAAGCTGCATGTAAGCGAGCAAGGCATAAAATGTGAATACGCTCCTTCTCAGTTCCGATAATAACACAGGCCTGCGATGAAAAAAATACAAGGGATGTGACATCTAAACTTAACGTATTTTTTAGTACTGATTTTGAAAAGAATCATCAAAAATGTCTATCACGTCACATTTTTTTGAAAAATTGAATTTTATGTGGGTTTTTTATGAATATTTCTCACGTATTTTGCTTTCATACTTTCCTTCGTGTTTTGACATTTTACCGTGATGCAACCCTCAAAATTATCCTTCTGTGGTAAACTACACCAGCGCAGTTAGTATTTTAGGGCTTTCAAGGCTTCAATGTTGATCCAGATCACCAATTAGACAGATTCCTGGAAGCGCGCGAGCCTGGGAAGAGCCTAGGAACGTGCAATGTCCCTCTTCATCATCCCTCCCTCCTGTCGCAATCGCTGTTAACCTATAGCGACGCTCGAATCCTTATCAGTGACCTCATGTAAGCACCTGTACTTAGTCTGTGAAAGAGGCAACTCAATTATTAGGCTCCAGATTGAAAGAAAAAAACTTATTGGCCAAAGGAACCACTTTTTATTGGTACAGGAATCGTGAAAAGGAATTTATTCAGTATTTTGACGAAGACGAGAACCTTATTTATTGCTCAGATGTTCCTGGATTGATGAGAAAAGTTAAGATATCCTACAATAAAGATGAATGGGGGCTTTTTATAGATTCGTCAAAAAAGGAACCTTAAAGCTGTCTTACTTCATCAAGGAAACCAATGGGCGTATGCGCCAGTTGAATACTCGGTGCATTTAAAAGAAAGGTATGAAAACCTAGCTCTCGTTATCAACAAAATAAAATATGACAACCACGGCTGGATTATTTGCGGTGATTTAAAAATCATCACCATGTTTCTCGATCAACAAAACGGGTATACAAAATTTCCGTGTTTTATTTGTGAGTGAGACAGCCGTGACAAAACACAATATTAGGTCAGAAAAGATTGGCTCAAAAGGCAGAATCTTGTGCCAGGCACCAAAAATGTAATTCGAGAAAGCTTGGTTGAGCAAAAAAAAATATTACTACCCCCTGCACATAAAATTAGGTGTTATGAAGCAGTTTGTTAAGGCTCTTCCAAAAGATGGTGATTGCTTAAAATATATGTCTAAAAAGTTTCCTGGATTTTCTGAAGCCAAATTGAAAGAGGGAATCTTCGTAGGACCAGACATCAGAAAACTTATTAGGAATAACAAATTTGAGACAACTATGACATTAAAGGAAAGAGAAGCTTGGGTTGCCTTCAAAGACGTTGTGGAAAAATTTCTGGGCAATCACAAAGATCCCAAATTTAAAACAATTGTTGGCAACATGATAGACAAATTTCAAGTGATGGGCTGCTCCATGAGTGTAAAATTGCATTTCCTCCAATCGCATTTGGACTTTTTTCCCTAAAATTTAGGATCCGTCAGAGAAGAACAGGGTGAAGGTCCACCAAGACATGAAGGATATGGAGAGAAAATATCAAGGTAGGTGGAATAAGAATATGCTTGCCGACTATTGTTGGATGTTAGCAAGAGATGAAGATAAGATTGAACGTCAAAAAGAAATTTTAACGGAAAAAATGTACGTAACTAAATTTAAATGTCTTTGTTTCGTATTGAGTTTCAAATATATTTCAAACTTACATTTATTATATATATAAACCTTAATAAAACGTAAAAATAGGTAGTTGGGGTTTTTCTGGGAGTGTTTTTCTTATAAAATTAATGTAAAAACTTTAATAACGAGGAACTTTTTGTCTCGCCCTGGTGCAGCTCATGCGTTCTGGTTGCGATGGTTTTCATTCTTTATATACAAAATGTATACATTTTTAATTTTAATTTTTGTTTAAAAATTAATATGCCTAATCATAAACAGATTAAATAAACTCACATGAATAGATAAAACCCACTGTTGCCAGTAAGTACAAGCTAACAGTTCGAGAGCATTTTTTCCATATAGGAAATTACCAGTAATATATACATCAATTTTACAAAAAATCCTGACGTGATGGAAAGAAATGAAGGTCATTTTCGAAATCAGCATGTCAAATAACTTAAAAATAAGGAAAAACTTCTCTTGTATTTTTCAAAAATTTCAATTTCGCAGGCCTGTGTAATGTGTTGCCTTCTGCTTATCTGACACTTATGTACACACAACCCCATGTAACATTAACCCAAAATCTAACTTATATTTATTAAACCCAATTCGTTTTATTCCTAGTATAAGATAACAGCAGTTAAAATAGGCAAGGATAAAACATAATGAAAAAAATATTCACTGTCAGCAGATAATTAAAATTTAAAATACAGTGGGCTCCGCTTAATGGGATCAGTTTGGGACACCGTGATTTTGATAACAATAACCGATTGATAACAATAAACGATATGCAAAATTAGATAAATGTACCCCAACCCTTTAATTCCCACGCACTACATTTCAAAATAAAATGAAAAATTCCCCTTATACTTATGTACTGTATATTATCCTCTAAGACATAAAAATTGTTTACATAATACAAATAATTTATCAATTCTTGACTGTCTACCATTCTTTCTAAGAAGCTCATTGGTAAATCGTTCGTAATCATAATGTTTTTTAAAGTCATCGGAGCGGTTTAGTACTCCACGTTTCAACACTTTCAATGCGATTCAGAAGCTGAGAAAAGTTTAACTGCGCTGCAGCATTGCGCTGACTCACATTTGGGCAACCTGTCATAACGATTTAAAATTTCGATATTTAGTTTTAATTTTAAATAATTTCGCTTTCTGGCTTCCATATCGACAAACTGCATGTAAGTGAGCAAGGCATAAAATGGGAATACGCTCCTTCTCAGTTCCGAATAGCATCTGTCTTTTTCTTTTCTGACAACACAACCCATGTATTTCTAAAAAATCTAACTTATATTTATTCCCAATTCATTTTATTCCTAGGTTGAGCAGTTGGAAATATAAAACATAATGGAAAAAAATATTCACTGTCAGCAGATATATTTAAAATACTGGGCTCGTTAATGGGATGTTTGGAACACCGTGATTTTGATAACAATAACCGATTGATAACAATAAACGATATGCAAAATTAGATAAATTACCCCAATTTAATTCACAGCACTACATTTCAAAATAAAATGAAAAATTCACCTTATCTTATGTACTGTATTATCCTCTAAGACATAAGAATTGACATTAATAAAATAATTGATCAATTCTTGACTGTCTAATTCTTTGTAAGAAGCTCATTGGTAAATCGTTCGTAATCATAATGTTTTTTAAAGTCATGAGCGTTTAGTATAGTTTCAACACTTTCAATGCGATTCAGAAGCTGAGAAAGTTTAACTGCGCTGCAGCATTGCGCTGACTCATATTTGGCAACTGTCATAACGTTTAAAATTTGATATTTAGTTTTAATTTTAAATAATTTCGCTTTCTGGCTTCCATATACAAACTGCATGTAAGTGAGCAGGCATAAAATGTGAATACGCTCATTCTCAGTTCCGAAAACTGTTTTTTCTTTTCTGACAAATTGACCATCAG
This sequence comes from Pardosa pseudoannulata, assembly GCA_032207245.1. NCBI lineage: Eukaryota > Metazoa > Arthropoda > Arachnida > Araneae > Lycosidae > Pardosa > Pardosa pseudoannulata. The sequence goes on from CM063502.1 coordinate 98,607,716, forward strand.
CATGTGTGTATTTTAAAAAATTCCAGGAAGTGTATTATTCCTTTGTTCTTTAATTTCCCTATAGAGGAAAAATTCTAAATTCGAACAACAGCGAAAAAAAAGAATGGGTTCCTCTGAATATATTGTGAATATTCCTTGCCAGTTAAAATGAGGTTCGAAAACTGTTTAACCGATTAAATAAAAATAAAGCGATAATTAACATACAAATGTATACAAAAATCGATCAAGTGATTTCGATTACAATAAGATTGATAAGAATTAACCCGAAATTGGTCTACTGTAATTATTTCAAGAATGAACTATGGAAAAGAATTTTTTATATAAAATCAGGAATGTTTTAAATTCAATACGCTTTCGTTGGGTAATGAGTTTAAATTTTGATAGGAAGTATCACAGCGTTTAAATAAATATTCTTTAACCCCTTCCGGTAAAATGACGAGTCTAGCTCGTCATTGGTTTTTCATTCCATACCGCACAATGACGAGCTACACTCGTCATGCGATTAAAGTTACTGATAAATATGATAATTAATTTAGTTTAAAATTTCTAGTGTACTGAATTTGGCAACACTTTTATCACTTGTGAAAATCACAAGTCACTATTTCATATTGTTTACCTAGAATTTCTTGGTACAAGTCACTGCCAAATTGATGAGTCAGAATAAAAGAAAACCTACTAAGAAATGCCGTGTGTGTTACAAGAATCAAATTAGAAGTGAGACTCCCTGGCGATGTAAACAATTCAGAATTCCTTTGCACTTTGTTTTGAAAATTACCACTAGCTTGAAGACTATTATCTTAATTTTACCGTTTCTGATACTTAACACTGTGTAAAAAGTGGATTTTAATTAAGAATATGTAAGAATTGTAAAATAAAACAAGTTTTTTAAATAAAAAATAAAAGGTTACTTCACGCACAGTTTTTCATTATTAAATCGTAATGGAAGGGATTAATAGTTAAAATATTTTATCTCTTTATGATATATCGATACATTTTGACTATCCTTCTAATAATTTTATTCTGTGCAGTTCCGAATGGTTTAGATTTGGCTGCACACGACCACACTGTGTTTGCCCAGAGCCCAAAATTTGTATTATCGGGCCCTGAACCTTGGGCCTAGAAGTATTCTCTAAACTTAGTCTTCGTCCCCTTTTCGTCATGGACAGCTCATGTGGGTGGAGTTTCCATCCTAAAGGAACTATATCATGAAAAATCTTTCTCTTTTCATCCCTACGCCCACGTCCCTACGGAGCTGATTTCTACGATTAGCTGCCAAGCGCTCTTTACCTTCGCAGGAGCAATTATAAACATCTCCTCCGAGGCCATAGATTATATATTCAATACATTATAATGAGTTCTACACTGCGAACTTATACCTCCGAAAATAGACAGTTTTCATGTAACGTAAAGTTCTGAACTGGTATTAATTAAATTGGGGCTCTCTATTATGTCATAATTTATTATATATAGGACTTACAGTACGAAATCTTGATGCATATATTTTAAAGGACGGGTAAATTTTTTTCCCCTTCCTGATCGATTATGTAGCAGGTAATGTTACCCGATAGCGAGTATATTATTTTTTGCACGCAAAAATCCGATCTATTTCCTCTCACTTGAAAGCTAAAGCATAAATAATGGTCTAATTTTTATGACAGCTACATAATTCCGAAATTAATTAGAGTGTTAAGTTACTCAAATAATTAAATTATTTTTCATTTTCGACTTAATTTATTACAAAAGAGAACAAATTAAGTTAATGTGTTTCTGAGAGTTTGACAAATAGCTTAGGAGATATATTTTATGTCAAAAAAGATAAAAAAAGAAACTAAATGCGGCCGATAATATGTCATTTCTTCAGATTAAAATATGCCCATTCTTCAAAATTATAGCCAGATGTAACAATGAAAATTTAAATCCGATTTTATATATGAAAAAGTTTAAAGACTATTTTTTTAAATACTTTCAGAAAATGGTAAATAAGTAAACTACAGAAATTTATTAACAAATTAATTATTGATAATTCAGTAAAAATACCAAAATCAATAGATTACTCATAGCAAAGTAAAAAGACTTTCTGTAAAAATAAAAAAGGAAAAATTAACACAATTCCGTAATTGTTACATGTAAGTTGCCTTTTAATATTTCAGTGTTTTCATATTTCAACTTAGCATTCTTTTTTTATTCTTGCCATAACGATATAAACTTGTAGCAACAACCAGATTCAGAACTTCGCTGTTTTCACCGGTACTCAGTATTAGAAACGCAAAAAATTTGCCTTTGGCAAATATAGTTGATGTTAATAGATGAAAAAATAGCATTCTATATTATGTAAAAAAAATAAGTTGTGGATTACAAGTCTGTTAAATATAACTCAAGGAGCATCAATAAAGGACTTGGAAGGCTAAACAAACAAACACATGGGGCATTTACATGATAAATTCTATTCTTATACTAACATTTTTATTAAATTTTCACCCCTGCCTTAACGATACAAGCTTTGCGGCAACCAGCTTCATAATTTCATTATTTTCGCCAGTGTTAAGTTACTCAAATAATTAAATTATTTTTTATTTTCGACTTAATTTATTACAAAAGAGAACAAATTAAGTTAATGTGTTTCTGAGAATTTAACAAATAGCTTAGGAGATATATTTTATGTCAAAAAAGATAAAAAAAAGAAACTAAATGCGGCCGATAATATGTCATTTCTTCAGATTAAATATGCCCATTCTGCAAGAAATATAGCCAGATGTAACAATGAAAATTTAAATCCGATTTTATATATGCAAAAGTTTAAAAAAATATTTTTTAAATACTTACAACAAATGATAAATAAATAAATTACAGAAATTTATTAATAAATTAATTTTTGATAATTCAGTAAAACAACCAAAATCAATAAATTACTCATAGCAAAGTGAAAAGACTGTCTGTAAAAATAAAAAAATAAAAAAAAAATTAACACAATTCCGTAATTGTTACATGTAAGTTGCCTTTTAATATTTCAGTGCTTTCATATTTGAACTTAGCATTCTTTTTTTATTCTTGCCATAACGATATAAACTTGTAGCAACAAACAGCTTCAGAATTTCATTGTTTTTACCGGTACTCAGTATTAGAAAACCAAAAAATTTGTTTTTCTCAAATATAGATGATAATATAGATGATGTTAATAGATGAAAAAGATAGCATTCTATATTATGTAGAAAAATAAGTTGTGGATTGCAAGTCTATTAAATAAAACTCAAGGAGCATCAATAAATGGCTTGAAAGGCTACACAAACAAACACATGGGACATTTACATGATAAATTCTATTCTTATACTAAAATTTTTATTAAATTTTAATCCTTGCCTTAACGATACAAGCCATGCGGCAACCAGCTTCATAATTTCATTATTTTCGCGATTACTCAGAATTAGAAACAAACAAAAAACAATTGCCAGTTAGGATCGTGTTAATAGAGGAAAATCAAAGAAAGAAAATTGTTAATTGTTAGACTTAAAATACTATTCTAGATTAAACAGAAAAAAATAACTTGTTCATTGCGATTCTATTAAATAAAGTTCAAGTGGCCTCATTAAATGGCTTGAAGATAGATGGAAATAAACAAAACAGATAGTTAATTTAGGAGATAAGTTTTATGCTTATATTAACATTTTGCATTGTCACAAATGGTTTAAAAATATGAGTAGTAAAGAGACAAAAATCTATCGCAAATAAAATGTTTTGTATCTGTATTCACTTTATCAAATCTGGGACATCGATTTTTCAATTTTCTACTACCAATTCATATCGCGGACTAAATCATATTTGAAGCAACATATGAGGAAGAAGTGTCACTGATGATAAAAGTTTGTACAAAAATTATTTTAAATTAATTTATAATACTTAAATGAGGAATTCATACAAGGTTCAAGTGAGAAAATTAATGGAATTTAAGAAAATCCTTGCTGACATGCGATTATATTTTATTAAGTATCAATGTATCCAATTTCTTTGATTATATTGCAGTTAAATTTAAAGCAAATGCAAATTTGTTTGAACATCAGTCCATTATTCTTGTACTCAGGTTTATTACACAGAAAATAGGAAGGCAACTCTAAGTTTTGTTTTAGAAAGTAAGAAAATAATTGCTTAAAATGTATATGGGCTGTATTTGTGAAAATAGCTCCGATAAAACAATCAAATAATTAAAGATGGTACCTAGAAATATTGTCTTGGGAGAGACTAGGGAAGATTATGCTGTTATTTGTGAAAAGTAGTCAAATAAAACTAGAAATACTGGTATTCTGGTAACTAATGACCAGTCTTACAGGAGAATTAGCTTCACTCTATTAAAAGATAAAAATTAAGATTTAATAATTAAAAAATATTCATTTATAAAAATCAACACCGCACATATGTGGGTGGGAGAGCGCATTTTTGTGAGATATGTGACCTAGACACAGAGAAGCTCTCATAACACGAAGAGAATGAAAGCGTTCAACAAAGTATCTTTTGTTAAGAGTATACATGGATACATGAGATGCACTATTTAGATAGAATAATAGAATAGGTAATGAAGATACGTAAAGAATCTTTTCAGTAAAGTAAGAATAAGAAATAATAAAACAATCATTTGACATGTTAAAACTCTTTATTCACCAGGCTGAAATTTTTTTGTTACTATGCTCTATTCAGTTCTCAAAGGGGACCCAGACCCTGAACTGTACCGCTAAATTCCTAATAAGTACCACATCCGGTTACTATTCATTAGCGTATTTTGGATCGAACTCTGACAATTTGAAGGTCTCTTGTACTCCTAAAAATTAATTAGAAGATAGGATTATGGCTTTAAAATACAAAGATGAAGTTAAAAAGAAAATATAAAAATTAAGAAATGATAAAATCTTTATTACTTAATTAAAAAATTTTAAATCACTTTTAGTTTTCTTACACCACTAATAAACTTTATTCGTATTGACAAACTTTACCGGTACTCAGTATTAGAAAACCAAAAAATTTGTTTTTCTCAAATATAGATGATAATATAGATGATGTTAATAGATGAAAAAGATAGCATTCTATATTATGTAGAAAAATAAGTTGTGGATTGCAAGTCTATTAAATAAAACTCAAGGAGCATCAATAAATGGCTTGAAAGGCTACACAAACAAACACATGGGACATTTACATGATAAATTCTATTCTTATACTAAAATTTTTATTAAATTTTAATCCTTGCCTTAACGATACAAGCCATGCGGCAACCAGCTTCATAATTTCATTACTTTTACGATTACTCAGTATTAGAAACAAACAAAAAACAATTGCCAGTTAGGATCGTGTTAATAGAGGAAAATCAAAGAAAGAAAATTGTTAATTGTTAGACTTAAAATACTATTCTAGATTAAAAGAAAAAAATAACTTGTTCATTGCGACAAATAGTTCATTTAGGTGACAGATAGTTAATTTAGGTGATAAATTTTATGCTTATATTAACATTTTACATTGTCACAAATGGTTTAAAAATATTAGTAGTAAAGAGACAAAAATCTATTGCAAATAAAATGTTTTGTATCTGTATTCACTTTATCTAACATGGGGCATCGATTTTTCAATTTTTTACTACCAATTTATACCGAAAACTAAATCCTATTTGAAGCTACATATGAGAAAGAAGTGTTACTGATGATAAAAGTTTGTCCAAATATTATTTTAAATTAATTTATAATACTTAAATTAGGAATTCATACAAGGTTCACGAGAGCGAAAATTAATAGAATTTAAGAAAATCCTTGTTGACTTGTGATTTTATTTAGGTATCAATATATCCAATTTTTTTATTATATTGCAGTTAAATTTAAAGTTAAATTTAATTTGTTTGAACATTAGTCCATTATTCTTGTACACAGATTATTAAACAGCAAATTGGATGGCAACTCTAATTTTTCTTTAGAAGGTAAGAAAATAATTGCTTGAAATATATGTGGACCGTATTTGTAAAAACAGCTCCGATAACACAATCAAATAATTAAAGATGGTACCTAGAAATTTTGCTTGGGGAGAGACTAGAGAAGATTATGCCATTATTTGTGGAAAGTAGTCAAATAAAACTAGAAATACTGGTGTTCATGTACACTAATGACCAGTCTTATAGGAGAATTAGCTTCACTCTATTAAAATATTAAATTAAGATTTAATAATTAAAAAATATTCATTTATAAAAATCAATACCGCACATATGTGGGTGGGAGAGCGCATTTTTGTGAGATATGTGACCTAGACACAGAAAAGCTCTGATAACACGAAGAGAATGAAAGCGAGGTTCAACAAAGTATCTTTTGTTAAGAGTATACATGGATACATGAGATGCACTATTTAGATAGAATAATAGAATAGGTAACGAAGATACGTAAAGAATCTTTTCAGTAAAGTAAGAATAAGAAATAATAAAACAATAATTTGACATGTTAAAACTCTTTATTCACCAGGCTGAAATTTTCTTGTTACTATGCTCTATTTGGTTCTCAAAGGGGACCCGGACCCTGAACTGTACCGCTAAATTACTAAGTACCACATCCGGTTACTATTCATTAGCGTATTTTGGATCGAACTCTGACAATTTGAAGATCTTTTGTACTCCTAAAAATTAATTAGAAAATAGGATTATGGCTTTAAAATATAAAGATGAAGTTAAAAAGAAAATATAAAAATTAAAAATGATAAAATCTTTATTACATAATTAAAAATTTTTAAATCACTTTTAGTTTTCTTAACACCACTAATAAACTTTAATCGTATTGACAAACTTTACTATAACTATGAGACTGAAAATAGATTAGTTTCAAATTACCTGTGAAAATTAAAACAAGAAATCGATTTGTATCACTTGGAAAAAAACAATAATAAAGTATTTTTTCCCAAGTATTTTACTTTTGTATAAAGTATCACGTACTTTATGTACATTACACATAAGTGAAAAAATGAACATTACAAACCTGTATAAATTTTCTCTCTGAAAATTATCAGTTTTTATACTTTTTTATGGAGTTTTCTTCTGTACTAAGTTAAATAAGTTGCAATGCTGAATAAAATTTGCAAACACACACAAAAAAAAACTTTCATACTTTAATTTAATTAATCGACAAAAAAAAAAAGAAAAACTTCATGCTTATTTAATTAGTCGATTTCAACAACTTTACTTTAAATCAAGAATTCCTTTCATCATCATGAAGACATTTAAGCACTTATTAATACAAAAACAAAAAATATCAAGAGGGAGAAAAAGAAGAAAATACGAAGCCGAGAAATAAAGCAACTAAATGATCACATCTCATTATTAATGATATGAGTGGACTGGACAAGTTGGGAGCGCATCCCAACATCAGTGGTTGCTCCTTAGACACGTGAGATCCGGCTTTCCGACTATTCAAATCGTCAATTACTCGAAATGATTGTAGTAAGTGTCATCACTTATCAATCACTAGCAGTGAAGCTCCTTGCTCCATGATGCAATCGCCGTATTGTTCAAAAGATTTCATTCCCTTGATGGACTTCCCCTGCAAATGTCTTGATTGAGTATTTCATTACGACAGACATTTTACAGACACTCTCGAATCCGGAAATTTCATATTTGAGGAAAAGGGTCCATATACAAAATACGCTTCTTCGCAGTAATCTATCTTTTATCACTAAATCAAGGGTCTTTACTGTTTCAAAAAATTAATAAGTATTTCGGAAAAAATACACCCATTAATGCCTAGCGTCCGTTTTTAGGGACTGTTAAAGATACAGTGCGTAGAATCTTTCTTTCCTCGAAACGAGTTTTCTTTTTTCAGGAAAGTAGATAGTAATCCTAATAGATCTAATAATCTACCAAATTTTGAGTACCTACTATTATTTAAAATTTTGTCATTGGTATCGATATTTTATGATTTTCAAGCCTATCATGGGAATTAACTATTTTGGCAGGTACATTGACATAAATCGTGACAAATAGCTTTGTCATAAAGTTTTAGTTTTAAAATGTTTTTACATGTGATACTGAATATAGTAAGGTGTTTTAATACATTTTCCTGCTTTCATTCTCCTGGCTATGATAATGTAGTTTTCTACATATGGCGTGATATTAATCGTATTGTATTGACTGCATAGCTGATATATGAGAGAGACATTGGATTATGATGGGGGATGTACTCGTCCTGATATTAAATATAGTAAAGTGTTTTAAAATATTTTTCTGCTTTCATGCTCATGGTTATATAAATGTAGTTTTCTGTACACGGTTGAATTATGACGTTAACCTAATTGTGAATGCATATAAGCGGCGTTTGTTCGCTGAAATGCGAGAGAGACTTTGGAATATAATGTACTCCTGAATTAGAAGTGTTTTTATTTTAAACCACCGAATAGTGGAGTGTTTAAGTTCTCATAATCTAATAAAAAGAATGTTGCTTCTTTTAACTTTAGTTAAATTATTTTCCGTGTAATAGGTTCCGTGTAATGTCTTTAAAAAAAAATAAATAAATGACATCCTATGCTGTTTAAAATGACAGAGGATCACTGATGTAGACAGACTGTAATATTTGCATTTGTTTAAACTTCACATACTTTTACTCTGTACAACCTCCAACTTAGATAGTTATGCATCAATATGTATTCGACACAAATGATTCGGACATTAATAGGTCAATAAGGAATTTCCCACTTTCATCCCAAAGTGTAATTGCATACCTTATAGTAGTTAATCCTTTCACAAATGGTTAATTGGTTGAGAATGCCAAGACCAATGTTTTGCTTCTCAAGAATTAATTGGAACAGAACATACTAACCGTCAATTTCAAATAGTTCAATACCCAGGCTAAGAATTTTGAATAACAACCATCTAACAACGCAGACGTTTTCCGGCTTAAAATCAAAACCGAGCAGTCAGTGTTAAAGCCAAGCATTTTACAACTGAACCACTAACGCATATGTAAAGCAATAAAAAAGGAGACTAACAACGGTAAGGTTCAGTGATTTATAGATTTTTTAATAAATTTAATATTTGAAGGCAGAAAGACCAATTCGTTACTGCTTTTGCATATTTTCTTTCTTTTTAATACCCCATTTGTGTTAAGATTATATTTATAAGATGCATGAAAAAATCTATAGAAATAATATATATATATGAAATATAGTAGCGATAGCAAAGAAAATTAGTTTTAGGGTTTTCTAACTTTTCATTTCATAAGGATTTGAAACTTGTACATCCAGTGCCATACGCAAAGAACGAAAGGACACAATTATCTTAAGAGTAAGAAAACATGATGATGAATAGATCTATTTTAAGAGTGAAAAGAATCTTTTGTTGTGAATATCACTGTCAACTCTCTACCAAAGGAGGATTTTCATTGATCTGATTAAGACAACCATCAATAATAGCCTGGATAGCCCTTGCAGCGGTTTGCTCTACGAAGACTTCGATTTTCAGAGTTTAATCCTTTTGGAATAGAAAAAACAGACATAATATATTCGAATAAAAAAAAGCCAGAAACTTCTGAGAAGTTAAAATTTTAGCTTATTCATTTTGAAAATTGACGTCTTCCTTAGTATTAAAAGAGTGATCAAAGTCATACACAGAAGTCAGCTACAACTAACTGGTGGCGTATATTAGAGGGCTCATTCTTTACAGGATAAAATCATCTTCTGATTCAGATTAACAGTAATTTTATAAACAAAATCATATCAAAGTGATAAGAAATATATCCTATTCACTTAAATTTCTTAAGATTGATTTTGGCTATTTTTGCATTTAAAAAAAAAAAAAAAAAAAAAAAAAAAAAAAAAAAAAAAAAAAGGCGTGTTCGTTGTTTTTATCCCGAGGAGAAGACTATCAAAACCTATTTTTCATAGATTCAAAGAAAGAGATGGCTTGAACTGGAAAAATCGTATACAAAAATGCATTGATATTTGGAAGAACTACTCCGAAAACTTAAGTAAACTTTGGTAAGTATAACTGCTACCACTTAGATCTTAGAAATATCAGAGTGATCTTCGTATAACGGGAAGGGAAAAATAAGAAGAAAACCTAGCAAGTACTCTCATCCATTAGAGGCCAATTTATATATTATAAACCCACCGCTAACTGACCTTTTTACTCATATTAAATAGTTGCATGACTCAATCCTATTGAAAAATACAAAGGGATTAAACTAAACTGATAAATATACTTCAGTTCTCCAAGTAACGTAATATAAATCTACAATTTCTTTATACATAATATATAAATAATCTATAGATGGGTGGGTGCGTGATGGAAGATTGCAAAAAGATTGTGTTTGTTATTGTATTTCAAAGATACGTTCATAATAAATGGGGGAGAATGCTTTTTCTACGCCGATAACTGTTAACAGATGTTCGACAATAGTGCAAGAATCTATAAAATTTTTTGTCTTTGTGTCCGCTTCCATTCACGAAGGCTAAAACATACCCACTGGCTTGAGGGACAGCAGAAAGGTAAGGAAAATGATGTACGCTAACAAAAGAAATATGACAAACATAAAAAATTAGGTTGGAGTGGGGCGGAAAAGTTGTTAAAAAATAAAGAAACAGCAAAGTCAGAGACAAAATAAGATATGTTTACCTTTAAAACTGACAGATTATAGGTATATAACTGTAACATTAACCAAAATGTTTTGGATAAAGTATAATAAATATCCAAGCCAAACAAAATTTTAATAATTTCTGATTTATTTAAAAATTATCTAAATCAATAAATTTTGTTTGAAAAATATGGCTTCAAAGAGTTCACAACATAAACAAAAGAATTAAAAGATGATTTAACACTAATGAGAAATACGCAGTATTGAATGAGTCTAAGTCCTACTACAATTCTGCTCAGTAGTCAAACTCGAAACGTTCTAAAAATGCTCGCAAAAAAAGAGTAAAATAAGTGCAGAATTTTAATCCCATATTAAAGCCGAGAGTTCTTACTTGAAGACATTTAATAAAAAAAGTACGTGAAATCTTCATATTTTTATTTAGACGGCATTTTAAACAATTCCATAAATTTTCCACTATGCTGTTATTTATAATTTCACGATTACGATCAACAATTATTTTTAGCTTCTCACATGATTTTCTTTTCCGCGCAGATGCATTAACTGAAATCAGGGCAAGTACTTGTATATATTATAGTACTTCAATTCTAAATACGTAGAAATGTGGTTATATAATCAGATGTTAAAATTATCAAACTATGAACTACCAAGCTTTAATTTTTTTTTAAAGAAACGGAATTTTTCGTTATTCCAAATTTTTTAAAAAGTCGTATTTACAATTAATTTTTATATTTTTAAACATATTAATAACCCATTTCCAAAAATACAATTTACAAATTTTCTTTAAAATCAGCAGCATATGGGGAAGTAAAAGCTGAGTTGAACTGGTAGCTTTCTTAGCCTTAATTAAAACGTCAGGTTGAAATTTTTGCTCATAATATAATTTAGAATCTCTTGATTTCTTTCAATATGAGCAAGTTTTCTACAGTTGACATTTTCTCGAGGTATCCAAAACCGTAAAAATTCTATTCGTTAGCCCCTAAAATTAAAACAAACACCGTAAATCTTACGGATAATCAGTAAACGTCGTCAAATATGAATTTGTTATTTTGAATCTTTAAACAACTTTCTATGATTTCTAAAATAACAGCCTGTCGTAAAATGAGAACAAACTTTAATTTTAAACCTAACACGAGTTAACACAAAAACTATTTAAGGTGTTATGAACTTTTAGGAGTTCATATTATATTTAAGCGATTACGGGTTAAATTGTAGTTTATAAAGATATATAAAAACAACTTCCACTTTTAATACCTGAACCAAACAAACATTGCAAAACATTAATGTATTTCGTGAAATTACTTTTATACAAGTAATGATTATTCAAATGATTATATTAAAATCAACTAGGATCTACCCAAATAACCACTTTCGAAGACAAAACAGGCAAGTTACAAAAAAATCTTAGTGTCCATCAGATAACTCATCTTGAATGCCGCGCAATCCAGATAAATGTACTGGTCAACGCTCAAAATCATTCTGCCATAACACATCGTGCACTTCAGTTAAAAGTTGTTTTGACCTTTACGATTTGTTTCGCCGGGGAAGTAAATAAGACCTTCAACTGAAGGATGTTTAATAAATTTCAAATAATAAAAGCTTCAATTTATGAATAACCCCCAAGAAACCGAAAGTTTCATCACCCATGACAATTGATGTCAAACGTCACGAAATTCGGTCGAATAATCTGACATGTAATTCTATGTAATCTCAGTAACCTTTACCACGTTCCCCTTCTATCACCTAAGACGTTTAATTGATAAGTTTTTTCTTTTTCTAAAGGGAATCTTTTTTTCACAATAAAAGACGGGTATATCAAAAGGCAAGCGTTGCAAATTAATGTTAACTGGAGAAGGAATATCTACAGGAGATTTAGCAATCAAGGCTGGGTCTAGCAGTTGTATTTCGTGAAAGTTTTCCAGTTCAGTTAGCTTCGTCTTAATGGAATACGTGTCTTTTTCTCATCCCAATCCATTAAATTTATTTTACGGTTTTCAAGAAATTAATGGAGACATCAAATTGTCATTTTTTTTGTTTCCTCGAGAAGAAAACATTCTATGGAAATAATTTTGATTCTCTTTATGCTTTAAAAAAGTATTAGTAAACGTTTATTTAGTAAAGAACAAGAAGACAGAAAGCAACACAAAGGGGGAAAAAGAAGCGCCTTTATCGTATAATGAATAAAAAAGCCGAAAAAATTTAGTTTAGGGGTTAAAAAGGGGAATGCAAAAGGACGAGGCCCTTGACTTCAGATTTTAAAACTTTAGTGTAAAGTAATTTAAAATACTTAAAAGAAATACATATTTTTATACTGAAAAAATACATTTTTGATGGCAATACATTTTTGTTTCTAGCATTTGAAGAAATATTTTTCAGTTTGGGCTAGTTGGGAGACAATAGATTGTATTTTTTATACGGATTTGGTTTGAAGTGCTACGGTCTACTGTTCTGATCACGATTTTTTTTTTATAACGAAAATATAGATATAAAAAAGATATAAGAAATCATAGCCCGTTATTTCAAATGGTTATACTTTATTAAACAAAAAGAAAGCAGTGTTTCGTAAAAATATACAGAGAGTTCTTCTTACTACATTCGATAACAACAAAATGGTAGAAAAATGTATTCAAATGTGTACAAACTTTGACACAGATCTTGAGGCATATCAGATACAAAAATTTCGTTTTTAATCGGAAAAAATATCAATTTATGAAAAAAATGGATGTAAAGCACATCTTGATACTTAAGGAAAACGGAAGCGTAGCTGCAAGCTCCAGTAGCACATTCATATCTAAAAAGAAAAAATACATATTTATTTAATGATAAAATACATGAAATAAAACACACTGAAACAGAAAAGTTAACAATACTGCGTAAGAAAATATTTGCCAACTATTTATTCAGTCACCAAGAACAAAATACTGATTTCTAATACATTTGTAATTTTTTACATCATTGAACTGATAATATGATAGTTAATGAACTAAGAGCATTCGAATTCTCCCATAGCCATTACAGTCAGTCCACGTATAAGGCAACCCTCTATGCAACTGAACACGTGTTTAGATGAACGGGTTTGGAGGCAAAATGGGGAGAGTAAATATGAATATATGAGGGTAAGTTACGGACTGAAAGAAATACCAGAATCTATCGTTAGGTGTGCTGATAAGATTCCCATTCTACATAAGAATTCATATATTCCAGTTAAACCCACCTCAAGATAAACTACGCAATTCCACAAGTAAAAGAAACAATTACAGATTTCGCTGATTGAAATAAATTGCATCACAATATATTTCAGCAAATCAATTCATTAAGCAGAAAAATAACAAAATACTGAACTTTTTTTAATTATAGATTTTTACGCTAAACGTAATTTGATGCATAGCGTCAAAAGATTGCCGCTTATGCATTTCTGAAGAGCGATTACTAGTAAAATTGCTTCATAAGTTCAGGCTACAGAATGTTATAATCATTACTCAACAAGATCTGCTACAGACAGCAAAAATGTTATAACATTTAAGGTATCCGTCTAGGTTAAAAACGTCATTTTATGCCAAAAATCATAATTTTTTTTTCTATTATAAAATTTCAACTTTTAGGCTTCTAAATCTGTTTTTGTTTTGTCTCTACGGCATTTTAAAGAAAAGTTACAGTGTTTAAACACCAGTGACAGCTGTCAAAACAAAACGGAAGTTGTGAATTTGCCTTATAAAGTACACTTTTTGGACAAAACTTTTTAAAATTTCATGAAGATAAGTTTAAACATTTTTCTAGTATTTTTAATAATTAGCAACTTGGCAATTAGAAAGTTTTGAAACAAGAAAGTATGGGAAATTTTAAGTATGTATTTTAATTTTTTAATAGTTAAAATCGCTTTCATAAACTTAAAATGCCTTTTTTTTCTTCTCAGAATGGTATTTTTAATAAAATGTTGAAACTTGAAATGCGATTTCTCAAAAAGTTCACAAAATATTTCGTTGAAAATTATTATGAATGTTTTTGATAGTATTAACTAGTGAATGACCTAAAAGCTTTAAATTTGGATAATTTTTAATGATGTTACACTCATAGTTAGATATAAAGGTAATGAAAATTCGTTAAAAATTCATTGTGTATGATTTTGAAGGACCAAAATTTTTTACCAAATGTAAATTAAGCAAAGATTTTAGGTGATTCACTAGTCCAGTGTATAAGAAATGTGTTGCATCAAAAAATATTGAAATAATTTAATTTATTAAAAAATTAGACCTTTTGAAAAAACCCCGATTTTTTACTAAATTTTCTTCATTTATTAGAAATTTTATAAAAACTTCTCCGGGAATAAATTTTTTAAGTGCAATTCTCTATGATAATATAAAAAATAAATCTAAAAATGTAAAAACATGAACTAGTTTCTACGTTTCAAGAAAAATGTTCTCTGAACGTAGATGGATACCTTAACAATAAGGCCTTATTATCGCATGGCCACCTGAAGAACACATGCCCTAGCCACGGAAAAAAAATTACAATAATTTTTTCATTATATATATATATATATATATTATATATATATATATATATATATATATATATATATATATATATATATATATATATATATATATATATATATATATATATATATGTGTGTGTGTGTGTGTGTGTGTGTGTAATATTAAAATCCCTTATTTACATATTTTAATATTAATTTAATAACTTCTGTTCATAAATTACGTTGGGGTTTTCGCGAGAATTCTGATTTTTCCTTCCAGACAAGCTATAGACTTAATTCAGCCCGTGTCTGTACTTCTTTAGCCAAAAGTAAATGCGTTCTCTTTAAACATGGGTATTTTTTATCAACTGATAAAATGTGCTTAGGGATTATTCGTAGTCTTTTTACCTGAGAAATCCCTACTTAAAAAGTATGTGTGCACGAAGTTCTAAAAGCTTTTGCCTGTTGTGTTGATTTGATGTATCGTCACCAGAAATAAAATGCTTTGTGCTTTTGGATGAATCTCGCCCATATTTCATATATATATTTCCTGGATATATTTGTATTATGAATAAAGAACTGGCATCATTTATTTGCCAAAAATCATAATTTTTTTCTATTATAAAATTTCAACTTTTAGGCTTCTAAATCTGTTTTTGTTTTGTCTCTACGGCATTTTAAAGAAAAGTTACAGTGTTTAAACACCAGTGACAGCTGTCAAAACAAAACGGAAGTTGTGAATTTGCCTTATAAAGTACACTTTTTGGACAAAACTTTTTAAAATTTCATGAAGATAAGTTTAAACATTTTTCTAGTATTTTTAATAATTAGCAACTTGGCAATTAGAAAGTTTTGAAACAAGAAAGTATGGGAAATTTTAAGTATGTATTTTAATTTTTTAATAGTTAAAATCGCTTTCATAAACTTAAAATGCCTTTTTTTTCTTCTCAGAATGGTATTTTTAATAAAATGTTGAAACTTGAAATGCGATTTCTCAAAAAGTTCACAAAATATTTCGTTGAAAATTATTATGAATGTTTTTGATAGTATTAACTAGTGAATGACCTAAAAGCTTTAAATTTGGATAATTTTTAATGATGTTACATCATAGTTAGATATAAAGGTAGTGAAAATTCGTTAAAAATTCATTGTGTATGATTTTGAAGGACCAAAATTTTTTACCAAATGTAAATTAAGCAAAGATTTTAGATGATTCACTAGTCCAGTGTATAAGAAATGTGTTGCATCAAAAAATATTGAAATAATTTAATTTATTAAAAAATTAGACCTTTTGAAAAAACCCCGATTTTTTACTAAATTTTCTTCATTTATTAGAAATTTTATAAAAACTTCTCCGGGAATAAATTTTTTAAGTGCAATTCTCTATGGTAATATAAAAAATAAATCTAAAAATGTAAAAACATGAACTAGTTTTTACGTTTAAAGAAAAAAGTTCTCTGAACGTAGACGGATACCTTAACAATAAGGCCTTATTATCGCATGGCCACCTGAAGAACACATGCCCTAGCCACGGAAAAAAAATTACAATAATTTTTTCATTATATATATATATATATATATATATATATATATATATATATATATATATATATATATATATATATATATATATATATATATGTGTGTGTGTGTGTGTGTGTGTGTGTGTGTGTGTAATATTAAAATCCCTTATTTACATATTTTAATTCTGATTTTTCCTTCCAGACATGCTATAGACTTAATTCAGCCAACTGTCTGTACATCTTTAGCGTAAGTCTTTAGCGTCTTTATGGTAAACGTGTTCTCTTTAAACATGGGTATTTTTTATCACGTGATCAACTGATCAACTGTGCTTAGGGATTATTCGTAGTCTTTTTACCTTAGAAATCCCTACTTAAAAAGTGTGTGTACACTATGTTGTAAAAGTTCTTGCCTGTTGTATGGATTTGATGTATCGTCACCAGAAATAAAATGTGTTGTGCTTTTGGATGAATCTCGCCCATATTTCATTTATATATTTCCTGGATATATTTGTATTATGAATGAAGAACTGGCATCATTTATGGCAAATAGAGTGAAACGAAAACTCGGTTTCAGAGAAAACTATCTGATTAGTTCTTGATTCATCGTTGCGCGCGCGCGCGCAACACACACACACACACACACACAGTACATTTCTGACATGAAGAGGTGGAGAGTAGATCTATCTCCACTAAGTAAACTCTGGCAACGTATAACCGCTATATTATCTACATTTCCACGAGCTACCATCAATTATGGGGAAAATATTGGAAAACTAGACACAAGAATATCGATTAATAAATTCTACTATAGACTTCTTTTACTACTCTTAATTTATTTTTTGGCTGCTAACATTTTATTCCCATTGAACATTGTTTTGTTTACAGTTAATATGCCCATGGAAATGAAATTAAAAATTAAAAAATTGCGCAGATGACAAGAACTGAACATTTCGATCCTAGAAAAGTTTTAGTTAAAGATTAAAATATTGCAGTTACAAACAGTACAGAAATATCTTCTTATTGATTAAAATATTACACAGTAAAATATATATTATGTTTTACATTACCTGCAGTTATTTGTCTAAGTTATTTGTTTTACAGTGCAATTAGCTTAATTGACAGCAGACTAAGGACAAAAACACTTTAGTGATACATAAACCTAATGGCCTAAAGAAGCAAGAAAACAATCACACGACACCAGAAGTTAGAACACAGAATTAATAAATTTAAACGTTACACCAACTGTCATAAAGTGGATTAAACTTTCTAATCGGACAAGAACGTCTGAATATATTACAGAAGACATGATAAACGGTCGCAAAATCTTTTATATTGAGGAGCCTGCAGCATATCTATCAGAATACACCTGACAAAATTCATCAAGAGAGAATCCGGCTATTCTTGATGAAGCGGTTTTATGAAAATAAAACGAAGGAATTTAATAAATAAATTCCAAAAGCAATCACATTTCTTCTATGACCTATCCACGCACTTCATTTAGGCCCGCGAGAGAGAGAGATGAGGGGGAAAAACTTCGCCTCAGGGTCCACACCGGGACAAGAAAAATGCCAATTAGTTATTAGCTTTAGCTGAGCGCAAATAAATTACAAGGGCAACCATTCAGCTCGATTGCCCAACGTGTGAGGTGCCCGTGGCGTTCGCCAGCAATATCAGACCCGTGGTATCAGGCATCGTGAGCAAATCGTGAGCGCGGGTCGTGATACGGTCCACGTGCCGCAGTCACGATGTTCCCGCCAGAACGCCAAGAGTCAATAAAAAAAGCGCAATTAAGCGGGAAAAAAAAACCTCGAAGAGACGCGCGCGTGCCGAACGTCGTGATATCTATTTTCGCGAGTGCTACAATAATCGGCGAGTCACGAAGAATCAGGCTAGAGTCCTCACAAGCGCGATAACGAACTCGATAATGTATTTGGGAAGGCGTTCTGATGGCTATAAGGTATTTCCGATCGGGCCAACCACCGCAGCGCAGGGCGGGAAGAAGGCGGCCTTGTTTAATGAGCTTTCGTAGTTAGGGAGGTATGACACGTCTCAATTAAAACAAAAATAAATTGTTTAAACGCTTTCCGCCTCCCAGGCACTCGGTTCTCATAAAAAGGGAGTAAATTTAAGAGTTAAACTTATATACTAGAAATAACGAGGGTGAAAATTAAAATAGTTAACGTTGAACATTTTAAGAAAATTTAGCCTATTAAATTTTCTTTGAGACAATGCACCAGCCGAAGAAAAAAAAAGAGTAACTTAGAAATACCTAAAAGTTAAATTAAGATAATTAGTATCTATTCATATCTGTCCTTCAATTCCGAGTCTGAGAAACTTCACCAAAAACAGGAACGGAAACGTGAACCAAACTAATCAAAAACTTCCATCATATAATCAATACGTGGTATACGATATGCATATGATGCAAATCTGTAGATAAAAATAGCTTCCCTTCTCTAAAAAATCTGTATTAAACTAATATTTGTATTACACAAATAATACGTGTTCTAAAAAGAGGAAGCACTTTTCGATATCACCGAATCTTTCCAAGCGTAAAACCAAATTTTAACAAATACAATATACTCATACTATTCATTCCGCAAATCATACTGCCATCCTGCATGTTTTACCGCAACACTTTTGAGTATATAAATATATACCACTCACTTGCGCTGGGATAACAAATCCTTGTCATCCGAGTCTACCGCCGAAACACTTAAAATGCATTCCCTTTCACCGCCTTAGTGGTGGCAAGAGCTGTCAGACAAATGATGCATATGATACTAAGTTTTTACTTAAAAATAGATCAACCACCTGATGCCAGCCAGATACTGTGTCAAGGATATGCGTCAAAACGCCACCAATAATCCTTCAGAATTGGAATGAGCTACAATTTCCCACGAGCACTGTCGTTTTTCGTTCAACATTGAAACCCACTATCGCGCTCCAGAGATATGAGTTATACTGTGGCTTTGCAAAAGGATATCAAACACTGTGGTTATGCGAAAAACGTTTTTGCCTCAGGCTTCGTACTAAGTGAAGAGTTAGCTAAAAATATAAACACTACATACAACCACGATGGTCTGAAACATCATCGATATGAGACGACCTAAGAGTGAAACTTGTGGTTGCGCCATTTCATTATACAAATATTTACGCTGTGCTATATACGTTAATTTATTTTCCAAAAAAATTTAAGCTAGCAGTTTAATATGGGAATTTGCATTAAAAAATAAACTATTGATTTCGAATATTTATTTATTAACTATTTGATCAAAATAGCAATACTAAAAAATAACCGAAGCTCATTAAACCAAAACCCATATATAAGCATTCTACGAACACACAGCGACGTTTTGCCCTGGGGGGAAATATGCTTAGTAACTAATATAGTATCGCATTAATTATTTACTTTTTTATTACTTATATGATTTAACCTATTATAAACATTGTGAGAGCTTTAACAGTCAACCTTTTGCTAATATCTGTCTGCCTTCATGTAGCAAAAAGTTTCATAAATGTTTGTAGCTGATTACGAATTTCCATGTGAGTAAAAGATCTATCCACAAAATAAAGGAGGACAATGTTCTTTCAGGGCTCATTCATTCATACTTGACTTTATTCTAATTGAGTTTATTTTCACGAATTTACATAAAAAGAAAGAGTAGATATTTTGTAAATGAAGGAGTAAAGTTATTTATAATATTCTTTATGTACTGTACCATCCACCGTTACTTTTGAACACTGAATATAATTATAATGCTCAAATGCCCCTGCGTCTATTACTGTGAAATATTTAAGAAACGGATAAAAATTTAAATAGAATCATCTTATAGACTCAATTTTGACTATATCAAATGCATCTAGTGAAAAGACAATCTCAGAAATAAAACGCGTAAAAACTTATTTACGAAACTCACCGAATCAATCAAAATTAAATTCTTTAGATGATATATACATCCAACAAAGTGCTTTGGATACTGTTCATTATGATGAAATAAATGATAACTTTGATAAATTAAAGACTAGAAAACAGAATTTTTTTAAAATAAAGTTTATATTTATTTACATACTTTTTGTTTAACCATCACACAAAATAAATTCATCATCATCCTTAACGTTACAAGGAAAATCAAAACAAAGCTCGTCCTCCCACGTTAATGTTTTCATGGAGAAATCAATAAACTGGATAAATTTATGCTCCACAATCATCGTTATTAGAATCAAGGATCTACCAATAATTAAACTGCAATTACTCATTCAGGTGAGAGGAGGACAGCCTTTTAAAACTTAATTCCGTTAAGACTGATCTAGAGCAGGGATATTTTCTCTCCCACTTTAATTGAGATTGCTTCTTTTCACTGAAACCCAGGTGTTAAGTTTAATTTTATAGAGATCGTACGGTTGTACTTTTACTGTAATGATATATGTAATCATATTAAAAAAATGTAACAATAACTAAAAGTCTGCGATAAAATATTGGATACAAACGTTAAGATGTAATATTTTTGAATAATTACGTCCGTATCTTTGTACGTGTTGGGTTTGGAGCGTTACGGTAAATTTATTTGCAACGAGAAAACTAAACAGTAAACCAGATTCCTAACGGCTTACAACATCTACGTCAGTAGTGGGATTCAAACCCTTTAACTCTAATACCAAAAGGTAGCGCTTTATCTCCACTAATGTATCGCTTGTACCTTTGCATAGAATGTATCTACTAGGTCAAAGAGAATTAATAAATAATTTTTTCTTAAATTTTCATAAAGGTTATATACATATGTACATCGGAAGTAAAGCCCAGTAGATATAAATTTTATAGGACAGCATAATAAAGATTTTGCACACATTTGACCGTTTTTTAGTGAAAAGCTTTACAATCGTCTTTGAGGTACTAGGGAAGACGATGCTTGTAAACATATGACAATAGTCGAATAAGAATTTTATGTCCAAATGAGGACCTTTACCTGGAAACCAAGTTGGTTTATGTGGACTATCGATACCCATTAGCTAAATCAATTTTTAGGAGGTAATATTTTTTATCAGATAAAAGAAGAAATCATACACAAATATGCAAAATCTCAATCTAATGGTAATAATTTAAAAAGTTCAAAGAAAAAGCAAAGAAAAATTAAATACTTACAGTGTAAGCAACTTTTAAAGTGGACCAGTTTTTTAAATGGCTCCAAATGACAAAGCAGTGAAGTTGAGACTATCAGGATCACGTTCCATATACTCTTTGCAAACACGAAGTCCATCCTAAGAGAAAGTGCATAAATCGTTAATAAACGACATTTTTTTTTTAAATTGAATTTGCAGCTCTTTGAACTGGAGTCATATATTCAAAACATTATTCCTCTTACAAACAAAGGATTTAAGTTTCCATGAATTAATATTAGATAGTCCTAATTTCCTTTATTATATTGGACACAACCATGGCATAAACAAATGAGACAAACGTCTAGGACCCAGTCCAACTGCTATTTTAAAAAGAATTGTAAATAAGATTACTTTCCTTATTTTACAAATTCTTCAGGCAAACATGGTTAACGAGGTCAACGAGGACGTATCATCAATAAATACCGCATTGCCGGTATATGTATGTTAATTAAATTGGCGATATTGATGAATTGGACAAGAATTTGCAGCAATTTAAAAATTAACTTGCAAAAGTCAAAATTTAACGCTGGCATCTGACATACTACAATTTATAAAGAGCACAAAAATAGTATCAACATTTCGACATATAGAAATAGTATTACGAATATATTGAATTCGGGCCTATATCAACGCATCTGGTATTATGCATCTGGTGAAAATACAATCTCAAGAAATGAAACGCGTAAACATTTATTTATGAAACTCACCGAGTCAACCAAAATTAAACTCTTTAGATGATTTATACATCCAATAAAATGCTTTGGATAATGTTAATTATGATGAAATAATTGATAATTTTGATAAGACTAGAAAATTTTTTTTTAAATAAAGTTTATAGTTATTTACATACTTTTTGTTTAACCATCACACATAAGATAAATTTCAAACATACATAAAATAAATTTGAAAGTTTTTAAATTTATAAACAAATTGTTCAAATTTTCCTACAGAGTAAAATTTATTGTTGTATAATAAATATTTTTAATAATAAAATTCAAGATTTGTTTCAGATTTCCACATCCTTTAGCATTTTTTATTGTTATATACTTTTCGCAAGCTCTATTTCTTGTAAGAGAGAGAGCAAGCCCGGCAAGTCTTGAAAATGTCTAGCGCCCCATAGTGGTTTAACCCAGCCCTGGACACATTCAATTCTCTACGAACTGGGAAGACATGTTATGGTCCTGTGAATCAATACTTCTAAGCCATTTTGAACGGGATGCATAAGCATACGTTGGAAATACAGCACTATTGAAATGTAGGTAAGCTGGAAGCGGAAGGGTTAAAGATGTTAAAGTTTCAAAACTAACACAGCCGTGAAAAATCATATAGAATTAGAATTCATGTAGAATTCGCTTTGAAAATACTACCTTGGAAACGACTACTTTTGCATTTGCAAATATAACATTTAACTGAATTAGTAATCTTAAATAAGCATTGAAAAATACAAGATTATGAAAAAAATCCAGACAGATAGAGGTCGAAGTCCAAATGCCTGGACTATTATCTGCCTTCATCCAAAATAGTATTTGACCGCCTGAAACCAATACTGATTCCCAACAGATTCATATCTTAGCCCAGTGCTTACAAGCCTACTATTATGCTAATATGACTG
Source organism: Pardosa pseudoannulata (assembly GCA_032207245.1). Lineage (NCBI taxonomy): Eukaryota > Metazoa > Arthropoda > Arachnida > Araneae > Lycosidae > Pardosa > Pardosa pseudoannulata. The sequence goes on from CM063502.1 coordinate 98,631,074, forward strand.
CTCCATATTGTTGACTAGGGATCAAAAAAGTTATTTTAAATATATACATCATATATTAATTTTAAGTTTATTAAAAATTGATATTCTATAAAAGAAAAAGCAAGAATAATAAAAGCAACAACATGAGCCCATAAACTGCATTCGTCTTGCTTTCTCATTTGTCAGTTTATCAACAATATCTGATAATTCTGAATTTTTACAAAATTTATTTTTGATTGCTAATAATACTATTTTAAAGAGATAAGGTGAAATTACACTTTGGTATCAAAATTATACAACATTACTACTATTTTACCCCTTCTTACAAACCTATTTAGATTTTTAATTGTCATTTATGATTTTTTAAAGAAAGCATTCCTTAAAATGACATAATATATTACAACTCAATTTCTTTTTTAAATAACAATATATGTGAAAAAGTATTCATTAAAAACTAACCCTAGTTTATAATTATTTCCAGACGCGAAAAAGCAGAGGAGAAAAACGAAATAGCTTTTCTCACTAAATACTATCCTTAAAATCCTCGCTTTCTAAATAAATAAATAAATAAAACTTCAGTTAGCATATTTTATTGCTATTTATTCCATCAACCGTACTAGAAATTTGGCCCCCTTCGTGCACTCACGCTTTGCAAGTCCTGGCACAGTAAAATGCTCTCTTATACAACGCTTTATGCCATTTCAATTAAATGAAAGAAATATATAGGTTCCAGGCAATATGTGATGATCTAAAGAAAATAGGGAAAAGTCATGACTACAGAAGCCGATTTCTTTGTCACGTAAATCATGGGACCACCCGAACAAGAAGTGGATTCATAGAATTTCCGAAACGTTACTAAAATGTCTTTTATTCCCTTTAACACAGGGTGCCCCTTCGTTACAGGTGAACAATGTTGTTAAATGTCAGTAACAATTGATGTATGGTGACTGAATGCAGCTTCTTAGAATACCAAAGACGACAAGGAGCAGCATGCAGAGAGGGTCAGATGTTGGGAAATAGCACATAAAAGTGGCAGCAAGTACCGCACTGCACCGCTGCGGGTGGACATATAACGTTGCTCCTTACACAAGGGAAGGTTTAAAAATTGCGTGAATTAACAACCGACTTACAGGGTCCCTCACCCCCTAAGACCAAAATATTATAAAAGAAATTCTTTGTGTTCTCCACACACACAAAAATACGCTGCAGATTTCTTACATGTGTTTTCGTTCTCCTAATAATTTAATGAATACACAATTAGTACAACTATTAAGAAATAAGTTTCACGCAAAGAAAGCACGCAATATTAATATTTAAATAGAGTCATAACTGTGTTTAAAAGATAGTAACATTTTAATCCTTTGTGATCCAATGTAGAGTCTGAATCGACATAATATTTTGTAAGAAGTACAACGTAGAATCGACACAGTTTCTGAATTTTAGAATTACTATTCCCACTTGTTTAACTCAATTAAAATTGCTAAGTTGGCAGTAAACTGATATAACTGAAACATCAATTTAGACCAGACTGTTGGAAACGAGGGAAACTAAATTAGGAACGCAAAAGGTTAAAGACTTTAAAGGGAAAAAAGTGGCATTTAACTTAGCGCACTACATAAGTCAAAATGTTTTGAAACTACTACACACATTTTTTATACCCCCATAAATGACAATTGTCATATCAGAACCTTTTCTTGATTCCAAAAAGTTTTTAGATTTATTTATCAGTGACTAAGAAGTTTTAGAATATATATTTCAGAAAAAATTGTAATGAATATATGATATAATATCTAATAAGTATTTTCATTAATATATAATAAATTATATATAATTAATAATTATATATTATAAAAATATATAATGAGTTATATATAATGAATGACTATATATTATGAAAATATATAATGAATTATAAGAATCGTATTACTACCAAATCGAAAGCTAATAACTATATTTAAAATTTACAATCATGACCATGTAAAGCTAAATTTACTAAGAAACATATTTCAGTAAAAAACATAAAATGAACCTCAAAAAGGGCTTTTTAAAATGTTGGTAAGTTATCACCAATATAAATTAAAAAAAAAATCAATTTCTGTACCAAATAGTGCTTTCATTAATACCATATTCAATCAAAGATGATAATCTCAGTGAAAACACTGACCTTTTAAAAATTAATAATTTTAGAAACATTTATAAAAAATTACATAATCCATTATAAATGATAGAATATACTATATATTATGCTTACATATAACAACAATAAGTCGAGTGCTACAGATATTTTCTTTTACCAAGCATAAAATCAGAAAAAATATATTTTCTCCAAATTTCAGGCTTACAACTGCTGAGGAGGTACTTTCACAAAAAGGTGAGAAAAGTGACAAATAATACGGAATAAGTGACTAAAAAATGACTAAACATTGGGGAAAAAAAAAGATTTTTTTTCTTCCCTTGATTACAGATGCTATTATTAAGATTTTTCTATTATTTTAACTTTAAATCAAATGATTCATGCAAGACATGATTTTAGGTTCAAATACAAAAAGGTTAAAAATTTTGTTTAACATAACTCAACATTGCTTTTAATTAAAAAAAAATCTATAAATTAGATTTGAATACATACAATACATTAATTTTATAATCACAATTTTCTGCATATATTAATGATGTTTTGAAATATGTACATAGCTAGATTAGAGTATCTAAATAAAAATTGTGAAGAAAAAGAAAAAGGGAAATGTGTGCTTTGACGTAAATTACTTTAATGTATTAAATGCACATTTCAGTACAAATGTAGATTTCAGGAACTTCTTTACGACTTTTTAAAATCACTAAATTCTGGAAACCATATGACTAATTACATTTTAATAAGAAAAATAAGATTAGAGCATCACATTTTGGGCCTTTTATTAAAACATTTTGTTATTAATTCAGATTTTCTTTTCTCAACAACAGACTTTTACTGTGATAAATCATGAAAAAAGTGACTAAAAGTGACTGTTTACTTAAAAAAGTGACTAAAAGTGATCAATTGTAAAAAAAAGTGACTAAAGGTGAGAAAAGTGACAGAATTGCAAGCCTGAAATTTGTATAATTATAACATATATGAATTGAACACAAAATATTGTTTAATATACTATATGAACCAGCAAATTTCCACATTAAATGATTTCAATAAAGTTCTACAGCAATCGCCAAAGAAAGTCGGAAAACAAATACACGGGCACTTTTATACAGGAAGTTCTAAAAAGCCAAAAGTCAACATAAAGATATCCATACTAAGACAGTAAACGGCTTAGTAAATGAACTCTTAAGTACACACTACTTACAGACTCAAGTTCGTGAAAAATACTCATATGTTACCGAGGGTATATCTTATCGTAATTCCCTTCCTATCAGGAGGTCTCCCCTCAACTTCTCAACTTATCAATTCATCGCACTTTCAGAATCTTAAAACATAAATGATAGCTGAAATAAACCAGTATTATTCCTTGACTTGCCCACATCAGAAATTTACGGCAATGCTTAGCACGGAAAATAAAACTAAGCAATAAAAAAGTCAAAAAGATAAGAAGTCCATTTCGAAGGGAAAAACTCCGACGATGCGGAAAACAGCATGCATTACACGTATAAATCTTTAAAAGACACAGACACAACAAACTTTTTTTTTCTGTCCTTGCTTACACTTTATAGGTAAGCAAGTCTCAAAAGTAGGGTTCCGACAAGCCAAATAACCAACTAATCGTGAGCACGTCTACACTTCTGAATCCAAAAAGGTAGCCAAATGCAGTCTTATCGGAGAGCTCCCGACGACTTCATTTAGAACCAGAAGTTACTTAAGCGGGAGACAACAGTACAAACAGGCGAAAAGACACCTGAAAGGAACCGCACGACTTACTTGAATACAAAACAGAATCTATATTAATAAATCACTTGCCACTCAGGATAGTTCACGGTACCCCACTGAGTTCCTAGTGCATCATCACGTGAATCAGTTACACAGCGAGGGGGAGCTGAACTTGTATGGGATTTTTTTTTTCTTGTTCAACTGTTTTAAGGATTCTTGCCTTCGTGATTTAATTGGCCACACATGAAACATTTTATGACGGGGAGAAAGAATACAAAAGGTTTATCCTACTGCAGCGATTTTTCCTTTTAACTTATACATATGTCGAAATTTACCACAACTTTTATTAAATTATTAATTTAGAGGAAATAATTACGCATGACATTGCGTAACACACAGAATAATTAGACACTACTGGCTTCAAGCTTTAGTAAATTTCAATCAAAAATAAATATTTAGGCTTAAACTTAAAAATCAATAAATTTTATTTATTCCTCGCAATCTTTTCTTTAGACGAATTTTAGATTTTTCATTAACCCTTAATTTGGCTAAGTCCGCTACACCGGACATGTATATTTATAACTACTATATAACATAATTGTCAGTGTTCGCAACAGCGGACATTAATTATCTCAAAAATAGAAAATGATATTTTTTTTTGTTTATTTTACAGAGATCCTAATGTCTATACAGACATGGGAAAATAACAGAAATTAAAATAAAAAAAATATTTGAAAAAACATCTTGTCAAATTAATGGTTAAGATTTTATGTGAGATTCATGCACAAAAAATAATCCCAAGTGTCACTCCATGCTAATAGCACAGAAAATGAGAAGGAAGCGAGACCTAGAATAATGAAAATGATATCCAGAATATAGTTAGACTTTCATAAACAGATTCGTAAGAGATTTGATAGCAGCACAACAGCTAAACTAACAATTAACCAAAATCAAGAGGAAAAAACGACAGGTGTACCGATAATGCCTAAATATTTCTAAGAGCATAGCGATTATTTTAAGAGTAATGTTGAAAGTGTCAAGCTTTTATCACACTTTTCGCAAGTTTTGATAAATATTAACACAATGTTCAATCATGTGGAAATAATGCAGATTCAAATCACATATTTTATCATATATACAAGCCTCTAAGCATTCCAGATGTTCAAACAACTAAACCTTATGATTTCGTTGCTCATCATCAATTAGAACGCCTTGTAAGACACAAACGGAGCATTTCGTGACAGACGTTCTGCACTCCCGTACCCAATCATAAATTTACAGCTTAGCAACAGGAACGCTGGGACGATATGACATGGATTGCATTTCATGAATATTACATAAATACTCCGAAGCCTTCAATTATTTTCTTCCCGTTTCAACTGACCTTCAATTCAGTGGTCATAAGTTACGGACTAAGAGCAAAGAGAAAAACCTGTTGAGTAGTTTGATAGATTAAATGAACGAAGTTAGTTAAAATACAACAGAGGAGTACAAGCAATCCATTTCGAGAATGCAGGGGACAAGAAATGATTTTTGTATGCCTCTTTGCTTGTCTGACAGATGTTCGATTAAAATGTAGATAGCGTGTTCGTGTGATTTCAGTATTGCAGAAAGATTAATTTAACTTATTCACAAGCAGTTGAGATGCGTTCACTTGCTTGAAATAGGAAAATATATTTACATATATGCCAACACTCTTAAAAAATAAGCCCAATACATACAAACTTCCCTTTCTTGGTTAAAACATCAATCCTAATGCATTAGTTTATATCCAGTTTGCACCCGGTTACTTTTACTATTATTATTACATTTTACTATTTATTATTTAGTGTTTTATTTAAACGGGGAAGAATTAAACTGCTAAGTACTGTTTCCATTCCATGATAGTAAAATGTTAAATGTCTTCATTAATTTCACGCTTGCCATACATTTTCAATAATGTATGGCAGGCGTGAAATTCATGAAAAATTATATCATATTTCCAAACTAATATTATTGCAAAGGATTTATTATAATTTACTGTTAACAGAAAAAGGAGAAAACACAACTAAGATAAAAGTACAAGCAACATTCGTAATAAATAGTCCGTAATAATGATAAAATAAAGGAAATGTGATCAACAAAAAGATTTATCATCTATTCCATAGCTCATTAAAGTTCACAAAAAGAAATGAAAATTTGAAAAATATGCACTATTAAAATTACTCTTTATTCGGAGACTCTTAGAAGAAAAAGGTTATACGTTACACCCTACTTCTCAGTGATGGTAGCCTTTTATAAGTGGATACTTCAGTAAATTTATTATTAAGCCCTATTAAAAAAATACAATACACAAGCATCTTCTTCATTACTAGAAAAAAAACGTCATTCAGATAGCAAAAAAGTCAACTGCTATTTGTGTGTGACACTAGATGTATAGATGGAAATATTACCCATTTCTAAATATTGTAAAATAACAAGAATAGTATGAGTGGGGATAATTACACTCTTATAACCGAGTAACAAAATTGTAGAAACCAATAGTTATAACAAGGGTAGTATGAGTGCGGATAATTACACTCTTATAATTGAGTAACACAATTGTAGAAACCAATAGTTATAACAAGGGTAGTATGAGTGCGGATAATTACACTCTTATAATTGAGTAACACAATTGTAGAAACCAATAGTTATAACAAGGGTAGTATGAGTGGGGATACACTCTTATAACTAAGTAACTAAATTGTAGAAACCAATAGTTATAACAAGGGTAGTATAAGTGGGGATAATTACACTCTTATAATTGAGTAATAAAATTGTAGAAACCAATAGTACACCAAACTTTTTCCCCCTTAAATATCACACAAGGAAAAAGACTTAAATTTCTGATAAATGTGCAAATGGAAGACTTGATGCGTGTGGCTTGAAAGGATAGTGATAGATGAAAGACGCGAAGTACAAGTTAGTTTGTAGCGAATAATTGTACAATAACATAAAAACAAAAATTAAATGCTTTAGATTGTACATGAGAATTTATAGATTTTCCAGCGTCACGTACATAATTATAATGAGGTAGTAGAATGTGGTTACAGAATAAATGCCGTGAATATTATTAGCATATACTTTACATGTAGATAATAATCTGTGAAATTTCTGTCTTTCTGAACCCTTAGCAATTAGTTTACATGTAAAAGGAATCAAAGCATATTTAATCTGCTGTTTTTGAGAAGTTCCTAATTTATATGAAAGCTTATCAAGTCAGAAATCTTGACTATTAGAATTTTTTCCCTTAAATAAAACAAGTTACCTCAAATAGAAATTCAAGACTTCATATTAACCAGGTGCAAGAGCACATTAGAATACCTGAATAAAAATTCAACTTCATCTCCATACGCTCACTTTCTACTGACCTACTCAAGCGAATACAGAAAGGGAACCTAATTTCTCCATTAACCAAATCGTGTCTAATTGCTCTTCGCTGATTCTGAATGCAGAAACGCCGATAAACTACAGATGGTTAATTTTTATACACGTCCAATACTTAAAGAGGGTCATTAGAACTAGGAACAGACATCCGGTTCCCCAGGTTGACATCTTCACCGACACTGGTGAAGAATTTGATAAAGTACGGGTTTGGCAATCGCCAAATTTCATCGCCAACATAAATAAATCATACTAGGATTTACTTCAATTAAAAAGAATATTCCTCTCCTTTTAAAATACCTAAATGCTAGATCAGAGGTTTGAAATATTTTTATGGCACTGGTGCACTGGAGATTGCAGAAAATAATGGCGTTGCAATTGGATTTGGGAAAAAAATAAATAAAAAAGTATGTCCTTTATATAAGATATATTTTAAAGTATATTTGCCATAATTAACATATATATGTATATACATTAAAGTCGAATTAGAGAAAAAAGCACAACACATTGACAGCATGACACCAATATGAGATAGGGTTTGTAAATTTACCTACTTTTCCATTTACCGAAAAATCGATAAATGAGAATCTACATTACCAGTAATTTTTTCCCGGAAAGTAACACAAAGTATAGGTAACAGTTACTAAATACATAAAATGATTTTTGGTTTATGCACTTTTATTTCAAAGACAAAATGTAAACATTTAACTCTCAAAAAAGTATTCAATACCAAAACGGATTTACTAATAAATTTAATAAAAACATTAATGAACGATTGAATACGCTATAATTGAAACGTAAACATATAAAGAATAATTAATATAATTGTAATAGATAATTTATACAGCTTAACACTTTTTAAAAACTATGTGGTAAAAGATCAATTAGTCAAAATTTTTATCTCCTAATGATGAAATTTTAATTGTAGAAAAAATCTAGATGCAGAAAATAATCTCACGGGTTCCATGCTTGTTAATCGGATGGTTTATACTGTACGAATATTGCACATAAAAACTTAATTATTTTTTTAAAATTAAATTACAGAAAATATTTTAACTTAAATTATAAGCCCTAAACGAATTTGCAATAGCAGCAAGCGTTGATAGTTAATACTATTTTACAAATACAGATGCTGATAGGGGCATGATTAGATAGGCGTGAACAGCGAACATAATCAATTTGTTAATAAAGATAAAATTTAAGTAATTTCAATTTTTTATTTAATTCTTTTTCCATTTTAATATGTTGTAGAGAGCGCATGTAAATACTTTAGCGGACACAATTGAGAGCATGCAACAGAATAATATTAAGCTATTACTTATGTGTATTATAGAAAAACTTATATTGACAAAGCAAAAGTAATATTCAATCACAAAAATAAATGATTAATCAGTAATTTATTTAGTCAACTTATAGTCAAGTAAAACATTTGCTTTTCTCAATTTCGATATTCTTCTGTAGTTAAAAACATTTTAACTTACGAAAGATTAAAACAAATAAAAATTTCTTCTCACTTTTAAAGAATAATCAATTTATAACTAATAAGACTTTAAAAATTAAAGTAACTTCAATTTTTATTTGATTTTTTCCATTTCAATATTTTGTAGTGAGCATATGTAAATTATGCGGAAAAGGTTAATCTGTGCAACAGAATAATATTAAGCTATTAGCTCTTATGTGTACAATTATAGAAGGATTATGTCACGAAGAAAAGTAATATTAATTACATTTAATAAATTTAAATTACAGGTAAAATTTTATTATCAATTATAGTCAAGAAAAGAATTTACTATTTCTCTATGATCCTCCACATTCTTGATAAGTTGAAAAAATAATCCCAACTACAAAAGATTAAAACAAATAAAAATATTCCTCTCACTTTTAACAGCGAACAGTGCAATCAATTTGTCAATAGCAAGATTTTAAAAATTTAAGTAATTTCAATTTTTTATTTAATTCTTTTTCCATTTTAATATGTTGTAGAGAGCGCATGTAAATACTTTAGCGGACACAAGGTTGAGAGTTCCTATGCAACAGAATAATATTAAGCTATTAGCTCTTATGTGTACAATTATAGAAAGGAACTTACATTGAGCAAAGCAAAGTAATATTCAATCACAACTAAATAAATTGATTAATCAGTAATTTATTTAGTCAACTGATAGTCAAGAAAAATATTTGCTATTTCTCTATTTCGATCTCCCACATTCTTGTGTAAGTTGGGAAAAACATTTTCCGCAACTTACAAAAGATTAAAATAAATAAAAATATTCTTCTCACTTTTAACAGCGGGCAATGTAATCAATTTATAATTAATAAGACTTTAAAAATTAAAGTAACTTCAATTTTTTATTTGATTTTTCCCATTTCAATATTTTGTAGAGAGCATATACATATACCTCCGCGGACACAAGGTTGAGAGTTCCTGTGCAACAGAATAATATTAAGCTATTAACTCTTATGTGTACAATTATAGAAAGGAACTTACGTCAAACGAAGAAAAGTAATATTCAATTACAACTAAATAAATTGATTAACGAGTAATTTATTTAGTCAACTGATAGTCAAGAAAAAATTTACTATTTCTCTATTTCGATCCTCCACATTCTTGAGTAAGTTTTAAAAAAAATTTTCCGCAACTTACAAAAGATTAAAACAAATAAAAATATTCCTCTCACTTTTAACAGCGGACAATGTAATCAATTTATCACTAATAAGACTTTAAAAATTAAAGTAACTTCAATTTTTTATTTGATTTTTCCCATTTCAATATTTTGTAGAGAGCATATACATATACCTCCGCGGACACAAGGTTGAGAGTTCCTGTGCAACAGAATAATATTAAGCTATTAACTCTTATGTGTACAATTATAGAAAGGAACTTACGTCAAACGAAGAAAAGTAATATTCAATTACAACTAAATAAATTGATTAACGAGTAATTTATTTAGTCAACTGATAGTCAAGAAAAAATTTACTATTTCTCTATTTCGATCCTCCACATTCTTGAGTAAGTTTTAAAAAAAATTTTCCGCAACTTACAAAAGATTAAAACAAATAAAAATATTCCTCTCACTTTTAACAGCGGACAATGTAATCAATTTATCACTAATAAGACTTTAAAAATTAAAGTAACTTCAATTTTTATTCAATTTTTTTCCATTCTTATATTTTGTAGAGAGTGCATGTAAATACTTCCGACACAAAGCTGAGAGTTCCTATGCAACAGAACAATATTAAGCTATTAACTCTCATGTGTACAATTATAGAAAGAAACTTATGTTGAACGAAGCAAAATAATATTCAATTACAACTAAATAAATTGATTGACGAGTAATTTATTTAGCAACTGATAGTCAAGAAAAACATTTGCTATTTCTCTATTTCGATCCCCCACATTCTTGTGTAAGTTGGGAAAAACATTGTTCGCAACTTAGAAAAGATTTAAACAAATAAAAATACTCCTCTCGCTTTTAAATACTTAGATGCTACGTAACAGTATCAAATACCGAGTTATTAACCCTTATGAGTACAATTATAAAAATGAACTTGTATTGAAAGGAGCAAAATAATGTTGAATTACAACAAAGTATATTAATTCTACATTCATCATGATTGAGTAATTTATTTAATCAAATGATAATCAATAAATAAAAAGACTTATTTCTTTTATCTCAATTACTTACATTCTGAAACATTGACAACTTACAGAATATTAAAAACGGAGAATCAAAATAAAATGCCTCTTAATTTATAATGCATGATTCATTAAAGTATTTTAATTATAAAAAAATTAAATTTCACAAATTAAAATAAAATCCAGGGAATTTTTAAAAAATGTTTTAAACTATAATGAAATTAGGTTTTATGTCCTAAATCAAATGTATATAAATAATTTAGCATTTATTCAAAATTAATACAACAAATACGATATACAAATAGTAGTTGTTATTTACAAATCCAACTTAATGCATTTTTTTTCAATATCTCACACAAATACACAAGGCAAACATTGAGTAACGCAACATATTCTGTAGGAATATAGTGTAATACATCGTCGTTCTATACTAATTTTGTAATGGAAAACTTTCTTGAAAATGAATACCAGAATATTCATTTTTTAAAAACTTCACTTTTTCAGAATAATCTAGCATATCAAAATAGTTTATAGAAAACACTGAATAACAAGTAGTAGAATTCCAAACGGAGGATTCATTTATAAATCATACTTAAGGTATTGGAATTCAATTATTATTCAAAAAGTTATTAAATAGTTTTATGACAGAACAAATAATATACCTGCACCTCTAATTACAGTATATGAAGTTTAATTTATTCAGGTAATGACAGCAAATTATTTCGCACACTTCAGCTATTCCAAACTTGAACGTTTTCTCAAAAGTCAATCGAAAGGGGAGTTTCCACGGACAAGATGTTGGCAGAAATATTAATTTCAGGCGTTATTTTAATCGCCAAACGAAGGATAATCTATGTGATATGGCAATTTGGTATCCGAACGTCATCAATAAGGCGAAGTGTCGCGGGAGAATGCGATGGGAGATAGAGATCTAATAAAAAAACCATCAAAATATAATCCCCTCGCCCGAAGCCATTTAGACTTACAAGACTGCATGGCGCTAGAGCTGGTTAATTGCCGTAATGGTGCGGAATGTGGTATCCGTGTAGCCATTCGAAGAGTGCCGAATACTTTCACGCACGTACAAAAACGACGCAATTATTCGGACCATGAAAAATAGCTAAGTGGACGATCGGGTCCAAGTATGAGTGAGCATGGGTGCAAAGCCCCGAACCCAAGTAAATTGAGTTTCCCTCCGAGAGCTTGGCCTTGACTGTGAAGAGTGGAAAGAAACTATGTTTGGCTGCTAATTGTTTTCAGGGAGAGGGATTTATTAAGGGGTTCGGGCAAAGTAATTTACAGGCGAAAGGTTATTTTGCACTTTATATGATAATGATGTAACAACGAAAAAAATTGCAGTTACCAAAAAATTTCAAGCCGGGTTCTGGGTTCCTTAAAATTAAGAAATTATATATATTTAACTAGTACAAAAATGTTATGAAATAACTCCTTTAGGACTTATATACAGATCTTCACCGTCTTTTTCAGTAATAAATTTAGAACCAAATAAGTCTTATAAGCAGACAGTTTATATCCTCTCACACACACAACATACAGCATACTATACACAACCACTGAAAAAAGACTAATATTACGGAAGAAAATGTCATGCAAATTTTACAATACACTACAAAGAATAAAAAAGCCCGGATCAATATTAAATTAAAATAATACAAATAAGTGAAATTCCATAAAAACTAAATTTAAGAGGACGATAAACATAAAGCGTTTTAGTAAATTATTCACTTAGGTTATGAAACATTAAACACATATCAATTGAAGTATATCTAAATTGGACAAACATTTTTCTTAAAGATGTTAATTTTTTTAATGAACTTTAAAACTTCATTTTAGAATTGAATTTTAAAATAAAAACGTATTCAGAATGCGTTTTCATTTAAAAATTTTTCTCATTTTGCCTTATTATTATTTAGGAATATATTTTGAAAAATTTTTAGATATTATTTTGTTGATTGATTAAATATTTAATTTAATGGATATCAAGGACTGAATTTTTGCGAAAAATACAGGACTTTTTTTAAAATTTAAATTGAATTTCAATAATCTAAACAAAGCCGAAACTTAAAATGGATACACAAATCTATTTTAGAGTATATTAGCAATTTAGTAAAATTTTTTAAACTGAGTTAAAAAAATGATTTAAAACCAATTTAATATTGTTAATTTAGTTCTACTTCAACGTACAAAAGTACAAAGTTTTATATAAGTCGCAGTTCCAATAAGCTTATTAAAAAAATAAAATCAGATTTTTTTAATTAAATTTTTTGAAGTATTTAGTTAATTTTTAAAATGTTCCTCGCATATTAATTTTTCCCTCCATTTTTTGCCTTATTATTATTGTTTAAAGCTGTATTGAGCATATTGGTATTATTTTGTCGGCAGATTGAACAGTTAAAATTTTTAGGAAATACTTTAGTCTGTATGTCGAATTTTCATTAAAAAATTAAAATTTTTTTTAATTTAAACTGAATTTCTTACCCTGAATAAAGCCAAAATTTAAAACAGATACACAGATTTACTGAAATATATATTAGGAGTGTTTGATACAAAATTTTGTAGGAATCTAGGAAAAATTGAGCCGCAAGGAGCATTTTAGAAAATTAACAAAAATATTTTATAGGATTAACTTGCTTCAATCTATACGTGTACAAAATTTTATAACTATAATTTAATAACTCATAACAGGTCTTTGTTTTGTCCATTATCCTCTTAAGTACCTTCAGGTAAAGGCTTGGTTTGGATAGGTACGTTCTACTTTTTTGCTACACGAGGGCTATTGAGATCGGGATAGTCGATAGTCGACCCTGGCTATGAAAATCGAAGCCAGTCGTGGGATTCAAACCCCCAAATTCCAGTATCGAAGGACAGAGCCCTACCCACTCGGCCACTGTTTTTCTTAAAAAAAAAATAATGTCTGTCAATCCGAAAAATTTTCATGCCTTTGTTGGATTTAAAGTAAAATAAAATGTTCTGATCAATTTAGGATAAAATTTAAACAAGTCCTTTTATATGACTAACTTTTAAAAAATCCTCTGAATTTGTTATTTCGAGAAATATACATGTTCTTTGGTAACTGTAATCTTAAAATTTAAATACATTCTTCAGAAAACTCTGAACTTTTCACACTTTTCAGAAAAGTGGAAAAAAAATAACTTAGTATCAGCAAAGAATATTTTTAGTATTAATATAATTAAAAAAATATTTCTTATACTAAAACTTATTTACTAATTGATGTATTTCTAAAGTTTATAATACACTCAGATTTTGACAAAAAATGGATAAATGTATAAATAATAATAAAGACAGGAAGAAAAAAAAACATTTTCTTCTCACATGTTTAGTGTAAAATATGTACCTTGCTAGACAGATACACTTTTCATTACAACAAAATGAATTAAACAAGCCAAAAATAAATAAATAAAAGTAAAAATTTAAATAACAAAAATCACTTGAGGTATCTTTATTGTATAGTACTCAGCGTACTCAAAATATAGAGAACTTTATTAAAGAAAAGAAAAAGAACCGTTGTTAGTACATAAAAATAGACTATTTGGCAGGTAAGAGTTTTCACTGAGGATAAATTAAATCGTGCTACTAATTTTTAACTAGTCGTCTAAGAAGAATCAGTACGCAATACAGCTAAAAATAAATAGAATTTTAGTTAAACAGGACACTTCCAGACCACAATTATCAGACTTGAAAAGAATTGTTATTGTACTAATAAAGTGTTAAAGAAAATATCTCTGGAGATTTGACAGTTTAAATGTCTGTTTAACAAACAACTAAAAAAAATATATATATATATATATATAATATATATATATATATAGTAGAAGATAGATTCACTGTAACTTAAATTATATCTTGATGATCTAATCTATCATGAATGCAAAAATAAGCTTAAACGAATTATACATATTGCTCCTAAGTTATAAATATCAATAAAAAGAACTGAAAATGAATGTCTAAGAAGAATACAACTATTATAATGGAGATTTTTGAAAACTAATTTTTGATATAAAATTAATTTTAAAAAGCAACATAGCAAGACATAATAAATATTTCCATTCAAAACATTCACCTCAATACTTAATTTTTTTTAGTTGTTTTATTTTATTTTTATTGGGGAAATGTGAAGATACAACGTCCCATCTACCCCCAGAAAGGAAATTATTTTGTTCTTGCAGCTTTTGACACACCCATGTTCCCGATTTGATCACTTAAAATGGTCTCTGTGACAAATGGCAGCAGAAAGGGCGAATTGTATTAGGTGAAAGGTATTTAAAGGCCTCTATAGGAAAGAGGTTAATAGGGGTACCAGATATACATTTTAAAGACAAAAATATGCTCCCCGAATGGCATCACGAACAGAACGAACCACGTGAATAGATTTGCATAAGTATGGTGTAATATACTGAACTACCTTATACTGTAACACCAACACTGTAAAAAACGCAAATGCAAAGTGAGCGCGGTAATAAATATTAAAATATATAATATAAAAATAATCATAAAGGAATATTCTTGCAAAATTAAACTTCACAAAACGCAACTTTAACAAGAGATGAATTGGGCTGACAGACCATATCGTGACGTACAGAATAACTTAAAACACGCAATAGTAAGAGAAAATTAAAGAATTATATACAACAAAATTTGTATATGTAATCATTCTCTATTATGAGATACTTTTCAACAGTTCATCGAATAGATATCAAACACAACCTTGAATTAACTCGAAAACCCTCATTTACCAAAGATAATAAGATAGAATGGAATAACGAAAACCCAAATTACCGTTCTTGAACACCACAGTCTAGTGAATTAGCTTTTATAGTTTGTTATACAGGTACACAGGAGCTAATAACTTACTAGTTAACTCCTCGCTTACTTAAAATCAAAGAAAAAGAAATATTTTGTGAACTGGTACACTTAAAAAGGTGCTTTAGATCATGCCTAGCCAACCCAAACCCAAGTTCTAAGTGGGCAACAATGAAAATTCATTTTATATTGTATTCCAGCCGCCAAATTTTATATCATGTAAGACATGGAAGGCTTTTTTTGGGAGGAGTAGGAGGATTGCAAATGCATGTAACACAGCGTATTTGGATGATAAATTTTATACTTGTATCAACATTTTATATTGTTATAAATGTTGTTTTAAAAAAACTTATAGACAACAGATCAATTATTTAAACATCCAAAATCAAATACCAAGCACAAAAGTGAAGACACAAGACCAAATTCAAACACAAACAAAATGCTTTGTTTTTGCATTAACTTCTTTAACAAATCTGAGACACCAACTACTCAGTCTTGTGCTACTAACTGTTATCGAGGAACCCAATCAAATTTGAAGTCGCACACGAGGTCGAGATATAACGTAAGACAAAGTTATTTTTAATAATTTAAATTAGAAAGCCTCATATGGAGATGAGGGTGAGCGAGACAGTTAAAACAGATTCGAACAGCTATGAATAACCATGCCGGCAGCGAAATGCGAAATTAAGTTTGTTATAGGAAAAAAAAATTCTTATAATAGTTTTCAATGAAATTGAAAAAGGACCATCATTTTTTTAATAGAGCCTTTGCCGCAACTCTACTAGCGTAGCAAATGTGGATCAAAGGGTTATCGATGCTCTGGTAAGGTGAAAGGGGTTCACTTTTTATCGGGCTAGGGGTGGGAAGAACTAAGCAGACAAAACATAAAAAGGAATTTATAGATTGTTATCGACCAATACGATGATGGAGACGAAATGGGAAATCTCTTACACGCTTTAGTGAGACATTATTTACCTTTTAGTTCCGGGTAGGTTGACAGAGGTAATGGTGAATAAACAATCTTTTTAGATACAAGCAGGTAAGCATAGCAACTAGTACAAAATACAATGTAACAAGAAGAATCAGAAAACAAAATTTTAAACTGCAAATTTAGGAAATTTAAAAGGGTAACATTTCAATTAAGCCATACGTAGTAGGGATAAAAACAGTAAGCGGATCAACAACCCTTGATTGCTGAAAGCAGCCAGAACATGGCCAACAGATCCGCGTGAAGCAACTAAACACGTAGCCCCAACAAGCAAAGGCAAACAATACTCGCTCCGCTGCCATCCCACAGCATAGCACAGCACATATTTGCAACTTAAAAACTGATGTTTATCTCAATATATTTATACCCTTAAAGGCCCTTTCGAAGGGGGAAGGCGGGAGGGCAAGGAGTCCATGATTACCAGGGGATTGTCATTGAAGCCTGTGAGCAGGCGAGCACACTCTAGCCACCTAATTACAGGGTGTATCCGCGGGACGCTATGATGACAGATTGCTTTGCGTGATACTTATATGCTGTGGCCAGGTTCGGAACGCTTGTATCGCCCCGGGACAAGAAAAAGAGAAAGCAGCAAGTCTTTTGAGACAGAGGGTAAATGTGACTAAAAAAGACTTACGGTGGGAGGGACAGACCTGCATTCGCTTTCAGGGGTCAGAGGCACAGTACGGGATTTAAAACATAAATAAATAAATAAAAAAACTGCCTAACTAAAAGGATCGACTAATGCATTGATGTGTTTGCTCGTGACTAGTTAAACTTGATCAACTGTAACTTCAAGTTTTACCATCTATATAAGGGTTTCGGGACTTCCAAAGACAAAAATTAAACAGGATTTCAACATATTTATAAGAAATAATTTAATACTAATTGTAATTATAATTTAACATCCTTAAAATTAACACAAACCGGTTTTGTTTTGAAAAGTAAGTAACATTCAGTTCAGTCATTCTATAATCAAATCACTCTTTTTTAACTTCCCAAGATACCATCTACCACTTCCTTCATGTTTTGAAGGTAGTGCTTCTAGAATTTTATCTATCCTTTAAAAATTTCTTTAGAATTTGGTGGTGGTTTGCAGCTATCAAAATGTTCTTATTAATGTAAGCTTGCTTCATTTATATTATAAAATATTTTCATTTTAAATTATAAGTTAACTGTAAACTTATTCTACATTGTTGCTACTATACACATTGCGACAGCATTTAGATCAATGATTCTTAACTTTTTTTAAACTGCCGACTTGCTAAAGAGTGAGCACTTTTATTTATCCACTCCCCTTTGTGAATATCACATAATTTAAAGTATGGAGAAAGGGAAGTACTCAGTTATATGAGGCAAAATGTTTCAGTAATTTTCTTCAATAGACTTACACAGCAAATGTGTATAGTGTAAAACTATACTTTTGACCCTCAGATAATTTGAGATTACTTCTTAAATTAAATGCTACACAACTACTTGGCTGGACATACAGAGATGTTCATTAACGCTATCAAAATTTGTGTCGTTTCCTCTGATGTACGCATCTACACAAGTATCAATTATTTACATTAGCCTCCAATTATTTTGAAAAAAAAAAAAAAATTGGTCAATTTCACTCACATATAACATAAACAGGGAAGGAAAAGTACCGCTACATATTGTAAAATTAGCGATTACATATTATCAAATGTCAATACGATAGGAAAATTAACTCATTTGGCTTTCATCAAATGGAATTTTCTCATGCTCAAAGTCAGTTTTGGAATCACAAATTTTCTACTTTTGAACCACTAGAACTGGATTAAAACAACAATGGCAATATATTAATAATATTACACATAAATATATATGCGTAAATTAGACATTAATCTATTGTTCTGTAATTGCGAGGTAGATTCATCATGCAATTAAAATAAGTATAGCATATTTGAAAAATATTTAGCCTATACTTC
Source organism: Pardosa pseudoannulata (assembly GCA_032207245.1). Classification (NCBI taxonomy): domain Eukaryota; kingdom Metazoa; phylum Arthropoda; class Arachnida; order Araneae; family Lycosidae; genus Pardosa; species Pardosa pseudoannulata. Next base: position 98,649,721 of record CM063502.1, read on the forward strand.
TTAAGACTTACTTATAATTTTATAAAATATTACTTTATTGGTATAAATGAGAACACAAGTCAGCTATATTTATTTTACTTAAAGAAAATAAGTGTGAAACATCCCTCATAATGAATAAAGACGGATAAAATATTTGTAAATGAAAGTGATTCAGGCCAAGAAATAAATATACTACCATATGATAATAATGAAATAAGTTTTACTAATGAAAAATTTCCAGTAAATAAAAATAATGCTAACCATCTAATTAACAATGACATTTAAATTTATAGACAAAGCACAGCACCTGATAAATAGATCAACTATATAACAACTCAATAAATGTTCCCATCCATTCCTATCACTTATATTAAAACCAGTAATTCATGTACTTCCCATTTACAAATTGATCATAAAGCGAAATATGGGTAAGGATTTATAAATAATTGTTAACTCATATCATATGATTTTTTCCAATATTCATCAGCGTAAAAACTCAACACAAGGGGTTAATCGAAGAGGCGGTTGAAAGTAGCATGAATTTATGGAACAAAATCTCACCGTGTCATATATACAGAGTGACAGCTGGGGAAGTCACAAATGTGTGGGATTATTTATCCCTTCCAGCAAATAAAACTGAAGACATATATGGATATATATACTGTGAACGTTTGGAGTATAAAAAAAAAGATACATTTAAAGAACAGGAGATAATTTTGTTCTTTGTTATAACCGGATGCATTTATTACTATAAGAAATTAGCATTTGCCATAAAATTTAATGAGATAAAAAAAATAAAGTAAAGGCATCTTTCTTGAACATTTCATTTAATGTTCCCCATAATACCGTTCATATTATCTCAAAATCCTGGAGCAATCGTAAACATTGTAATGATAAATTATTTCGTTTATACGGGGCTAAAAACGTAAAAGCTTCGGTTATACGTTGTTCTCAATGAAAAAGACTACAAGAAAAGTTATTTAATGACATTATTACCTATTTAAAATTATTTATTTTGTATTACATTTACTGTTGCAGATTCAGGTTTCTTTAAAAATTAGAATCAAATGCTTGTTAAAAAATGGTCCCTGTTGCCTTGATTTACGAATCAACAAGTTTTCAAATGTTTTATTTATTACTGATGGAGGAAAATAGGTAAGTATTTTTGTAACTTAGTTAAAAACTCGTTCACACTTTGTTCTACCATATGGAATGGTTAAAACTAATAACAAGAAATCCGACAGTTTCTTATATTTAAAATATTTATCACTGTTCTTTATTTGTCCAATTCAATGCCACTGGATATAGACACGTTCTTAATCAAGAATTGAGGTACGGATTTCTGATTGTAGTTTGACAGCATTGGCGCTATTAGCATAAAGTTGGCAGAGCCGAAGTACAGTTGTCACACCGTCACAGTCCGTTGTCACTCAAACGGGGTACAAACGAAAAATTTAATGTTGTGCCCTTCGAAAATCCGGAAATTCACACTTTTTCCCCGGAAACCTGGCAAACAGTAAAAAATCTGGTATTGCAGGGTTAAACCTGGAGAATTGGCAGGTCTGCTAGTATATATATGGAGTAGAGATCACTATCACGGAGAAATGCAAAAAAACAACAACAATGTCATCACTTTGGAATCATGCATAATTGATGAATAGAAAATAAATTTTTTGGAGCTAATTTAAGTGATAACAACGAAGAACGTAAAGAAGTTATTCCACTTTCCTTAAGAAGACGCACTGGACTTCGAAGAAAAACTTTAAACTTATTTTCTGTGTCAAAATACTAATGAAAATAACATTCATCGCACATTGCATTCATATTCCTGTACTTAATACTCACAAACAAGCATCACATCAGATGACGATTAAAGTTTATTTTTTAATTAAACGTGTATCTGCATGCACATAAATGGTATAATTAGCACTCAAGATATGATATATTCAGAACGGTATAATATTTCTTACTTTCAAGATAAATACTTAATTTTAAAATTTAATAACTACTGTTTTCAATGTGTCTATGTACTAATGTACTTACAATCTAATAAAACTTTAAAAATTGATCATTAAAATTTTGATTATACGTCTTTTCATTTTTACAACGCTTTGCGCCGGTCCATTGAACGACGCATCAACGGTGTTTTACTGTATTAAAGACGTAATTTTAATTAGTAACTAGCATGAAAAGCAAGAAAAGAGCCGAAAGGAAGTTTTGAAAACAATCTCGATTCGACATACTTTTACGCGTACCACTTTCATGGGTGAAGAAAGTAACCTACATAAAAGAGTAAATTAGTCCCAATAAATGTTACAAAAAGGCGCAGAAGATATCTCGGCAAATTAGCCCAAATTGTGGCTTCGCTCTATAGTCAGCCCCGAGGCTCAGTGAAATGGTCTGTAAAAGTATTATGCAAGTAGTGAAAAATGGAGGAGCTCTTGAAAGTTCATAAGTTTCTTAACCACTTCGAAATCTAAAGGTCCCTGTGCACCTGTGTCAATATAAAAGGCGTTCGCTTCATAATTATAATAATGATGATGCAGAACTGGCCGTCTTGCACACAATCCAGTCGGCCCAGTTATTATTACGGAGCTATAATGACGACTACAACGGAGGGATACACACATTGCATACATTAAAGAAAGGAGTAATCCGATCTGTATGCAAGTATGCCTTCGCATTCGGGAGAATCTCAGGTTTGTATAATTAAGAGAAGAAAGGGCTCGTTTCAGATAAGGCTCCAGATAAAATAAAACAGGTGTATGGTATTAAATAGATAAAAAGAATGGGGGAAAATGACGTGAAAAACAATGTACACACCAGATATTACACACTTAAAATTTTTATAATGACAGAATAAAGAAAAAAAAATGAATGAGTATAAAAGAACGAGTCCATTCCACAATCTGCGCTACTTATTGTTTTATTATTTTTTTTAAGTACAAGCATAAAAGATTTTTGCTCACGCGGAGAATATGCTACTGCGTTCTTTGTATGTTTTCCACATGCATAGTAAATTATGCTTGCAACGTTCTTCAAGTTTCGCCTTCAATAAAGAACTTCGATGGACAGTTAGAAGAGTTATACACTTTCAAAAGTGAACTCAATTCCCTTAAAATATATTACAGCAAAATTATTTAAGGATAGACACCAAAATACTAGTTAGAAAAGTGTAATGTCAAACGAATTAAGCCGGAATCAGAAATACATGTTATATATTAAGTTCTTCCAACAACTGGGATTCCATCCTAAATGGCTGATATAAAAGCTACCATCAAACGAAATCATTCTAAAAAAAATATTGGTCATTCTTTGAGCACATTACTACAACCTTAGTAAATATATATAACAAGGTGTGTAGTTATGTAGGCGATTATAGAATATTTTTCCTAGAGCTAATCACTCTTAATCAATAAAAGCTATATTTTTCAAACGTTTCAACTCCTAGAAATGAATATAAGGATGAAATAAAAATCTTTAAAAAAAAAAACCATGTAAAATCTTGCATCTGAATTAGGAAATGCTATTATTCAGCATGTGGCTAATATATATCTCAAGAAGCTAGACACACATCAAACTACAATCTAAGTCTCGATAAACTAGAAAAGTCAGTTACTCACACTGGGCATGAGGCCCACATAAATGCTCAGATTAGCGACCAGACTTTTTAAAATATGAAGTAATCGACATTAATGACCACTTACGATAGATATGAGAGAAAAACCACAATGCATGCGAAAATGAGGAAAAAGACGTAATTGCTTAAAAGCGTCTTCTACGCCACCCCTCCTCAAAACTATGGCAATCTACTGAAATCTCGGATTTATCGTAATTGGATCTAATTTACGATAGTTATTCCCTGTTTTCTGACCATATCAAAAACTTAAAAGACACGCCTATTTTCCGAAATATATAGATTATGGTTTATTATGAAAGTAATAACCATTTTGAACTACGAGAATATATGTATGTGAGTTTCGATTTATAAAAAATTACAGACGTTTAGGAATGAAGTAAAAAAGGAATTCGCGGAATTCTAAAATATTTTTGCTTTGAAAAAGATTTCATTATTAAAAGAATGATATTTACTACTTATGAGATTATCATTATTCAGATAAGTAAAGATAAAATTACGATTGCATAATTTATATAATTAAGGAACTCTTAGAAAATGTAAGTAGTAAAATTTATTTTTTATCCCGTTTAAATCACATTTTCAAAAATAAAACAAGAGGTTATAAACTTGAGCAGTATAATTCCGGCAGTTTTTAGCAAATACAGTAGAACCCCTGTGGGACCAACATCATATGGTCGTTGTAATGAATTGAAAAATAATAAAAAAATTGTGCAAAGAAAATGATGCAACAGTACATACCTACAGAACACATTTATTTATTTGTATTTCCATTACTGAATTTTTGAAAAAGTGTCTTTGATTGACGCCTGTTTCAAGTTCATTTGGAAATTTTTCACTATCACTGATTCCACATCCGTTACATTTTGAAGGAAATCTTCAGAATTAAATTGTCCTTCAAAATATTGACGCAAGGCATTGATTGCATTGAAGGCTTCTTTTTCATTCACTTTTTCAAAAGCTTGGACGATTTCTTCTCCGTCGTCAGAATCGCAGATTTCTTCATTTCCGGTAATACGGACAATAAAATCGTCCTCATTCAAATTTTCTCCGCAGCACTGTAAAGTTTCGTCTACCGCAACAAACTCATCAAAAGATAATTGAAGATTTAGTTCTCCCCTTTTTGTCACGCCCCCTCCCCTCCTTTAAGCAAACACAAAGAGAGAAGTACAGGTTTCTTGAAGTTGCACCACAGTACAATAATTTTGAAATAGCCCACTTGCTCATGAGTTCTGCAGACTAAAATTGGAGGTCGTTCTAACGAAAAATAATACGCATGGGGTCGTTGTAATGAGTCAAAATTAACATTATTCCTATGGTAAAATAATTGGGACTTTTTAAGATGGTCGTTCTAACGAAGGGGTCGTTAAAAGGAGGTTCTACTGTATAACAAAACAATATTCTGATAATTTATCTTTTAGATATCTAGAGAGATCACTTCAGAAAAGAAATGCATAAACAGTTTAATAGATTTTTATATAGACATATTTTTATTTCTTCAAAGTGTTACATAAAAGTAAAATCATTTTGTTATAGCATTTGAAAGTACAGGGAAATAAACTTCAAATCTATTTGTATTACAAATTTTATGTCTTTGGCCAATTTATCTTTTTCTGTATAAACATAATATGTATAAGCCCGTGGCGCAATAACTCAACAGGTACTCGAAAAATTAACATCCGCGGTCAACCCCCTCCAACACACCTACGGATGGCGCACAATTAAGAAATCCACCTGTTCTTGGCGAATCCGCTCAACTTATCTCCAACCATCTTTTCATGTGAAGTGGCATCCAAGTCCAGTGTGATTTATCTTTCAGTCATTAACATCCCCCCAATAATCCTCAAAAATATCAGCCTTAAAAAACGAAACAAGTCCGGACTCCTTGACTGGAGGTATCAGGACAGGATTACCTGATTGAATTCTGACTTGACGCCTGCTGTGGATACCAGTGTTTTGCTTTTGAGTTTTTTTAATTCTTCATCCTCATAGTACGAGGCAAATATGATTATTTCCCTCCCTTCTTCCAGTTTCCGCAGTGAAGAGAAAAAAGAGTAACAGCTTTTATCATTGCGGGCAATCTATATGGATGAAAAGTCGTAGGCGCCTGTCAACGGGAGACGTTAATGAAGCACAGGATTTCCACAGATGCATAACTTGTACCGGTAGACAAGAGGTGATAGATGTACGAAGGAAGGAAGACTGATTATAAGCCGTCGTAAAAAAAAAGAAGACTGGACGCTTAGAAAAAAAAAAGAAAGAAAAAGATGCGGTAATAACGGCCAGGGTCCATATTCAGGGCTGCCATAGGAAGGAAGTGGGAAAAGAAAAAAATAAGAAGCTTTAACGACCCAATATGCTAAAAATTGTAGCCAAACTATAGCAAATTATTCTGGTATTAGCTGCTTTAGAAATTGAATGTTCAAAGAAATTATTCAGATAGATTCAAATGTAGATAAAACAGGCTGTTATTCCCGAGTTAAAAATTGATGGAAATTTATTTTTCAATTTCAACTAGAATGCTTATAGATAAATAAATAAATAAGAGGTTAGTACGAAAAACAAAATTCCGCCACAGAAAGACAATATTACGAAAGATATTAAATATTTTAGTAACTTGGAAAAAAATTAATCACTTCAAGCTATTTATAATTTCGGATAGTACAAATATGGATCTGCTGCAAAAAGGTAATTTATACAGTCAAAATCTCATAAATTTGCTTTAAGCCTTTTTTTACTATTCATATATTTGTTCATCATTACCACCCAAATTATAGGTAAATATGAATCCCCTTACCTTTGAAGGAAGAAGTTCTTTATTCAAGTATTACAAAGTGAATTAATTCAAAATGCCTTTTTGTCGCGCAAATATTTTGTTTTAAAAATTATATTATAGATATTACCTTTAATGATTACAAAACTGTAAAAATTTAAAAACCTTTACATTATTTTCAAATACATTTACACTAACATGTTAGGCAGCATTTGAAATGTAAACTGACCAAAAAAAGACTGATGTTTTCAAAATAAATCAAATTAAAATTTTACAATGATCAGCTTTCAAACTGTATACGGAACACAAAAATAATCAAGAAACAATAGCCGAGGGATAGCTTTTCTACAGGAATATAATTGCTTGCATTAGTCATTTCTACGCAGATTCCGACTACCTAACAACGTAAATTATATGCATACAACGAATGGAAACAATTATGGTTTTCAACTTTCATTACAGAACTAAAAAAAAATATGCAAATTCCTTCCTCATAATAATGAGAGATAACAGTCCAATTTATACGTTATCTCCAAATATACCACTTTCGAATCATATGCATTTCTAGTCATAAAATAAACAATAAAAACACAGAATAAAGCAAGTTTAGCATTGTTTGGAGTAACCCTGGATAAATGGTACCCGATCTTTGGCTATCAAAATATCTCTATGACGTATATTTAAATCGCTCTTTCCTGATTAAATTACCTATCTAATTAGAACACAAATCACCTAAAAAACACTATTAAAAATAAATACACAGGTAATTAATTTTATCTAAATTTACCGAACAAGTATGATATACTATGTTTCTCATAAATTATTACACTCTTTCATTTAAAAGAATAATTTTTTGTATCAAATAAAATAAAATAAGAATTCTGCACAGTAGTTCGAAATCTCACGAACCTGTAAGCATTATTTAAGGACTTTCGGAAGAACGGAAACACAGAGCTTATTATTGGTGATTTAGTTTAAGCCACTCAAAAATATCTAAAATTGCTATTAGATACTTTAGCATGGATAATAACAATTGAACGTGCACCAGACTTCATAACGAATGTCATTCAAGCAAGCCTTTTAACCTACGAAACATTTTTTACACATGGTTAAAAAAAAAAACCTCTTAAAAATACTGCATATTAGTTTGAAATATCACGTGTCCATGAGTAATTTTAAGGGCTTTTGGAAGAATGGAAACACAGAACAGTACTGGTAATTTAAGATTGTTCACAAAATTTCTAAAATTGTAATTCGAGATTTTAAGATGGATACTAACTTTTAAAGTACACGACTTCATAAGTACATCTTTAAAGCAAGTATTTTGTAGAAAGAATTTTTTTCTGCATCGGCAGGTTTACAAGCGTCTTTCTAATGCACGAAACAAGAGGATATATTTCTTACGTATGAAATTTATTAAGTAAAAATATCAGTGATAATTTTTTTTATATGCAAAAAGAAAGAGCCAGTTTCAAGAATGGTCATGTTATATTCACCAGAATTCACCGTCTTATTTTAGTAATAAAACAAGAGCTTTTTTTATTTAAAAAAAAAATAGATGTGGACATACGTTCCCTACAACTAGTTTTGAACTAATCAAGTACAAAAGCATTAATCTATAAATATCTAATTTGAAAAAACTTTAAACGAAAAGGAGATAAAATATCAATATATACTCGATGTACCAACGAAAATGTAACAACTACCTCAAATTGCTTTCATCAGTTTATGCTTCCACATACTACTCAAAAGTGTTGGCAGGAAAACATGTCCGAAACAAATAAGTAGATGCATTATATTAAGTGACTGGGCTCTAGAATTTCTCTTCACCCGAAATGCAACCCATCTCTTAACTATCACCGCAACACATTCTACTTAATCGCACTGGACCTCAAAATTCTTTGACCTCGAAGACCTTAGCGCTGCTTTAGTAATCAGGGCGCACCTGCGTTTTAAGATCATTTCCAATTTAATTTTTTTTTCTCTCTTTCATTTATATTTCCCTGAACGTTGATGGAAAGAGGCGGGACAATCTTCACCCTCTCTCGTCTTATCACACAGTGTACATTACTTTTATTACCAAAGCACAAAGACTACCGCTTCTTCTTTGTACCGTTGAAGTAATAAGCTTTTAATACCAGCATTTTCTCTGAATTCATAGATAATAGTGCACCTACATTCGCTCTTATTGATATATGATGGGCCATCAAAGAGATTTTAGTATGCCACCAGAGTTATGTCTACAGATTTCAACTAAAACAGTGTACAAGGAGGATGTCAAAACCATAAAACTTTAGATTACTAATTATTTCGAGCGGAAAACAAATCATTGGTAGAAATACTGATAACAAAAGAGACATTAAAGTTCAAGCTTTCTCCCTCACGTGATCATTACAATCTATAATAAAATGTACAAAACTGAACATTGCAATAACATGCTGCCATAAACTTTTTTTTTTTAATTTATTGCAACATGACTGCAACAGCAATTAAAAGCTCGATTTTAAGATATAAAACTTTATTTTGGTAAACTTTAGAATCAGTTAAAATATACATGACGCATGTTTGATAATTGCCTGTATGTAAAACTAAAGAATACGGTGAATATTTTACAAAAAAAGAAAAGCCCAGTTAAATAGTTACATTTTCCGTTTACGTGCAAAAAAGAAATGGATGTAAAAAAAGAAGATTGAAAATAAAAATCTGCATAAGAATACGACTAAATTCTCGGCATTTTACTGAAACATCAATTAGAATTCAAAAGCAATTGCCATTGCCGACTGATGGTCAAATATGTTGGGCGATGTTTTTCGGCACGATTCGGTCGGTACGGGCTAGCATGGATGTTCGTAGCTGTTTTGAATTGGCCTTAAGTTATAGATCCCAGCCTCATTTGCCCTCGTGTAGTAAAAAGGTACGCCGTTGCACACCAAATTAGACCAAAAATCTAAATCAATTACGATTTGATTTGGTTTGGTTTGGAGAGCTACGGTCTACGGTTTTGCACACGAGGGTTAATGAGACCGGGACCTACTGCTTAAAGTCGAATCCGAACGGCTACGAACATCGATGAGAGATTCGAACCCACGAACTCCAGTTCCGAAGAGCAACGGTCTACCATTCGACGATCGTTCGGCTTAATCAGTTAGGAAGAAAATGAAAATAGTCATCGAGTTTCTTCCCTAATTTATGACTGAAGTTAAAATTAATTTCTTACAATCTACAGGCACCAGCAGTAGTTAGATAAAATTTGGAAGCATGTGTAGGTACAAAAAAGTATATACCACTACGCTGCATTCTATATGAGAAACTATAACAGATAAGTAAATATTACTTATAATCCAAATCAAACTAACCGTAATAAGTACACAGAAAAATCGGAAATTTTGAAGAAAAAAAGTTTATTTTAAAAATCAATTTAAGATTGTATTAAGTTAGTTTTGACACGAAAAAATACCATGGATATAATTTAATTTCAGTGTCGTGGTGACGATAAAATAAGTTCAAACGTACCAGAAAGGAATAATTGCGTTAATTCTCCGAAGCACCTGAGTCATATTACGAAATATTGACTAAGCGTTTAAAGCTACTCTAAACCTATGTAATTTATAACACACAGTTCTACGTTATATGGAAACGATGAAATCACTGAAGTAACATTCTTTAAAAGCCAACAGAGGCACGTAAACACATGCATCTTTTATTTAGAAGGCTGTGTAGGGTAAGCAAGCGATTTGTAATAAAGAACTCATCTACAAGAGTCAAGTATCAAAGCGACACGTGCAAGCGCTCAATCATGGTGAGTCGGGCAAGGTAGTACGTGAAGCAACTCTTCTATTACGTCTATCCTCCATTAAACTGCATACAGGAGAATTTTTTCTTATTTTTTTGCACTATCTTTCCGAATAAACACTCCTACGAAAGCACGTGTGTACTAACCGGTGCTTTTCTGGTGCTCATGTAACAGGTCATAAATTCACAATAGGAGGCCGGTAGGCCTTTTGTTGGGAGGCACTTACGCTAGAACTCGAGGCTGGCAAATAATCTTAACGTTATTCTAGCAAAAGAGGAGAGGTCACAGGGTGAGGTCCGACACAGCCCCATGCCCCTTTCAACGAGCTTTTTGACTTTAAACTGACGGTTTTTATCCTTAAAGACTCTTGTTAGCAACCCCCTCTAGTGCAAAAGAGAGAGCATCCGGAATATTTTTATACCTAATACATTTACTGGAATGGTAAGGACAACTATTTTGCAGCAATTTGCAACTGTAGTGAAAGAACTCCAGCATGATAAATGAATATATGTCTAATTTTAAAGTGAATATAATAATGGCAGGTTAAGTAAATACAGTTTCTTGTACAGAAGAAGTCGCAATACAACGAAAACGAAATTTGCACAACTAATTTAGGCATTTAGCTCATAGTGCATTTAAGTAATGAAAGGTGAGGTAAAATTTTTCACAATGCAAAGCTTTCACCGTAGAAAAAGGAGATTCCTGAAAGTTATAAATGCTACAAGTTAGAAAATATTAAGCTAGAAACGATTAAATTTTTAAAAATCAATAAGAGCTCGTAATAATCAACAACAACAATGTCATTTTTATGAATAGTTTAATTTTTAAAATAAATAAAATTCGTAGTGAAAGAAAAGTGCTCTCTAAATCACAACCAATGAAAAACAAACTAAAATTACGGAAATTTTAAACCTTTAAAAGCTGTAAAACATACACAAAACACAACAGTGAGTGCTTCTGTTAATTTGCATCCATACAGGTACATATTTGGTTGATTGATTTGGAGCGCTACGGTCTGCTGTTTTGCTACACGAGGGTTAATGAAAACGGGAACTACTGCTTAAATCCGATCTCGAACGGCTACGAGCATCTATGCTGTCAGTGGGATTCGAACTCACAAACTTCAGTACAGAAGAGCAGCGCTCTACCCGTTTGGCCAGGTAATATTAGATGCAGATAAAAAGAAGAGTGAATACGAATGAAAAAATTATAAAATCTTTACCGAAGAAGCACTAGGAGGTATTTATTAATCCATTAATAATTTCTAAAAGGTAGGAATTTTTAGCAGTCATAAAAGTATTGATAAACAAGTATTGAAGTTTCTTTTCAATACTTGTTTATCCCCTATAAATCTTTAATATTAACATGTTACTTAAATGAAAAAAAATTAAATAGCTTGATTTAGAAGAATATCTGAAAGGATTTTTTATAAAACGAAAAAAGTCTGAAGTAAAATAGTATGTACAGATTTACAAGAGTATGTCTAGATATACAATATTGGACTACCAAAGTTGCTTCAACCTATAACAAAATGTATTGAATAATTCGCATACTAATTTTTTTTTTAACTTTGAGGACATATCCTCCGGAATATTAAAAGCATTAATTCCAACTTCAGGTGAGCTTCACTTTATAAGAAATACGACACACAGAACCCAGATTAGCGTAAGGTTTCAAATATAAATCCTCAATATGAGAATGTTCATGACCCAATTTACTTGTTATCAATCCTAGCAAAAAATTTTTTAGCAATTATTTCCTTTGTTATTTGCGTATACAAAAGATTAAACACAATTATATACGTATATGTAAAAATATGTTCGCATTCTATTTTATCTTCGCAAAGATTTTATAAAGATTTTATTTGCTTATTTAGCGTTTTATAGACAATGAAAATTAAACACGTCTACATAACTAGAGACAGATAAGTTTGGAATTAATCCCCTCTGACTCTTTTTCTCGCCCTTCGCATCAAAAGCATCACTGGCACGCACATAAAATTAGCTCCTTGGAATACGTCATAGGAAATCTGAAAGCTACGCAGTGACAGATTTTATTTTCGAGAAGTGAAACAATAAATAAAACATAGACAAGCGATCGGCGCAAGAAATAACCTTTGAAAGAGTGACGATGGGTGACGGCTGCAATACTCCAAGAAACTGTTTTTATTATTCAAGTTCCAAGATTATCAGCTGAAGAGGAGGCACACCTTTCCAGACTTTTGACGCGTGCCACAATCGGGGTTTGGGTTTGAGGCGCGCTGGATTGACACTCTGGGGGTAACGCCGTGAATCTTCATTTTGCCGATAGAGGATTATTAATGAATAGAGAGGAGGTAAGGAGAAATGGGCAAGTGGTTGTTACAGAGTAAATCGCTTTGGCTACATTGACAGCCTCTTGATAGTTCGCCGAGGAGACCACCACGTGCTCGAACGAAATTGCAGTGACTGATCAGAACTCATTCACTGGTGGAAGCTCTTGAAGGCGAAATGGAAATTCACAAAGAGAGACATTCGAAGAGTAATTTCAGCATTAAAGAGAGACAAAATGCCACATGCTAGTCTACAACTGTCAAATTATGGCCGTACTTCCGATCAGACTGGCGAAAATATTCGATACTTAAATAATGTAAATAAAACTAATCTAATTAGAAACGGATTTCAAAGGAACTCCCATCGTAAAGGAAGAAAGACAGCAGCTGAAGCTCAAGAAATTATCGCTGAATAACGAAAGTAAAAGATAAAAATAAATTATGCTGGAACATACGTGGTGTTTTTTTTTTTTTTTTTTCCAAGAGAATACCATTTTGAAGTTGAAAGCACAAATGTACTTTAAATCAATTTTTGCATGAAAGTCTGTACTTTAATCTACTTTATAAATTTAACTTCCACAAATATCAAAGCACTTGCTGTATCGTAGAACCAGTTTAGGAATTTCATCCTCAGAAAACTATCGCCTTTTTACCTTCTAAACGTTAGGTTTTGTGCCCCTCAGTCAACATTTGACGCACTCTGTTTCCCAGCGTGAGACAAACTTATAAATAATAAGAATCGCTCACTTCGCTTCTCATCATGAATATTCGTGCGACTAATGTTCTAACACGTTTCTTGACATTTCTTCTCTCAATGTTTCATCATTACATTTCGTTGACATATCTAGGAATTTCAGCCTAATTCATATCGTTTGTAATAAGAAAAGTAATGACAAAGAGTCAACGGGCTTTTTAATCGACAGAGACATTACAAACGTCGAATTCAAGAATGGGTAGCCAACAGATACAGAAACTCAATGTTAATGCACAGAACAGCATCCACAGCGCTACAGCTGTCGAATTTCAAAACGGTACTTTCGAAATACACGCCTCGTACATACATGATGGCAGAGAATTTTTTAAGTATATAAAATGGTTAACATAGAATCAAGATATAACATTCTCACACAGTATCATACGCTAACATGAAATTTGAATGACATATGTTAGCCTATGATACCGAAAAGACATTGCCCTTCTTGTTTAGCCCTCATCTAACTTTTGTAACTATGAAATAAATTTTATATTTTAACTAAAGCAATCACGAGGAAGATTATTTTACACAGTTGCACGAAAATTATTGTATTCTCATTTTGAAAAAGAATACTTGAAAAGTAGAATTGCTAAATAACTAATTAAGTCCATTTCATATGAAAGTTCAGTTGTTGAATATCTTTAAAATTATACAAATTTAATTTTAATAATTGATTCTGCTAAAAAACTGATCTTTGTACTAGTTTATTCGCATTCTTATAAGTGCTAAGAATAAAAAAGAAATGAGCAAAAATTAAAAAATTTATCGGTGTTAGTGAATTAGTTTTTTCGGAATGAATGCTTCTAAATTACAGATGAAATTTCTTTTCTTTAACAAACCTGGTTGCTTTATATTAATTTCAAAAAATGAGCAAAACACCACTGAAACAGAGAAAAAAATGCTTTGAAAAAAATTAAGAATTTTTATATTTATTTCTAGTTTTTCATAGTTTCGCAGGAGCTTGGCCTCTATGAAATTCTAGTATTCACTGTTTCGAAGCAACCCTTAGGCACAAAACCTGCATATACCTGGGGAGGAATGATTCGTCCAAAACAGTTATTTCTTTTAGTATGTACATCATTAAGTGGAAGCAAAATCTGAAACCTGCAATTCTTTGATCCAGGAATGGTGGCCAACATGCGGCTCACGAGCCACATGCGGCTATGTGAAGGATTATTTGAGGCACTCAATAAATGTACCCGAGTTCTACCTTCATTTTCTTGTTATTATATTTAAAATATATATATATATATATATATATATATATATATATATATATATATATATATATATATATATATTACAATTGATGGAGCTAAGGCAATGCTAGGTTTTTTTTTTAAAAAAAATCTGTTTTATTGGGCTTTTAAGAGCTGATTCTCAAATTCTACAATTCATACCGATTCATTGCATAATTTACTCAGAACATCTCGATACAAAATATTTAAAATATCAAGACTTTGTGAAAACAGTGTAATACATTGTAAATTACATTCTCACCAATACAAAGAATGATCGACAATTAAAGAATTTCCTTGAAAAATTAAAGGACGAAGAATTTCCAAATGACATTAATTAAATATAATTTCTGTAAAAAAATTTTAATACCTTTTTTGCATACCTTTTAAATACGTATTTAATTGCGGCTTGTGAAAAATTTCAAATTTTGGAAAAATGGCTCGGACTATCAAGGATCTTGCCCCCCCCCCCCCCCCTGTTATACAGGATGAATATCTGGCGATATTATTTCCACATTTATTATGAAATGAAAACAATATTTTCACAAGTAAATTTTTTTATGAATTTTCACAGAGTCCAATTTTATTACACCTGTAGGCATTTAATAATTCTGTTTTTTTTTTTTTTTTTTGGACAATAATATTTTAATTCTAAGCTTGGGATAAGGGATTAAAGAGATATGATCTCACTGTTCACCAAATCTTTTATTGAGTTATACTTATTTTAGAATTAAGCTGAAGATATCGTTCAGCTTAAACCTGAGGGCTGTGACCAATTTTTTTCTAAACGCATGCTTCCAAACATTTACGTTAGCATATTTATAGACGCTGACTCCAATATCAAAAGGCAGTGAGATACTTGTTAGTCATTATTTGGTAACCGATGATATGACAAAAGAGTAAAAGGTCGTTGGTGTGAGCATGAAATCTATTTTTCTTCATTATGTCCATCAACCAGTTATTCTATTATCTCGAACAGTCCAAATAAAATGGATAAAGAAAGGGAATTTAAATATTTCACAGCTCATACTTCTAAGGCAAAAGTGTAACGCAAATTAACCTCGAAATGAAAAAACGTCTTGGGGCATAAATAAAACGCGGTGTCAAGGCATTTACGATCAAAAGCAAACTTGCAGGGGCGTAAAACGTGAACAATAATGTCCGCTCAAGATGTCATAATTGACATCTCCGAGATCTAAGAAGAAAAATGAAGTGTTGAGGCGTTCGTTGAGTCACGAGTTCTAGGCAAGGGAAAATGCAGGCTACTGTTCGTGCTTTAAAGATAGACATTAAATTTCCAGATAAGATTAAAGCATGTTCTGAAATTGAAAAGGAGTAGAAACATTTCTTATACCCTCGGAAAGTTTGACTAAATAATACCACAAATACATAAACAGTGAAAACAAAAGCAAACACCCCAGAAGAAATCTAAAAGAAATAATTTATTTTTAAAGCATTAAAAGCGTACGCGCGGCCAGATAAAAGTACTCTTTCTTGTATAATGCGGACTCTTATTCGTACGATTGATTATGAAGTGGTAAATACTTAATACACAGATGTACCCCTAATATTAAATGGCAGAGTCCGGGGTCAGATAACAGTCCATATTGGCAGGTCAGGAGAGTATGCAGTCAACATTAAGCAGTTAAATGTTTATCCTATTTTAGTACATGCGATAGTCTTCTATTTTTTTTAAGTAATTTTAATCTACATATGTTCTGTTTCATTTGCTTCCTGTTGCTCTCAGCCGTAATCTCCCGCATCTTCGATGTTTGAATACCAATGTTGTACAATCAAGCTTTTCAAATTAAACTGTCCCCATCTTGAGTGAACATTGCTGTTCATGTTATACAACCCTGCAAACTTACTTCTGCGCGTAAATGCTCCGATATCACTTTTACTTATTCATTAATACGTTAGTTTATTTTATTTCATGGTTAATTTGTCTACCGTTATACTTTTGCTTTTGAAATATGATTTTAAATATTTTAATTTTCCTTCATTCTCCCAGATTACTCAGGATAATAGATTTGGATGATGAAGGTAATGAAAACATTACCATGCGCGTACTAATCAAAATTTCATTATATTAGCTTTCATTATATTTCATCGGATACCAGATGATAGCCAAACAAGTAGCTCCCATCCTTTTGGTAATCTTAATCTGTTTTGACATATTTTCTTTCTGTCGCTGTCAGCTCCCGTATCTCCTCTAATGTTTTGGAGGCCAACGATGCGCCTCTGCAATCCAACCCTGACTAGTAGCCAAAGTAAGGAGGAGGAATGAAAGTGTGCCGTATTCCCGATCCTAATCCGGAGAGTGACGCCATCTTCTGGGCCGCATGCTCTCCCCCGAGTGAGTGGGTAGTGGTAAAGTGTCTGGTCGAGGCCGGCGCCAAGCGCATTCAGGCGCAGCGGGCGATCCGCACACCATCCGCAAACAGAGGTGCGGCCGTTCGCCCCGTGCCGACGGGATGGGACAACCGGATGACACCGGTGGAGGCGGGGGAAGGGCCGCAAATAAACCCCAAGCCCACGGTAGCGACAGAGGTGTCACTTCTGCAATTACAGGCGATACACTTAGACCAGCGGTTTTCCATATTACTAAGACTCCCCGAAAAGAGTTGAAAAGTTTTTTTCTTTTTTTCCGCGTCCCTCCACCTTTAATATTTCAACACATTAGCATTGGGAAGCAATTTTCACGTTATAAAATATAAACGTTGTCATCAAGAAACGAGAACTCTCGGCTCCCGTCGTCACATTAGTGCGTTTTCCTGATAAATTCTTATTACAGAATTAAAGAGGTTATTCTGGAAACTGGCGAATAATCAGATGTATTAACACATTAGCATTGGGAAACAACTCTCGCGTTATAAAATAAAAACGTTGTCATCAACAAACGAGATCTCTCGGCTCCCGTCATCACACTAGTGTGTTTTCCTGATAAATTCTTATTACAGAATTAAAGAGGTTATTCTGGAAACTGACGAATAATCAGACGTATTAACACATTAGCATTGGGAAACAACTCTCGCGTTATAAAATATAAAGGTTGTCATCAACAAACGAGAACTCTCGGCTTCCGTCGTCACACTAGTGCGTTTTCCTGATAAATTCTTATTACTGTATTAACCCTTTAAAGGGCACAAAAATAAATTCATGGGAATTTAATGTAATTTGTTTATAAATGTTATCTATAAGCCTTGTATATGTAATATATATTTTTTTTTACATTCTTTAAATGGGTTTGCCTTAGATTTGGTTTGGTTTGGAGCGCTACGGTCTACTGTTTTGCACACGAGGGCTAATGAGACCGGGACCTACAGTTTAAAGCCGATTCCGAACGGCTACAAACATCCATGCCATCAGCGGGATTCGAACCCACGAACTCCGGTTCCGAAGAGCAGCGCTCTACCATTCGGCCATCGTTCGGCGGGTTTGCCTTAGAAGATACCAAATTAGGGTTTGATAAGTGATTTAACTGACTGACCCCTACCCTTATACATCTTGAACATTATGCCTTTTTAAAAGTTTAACTATACTGGAAGAACAATAAATTATAATCCTTAAACTGGTATAATAAATAAATAGCTTAACAACTTAAAAGTGTTGTTTGTACAGATACTTTTATTTGAGGTCATAAGTAAGACAAATTGAATCTGACTTCTCAAGTACAGAAAGTTTAAATACATATATTTCAATAGAAAAAGAAATAAATAAGTTAAACGTAGAACTATCATCTGTTATATATTTAAAATATTAAAAATATAATATGTATAAAGTGTATAATATGTATATAAATATATATATACATATACATATATACATACATACATACAATATATATATATATAATCGAAAACTCATCCATGTCTCCCAAAAGTGTTTTTTTAATTGCAAAAGCTCTTGATTCTACATCATTGGCTTCCATATATCACAGATGTGTGAGATTGGAGCCGTAAATAATTATAAAAAGATAAAGTAATCCAAAAAGTAAAGTTTAAAAAAAAAAAAAGATGTTTAATAGGTGGTTTTGCTACGAAACCACTGTCTGTTAAAGGGTTAAAGGGGTTATTATCGAACCGAACCATACGAACCTACATACTAATTAAGCTTAATTTGCTTTTTATTTCCTGCGCAATGAGTGAATCTGAAAACGAAAGAGCTATTTTGGTCAACCTCAGCCTCATTTGGTAGGCTATCTGGTTTTAAGAGAAAACACACCTTCGAGATATTAAGGTCAACAAAAAATATTTAAAAAAAACCCACAAGAACACGTATTGTTAGAAAACCACATAGGCAAGGAGAGAAACACGATATAAATGAAAAAAAACTTAGAAGTTTCTTTACACAATGGAGTCTGTTTCAACAATTTTGACAATAAAACACAATACTCATACAACTTATATACAATCCCTAAAAATTTCAATAAAATATATTAAATCCAAATTATTACAGATTTAATACACACTTTAAAAGATCTTAAGATTAACGAAATACCCGAATTTACATGAAAAATTTGTGAAAAAAAGCCCGATGAAAATGTGTTAATAGATATAATAGGCATGTCTTAACTTCTTAGTTGGATATTTTTTTTTTAATTTCAAATTCAAAAAAGTATCCAAACTTGGAAAATGCAAAATATTTTTAAAAGTAAACAGTTTCTTGCTTGACCTATTGGTGGGCAAATATGCGATATTATATGCGATATCCCGTTCCCCGATCTTCAATTTCCACGCAATGCATCCAAATTTTAAATAATGATAATGAAACAGATTGCGATATTATATTTTTAACTACAGTATAGGACTTGTTGAGTAAGTCTTAGAAATATTTACAAATACATAAATAATCGCAGAATTTAAAGAAACGACAGCTTTCATCATAAAATAAGGTTTTTCTCTTAGAGAATGAATTTTATAAAAAATTCTTTAATAAGCTCTAACATCAAAATTTTATTTTCTTTGCCATCTGTAATTTTTTGAAATAAAATAAAAAAAATTACACATAATGAAATTCACTTATCTGCGAGGTAACTTTTGAAATATGTATGATAGAAATCTAATTTTTATTTAACATTAAGGATAAAGATATTTTTCATTCTGTAAACCTAAAACTATCTGACATTTTAAACTTTAAAAATTAAAAAGTGTTAAAAAATTGAAAATTTATATAAAAAAAACCATGCTTTAAAATAAAACATATCCCTGGCATTAATATAAATCAATTTCACGGAATAAACATGATAACTATCTTCTATTTGATATAAAAATTAGTTTCTAATTTACAAATTTTAATACTTATCCTCTAAGAAGATTTATATATTTTTTCATTTGGTGCATATATTTTGAGTGTTTTGGTTTTATTTGGAGCGCTACGGTCTACTGTTTAGCTTACGCGGGCTTATGAGACCGGGATCTACTGCTTAAAGTCGATTCCGAAAGGTCTACGAGCATCCATGCCAGCAGCGGGATTCGAACCCCGGTACCGAAATGCAGGCCAAAATTTACCATTCGTTCATCGTTCGGCTTTGTGTGTTTAAGAAAAAGTATTGTTTCCTAAAACAAAACAAAACTTATGGCACAGAGAGAACAATCAGTAAATTACAAGAAGATAATGGCGTCAATATTACGGTAACGATTTCATCTACTATTCCGCCACCAAAAACTATAATTTTAAACAAAGATGTTACATTAACCCCTTCCGGTAAAATGACGAGTCTAGCCCGTCATTAGTTTTTCATTCCATACCGCACAATGACGAGCTACACTCGTCATGCGATTAAAGTTACTGTTAAATATGATAATTAATTTAGTTTAAAATTTCTAGTGTACTGAATTTGGCAACACTTTTATCACTTGTGAAAATCACAATTCACTATTGCATATTGTTTACTTTGTACAAGTCATTGCCAAATTAATGAGTCAGAATAAAAGAAAACCTACTAAGAAATGCCGTGTGTGTTACAAGAATCAAATTAAAAGTGAGACTACTTGGCGGTGTAAACAATTAAGAATTCCTTTGCACTTTGTTTTGAAAAGTACCACTAGCTTGAAGACTATTATCTGTATACCTTATTAATGTTTTGCTTTGATATTTTCTTAATTTTACTGTTTCTGATATTATTTAACACTATGTAAAAAGTGGATTTTAATTAAGAATATGTGAGAATTGTAAAGTGAAACACGTTTTTTAAATAAAAATTAAATGGTTATTTCATGCACAGTTTTTCATTATTAAATCATACCGGAAGGGGTTAAATTTGTCAAAAAACATCATGACAAGTAGCAATTACCTGTAGTGATATGAAAAACATTAGTGACTTCAACTGATGTCACAAAATAAAATAATCATAAAAGAAACACTGTTACTCATGGCTGTCAAAAAATTATGTCTTCACCAAACAACTTTATCCTAAAAGCAACCAGACCCTTAATTTTAACTTAACTAACGGCATAAGTTATTTTGGAAGGGCAGCAATACATTAAAGGATCTGAAAATTGTTGATAGTCGGTTGGTTGGGTGAAGCGCTACAGTCTAATATTTTGCTATAAGAGGGCTAATCAGACTGGGACTTACTGCTTAAACCTTTAACGGATAGTGGTTTCAAAGCAAAACCACCTGTTAAATTCTTTCTCTGCTTTTGAAAGACACATGATGGATTCATTAGGTCTTCTAGATTTATGACATTTCATACGCACTAGAGAGAGTATACAAGAGTTCTATACTTAACTTTTTTCATTTGAAATGCACGTGGTTAAATTTACTTTGCCTGCAAAAGTCAGTAATATGATATTTTCACTTATAACCCCAATTAAAAATATCTATCCAAAAAAAAACTTTATAAATTGTTCATGTTATTGTTGGTTTGGTGCGATAAGGTCTACTGTTTTGCAGCATGAGGGCTAATGAGTCCAAGACTTTCAGCTTAAAGGCGATTCCGAATGGCTACGAACAGCCATGCCTGCAGTGGGATTTGAACCCACAAATTCCAGTACCTAAAAGCAGCGCTATACCATTCGGTCATCGTTCGACTGTAAAATGTTTAGTTCTTTCTTTATTACACCCTTTTAATGATAATAACCATTATTCCCCCAGCATAATTAAATCTCTAAAAAAGTATTTTCACTCTGTACAAGGGGCTGGGATTTGCACTTTAACCACCCGTCAAACTATACCAAACACCTCAAAAAATAAAAAATAAATTAGGCATTTACATTCAGAAAGTTCATAGATACCATTTATGAACTAATTTTATTAAATCCCAAAGAATTTATATTAGTGTCCTTTAAAGGATTAAAGCAGATTCTGAACGGCTACAAACATCCATGCCAGTAGTGGCTTTCAATTTAATATACATAAACTTGACAGGTGACACAAATAATTTACTTTTGATAATTTTTGTTTCATTTCAGATAAGACAAAAATTCAAAATATGCACAGAAATGTTTACAGTTGAATGGCATAAAAAAAAAAAAAAAAAAAATTAAGCTAGAAAATTTTGAAGAATTCCTAAATTTATCTCGATTTCTCTTAAGGCACTTTGAATATAATAATTAATAACTTAAAATTTATGCCTCGAAATTTGAACCGCTTTTACGTCAACATATGCCATTTATACATTGCAAACAATTCCTCACAAACAAGAGGGTTAGAACTATGATTTTTTTGATAATGAAAAAGTATGCTGTTTTTTGAGATTATGAAACCGGAGAATACGATCAATGTTAGTCAGATTAAGGTTTATTGTCAGACTTTACGACAACTACCTACAAAACAAAAGAAGAAGAATGCTGACTTCTGAATATCATGACAACGGGCACCCTTTCATTAATCTAGCTGTGACCTAGCAGCCTTCGGAGCAGTTTAAATGAGAATTGTTAATCATACGCCGTATAGGCCCCCGACTTATTATAAAAAGGATTTTCTTATCTTTTTCCTAAATTAAAAAACTGATCAGGAGGCCAAAGCCACAACAAGGCCTATCTCACATCACTGGAGGGGAACACTTTTCGCCAAGGGAATTGGATACCCGTCCATAAATATGACAAATGTCCAAATCTTCACAGGGATTACGTCGAAAAGTAACCATTTTTGTATATTATGTTTGGTAATAAAATATTTTTGTTTTCTTTTGTCTATTAATCATGGTCCACCGGAGTTTGAAATAAAAAATAACCGCATAATAAGGAAAATAGAGAGAATTTTCAACTCTTTTAGTTGCAGTACACCCGCTGTGTGCGATATATCGTCGTTCTTTCAGGTCGAACGTATCAAGATATGGAATTTTTTAGCAATTAAAAGGGTGACTTTTAACTCATGCGAATATATTTTTAAAAAAATATTGTAAATTGAATAAATATAATTAAAAAAAACTTTAAAAACCTGGAATATTGGATAAATTAAATAGTTAACACATAGAAATCGCAGAACGTAGCTGGAAGCTGTATATACCACGCATCATAATTTGATGTAAATTTTTGAATATTGCCTTTTTTCCATAAAATGATATTGTAGAAAATTTCAAAGAAATGATTTGAGTCCAGATGCAGGTAGCAAAACAAAATGCAATAACTTGCATTTCCCCGTCATTCTAGTGTTTCTAGAATAGAAAAGGAATATTTACGTAGTCGAGAATCCTCATAAGGCTAAAAAATGTAGATCTATAAATAATCTGCATAATATATTTAAAAGGTAATAAAGATGATTATAATTTTAAATTAATGATCATCAAGTCCTAAATTTAAGATGCTCTAAATATATAAGGTAAAAGATGACGAAAAAATGCCTGATTATTTTAAACATTACAAGTAAAAATCTGCCATGTCAAAAAAGGATAAACTCCTGATGACTTTTCGTGATTCAAATTTACAAATGCTGAATTACAGAAAATAATCAAAGGGTTGAAGAGATTTACAGACTGGTGAAAACTTATTCAATGAACTTTTCTCTAAAATAATTTCCTCAATTATACACTGAATATTTTTCTAAGTTTTATAATTATAATATTCTCCCAGCTTTTACACTTAAGTTTAAAATATGTATTTAAATTTACACACAAAACTAGGCTTTCAGAAACAACGTCATTAACTTTAAAAAGAAAAAAAAATCAATTGTAGATGTTCATGAGGATAATTTTCGCGCTACTAAAAATTATCACTGGAGACTTTAAAGGTCAATATATACAAAACCCAATAAAACATCTAATATCACAGTGCTTTCACACTACAGTCATACATTTCCCTCCTGTCTGGATGCCAGCAAAATATTTCCCTAACAGGAAGTCGAATCTAAAAAAGTTATCTATCGGAAACTTTACTTTAATCGCTGAATAACGGTAGCAGATATCGCTGATTCCCGTTGTAATATACGATACAGAAGATAGTAACATACCATGCTTTCGAACAATGGGAGAGACAGTAATCAAAAAGCTGATGTCACCAATTGCATATCCCGACTACTTCATCAAGAGAACATTATTGGGATCGAAGCCTACAAACCATAAAGTGAGACCAGTGACCTAAAAATCAGGCTTTTAATCAAAAATATACTCTTCAAGGTACTGAACAAACATCCATCAACACTGGTAAGTAAAAAGGATCATGAAAATTTGATACGTAGAGCATGTAATCAGCCAAAAGCGAATTTCAATTAAAAAGATGAACAAAAATAACTCCCTTCAGGGCAAAATGAAAACAAAAAATGGGTGTGGCAAGTGAAATCAATTCTCTGAAGGCATGATGGAAGCAGACCAACACTGAAATCCCGCTGATAATTAAGCTTCTATTGTGTTCCGCTATAGGAGAACCCTATTGGCTGAACCAACCAGTTCAGGGGCGGATCGTAACCAAGTAGGCAGCCTAGCTTAGGGTGCGGCATGCACTAACAGCAGATTGAAAATAATTTCCTATTGTTTACAACAATCTGCAAGCGCTCTGGTAATCATATGCGAACGACGCCAGGATTCTTATCATCAAAGCATCACTGAAACAGAGGGGGGGGGGACACAACGTATAGCACTACTGGCTAGAAATTCTACCTAATCATTAATCTTTAGAATCGGTAAATCTTAAGCAGATTTTTTTATAATGCTAGAAGGAGCAATATGCAGGGTGGGGGTGGGGAGATCACTATTATCATCTCGCTTCTTCGGCAGATCCATTATGACTGGGTAAGTAGCCCAGTATCGACGGCTCTAATACACCCTCAAACCCTCACACGTTATTTACGATTCTGCTTATTTGCGGTTACTTGATGCCCAGCACACGTACACACGAAGCGACCATTCAAGCTGATAGGGCAGAGTACGTTACTAAGATGCTTTCTTACCCCTCGCTCATCCCCCACCGAACTGCCAGGATTTCAGCCTTACGAATATAATTAAAAGCCTATGCTCCAGTAATGAGATCAATTTAGCTCACCAAACCCGAACTGCGGTCGGAATCCAATACATACTGATCCACCATTTCTTAATGAGCAGTCACGGATTGCAATATGGGGAAAATTATATAAAAACTAATTACTTTACCTGGATACATATATAGATTACGTCTCATCCCGTAATCGGTTTATTATATTTTTTAAAGTCAAGAGCTGTGAACAGGGCCGGTTTGGGACTATTAGCCGCCTGCATGCAAGATAGTATTAGGCCACCCCTATCAATATGAATTCCCAGTAATTTCATAAGTTAGGCTAACACGTAGAAACTTGCTATTATGTTTCTATGAATGTTCCATATAATTAAATCAAATTTTAAAAAAAGTTTAAAAAACCATATATTTCTTTAGTTTATTAAAACAGATATCCTAGCAAGCATAAACTGCATTTATCTCTCTTTCTTATTTGTTTCTCATTTCTCTATTTATCTGATATTTCTATATATTTGCATAACTTATTTTCACTTGATTATAATCCTATTTAAACAGATAGAGAGATGGTACAGTTTGGTATCAAAATTACACATCATAATTTACATTTTACACTTTATTACACATGTGTTTGGATTTTTTTTTTTTTAATTCGTTCAGAAATTTTTTAAGTAGGAATTCTTTAGAAAAATACTTATACCCACTATTCCCAGGCCTTTTAACACTTTGACTGCCATAGCTATCATATGTGATATCCAGTGATATTTCCGTTGAGACACTGGCTATCCGATATGATAGCCATGGTGTTTTAACACTTCAGGCCATGGCTATCAAAGATGTTATCAGTTACATGAAAATCGTATTGGAGTTTGATTGTTGGGCTCCCTACGATGTGTTAGGTATACGTGGTTTGCGCAAATTGGTATATGTGACGATTTTATGAGCTAAGTTTTATGAAAAATTAAATATTTGGAACATGCAACAAAAAAGGGAATATATATAAATAGAGAGAGTTTGTTTTAAAATATTGTTTGTTTTGAAATATTGTTTTTATATATAGTTTTATGTTGAAAAAATACAAATTACACAAAAAAAAAGTTTGGCCCCGTTGTGAACATTTGCAATTTTGGCTTGGCAGTCAAAGTGTTAAGCAAGCATCAAACGACAATGGTAAAATTTCATCAGTGTTTATATAGTTGGCTTTAATTATTCTGCTTTACGATGAAACGAAAAAAAAGCTGTTGTAATGAAGTAATTTTTCTCATAACTAAGAAACATCGCATTTATCCGAAAATGCAAATCGTAGAAAATAAACAGATTAAAAACCTGTCGAGGAAAAACTCAAAAGTCTGTAAACAAATGTTCAAAGGTCAGTAAAAGTAATAAACGATGAGTTTAAAAGAATACTTTTCTTAATTCAAAATTTAAAAACACAACTGAAACCAAATTTTTCGAAAGCATTTACAACATGCATACATAACATCTGTCTGCTCGATATTTTTCTCCTTATTAAGATCACCTTATGAGTTTAAACCATGGGTGACACTAAGTAAGAAAATATTTTCTGAACACCCTACACAATTTTCTGAAAAAGTATACGCTACTAATTTAAATAAAAACTATATTGAGGTTAATTTCTGGGTGTCAAAACTAGAGCTGAATGATAATTGAATTTTATTATTGCGATTTATCGTTTACCAAATATCCATATATTATAATAAGTTTTAATATGTATCACCTAATTATAAGTTGCAAATGTGTGTTCTGTATAAAATAATACAAACACACATATATCAATGTGTTTGTGTTGGTTATCTAGAAAACAAAAATTCAATTTCTTAATAGATAAATTTAAATTTTAACATATTGCTTTAAAAAAGAAAATCACATAACATATTATTACTGTTCTTCGGTGAAAAAAGATTTGTAGAAGCGTCGAAAAGAAAAAGGGTGAGAAGAGATATAAAACTTTCCAATTATCTTCAAAATTTATTTATATATATTTTTATTTGAAGCTGAAGATGGTTTTATAAAATTTTTTTAAATTTTCAGAAACAGAATTTGCCGAAAATTCTTTTCAAATTTTCGGGTGAAAGAATCTGTTTTTTTTTTATATATATATATATATAATTTTCGGAACAGTCATACAAGTTTTCGGAAAATTCGGAAGTTTTCAGAAAATTTGGAAAATTTCTGATCAGAATCACCCTTGGTTTAAACATACTCGCTGAGGGAAAAGAGAATTCTCGTGTTGCGAGAAGTGTGTGCTTTCCTGTCAAATTCTTAGCAACTGTGATTGTTTATCTGTAGCGATACATTCTGAAATGGGTTAGTGCACATCTTCCCGTTACACATGAGTTTGCTTCAACCGATAAGTTACAAAAACAGCAGTGATCAACACATGGCTCTGTTTTAGTTTGGAGCGCTACAGTCTACTTTTCTGCTATAAGAGGGCTAATGAGACCCGGATAATGAGACTATTGTTTAAAGTCGATTCCGAACGGCTACGAACATTCATGTCAGTACTGGGATTTGAACCCACAAACACAGGTACCGACAGGCAGCGAGCGCCCTAACCATATAGACATCGTTCGGCAAACATCATGTGAATTTAATTAGAGATTTGTTCTTATCATCAATGATAAATTTAATAAATCTGAAAACGAAACTTAAGATCAGGACCTGATTAAAGCACGGGCTAACTGACCCGTTTCTCTGGGCCCACTTATTTTTGGGGTCCTAAAACTTTATATTTAATTTTTAAAACTTAAGCTATTTAATTAACAAAACTTAAAAATATTTCTGGCTAACTGTTCAAGCAATATTTCAGAAAACTTACTCGGAAAGTTATGTAAAAGAAAATGATAGTTTTTATTCTTATTGAAAAATTTATATAGAAGGAAGTTGGTATAATTCGTTCGAATTGATCGAAGGTTATACTGAATTTCAGATTGGCGGAGAGGGGTACAAACACTAGGCCTTAGACCTAACTTGATCGCGCCCTGTTTATGATGAATTATCAGACGAAATTGATATTGTACTTATGAAAAAAATAGTGCAATATGAAACAAATAGTGATTTCTGATATATATGTAAATTCACAAAGGAAGTTGCACAAAGATGCTGTTTCACCGACTATCACACTATAAAACAATACAAATATTTATTACATTTTTGAAAATTTCAATAAAATAAATTAATTACAAAAATAACTACCGCAGTTTTACATATATGTTGAAAATTCTTTACACCACTAAAATACCCAGATTTATATGAAATTTTTCTTGAAAACAGCCAGATGCAAACATATTAACAAATTTGGATTGGCTAAGGCTGTTTACGTACATTCCTCATATAACAGATGAACGTTAAATATTGCTGTATTATAGGGACAATGGTAATACAGTTGTGTAACAATATATCGAATCATTTTATAAATATATATAACGCGTAGGTATGCGACACCAAAAATGACGATATTTCTACACTCCGAATGGCAACAGTTGCATCGACCACATCAGCGGAAATCCACGATTTGCAACTGCGTGTGTAACAAAAAGTGTGCATTAATAGAAGTTCTGTGTTTTAAATAAGAATTGTTTATGCATCAAAGTATTTCTGTGCACGCTAGTGAGAAATTGAGTAAAGCGCTTAGATATTTATCCCTGTATATTTAACACGTCTGGACTTAGTTGACTACGTGGCAATAGCTTCTGTTACATTTGAAACATTTAAAATTTTTAATCATGTTTTAGAAACATTGTTATGTAGAGAATTAAGCAACGGCTGTCATAAGTTCCCGGTACCCCTTAACAATGTGCATTAATGATGACTGGTAATTTCTTAAATTTATCATATTTAGTTGTTTTGGAAAGAAAAATATAAAACTGCAAACATTCATGCTAGTCGAGTAGCGGCTAGTGTGTGTGTTTACATTCATAGAAATTATGATTGTTAAAAGTAGAAGTTATATCTACATTAAATATTTAATATGTCTTACAAGGAGAAAAAGATTACAATTGATACTATGTTTGCAAATATAGTTGTAAAATTGGGACTCCAATTTCTATAAGCTTATATATGCTTTAGAATTAATTATACTGCCTATCCGCATATTATAATAAATGTTCGGTTTTCTTTGGAGCGTTACGTTCTACTATTTTGCTACACGAAGGCTAATGACACCGGGACCGATTGCTTAAAGCTAATTCCAAACGGCTACGAACAACCCAGGTCAGTAATGGGATTCTTACCCACACACGCAAGCACCGAAGAGCAGTGCCCTACCTATTCGGAAATCGTTCGATTTACTTATGAATGCTGATTTGAGAAATATATATTATATCATATATAAAAAATATAATTTGAATACATAATATTTATATTGATTTACATAAATTATTATTCGGGATAATCTTTTATGAACTTTTCATATATAATGGTTTAATTAGCTCGTATTTGATTATTTTGCACATGTACGCACACGCGCGCACACACACGCACATATGTATATATGTATATATATGTGTGTGTATGTATATATATATATATATATATATATATATATATATATATATGTATATATATATATATGTATGTATATATGTATATATATGTATATATATGTATATATATGTATATATATATATATATATATATATATATATATATATATATATATATATATATATATATATATATATATATATATATATATATATATATATATATATATATATATATATATATATATATGAGAGAAAGAGCTAGATTGATAGAAAGAGGACAGATTGAGAGACGTTGTGAAATACTTTTCTACTATGACGGTTTACCTCATTTATCTCATTAACGATTTACCATCCCGTATTGTCATTAATGAACACAACTGATCTTAGTCTGGCTCGAGCCTCTATCCCGTTACGAAATCGCTCCCTGCCTTTGCCCACCGGCTCATGATAAAAAGATAAATGATTATACTGTTTTATTTAAACAATTTTAAGCATTTATCTGTTCGCAGCTCTTTCAAAAACGTTTTCTTTTCAGATCTGATTTGTATACGCAACATATCTGGAAGTTTTAAGTCTGCAGTGTAATTATAAGGTTTACGGAATACCTCGCATCAAATGAAATCCCACTCAGATATTCGGCGCACAGAACCTCAGAAACACTGTTATCAGTTCC
>CM063502.1:98684753-98692253 GCA_032207245.1 Pardosa pseudoannulata
ACGGAAATTATTCCTCGATACCTTACATTATGTATATTGTAACCGAATATACATTACATTATGTATATTATAAGCGAATATACATTATATTATGTATATTATAAGCGAATATACATTATATTATGTATATTATAAGCGAATATACATTATATTATGTATATTATAAGCGAATATACCTTACATTATGTATATTGTAACCGAGTATTCCTTTTACGAGAAAAAAAAAAAGGTTTGGTTATTATTTACAGGAAACACACATACATACATATATTGAGAAAAGAAAGTGTATCGTAAAAACTAAAATCAAGTAGTCAGTTAAAATAATCTAGAAAGGAATGTGTCGGCATTACAATTTTCAAGGAATATACAGCTTTATGAAATCTTTAATATATTACAAACTACATAAAATAATATTTTTAAAATTAATTTAAAATAAAGATTATAGGACTCAGTAAAGTTCATTATAAAATTGAGTCGTTACACATCAGTACTAATAAAAGCAAAAGAGACCATACGTATCAGATTGTCGCATAGAAAGAAGTGATCTACAATCACCAAATTTTTGCACACAGATGTAATCGCGTTCGACCCTTCCCCCTTTTCTTCGGATTCTGTTCTCCAATAATGAACGGTAAAAATATAAATGTGGGTAGCCTGTAATGCCTCAACGCCATTTAAGATTTATAAGTTGTGTTCAGAGAAAGATACACCACTGAATATCGAATAAATCAGATTATCAACCTTAATGTCCTTTTCAGTTTCTGCAAATAGACAACCTACTTTTAATAACTGGATAAGTTTTTATATGGCAACAACGAGTACTTAGAGCAAGTTCTAAATAAATCTATGAAAGGGTATTTATTCATTAACATATAACTAATATTATTTTGCTTTGCCGATTTTAGAAATACTAAAATGAAAAATATTTTTTTAAATTTCTAGCTTTTAAAAAAGCGCACAATGAATTAAAATCCGAAAATATGAAAACCGTTAAAAAAAACCTAAAAATTAAATTATTCATTTTCAAATTACAACGCACACAATACATGCCTTACTCGATATTATTGATAAGGTGGTAACCCTTAATGAGAAATCTTATACCCAGGGCCACGCTGAGTCTACTTCCAGAGTACTCAGTAAAATGAATAAGAATACAATTAAAACAAATCCTGAAAATTAGATTATTAATTTTGAATTTTCAACGTACACAATGCATGCTTACTCCATAATACTGATAAGTTGGTAACTCTCAATGAGAAATCTAGTACTCAGGGCCACGCTGAGTCTACTTTCAAAGTACTCAGTAAAATGAATAGGAATACAATTAAAATAAATCCCAAAAATTAGATTATTAATTTTGAATTTTCAACGTACACAATGCATGCTTACTCCATAATACTGATAAGTTGGTAACTCTCAATGAGAAATCTAGTACTCAGGGCCACGCTGAGTCTACTTTCAAAGTACTCAGTAAAATGAATAGGAATACAATTAAAATAAATCCCAAAAATTAAATTATCAATTTTGAAACTACAGCGTACTGAATAAGTGCCTATTCGATATTATTGATAATCTAGAAGTGTAAACAAAGAAAGCTTATTGCTAGTCCCTCGCTTCGCTAGTGAGCTGGTTTCCAAATTACTACGGGAGATGAATTAAAATCCTGGAGTAAAAACACAAAAATATCCTAAAATCTAAATTATTAACTTTGAAACTGCAAGACACAGAATAAATGCCTGCCCGATATTACAGATAATTTAGTAAGTGTTAATAAGAAAACTTCTTGCTGGTCCCTCGCTCAGCCGGTTTCCAAAGTACTAAGGAAGATGAAACACAGCCACCTTCTAGCCTGGGATCATCTATTACTTTCGGAGGATCTCCACCCACGCGAGACTCTACCCCTTCCGTACGTAACTGACAGCAGGGCCAGCCTGTTGATTTACTTAAGTTTACTCTGCGCGCGGATATTAGCGGAACGTGAGCTGTTTGCGCGATCGACGCACGCACTTCTTCCGCTTACATTGAACACACAAGAAATTAAATCGGAAATTTCCCAGATTGGAACCGGCGAGCGTGCAAAACTTTTGCTTTCGAAATATGTCTACAAACAGATGAAAAATATGATTCACCATAATTGGTGAATTGACCAAGAACCTGGTGTTTTGAAAGCTTGGAATCCTATTACAGCAGCAAACTCTTTAAATGTGTCATCTAAATCATGATTTAAACAGTTAACTGTCAGGAAAAAATGCAACACCGTAAAGAGAGAGTAAGAGAACGTATAAGTTGCCTATACGTTTGATAAATATGAAATATTTATACAGTAGGAAGCCTCAAATCCAAAATTATCCTGACCACGGCGATTCCGAATTTCGGATTTTTCTGGATTTTGGATCCACTGCAAATTTTTTTGTTGTGTAAAAAAAGTAACACTAGCAGCACATACCGTCTCACTCTGCAAACCTATTGAACATGTTAAGTCCGAAATTTATTTTCAGCACTAAGCAGATATGTGGTATCTCTGCAATCCTAAGGCCTTATCCCACATCAACATGTACGCGTTGAAAAAGCAGCATATTCAGTTTGGGATTCTTTTTCCCGTTAAAAATACGCGGAATTCTCGTGTGTGTATTTACGTACACACATACACATGCAGAAGTTGATATCCACTCGCCACACTCGCTCTTTCCCTGGATTCCCTATTTTACAATCAATTTAAAACGAGTCTAAAATACAAATTATACCACACAATTACGAAAGACTAAGATTGTACCGTAAGATAGAGCAACTGAGAAAAATTCGTGTGTACATAACATATTCGAATGCGTGTAATTGCATATTTAAATAAAAAGCTAACAAAAAACTGCATAATTTAATATTAACGCATAAAAATCGGTGCATGATGATATAGTTCCCTACAATTTTAACAGGTATAAAGTAGCATACAGCACATCTCTCCTATAGTTTGACGTAATCGCAGCAAAACTACGTAAGTCCAGACAGGGAAAGACGCTACTAAATACTTTTAAGCTCTTAACTTACAAGTTAATTAAAACATTACGATATAGTAACAATCTATACCCGTTACTCAAATTCCACAATACTTTAAAATCATTACACACATAAGTACTTTATCTACGCATAAGCGATTGGTCGTTATTCGATTCATGCAATCGTCATGAATGGCATTGCATTTCCCTTCATTTTCCATAATATGTAACATCTACTTTATTACATTTTACTACGATTTTCGAGAAAATTTTGGAATTTACAGCACTTTCAATTGGTTTCCCCACAGTTGAGGAACAATACCTTTTCCTTTTTAAAAAGATGACACACGCTTCTGTGAAAACCCACTATATAAAGTTGTATTTTTGAGACAGCATTCTCGGCAATGTTTCTAACTGTCGGAGCAGAACGTATTAGGAAAATGGTTTGCACCATCGGAATTGTGTCTTATCGAGACGATCGTGAGTGTACTAATAGAAACCATTAAAGATAGATCTACCATATATTTAGATTCCCAGAAAAGCTAGTGAACAATAAAATTAGAAAAGTGATTCAACATATCAAAGTAAATTCCAAACATCATTTTACAGACTCAAAAAGCCGTTGAGCACTTGAAAATTCGAGGGTGTGCATTGAAAAACAATATGGTACGTAATATACATAGACATTTCAGTTCTTTAACGAAGGATGGCATTGTGAGTCATCACCAATAAGACAAATATACCCCCTTAAGCAACTTTTTAGAGCAGTATCAGGGACATCACTGTCAACACGAAAAAGAAAAGAAAGAAAAAAATCTGTTGGCGATATTTGCGGCCGATTAAGTACCAGAACTTTGTTTCTATACAAATGGCTAATGCATAGTTTTATCAGAAAAAATAAATGAAGACAAAAATAAAGAGCATTACTAAATTCCTAAGACATTCACTTAAAAAATTCAGGTATACTTCCTAATAACTTTGAAATTGTTCAGTAATTTTACGTTATGGAGCAATAATATGGCCTAAAGTAGAATGGCAATTTTGTTTCTGTGGTACCTTTCAAATTTTGGTGCCCAAGGGGAAGGACATGAATGGAACTGAAACATAAAAGACACAAGACCTAAATGATAAACCAAAACATAATGATTAAATCGCTAGACGTCTTATAGAGTGAATATAAGCATTATTAACATTATATAATGCCCAAGATATATTTCTTGGGATTTCATCAAAATATTTTTCCTGCATAGTACTTATTAAATTATTTTGAAACAATAAAAGTTAAAAACCAACCAAATATTTCCACACTTATTTATTAATTGTTCATACTTATTAATTGCTGGCAAACTTTGCTTCTAAAAGACTCTATATACGATGCCAGTCTTACAAATCATACGTGACTCATGATGAGAATTCATTCATTTCCAGTCTAGAAATTACTTCGACAGAGAGACTTATTAATAATACTTCTTAGCCTACTCCTCCCACAAAAAGTTAATGCAAAAATAAAATTTTCCTGCAATTATAACTACATCGCTTATTCCCCATATTGGAGGATATCTTACTACGACTTCCGCGCTCAACTGAAGATCAAGGGGGGAAAAGCCGTTTCTACAAAACATCGGCAGACAAAAGATTTTAAACACCCTATAATTAGTAGCGCCCCCTCACTCAAAAAGAAAATAACGGAGTTCCCCCCCCCCAAAGCATTTCGTGACTGTGGACAGGGTCCCTCTCTCTATCCACCTGTTGGGGCGCGATGCGGGTCACGCTAAAACAACGAGATAAATGAGTGGCCGGGGCCGCACCGCATCCTGGACGGGGTCAGAGCTGGGGTTATCGGGGGGGGGGGGGTCAGGCCCCGGTAACGCACGGGCCAGGTGGACGCGCCAAAGCAAGTGCTACGCTTCGAAATCGAGGGGGCGGCCACAAAGTGAACGTCAAAATTCCTGGTCATAAGCGAACAGGTAGGCATTCTTCCGATAAGGGAAGCGATATAAAGGATACTAAAATGCAAGTCGATTTTGATGTAGCAAGCAACTGAATGCACGACTTTTACGAGATTAACTGCTTGTTCATGACCTGTAATATTACACTTTTTCTACAAGGGGGAAAAAAGTCTAGTAAAAAAAAAAAAAACACCATTTCACTTTTGGTTTACTTTCTGAATGTAAACAAGCCTTCATAAAAAAGTTTTTTTTTTTTTTCATATAAAATTAGCTGTTTCTTTAGGAACAAAGTTCTGGTTCTTCAGCCGGGCGCACATATTGCCAACAACAGGTTTTCTTCGTTTCGCAATGATATCATCCTGGATTTTGAGCTAAAAAGCTACTAATAGGGAATATTTTCTTTTTTTTTTTTTTTTTGGCGATGACTCACGCCCTTTCTAGTTAAAGAACTGAAATGTCTAAGTATATCACATACTATATAGTCAACACACCAACTCAAATTTCCAAGTGCTCAATGACTTTCTGGGTCTACAAAATGGTATTTGGGATTTACTTTGATAAGTTGATATCACTTTTCTAATTCTGTTGAGCAGTAACTTTTTTAAGGAATCAGAATACATGGTAGATCCATCCATAATGAATTCTATTATGGCTTAAAATAGTACTAATGATCGTCTCGATAGAATTCAATTTGAATGGTACAAACCATTTTCCTAATACATTTCTCTTTTAGTAGCGTGTAGATGTACCCTATTATGAGTCTACATTAACAAGTGATAATATCGCATCGTATTTTGCATCTAAAATACCCAATAGTAGAGGGCAAAATGGAAAGAGAAGCAATTTACGCCTCTAACT
Source organism: Pardosa pseudoannulata (assembly GCA_032207245.1). Lineage (NCBI taxonomy): Eukaryota > Metazoa > Arthropoda > Arachnida > Araneae > Lycosidae > Pardosa > Pardosa pseudoannulata. Next base: position 98,690,551 of record CM063502.1, read on the forward strand.
TGTATTGAACTGGCATCAAAGAGATAATATTTTAAAAATCAAATGCACCTCGGTGTATTAAGACACTAATTCTAAATTAGATTCGATATTTTAAATGTAACTGAACTATGGGATACAATACTAACAAATCCATTTCGTGCATTTTAAAAATTTCTTTATATAAAACTGTGAAGTATAACTCCAATAGGCGTTACAAAGGTAAATTTAAGAGTAAAGTGAATTTAACATATTTCATACAGCAAAAATAAAAAAGAAAACATAAAAAGTATTATGCACCAGCAGAAAAAAGTTCTAAGCAAACATTTGCTGTAAACAGAACTTGATTGCGATATTCATTAGTCTTCAAAATGCATTATGAAAATATGTTACCGCAGAACATTTTATATATATGAACAAGAAACTTGTAGTTTCAAAATTTGCGATGGATATGAATATTTAAATTAATCACCTATCCCGTATGCGTATGTACAGGACCGAATATGGTCCGATTCAACCGATTGCGCCCAATCGGGTTTGGTTTGTTGGAGCGCTGCAGTCAAGGACGTATTTATCAGGAAGGTCCGGGGAGTCTGGACCCTTTCCAAAATATTTTCACTGAATACATTACAAGATTTTTTGTATACGTCACTAGTTTTCATTGCAAGTGTTGAAAGATAGTTTTTCACCATGAAAACAGTAAACATTCCTTCGCAATAGAATTAGTCACAAGAGATTGATAAATTTAGCATTACTTTAGTCTTAGAGGCATGACTAACAATGCAGATGGTTTGAACAAGCTGGCCGTAAAAGCTAGAAAAACTAATTTACTACTTTAAAACGGTAGTTGATAATTACTAACTATGCCATACTGTTATCGAATTCTGTTGTAATACAATTTAGGTAAATTTGTTAAATAAAAGCAAAAAAGACATGTCATAATTTCTTTCTCAATTTTTTTATTTTATTTTCCTAGCTATTCGTAAGATTTCTTAGTTTTATATTCGCCTGGAAAATACTTGAACGTTAATTAAATAAGCTCCAGTATTTACCGGGCAAATAAACCTGGTAAAGACTTAAAAAATAACTTAAAAGACTCAATGTCGTTGCAAATATATTTTACAAGATACAATGAAATTACGTACATCGTCACTGATCTGTTTTATAACGTTTTTACGTATGCCTTCCAAACGATGGATGGATGCATCATTTATGTATGTATGTACTTTTTTATGTGTATGTGTAATGCATTTTTTTTCGCTGATTCCCTGAGTAAATTAACTTTAGTATTCCCTCTCTCCTTTTCTGACATATATTTTCCTTAATTAAATTATGTTACGAGGCCTTGACACCCAAGACCAACTCTCTCACTTCCGCTAATCTCACCGAGTACTTTAACTTTCATATTCATTTTTTATAAATATCTTACTGTAAATTTTATCCATAATCAAATAATTTAAAAGAATCGCTTAGTTCCATCCTTTGCGAGTGTTGAATGTGCTGATTCAACACACACACACATATATATATATATATAACATTAAAATCCCTTATTTAAATATTTTAATATTAATTTAATAACCTCTGTTCATAAATTACGTTATAAGGGTTTGTACGGTAATTCTGATTTTCCCTTCTAGACACGCTATAGACTTAATACAGCCTCTGTCTACTTCTTTGACCAATAGTAAACGCGCTCTCTTTAAGACGTAGGTATCTTTTATCAC
>CM063502.1:98697253-98814753 GCA_032207245.1 Pardosa pseudoannulata
AACTTATATTTTGTGCAAAACTCTTAACTAATTTTTATTAAAAAATAATTATTATATTACTAAAATTTTAATCTACAATTTAAGAAAAAAAAAAAAACAGAATAATATACATTTACCCACCCATGAAGCTTTCTTGCTTTGAGTTTCCTTGGTGAACAAATTTTACTTGGTCAATGGGATAATATATAAATACCAAACTCAGTAACTTCAGCCAAATGACAACTTATTTCTTCTATGTTGAGATGTGAAGGAGGCAAGACCACCTCTAAATTTATCGGTTATTCTTTTTTATTTTCAATTTTTATATTGACTGATGTGGGAAACCCTAGTTCACATAAATATGAAGGGGAAATTCTCATGTTATATGACTACTCGGCCGGTTGACTACAATCGTACACTTTTAATTTGACTGATGTGACTAATTTGACTAATGACTGATCTGACTGATTTATATTGACTGATGTGGGAAATCCTAGTTCACATAAATATGAAGTTGAAATTCTCATGTTATATGACTACTCGGCCGGTTGACTACTATCGTACACTTTTAATTTGCGCCGAATTATTCTGGTTCACTACTGTGAAACATTTTTAAAATACTTATGGGAACACCAATTGGAAAACACTGTGTTAAAAAAAATTCCCTTGCAAAATATTAGTTAGATCCTACTTCAGTTGTATACCAAGAAAAATGCCAAATGCAGCGAATATTCAAATAAACTCTACTAATGATAAATTAGATATCGACATAAAAAGGTGGGAAACGTCACAAAGAAAGGTGGAAATGATTAATATCCGCTCCTCTTAACACATTGTATGAGGGACACGTACTAGTACGTTTTCTGACGATAGATACTTAGATACTTGAGCGCGGGTCATGTACTAGCACGGGTTAGTGTAACAACATGGTTTGTTTGAAGGTACAAAAATAACGGTATATACAGGAAAACGAAGCCGAATGTTCTTGTCTATTATATATATTCTGGAAAAATTTAGACAAATAAAAACTAGTTTTTACATTATTAGTTTTATGATTGCTCTTTTTATTTTTTTTATAATGTAAAAATGTTTATATATAACATAATTAGAAAAAATTAAAACTATACACTACTATTTCTATTTGATTTTTCATATTTACGATACTATTATAAATTTATCCACTAAAAAATATATTTTTTGTTTACAAAAATCTTATGGTTGTTATTTATATGCTTCTATTTATATATTTGTTTATATATTTCAATAGAAAATACGAAAAGTTAGTTCAAACAATAAATAATTTTCGATCTATTGAGATTTAACTGAATAACTAAATTTACGCGCAAAACGCCCGCTCCCCGTTCAATTCAGCTGCGAAATGTACCCGCGCACGTGTTAAGCCTTAGGTAGTCAGTGGGAAGAAACAATGAAAATAATAAAAAGTTTCATACATATAAAGAAGTTTACTTAATCCTCATGCTCCCTTATATGAAAATCTAAGAAAAAATCACGTTGTAAATTTATATGTTTCAAATGGTATTCTAGATAATGTAGAAAAGAATAATTTACCTAACAAGATCCTATCAAGTATAATTCGAGGAAGATCATATGAGGTTTTTACGGTTAGGAATGACTGGGACGCGGCTGCAACTTCGTGTATCGTTAGAAATATGAACAAAACAGGGCATTTAGCTAAATTTTATAATTAGAGAAATTTTTATGTTTCAAATGGATATCTAGATATTGTAGAAACGAATAATTTACTTAACATGATCCGATCAAGTATAATTCACGGAAGCTCATACAAGGTTTTTACGATTGGGAGTTACTGGGGCGCGGCTGCAACTTCGTGTATCGTTAGAAATATTTACAAAACAATGCATTTAGCTAAATTTTATACTTAGAGATATCAACTTTTTAATTTGCTGCTAAATATTATCGAGAAATAAAACAAACTTGAAGACATGCATGAGGCTTATATGTATAAGAAGTGCCATTGAAGATAGCAATTTTGTTGAGACATTTTAATTCTTATTTTATTATTTAAATTAGATGCCACATTAGAGGTTTGGTGAGCGAGATGGTTAACGTTGAAACAAAAATTTATTTTTCTATGACTTTGACATTGTACCCTAACTGTATTCCATATATTTCCAACTGTACTTACTACTGATTCATTCATCTTTGTGTCAAGTTGCGTTCATTCGATACTTCTAAACAACAGAAAAACACAAATCAGGAATAAATTACCGGTCTAATCACGACAAAATTCCGTAGCCAATGTACTGAGAGATAAAATGTGTTTTCATTGTATCACCGATATTGTCTTAACCTTCACTAATATGATTAGTGAAGGTTATAGATTACTAATATGATTCACTAATATGATTAGCGTTTGTCTGAACCTTCACTAATATAATAAAACCTTCACTCAAGTACAATTAATTAAAGGGTGTAAAGGAAATCATTTTCCTAAGTTCTCGCTAATTTTTGACTGTGATTTTTGACAATACTTTTTAAAGTCCGATTTAATTTTTATATACTTTTTGTACCTACGTCGATTGGGGATGAAAATAGACGAGAATTTCATTTTACATCATGAATTATATTTTAGAGGTGATAGTAAGAAATATTACTAATAATAGTAACTGTAAGTGTTTAGCTTTTTCCATTGCTGCCGCACGTTTTTCAATATTCCCAAAACCTCATAGAAGAGAAAACAAATTTTAAGAAAATCCCAAGGCATTAAAACCAGTGACAAAAACTTTTCCTTAAATAAGTAAATAAATAACATTTGTTTTCTTTTCTATATAGAGTGATCAAGACCATAATTAATTTCAAAATTATCACACAGTAAAACCTAAATGTACCCGTTATAAACCCACATAATTCAGCATTACCCTTGCCCCCCCCCCCCCAAAAAAAAAAAAAAAATTGAATGCGGAAATAGAAGTAAATAATCTTTAGTAGTTTAGTACCATATGTAAAAATTTAAAAGATTGTTTCTAGATTTGATTTAATTAAAACCACGTTATTTCGTCATGCTTAATCACAATAAATTAAAACAAAACTAATGTTTCACTTCTTAATGACTAGCTTAAATGTTAGGGATGGTTAAAAATAGCTTTTAGAATTATTATTATCAATGGACGTTTTTTTAATTCTTAATATCTTCTGTTATTTACAATTTTGTCATTTATATCGACATTATTATTATGAATTTTGTCTCAGGCATAAATTAACTTTTTCTGCAATTGAAATAATGACGAATAGTTCTGACAAGATTCCATTATAATTTACATTCAAGAGTTTCAGCGATATATATTTGGTAAAAATAATTCAAGCATTAAAAAGTTAAAATTATTTATTACTCAGAGGTAATATATTTTATTAGGAAGAATTTATGCTTTGTACGCTTATTGTATTTACCACGACTTTTAATGAAAAAAACTAAGATTTAAATACATATAAAATCTTGAGATTTTTTATTTATAGATCATTATTGACAATTTTATTTATAGATCATTTGGAAAAATTCTGTATTAATAAACAGAGAAAATAATATCAATAAAGTTTTATTTAATGGTAGTGAAAGAATGGTGGCGCCATCTATGAGAGCTTATACGAAAAAAGGAATAAATTACAAAATATAAAAAAACTCGATATGTTTGATATAATCGGCATCTAAGGATGAAAAAAATTTACTGGCTGTCAAACTAATAAATTTTGCAGGCTAGAGTCTAAAAAAATGACCAAGCTGACACGATTTATGAATTTTAAAGACATGATGCGACAGAAAATTACAGAACTTTTTACAGAAAAGTGAAACAACTTTTTAGAAATGGACAATTTTTAGAAATGGACGTTTTCCTACTGGTCCCTTCAAAATCATGGGGTGTGGTTTCATACTCTATTTATCGTGCCCTAATATTTCTTGGCTGGAACGTTCAAAAGTAATGCACCAAAAAGATTAAAAATAATCTATTTCTTACATACCCGGATATTTTTTTACCCTTTCTTTTACATATCACAACAGTATCAGATTATTTATAGATTAAACGGAGATGGTTTCATTAAAACTAGATGTCAGTTTTCATACAATTTTCTCGAATTTAAAAATGGGGACTATATAATTTTCTTAAAAATTAGTAAGTGTTTTAACAAGTTAAATATGCTACAATTTGAGAAAATGATTTCAATAATTCAAATTTTATTTAAATGTTTTACCACTCATTCGAGACCAGGTGTACTGGAAAATAATAAAGAACATGTAAAAAGGGCGAGAGGATCCTTCCTCACGCCTTTTTACAGTTGCAGCTTCAACAAATATGGAAGAACGTTTTCTTAGAAAAAAAAAATTGAAGATTTCTTATGCTAGGAACCTATTTTTTTTTTTTTGGGGGGGGGGGTGTACTTTTGAATTAAAATTCATTAAAATAATTAACATTTATCCTAGACACTTTATACCTGTCTCTTTGAATTCCCTTGATATGTCTTCAGACATTTATGTATGATTTTATAGATCAGTGAGACATTTATGTGTGCTATTTACTAAAACTTTGAATAAGAATTCACTGAAATTGGTGAAATATTTATAAAATTACAGAATTTATCTAAATAGTTTTCATTTATTTCATATAAGTATCTATAAAAAGGGAAAAGTAAAACACATAGCTTTGCTTGTAGTTCAAAGCACAACCAAATATGTAATAAATATTTTGTCAAAATTTAAATGCAATAATTTTTAAACTACTTGAGAAACTAGGTTTGTGTGCACTGCATTGTTGAAAAACCAGTTTTTCAGAAAATGGGCTTAAAGGTTTTATTTTGAAAATTTTTTATTCTTTAATATTTTTCACACTTGTAAATCAAGACTTTCTGATATGAAAACCCCATTTTGTTTTATTTTCTGTATAGAGCGATCAACACCATAATTAATTTTAAAATTATTACATAGTAAAAGCTATAGGTATTACTCATTATAAACCCACAATTATTACACAAAACTGTCCATTACCCTTGCCAAAACCCACATTTGAATACCAAAATAGAAGTGTATAACCAATAATGGTTTAGTACCATATGTAAAGATTTAAGAAGTTGCTTTATCTATTTTCCCTGACTAATTTTGCATACGTACTTAGGGTATTAAGGTGGGTATGTATCTACCATATTGTATTCCTCTCACTCTATGTTAACCTATAGGAAAAATAAAATCCCCTCTTGCAAACTCTTTAAACTCTTTTGGTATTCTACTTTGGCACTTTAACTCTTTTAGTATACTTCAAAAAAATTATACCATGTGATAAAACAGCAAATTCTCTAGAATGCTATCTTTCTCTTAAAAAACAGATAAGAAAATATATTTTATTATAAAAATTATTCACACAAAATTTTGGTATACTTATTTGAGTTTGGAAACAAAACAACATTTAACATGTATAAAATCAAGATAATAAAAGGAGGGGGGAGGGATAACATTCTAAAGAATTTGTTGTACTATCATGGGGTATAATTTTTAAAAATTTGTGAAATGTGAGCTGGCCAAAGGGAATTTTTCACATATGTTAACACTGAGAGAGAGAAATCCAAAACGGTAGATCCAATACAGACCCACCTTAGTAAAGGACATGCACAACCCCAAAAATTTTTCACAGAATTTTCAAAAGAAATGAATTGTGTAAAAATACAGAAACCATATATAATATAAGTGCTAATAAAGTCATAACACTTTCAGGTTGATGGTATGTTTATATTTGTTATATCTCCCATCAACATACATCAAGATAAGAAAAAAGCTGCACTCAGTTATTTTCTTTTTCTCTATCACAAACTGCCAATTTTATCTTTTAAAATGTAAATTTTTGAACAAATTTTATTACATAATACCTCCACATCATACTTGGAATTTTGACAAGTTTTAAGAACAAGAATTTGTTAGTTAGGAAAGCTATAATTTAAGTAATATTTGAAAAATGGCAAAGATAAAAGCAATGTTAATATCCCAGAAATAGTAATTTTAAAATGGAAAACAAAAAATGTTTCAATTAGCCTCATGTTAATAAAGTTAAAGACCAATGAATTTGTGGGACAGGTTTTAGCAAAATATACAGTTTTTGGCAATTTAAATAATTTATTATACTCTGGACAGACATCTTGTATGAGGAAACAAGTTAAAAAGTCTATACTAGCAGGTTTAAAAGCCAGTACTGGCAAAATAAAAAAATTATTATCAAAGAAAAAATACAGAAATAAGACTGAGTAGAACAGAAAATTTTAAAAATGGCCAGTTAATAATTGGGCTTGAATTATTTTTTTTTTCTTTCTAATGAGTAAAAGTTCAATCTATTTGGATCTGACAGAAACAAGCTAGTTCAACATTAAAAAGGCAAGTGACTAAATGAAAATTGTACTTTTTAAATAGTGAAACACTCTCCTTAAATTATGGTATGAAATGGCATCTTTTCAAGTAATTGGGAAAATTTTAATGCATATGGGATTAATCACTTCAAAAAAGTACACAAATTATAAAAGAGGGTGTATATCCTACTATTTTAGAAGTTTCTCAAAATTTTCCATAAGCAATATTTCAAAATGATAATGTGCCTTTTCATATAGCATGTTTGGTATGCTTGATTTCCACTGTTAAATTTATGTACCCTTTCACATGAGCACATATAAATCAATAAGTAATAAATATTTTCTCTTTATTTTAAATCTTATTAGGAATATCTAAGGATTTCTTCACTGATTTGTAAATAGACCAGATCTTAATACCATAGAAAAAATATTTTTTTTAATGTAGAAAAAAACTCAAAATTTATAGTCTATAAATGCCAGAAAAAAAAAATTATTTACAATGTTTGGCACTATGAAATTTCTGAAAGTTATGTTAACTCATTTATGCCTGCATAATTTCTTCAAAATATATATTGATATGTATCTTTTATTTAAGACAGTATAAGCCGCAATAGTGATCTCATAACCAGAGGCTGTAGGTTCAAGGCTCGAACCAGCCAAAGATTCCCCATGTTTAATAATGGCATCAGGGATAAGTAAAATAGGTTCATGGTTACAATGTCCTCCAAGTTCTCAGATAATACCTATGGAGGTAGCCTGTCAAGTCTGAGGTCTTCTACTTGGTTCCAGCTTCTAAATTATGAGGACCCAGCAGGGTTAATGTTACTTGCATCCATAGCATACTTTAAATTATACATGATCCCCAGGTGGTGCTAAATGGATAATAACTTCCCAGCCTTGTATTAACACAGAGGCATATAGTGCCTATATTGCCAGCTGTATTAGGAAAAAAAAGGATGCTTATTAGTACCACAATCTGCAAGTTTGAATCCTACTGATGGCAAGGTTGTTCATAATCATTTGAAATTAGCTTAAAGCAGTAGGTGATGGTCTGATAAGAGCTCTCATGTAAAAAAAAAAAAAAAAAAAAAAAAAAAAAAAAAACTCTTACAGTTTCAAACCAAATTTGCATCACAAAATAATAATATTAATATTGCTGACTAATATGGTACTTTATCACCAAAAACATATAGTTGAAAAAAGTAAAACATTCATGTGTACAATTCAATCAATATTATCTAATATAAGGTTTAGATGACTACTAATATAATAGATAATAAGTAAGTAATAATAATAATTAATGGCAAATAAACCTTGTACACAGCAGTGCTTGATGCATACGGTAGTTTATTGCCAACCGATATTCTCAATAATTATGTACAGTGCTGCCTGTGAATCACTGTTCTATGAATGTTAATTCTCACGATATTCTTTGTCACATGCCACAACTGTTTATGAAATTTAGTATTGACGGGTGCAGTTATATGGATATGTATTGCAGATAAACTTTTTTGGAATTTTAATTTTTATATAATAGTTAGCTACTTTGCAATCAGTATTTGGTCCAAGAATTCTGAAATTCAGGTTATATTTATTTAAAAGTTTAAATTATATTATTTTTAATATTATATGCCTGCAGCAAATAAATTTGAGAATAAATCCAATTTTCATAATGCAAAATATGCAAATTTTTACACTTTTTTCATAAACTTAAAAAATATAAACTACAGAAATAATAGTGATGCATTTGGTGACTTTCAGCAATTTATTTTTTGCATTCAGGTATCAAAAAAGGAACTATAGGTTTTCCAAGGTAGTTTAAAGAGAGTAAACATACCTATAAAAATATAAGTAAAACTTTGTAAAAGATTATGGTGTTTACATTTTATAAATACAAATTCATAAAACAATTAATTGTTTTAAAAAAATTTTTTTTTTTTTTAATGATGGAGGATATTTCAATTTGTAACTAGTATAAAATTTGAAAACTTTATTAAGACAGTATTTTCCTAGCCATAATTTTTAAATGAAATTTTGTTTCCCCAGAACAAAAGAGGCTACCTTTGAGAATTTTTTTAAAGAATCAGTAAAATATGTTATTTGCATATGATAAAAAACTTTAAAAAATTAAAGCCTATTTTTAAAATAAATTCAAATTTACAAAAAATTTGATATTTTCTTGCCATAGTACTAAGATAAAATTGTGAGGCCCCTTGCATGTAATAGATTTGTTTGGACATCCTGACAAGGTGTGTGTATGCACACACACACACACCTATTATACGAATATTAATGAATATTTAAACTTTTTACTTTGATGTAAATTTTTATTGTTCCAGTTCAGGGGTTGGCACAGTGTGGTTCATAAACCACATGTGATTTTTTACATAAGTATTTACAGCTGCTTACACTACTGCCTCTAACATACCAATAGTAAAATTAATGGCTCTCTAACATTGTTGTTATATTTTTCTTTTTCATTTGTCCATCTGGCTCTTGTCTCCTGAAAGTAAGCGAGCTCCCTGTTCTAGTTTATTTTATATAAAGTTAGTATAAGTTCTCAGTTACTGATAATTGTACAACTTCTCTTTATAATAATTTGCATTCCTTGATTCAATATAGGAGGATTAGTTTAGTTTTTAGCAGTAATAAAATTTTTTTACAATATGCAGGCTAACAAGGAGTAACATATTGCTTAAGATGATTTCGAACAGTTATGAACATCCATGTCAGTAGCAGGATTTAAACCCACAGACTCTGGGAATTGGGTCACATAATCCTACTAATATTTATTCAGTTACTGGCTGAGTAGTTCATGAATGAGTTTCAGTCATGTATATAGTTAATTGCAAAAATTATTTTTGCATGAGATAAGTTTTGATTTGGTATAATCACACTTAATCAAGAACAACCAACTGTACAATTCAGAATTAACTGGAACAGTTATATCTCAAACAACAAATAACCACAAAAGATTCAATTTATAACGTATATATAGATATCAGCTAAAACATTCTATGCATATAAATAAGCAATAACTTCTGTCTGGTCAATTGCAGTGAGATTTTTCTCTATCTCACAGGTAGACATGTACTAACTCTGGCTGAAAGCAAAGTCCTTTTACAGTGTTTGGTGGTAGGTGTAGTGCTTTCTAGAAAATACCAATTCTACAGTGTTCTTAAAGTTTCTCAGGTATAAATGGATTTTGCTGCCTAAAATCACCAAATACATCCTTAACTTTTAGGGTTGCCAAAAGAAAAACTGATTCTACATGCTATTTCTCTGCTGAGCCAGTGCATATAACTACCAGAACATAAAATAGGTCACTTTTAGTAAGTTATGTCTTTATAAATACAGAATTTGAGTCCATATTAAAGCAAAACCAATATGAATAAGACATAAAGTAAAAATTAAATGCAGACAGCTATTTTATGGCCAAAAATGAGAGCCTAGTAAAAAAGAAAACACTATTTTCTCTGTTAAATTCTTCTTGGTATTAGCTCCAATCTGAGGAAATAGTTCATTTATAACTATGAAATGTCTGTTAATATATAATTTACCATATTCAAGCATACAGACTTCATCCTGTCTAATTAGACATATTAGTTTGTTGTGATCATGGCAGTTAACTTTTTGTGCTACCCAAAAATACCAATCATAGCTATAAACATCTATGCTAGCAGTGTGATTGTCTCATGGATATTCATATATACTATGTTCTTTTCATTCATCACTTAATAAACATGACAGACATGCTCATGTGCATTTTAATTTTACTTAAAAGGATACAAGTTAATGTTTGATACTTTAAAACCCTGATTGAACTATTTTAAATCCAATTTCATGGAACCCATTAGCATAACTACAAAATAGAAGACAGCAAAAGTCAAGAGAAATAATAAATTGCCACTCTGATTTGGTTTTTGATAAGTTATACATTTATATTACACATATATCTGATCACATATTTGTATAATACATCACAGAAAAGTATGATGAGATTGTCATAAACAGTTTAGTGATAAATTATTTTCCATCAGAAATTATAAAACATTAATATACATCAATAATTTATACAATAATCATGAATTTTTTTTCTAATTTAGAGTTGTTAAAATTAAGTTTGCAATTTAATGTTTTAATTCATAACAATAAAACAACAAATAGAGCATATCTATAACTTAATTTGATGTATTCTTTCTGATAAAAAATGATTTATTAGCTTTGTATATTTGTTTGTTTGGAAAAACTACATTTTTGATAAAAAAAAATCCACATTCTTGATAAAAGAAATGCAAACTTTCTTTTATCAATATATCTTTTTCAATATATCTCAACACAAAAGATCTTACACACTTTTCATTTTATTGCAAGATTTCCTCGTGAACTCAGATGTTAAATATACAATAATAATATAAAAGAAAATTTGCCCCGTAAATAATTTATTCTTCACACAATATGCATATGGAAAGGAGTTTTACAGGATATTTTTTATAGTATATAGAAATTTATAATAGAAAATTTTGTTTTAATGAGACAGATGTCCTCATATTAAACTTTAGGACAAAAATAGCAGTTGCAAATTAAACCTTTGTGTAAGATTTGATACCGTTAGATAAAGTATCTTCAGTATTGAACATTATTTGAATTTAATAAGCATTAAAACTGAAAAAGCATTCACATAATCATTTAGTACTGACTGACAAAAGACTATTACAACTAATATTTCTTTAAATGCGTATATCAAAATTAAATTTTCATTATCCCAACATTTCCTTCTTAGATCCCATTTATGGCCAAAACCCATTATTGTTTAAGAAATGATGCTCTTAAACAAATCAGAATGAAAATGGAAATTTAAGTAGGCATATTAACTATGTTTCTCATTTAACTCCAAGGAGAGATTATGGATAACTGAATTTGATTAGATAGTCTTAATTTTTGCTTTTATCCCCCAAATATGAATTTTTTGCCCATAAGAATGGCAACAGATATTATAAACCTCCATGGTTACAGAATAACACTATATAGCCAATGAAGTTTAAATTTATAAATTTCTTTCTGTCTGGAAAAAATATAGTAAAAAAACCTACCTTTAAGAAAGTTTCATCGCTAGTAGTACCATGAATTAGAGGTCCAAACTTTCTTCCATCTACAACAAAACAAAAATCTAAAAATTTAAAGTGTGTACTAAAAGAAGTTAAATACACATTTATATGAAGAACAACTTTTATAAGAAAATTTAATGAAGCATTACAGATTGACAATACAACAACTGAAATAAAGTGAGGGAATAGCATATAAAATACTTAAGAAATGTTTTAACATATATTTCCTTTTAATTAGTAGATTATCGAACAGTTTTAGAACATATTTTAAATAAAATTTCTAATTTATAAATTCAATCTTGATAAAACTAGCCAATAGCACAGTACTAGTGTTATTTGACTGTTACAAAATTAGTACAGAATAAGTATTAAATTTTTATTATATATTTAATATGAGTATTTTAATGCTAGAATCCTAGAATTATTTGAAACACAATATTCTTTGCCCTCTAATTCAGATTTCCTAGGTGTTCACTTCTTTGGATTTAAAAATGAATTCAGTAAAATATTAGGAAAACTGATAGTGAGAAACACTGATCCATAAATCAGATAACTAATAACCATCCCCTATATAATAATAGCCTAAGTTGTCTGTCTGCGAATTTCTGAAGCGGTTGTACCTGGAATGGATACAGGCATTCATATTGGATTTTTCATGAGTTAGGGTTAGCAAAATTGAAAGCGATTTCGAAATCCACCCCATCTCCCCTTTTTGAGCGTTTAATGCTATTATTTCAAGCCTTATCCTTCCTCTTATTCTATATGAAATTCATTCTTGATAGGATAGCAAAGGCGGAGAGTAATATTTAAATTTCCGGATTGTTTCTACTTGAGTACCTGACTTCATATACTTTAATTAGTTCGCTCACAAGGTGCAGGCATTGTACGTTTGGTAGAAAGTCTGCCCACTTGATCGTCGTACTTCTAGGGTTGACGGTTCTATCCCCGAAGCAGCAAATTTTTTTTTAATGTCTAATAAATTTAATATTTTCTGCTTTTCCTTTTAAATTCTTATTCCGAAAGTTGTTTTATTATTTTTAAAATAAATTTTTACTTTTTTTTCAACTTTTTATAATTTTTATTTTATTAAATTCACATATTACTTTACGGATGTCCCTGGCCACATAAACATTTCATGTTGTGTATCTTTAAACTTTCTTCTTGTAATGTAATAATAGCCTAAGTTATCTGCCCGTCTGTCCTCGAAATCATGAAGCTGTTGGACCTGGAATGGATAGAGCATCCATACTGGATTTTTGATGAGTTACGGTTTGCAAAATTCAAAGCAAGTAAAATTTATCTTTTCCTAAACTATAGATCCGATTCTGAAGTAAATTGGTATGAATAAGCTTCATATCACAGCGAAAAATACTGTCGTCTTTAAAACGTTTGCAATCCAACCCATCCCCTTTTCGAGCATTTAATGTCATTATATCAAGCCCCATTTTAAGAGCAAGCGATTGAATTTATCAATTTATCACATAATAAATAGGTAAAAATAAAATTTTTTTTTAGCATTATGACTTTATTCCTTTAATCATCTCATTTAATCATTTTTTATTTTAAATTATTTAAATATTTTCTGCATTATTTTCATACATTTTATCACTAAACTTAGATATTACATAAATAATTTTCTTTTTTATTTAACTTAAATAATAGATTAAGTACATATGTGGTAATTTTAATCGATTATTTTTGTTGAAAGGTAATTCTCAGCCAAAAAAAAACAAACTATTTTTTTACCTGCCTCATAGGGTTCTTTACAATTCTAGAAAATTAAAAATTTTACTGATCCCATCATATGTCGCACTATATGCTAGTAGAACAAGAAAAAGGGATAGAAATAATACAAAATTAAGAGTAAATATGACTTTATATTTTAACAAGATAAGGGGAAGGTGCTGTGACAACAACCAAAAAGATGAGACATTTATAATTTAAAGGACTGCACATTCTATAAAGTAGACAGAATTATTAGATTTCTCTAATGAGCTTTTAAGGAACACATCTTTCCCAAAAGTCACACGGAGAAAACAGCCATATTAAAACTTGATACAGAAAAAAAGTTTGAATTTAGAAAAATATAATAAAAACAAACATTTAAATTTAAAATTTATCAGCAAGTATGGTCAAAACTAACTTTATTATCATTATTTAGTGGGTCTTAACACTATTTTACACACAAATGCATGTACTTGTAAGAAACCTGAACTTTTTTCTAGTATAGACATTATTTTCATACAGTACAAATTAAATTAAAACCAGAGCTATTACATTTTTAACCATTTATATTTAAATTGCTATGTTTAGTCATTTAAAGACTTATCTTATAAAAACATCTTGTGTTAAATAAAGTTACTGATTAATTTTAACATTTTCAGAAATTTATTTATCAATGTACGCAAAAATTATAATTACTGTGCACACACCAATCAATCCAGTAATAGCAGTATAGAATGTCATAAAGTTGGTACAGTGCCTAAGAGTATAATCATTCTATACTTTTCAACACATTGTTTTCCAGGAAGAAGGTGTGTTAAAAGTAGCTTGCTAGGCACAAATGAGATTTTATTGATAAGAAAATAGAAAATATAAAGATTGCAGGCTTCCACATTTCCTTACAGGAGCTTGAAAACCAATAGCAATTTTTTAGCCAATTTATATACAATTCTATGGCAATTAATATGTTAAAAGCAAAAAATTTAGGTACCCTTTAAGTAAACACTTCTGGTAAATAGGTCTAGCATGAACAAGAGACCTGAAGTTGTTTTTAACCAATGTTGGTATTCGAAACATAGCCAATAGAAACTGCCATATCCAAATGTTAAAGCATAACTTTTATATACTATTTTAGTAACTTCAAAAGCAGTTGATCATTGGATGCAACATATATTTGTTATAATCTATAATAATTAGCAATGGGAACCACTTTTTAATTTTTTTCTAACCTTTCATTTTAGCAGAATACTTAGTAGTAAGCTTAAGGACAAAGAAAGACAAATTTAAGAGCCTCCTCTAGTTTTGGCACTTAACTGACCATTATTCTCTGTTAACTTTCAAATGCCTGTATGACTGAATAACAGCATAGGACTTTATGGGGGAGGTATTCTAAATATTCTACCGAAAGAAAATATATGAAAAAAAGAATGACATCAAATCATAAGAAAGATGATATGTGTGTGAGAGGCATTCTGCCTTTACATATATCTGTAAAAGTTGAGAAAGAAAAAAGGAAAAAATGTCTGAAAAAAAGGAGGAACACAATGAAATAAGAAGCGATTTCTATTAAAAAAAAGTCTGTAAAATACTAACCTAATTCAACTAGTTTTCCATTTACATTAACAATAGCAATGAAATGCAAGTTAACTTCATCATCTAAGTTTGGAGCCTACAAGAAATAAAAACAAATGAGAAAATACAAATTTTTTCCATATGGAAATTTAATTTATATAATATACATTGTTCAGGGGGGGCAGCCCTTCTGCTGCTTAGTTTTCCCCCTAATATTTTAGCTTTATAAAAAAAAAACACTTCTGACTTTTTTTACAAGTCTTTTCTTTTGCATCAATGCACTGAACATAATAATTTCCCCAAATAACTAGTTATATTTAGTTCAAAATTTAAATTAGTTTATTGAAAAAATATAAAAAATAAAGCAATTTAGTTTCATAAAATGACAATTTTATCTTTTTAATAAACTTCAAAAATACTGTATTATGTAATTTATTATTGCAACTATTTTTTGTGAAATTATTTAGGTATAATAGAGGTATTTATAAAAATTATGATGTTTAAATCCAATCTTGCCAAAATCAATTAGAAATAATTAGAGATTTGCTGACATATAATTGTATCTATGCTGTTTAAATTGTGTAAACAAATCTATGCTGTTTAAATTGTGTAAACAAATGTAATTATATATGCGTACACATGTGAGACTTGCCTCTTACAAACAGCTGAAGGCATAAACATACCAAAAGTACCAAACAGGAGAAATAATTCAAGAAATTCAATTCTGCAATTTAAATTCTAAAATTATAATTAATTTTAAAATATTACTAAAAGACTGCAAAAATAAATAAATAAATAAATAAATAAATGGTGGCACCATCTATTGACTACAGTTTTAACTATCAGTTATATCAACAAAATTTAGAGACTAAATATTTGCATAAACTATTTTTATCAGTTTGATATGCAGATTTAAGTCATCTAAGAGAAAATAACTTATTTATATCATATATTTTTATATTTATAAACTACATGGTGTTGTAATATAACTTCTGATGCATTTTAAAATAGAAATAAGGATATATTAATAGTATAAATTTTAAAATTTTTGTACTTTTTATGCTTTTTAAAAATATATCAATTTTAATTTTATCTGCCAGAAACCACCTAGTATTTCTTTGCAATATTTATGCTTGATCACATTATACATCCTAGAAACGTTCTTGCTTTACTTTCTTTGAGTAATTTAACTCTAGAAAGAAGAGAGTAGTCATTTTGACTAAAAACAAATTTCAAATTATTACATCTTCCTTGTTTATCTCTTAATTTCCTGTTTGTTCATTGACTTTATCTAATTATTCATTAGGAACATTCACATCAAAACTAATATTTTTACTCATTATAACTGAAGCTCTAAATGTAATAACTAAAGAGGCTAACAAAAGTCTTTTTAACCACTAAGTAATTATTTCAGCCTATATTATGTTTTATATTCTACTTTCAAATCTTTTGGAAAGAAAGAGAAGCAAATGATAAATGACTACTTCAAAAAATACTTTAGCTTTTATCTTTAAAAATATTTTAATAAACAATTTGTAGTCTATAACAGGAGCCTAAAGTTTTAAACAAAATAATAGTTCACTATAGCTTCAAAGAAACCATAAAATATTTACAGTTTCATTTGAATGTAACAAGATTCATAAGATATTAATCTGCTCAAGTATCAGAAATTTGGAGCAAGCTTGCTGAAAATTATTTATTATGTTATAAATCAAATGAAAACATTACAAATTATAAATAACTATTCCAAAGCTCTTTGTCAATCTGCATAATATATACAAAAATAAATTGTTTACTAGATGTTGAATAAAAGATATTTTTTGAACTATTTTCCATAAGACAGAAAAAAAAATTAAATAGTCCCACTGATGACCCCATTAGAAAATATACAGTATGTCACTTGGCAGGATTATTTCATAATATATGAAGGAACAATACAAAATACAAATGGTAATTTTTTACATACATATTTCTAACAAAAAAAATAATGTCAAACTTACTGATGTAATAATACATAAAATTTATTCTATGAACATTTATTCTCAATGTAAAAAGTTAATTTGTAACCCTTGAACAGGAAAAGTATTAAATATTTATTGAGACTGTAAAATCAAGTTTTGTAAATAAATTATATTGTAATATTGCTTCTAAATGTATAAATTTTTTATATTATCACATGTGATACCAATTTAAATTTGTGAAGTTAAAACAAATGTCCTTTGTACAGTGTGCTTTATTTTTTAACTATTGTATTTTATTAAACTTAGGCTATGCACTATCATGAACATATGAAATATTATATACAAATCATTAACTGGGTTAAAAATTGTGATGCTAGAGTTAAACTTGATAACTAAATATATTTAAAACCTTCTTTCAGACAACTTCTAAAAAACCTGGGGTAATAATTTAATGACAGAAGTCAAAATAGCTGTTCATCTTTCTAAGTATGTAGAAAATGACATCTTTCTAGAGTTAAAAGATTGAATTTCCAAAACTTATTTTTTATACTTTTAGGAAAATATTTGAAATTCAACTTTTAATAACTTTTTCATTTCTTGAAATAACTGAAAAAAATTCTGCGGTGCCTAGGTATATATTTTATGTTTGGCTGAAGCTCATTAAAAATTTCTTTTAAAACTATGCTAAAAAATTATGTTTTTCATGTAATAATTTTTAGGCTCTTTTTATGCAATATCTTTACATTTTTTACAGTTATAAAAGTTATCAGTTTGATATTATTGTATGAAATTTGAAAACTCTTACTTTAAACTTTTTCTCATAAAAAATTTTTTAAACCTTCATGCATCTGCAGGGTATTTACTATTTAATTCAACGACCATCACATAATCCTCTCCATTTAGGAGAGAATGATGCCATAGTTGAGATAACCTAAACAACATTGAACTACACAGCCAAATCATTTTTAAAAGTTGCAATCTTTCCTTAGATGCTTGTAACTGTGATGCTATCAAATATTCTATTCTTTAGTAGATTTAAGTTTAATGTCCTCCTTGAGTGGATAGCTTGAGAAATAATGCCTGTTTTTTATTGATTGTGAACCAATTTCATTCTACTAGTGAAAAATGACCTACAAATTCTACTTATAACACATGCTGCTACAGATGTTTCTATCAGATAGGATATATATATTTTTAAAAAAATCCTAGTCTAGTGATAAATTTCTTTGACTTTTCGTAGTGTCCCATAATTCTCCAACATTTCCAGTTTTTTTTAGGTTGGCCGGTCACCCTGAGTGTAGCAAAAATATGCAAAACGGTGAATATAAATTAATATCAAATTTTAATTTTACACATATAAAACTAAATTGAAAATATAAAACTTCTATTCACACTGAACATAAAATAGAATTAAAAAAAAAAGTGCACCATATATTATAAATTAATCATGTTCATGAACAGTTAAAGAATAAAAGATACTAAGAAATGCAGTTCAAATGTAAAGTTTTATAACCTATATTTATAGTCATTATCCTAGAAGAACATGTACATTGTACCTTAGTTTCAATAGTTTGGTAAGGTTAGAAACCATACAGTCTACTTTTTTGCTACATGAGACCACAGACTATTGCTTAACCCCTTTAACACATTTTCCCAATGTCTGACATGGCAAAATTCAAAATAAACATGTAATCGAATTGTTTATACTTCTTTGTATAACAAATTGTTTAATAGCTTTTACCCCCTTTCATGGTTTATACTCACTCCCCATAACTCCTTTTCCTTTTCTGTCAAAAAAAAAAAAAAATTACCAGTTTTTCTGGGACAATATTTTTAATTAGATGCTAACAAGAAGTTTCAACTCTGGTAACCCTATATAAATTTTTCATAAATTTACTCAATGTAAGCTAAAATAAATAATAAATGCCATGTTTGGCAATTTATCGATTGCTTCTAGTTTATGCAGAATTGTGTTTATTAGAAAATTAGACGATCTGTTACCATTATAGTACTGTTGTTTTGGAGTTATTATAATAAAGATAACTTATTTTAAGTTTATTTTTCAATTTTTGTATTTTTTTCTCATTTCAAAAATTTTGTAGACTTCATTTACTTTTCACCATTATACATTTTCTTTTCTGTTCTTTTTTAAAAAAAACATTTTGTTAATTTTTTGACAATTTGGTAACTTTTTGTCACCTACGGCAAAATATGTTACTAAAAGCCCCCCCCTCCCACTTTAGATCTTTAAAAAGTTTTAAAAAATCTTGGCTTACACATGGAAATATATGACATGTCATGGCATAAATGTGTTATGTTAATTTATGTATTATTTATGTTATTCGAAAAGCAAATTTATTGTTTGGTTAAGAAAAAATTATTGCTGCTACAATAAATTAGTACAGATCAGAACACTATTCACCATATTTCCTGACTATTTGGCAAAGATGTATGAACATATGACAAAAAACAATACTTTGAAAAATTTCTGTCTTTTCATAGATAAAGCCGATATTGACAGTATAAGCCAGCAGGCAAAAACAGAATAAATTTGAGGTTGATGTTGAATGTGAAAATATATGTTTTTCCTATAGAAATATATACAAGTAAACATTCTTTATAAAAAAAGATTTTGGAGATTAGTTTTGGTAAAAATAATCATTAAAATGAAACTGCATGTCAAAATTTAGGAAACGACCCATTGAGGTTATACAAGATTTTACCAGGATAGGAGAGTTAAGAGCAGACATGAGGCATTATTGCAAGCTCTGGATGTGGTGATTTCCTTCATAATGTGATTATGTTGTCCTTTTTATTTATTTACTCTTTTCTGACAGTTTTGTCTAATCAATCTTTCACGACAGCCCAACCTCCATTGGTAGAGATGTGTTACAATATTATTCCTACTAGTCCTATATTGCTAGCATGGCTTCCACATCCATATTTATATCTGAAAGTACTAATTTACAGGGCTAGAAGTGATTAAAATATATACATTTTCTATTCTACAGGAATTCAATATGTTAATCAGTTAGGGTACTACTGGATTGAATGTTAATACAATGATACTGTAATCAGTTTTAGTGGCAACAGGGAGAAGTTTGTTGAACTCTCACAACACTCACACAACAGCAGTGAAAGCACAAGTTGTCAGAGCATCTAATCATTTGCTGTACTACAGAAAAAACTGCTATAAAGCAGTCATCAGCTTGTGTGCAAGCGATTGAGGTTTGATTATAGTATCCCTTTAGCTCATTTTCCTGAGCTGAAAAATTAAAACTAATATAAAAAAATAGGTCTGAAAGATGCACTCATAAATTTAAGCTGTCATAAAAAAGTGCTCATTAGATTATTTTAATATTAGATCTTAAGATTCAGCGCATTTAAAATTTGTGAATTAAGCAAAATTGTATTGCTTCTTTGTTAAGAGAAAAAAAATAGGTAAATTTTAAATTTCTATTTTTTTTTAAGCCTGAACATATATTATGTATATATATAATGTGTATGAGTTCATTAAAATTATTGAGGTACTCCAACTTATGCCTCACTACCGGTAAAGATAATATTTGTACAAATTATAAAATACACTAAACAGTACTTTTTGTAATTTTGTCTTTATATTAGTAATTTAAGGACTTTTCTCATTGGTATTAAATATCAACTGCCCGCCAAACTTATGCAAATTCAGAAATTATGACTCCTTTACTAATAAAGATGAATTTAAAAAGGAAGAAATATGATATAAATTAGAGTAATAAAAAAAAAATTGCACTGGGATTCGTATTGCTGTTATAAACTACAACTCAAGTTTTATTATAAGGATTTTCTTTTCAACTTCAATATATAGGAAAGAATATGATGGTAAAATGTTTAATTCAATTGTAATATATGTTCATATTAAATCTTCCTCAACAGAGATGGTAAATAACAGACACAAATTTTAACTTTTGTACATATACAATAAATTTCACGTTTTAAATATAATTTCTGTATTTTTAAATACAATTCATTATACAAACAGAAAAGAAACATACTTTTTTATAAAAGTAAAAAGGTAACTATACATTAATCTAAATTTTAAATTTAATATATTTAATAAAATATACAAACTTCAGTTTGTCCTTCTTGAGCACTGGATTCATGTACAGCACTAATATCCTAAAATAAAGAAAAAAGATTAGTGCTATAAAATATAGGCATTTCTTCATTCAAATAAATCTCAAGACAAAGAGTAAACAAATTGATTACTAATTAAGTATTTATATAAAAATATTTGACTCATTCAACATCAAATGGTTAAATTTTAAATTAACTTTTTGTTTATCTTTCAATTTCTAATTTTATTTTTAAATGGTTAAGAATAAGCATAAATCTTAAGTTTTAATAGTTTATATCATTTTACTTAAAAGCAATAAAAACTTGGAACTGCAAAATTTTGTTAGTTTGAGCCTAGTTTGTCTATATATAAATTAGCTAAAAGAATTTAAAACTGTCTTTAAAAAAATAAATTTTTTTTTGTCTACAGCATGCAATAAACATTAAAATATAACAATCATGCTCATAAATATTTTTTATTTTCTTCTTCAAAAATAAGCATAAGTATTCATATATATAAACATTGATTTGTAATGTAATACATTGGTAATATCATAAAAGATTAAAAAATTATAAAATGCATATTGAATTTTAATATTTTATCTCCCAAAAGTTATATTAAAATAAATGACAACACAAAGATTTGATTTAAATAAAGATTTTGAATACAAGCTAACTTTATAGATATACTAGCAAGTGTGCCCGTGCTTTACTACAGTGAGCTTAATATATTACTTTTAAACAAAGATTTTTTTTTTCATGCATAACTCTCTAAATTCATTACAATATAGTTCGAGTCATCGGCATATTTATATATTTCTGTTATAAGTGTATTATAACAATATTCAGTTTTTATACTACTGTATTACTACTGTACATTGATTAGCAACATTAATATATCTTGACATATTAAGTGGTAGAATAGGAAGCAGAGGTTTTCACAACATCAGTTCTAATTTTGGTGGTATTAATAAATGATGTCCAAAATTAAGGAAATTTATGACAAACCACATGGTTTTGTATGAAAACGAAACACACATTCATATTGACAACCATATGAATATAAAGATAACTATATAAAATGATAGGTTTTTATTTGCCGATGAGAGTCACTGAAATTTGTAATTTTTGTTGCTAGACTATTGTTCATAAACATTTTGTTGTAACGTAAAAATTAACCAAGAATTAAATTTAAAATTAGTTCTTATATAAAAATGCTATAATTTGAGTCACATAGAAATGAAAGTTAATCACTTTATATCTAAATTTCCAGGTCAAATCGAATTGATACTACACAATGTTTAAATAATATAAAATAAGAAATGAATAAATGATATGTTTAAAGGGATGACGCCATAATGATAAAAAAAAATATTCTATTTATTATGTGATAAATTGTAAATTTTAATCTTTTGCTTTTAATCGAGGAAAACTGCGCTTAAAACAATTACATGGGATTAACAGAATGACGCCATATTGCTAGAAATTAAAAAGTTAATCGTTTGTGCTTAACTGGGGAAAATAATGCTTGGAATAATGACATGAAACGCTCGAAAAAACGGAAGGAATGGATTTCAAACATTAAAAATTTTAAAAAACCTGCCTAAGCATATACCAAATAATTTCCCAAATTTTCACAGTGATTGGATGTATGGTTTTTGAGTCTATCGAGTACAGACAGACACAAATTCATTTATATATATATATAGATTCAATTTAACATAAAAAGATACTGATTTTAAGTTATTTTTAAACTGTTATCATCACATAGTAGTTGGCAGAACAAGCTTCTCCATAGTAATTATTTCATATTAATATGGATTACACTTTGTGAATATGTAGTTAATATATTTCATCATACCACCTCTGGATGTATAATGTATACTATATAATATACAATTAGACAACTTTCTAGGGAAAAAAGAATGAAAGGTAGAAAGGTTAACTATTCTTTTCATTCAGTTAAAAATAATAAATTAAAGGCATCTAACTGTTTTTTTTGTGACAAAACATGTATGTATATATTAAAAAATAAAAAAATAAAAAATCCCCTCTCCTTTTTTTTATAAATTTCATACAATACTGAAATTCAGATCTAAATGAAATTACATATTTCAGAGATAAAAAGCTTTTTATTCAAAGAAAATTAACTTTGCTCAAATGAATTACAGAACACATGGTAATGAACTTCTGGATATTTACTTCTCAATGAAACATTCCTAAGTGCTTTTTATTCAGAAACAGGGAATTTGTCAGCTTAAAAGATTATCAACTGTTAACATTTGCATTACTTCAAGAAACTGAAAAAGCTTTTCCTTCCCAATGCCCTTCAATTTTAGTGTAAATAATATTACATAGTATTTTTTAAAATTTATTTGCTATGATATAAAGTAAATTAATATAATAATAGTAAAATTGAGCTTGTAAACCTAAAAATACATGTGTTTACATGGCTGATTTTTACATCTGTTGAATTTTTTTTTTTTTTTTTTTTGCCTTTTCCTGTGTACAAAAGTCTAAATTTATAACTTGTATCAAACTTGGACCAAGGGTGCTGCAGAATCAGGGTGGATACATGATACAATTATTGAATCTTGGATGGGTCATTTTCTCAAATAAGTGGAACACTTAGAAAAACCAATTCTTTTGTTATTCGATGGTCACTGGACATACAAGACAGTAAAGCAAGAGATGGACAATAGAATCACCATTCACTACTCAAACTTCCAATTCAACCACTTTGAATTTTGCCATTTCTTCTCCATATAAAGATTTTTAAAAATCCAACCTTACATCAATTTTACCACTACAGTTCTAAGGGAAAAAAATCTTAGAAAAAGCTAGACGAAAAAGAAAGCAGATACAAACTAAGGCCAGAGAAGTGACGACTATGATAAATGCCTTTCTTCGCATAAATTGAAAAAACAGTTAGAATTCTATTATGAAAGTCCTTACTCAACAATTCATCATATATTTCAGAATTCAGATAAATGAAAAAGATATCAAAGCATTTATAGATTGATTAAAACTTTCTTATAAACTAGCAGGGTCAATTGCAGAAACATCACAGCATAACAACAGGTGCCACAGATAAATTTGGGTCTTTGCAGACAAATTTCAGAGACCACTCTCTGTAAAAGGGAGGGGAAAGTCTTAATCCTTTTCTGGAGAATAAAACATGAAAACCCTTCCCTTAGAAAGAAAATGTATAAGAACAATGATTGAGACAGACTGCAAACTTGCACATGCACTTCATAGAATGTCCAAAATCTAGATAAAGCATATAGGATGGCTGTTCTCACTCCTTTCTATTTCACAGGGTGAAATGGATATAATTTCCCTTTGCAGGGCAAGATGTACCGTCACATAATTTACCCTCTCCCTTATCCAAAACAAAGAAAACTTTCATGAAAAAGCTTATTTTTCATATGAAATTAATATTTGAAAAATGTCTGATGACACATGACTTCTCTATTCCACCTCTGCCATAGTTTCTGTAAATCTTCAGTACATGTTTTCAGATGTTTATTGCCTGAAAAAAATTAAAGATATTGGTACTATTTGACTTGTTTTCTCATATCTCAACGTATATATGCCTTGCCTTGAAGAGTGAGTAGCACAGCTTCTCCAAATGATGGAATTTCTGTTTTCATTGAAGTGAACCTGTTAGAATTCCAGATCTGCCAATAGGAAAATGTTTGTGCAACTTTCTGTGACTAAATTTAGTGAGGATAATGAAGTTAATTGTACATATACTAGAAATTTAAAATATTTTATTTTTAACTTCCATCTGAAACCAGATTGAAAGCTGTACAAACAACAGGAACCAGGACATAGACAATATTTTGAATAAATTGGTCACATTTTCAACTTCAGTTATATGGTATTTCTGAGATGTCATGTTTCTATGTAAGAGATATAAGAGAAAAGTCTAAAATTATCCAACTAGACTATAGGCACAGTAAGCAATTCCATCAACATAAAATGAGAAAAGTGAGCTATGATCAGAAAGTGATTATAAATTAACAATTTTCATATAATCGCTTCATGCCAAAAAACAAAATTACTACAATTCTGAATACATCTATCATTTAGATAAAAAAAATATATATATATAACTAGATAAAACATAAAAGAAACAGATTTAGAACCAAAAATGTGCTTCTACTGGAGCACAAATTTATAGAGCACATGGCATGACAAAATAGCTGCCAGGCACAGTTAGAAAAAAATCACAAGAAGTAAACAACTGCAGACAATATGCAAAATGGGAATAGACAACCAGTTTAATGAGTGACTGACAACAGTGCATAATAGCAAATTAGGCTGTAATATCAGCTGTAATATCAGTGAGAAGAGAGCTGCTATTAAATGTAAATGTGTGGAATAAAGTATTTATGTTAATCAGAAGCCAATAAACGCAAAATCTGTTTAGATAAGTACTGTTTAAAAATAATTCTTTTAACATTTTTATTTGATTTCTATTCTCTAAATAGGATAGTCTTTTTACTAGTTCAGTAATTTATATGTTCTTAAAAACTGATTTATATAGAAGATAATAAATTTTGATATTAAATTTTAAAATGAGATCATTTATCATAAATATCAAACTTTAAAACATCTTTATCAAGGTACAAATTATGACCAAGAAAATTTACATTTAAATTATTACCATTATATTCAATTATCTTGAAATATTAAGGATAGAAATTAATTTTCTACAATTCATTTGTGATTTAAAGATTCTCAACATATTGAAATGGCACTAAATTAGTATATTACTGTTTTCATAATGGGACAGATACAAATAGATCCTTAAACTCAATACATTGCCATCTTTCAAAGTACTCATAATCCGTTGATAAATATTTTTTTAATTATATAATTATGAGCTATGATGAAATTTAACAGCTTTTTTTTAAACAGTCCAATAAAATTTTAATATTGAATTCCATTTTACATTTATTAAATTGTACACACATTTTCTTTACATCATCTAGAGTGAAATCTCTGAAGAGAAATAAAATGAACATCCAACCAATCCCACCTCACTAAACAAATGTCCAAAGAAAAAAAAATGCTAAAACACATTCCTCATACATGTTTAGCTAGAACTGTCTAATAATTATTTTGACTACAATAATACTTTGTCAAATCCCAACTTATAATGCAAATAAATCAGCATGTTCTAAACAAATTGCAACTAGTTAAAACTGTATACCAAAGACACACTGAAGTTTAAAGGTACATTAAATAGAGTATACATAAATTAAAACATTACTAAAAAAATATTTTTAAAAAATCAAAATTAGACATACCAAGTTTTGTTCTAAAACTTTGCCCCTCTCTTCAGGAGATAAATCTTTAGTTGAATCTATGAACTTCTTCAAAACAGAGTCAGCTTGAAGATCCAATTTACTTTCATTATTTGCAATTGCATGAATCAATGCTATTGTTCCACATCCGTTTCTGATAGTTTGCTTCATATAATAAACATCATCTACTTTCTGCTGGTTATCTTTCTGCAGTTCTTCTTGCTTTTCACAATACTCTACGTACTATAAAAAGATTGAGTATGTAGAAATGAATAAAAATGATTATAAACACAATAATATAAATACCAAAAATTAAGTTATAAATTAAACTTATTCCAGTGATAATTTCACTACATCCTAAAAATTAAATTAGATTTAGAAACCTTATATATTAGCCCAATATATATTCATTAAATCTCTTTCTAATCAACAATTTTCTTATCATGAATTATTTAAAAACTAAGACAAATATTTTAAACTTTACTAAAA
The DNA here is from genome assembly GCA_032207245.1 of Pardosa pseudoannulata. Taxonomy (NCBI): domain Eukaryota; kingdom Metazoa; phylum Arthropoda; class Arachnida; order Araneae; family Lycosidae; genus Pardosa; species Pardosa pseudoannulata. The sequence goes on from CM063502.1 coordinate 98,723,855, forward strand.
TTTCTCAACTACTAATAACGATGAACGGTAATTTATTTTTAAAATTATAAAAAATATAACATTGATATTTTATGGTTTAAAAAATTTTTTTTAATGCACCTGAAGTCCATTGTAGATAAGTTAATAGACTACTCTAATTAAGCTTTGTTAACTGTTTTTTTTTTTTTATAAACTCATAATCTGGGTTAGTTCTAAATAATTAAGTGTGCAAGGTAGAATTCGGCTGCCCTTACTCCTGTGTGCAAGATAATATTTGACTGCCCGCCCATTAATGCACATACATAATTTTCTATCAGCGGTCCTAGAAATTTGGCCACTTGCATGCATGCACATACTGTATATTAGCCTCAGCCTTGCTCATATCAAAACACAGCACATTAACAGGAAAGAATATAAAATACAGAGAAGTACATAATAAATTACTTTGTTTGTAATTGGAAACAAGAGTAATAAAGCTAACGATGGCACTGGTATCATATCAATTAATTCTTCATCCATAGATACAACATCTGATATCCCCCAATTGGCAGGCACTCCTAAATTTGCAAGACACTATATGAAAAAAAAAAGTAAATTAAAATCATACAAGTCTGCAAATTCATTATTTGATAAAGTAAAAAAAAAAAAAAAAAAAAGGCAATTTGACATTTAATCAAAATACATAAATTGAAATAGATATATATCAAAATATAAATGGTAAACTATTAACAAAATATTCTGATGCAAGTATGAAATATCTAGTTTACAGGATGGAATGTCACTTTATAGTGCATACTTAAAAAATTAAAAACAAGAATAACAAAATTAGAGGAGAATTATCAATTAAAATCTATTGATGCCACAAATCATCAAAATATCATTAAAAACTTGTCTAAAATTCAAGTTGGACATTTTTCTTATGAACTAATAACCTCCCAAATATATACACACACACACATAATTTGCAGAATATATGCAATAAATTTCGAACCTAAAACCTTCAGAAAATTAAAAATGGAAAGAGTATGCTTGATAAAACTATATAATTATTCAGGATACCCTATTATTTAATCAGTAAAATTATGTTTTTTAATTCGTTTAGTTTTGTGTCAAAAGTTTCATAATGTATAAATTACTGACCTTACCTTCAACAATTTTTTTTTTTTTTTTTTTTTTTTTTTAAGTGGCAAATCTAAAGCAAATAAATTATCTAGGGCAATAAAATTTCAAAAGCACTTATCTGAAATTGAGTGATTCGAAAGATATACCTTGTTCATCACCTATATTAAAACAGAAACAAACAGTAATATAAATATTTGGCTCGTTATTAAGATTCAAAATATAATTTCAATTGCTAATGATTATATATATTTACGTCTGGATTAGACTCCAAAGGCAACCATTTGATTGAAGACATCCTAATAACTTGGTAGAGAACTTAAACTTTGATCAGTTACGCAATCTAAAGAAAAGAAAAACCGGAGGAAATTAATATTTATAAAATGTCTGCGATACAGGTTTATAACTAAATAAACAAGAATGAAGGGCTTAATTTACGTACTTACACAACACTCAAAAGTGACAGTTGTTCTAGACAAATTAAAATTCAAACTAAATGGCGGTTTTGATTGCAATTTTAGAAAACGTATCAAAGTTTACCTTTCTGAGTCGAAAGTAACCGAATTGTAACAACGAAACCGGTAAGTTCCTACTTCTTTCAAGACATGTGGTAAATCGATTTTAATCGAACAGTATTTAAGAACTAAAAAGTATCTAATTTAATATTAAATAAAGAAACATTGTTATTAATTAAGGAAACAAAATTAAATAAACTCTGAAATACATTAAGAATTCATTGCTTTAAAAATTGTAATAAAAGACCAAAGTAAGCAACATAATCATATTTATCTAGAAATATTGGTATTTCCAGACCCATGATTAGAAAATATAGGGATGGATCATATACATTCATGAAAAATTTCTATTCAAACTAGTACAAGAAGCAAATCAAAGGATAGATTGAGAACCATCCCTAAAATTTCACTACAACAGTCAGTAATTTTATAAACATATAAGAATCATCAAGCCTGATGTCTAAAATTGATATAAGAAGTTTGAACAGATGATTCTAGTAATGACACTGTCACTCGATCCTGGATATTTCGTGTATTTTTATTCAAAGATTTAAAGTTTAGCTCTAGAAGATTTCGATTTTCAAAAAAACTTGGATTCGTTTTTATGTAGCGGCGTTTTCTTAGCAAGTATTCAATATCCAAATTTCTGAAGAAATACTGTTTACGCTTTAAAAAATTTACTAAATACTAGAAAAAAAATCGCTGTACAATACTTCAACACTTTTCTTAGATCACAATGTTACAAATCATTATATACATGTTAATGAGCAAGTTTACTTTTTAGACCATTTATTAGTAAACTGAAACGATTGCCCAAGAAACATCTGTAATATTAGTTTTGATAATTCAACATGGTCCATTTACACTCACTTGCATAAGGTGTTCTTAATGCCATGGCGGTGAATTCCCACCCTCACCCCAATTTTGATTATCCTGAGGAAGAGAGATTTCTGCTCCTCACTCCCACCTGTCGACATCCTATACAAAGGATATCCAGATCCACAGATTTAACCAGCACGTTTTTGGGGTGTACTGGGAGATATTTAGTGCATCTTCCAGGCTAGAATACGGCATCTAAGGATACAAGCCCCACAGGCTCAACAATAGGTAACATTCACAAAGAATGCTCAATGCATTAATTTAATGAAAATTTTGTTTTTGTATAGAGATATTTGCCCGATTTTTTAAACAGCATTAGCTGAAGCTGAAACTATTATTTATTAAAATAGAACTAGAAGTCTGAAACACTTAAAAAATATGTAATTAATGTTATTGATTTTACACATGTAATAATTATTGAAAATAACAAAGAGTTATTAAATCCGACAACTTTTTTTTCCCTTATCAATGTTGTTATTTTCAACGTTTTATTTTGCTTTTCAAACTACAATAAACATTACAATTTAAAATTTTCTTTTTTGTTTAATATATAAAAAATGCCGCCTCAAAACATATGCCTCCTGGTGAAGACTACATCCCCCGCAACCCTTTAGGTGCGCCATTGGGTGAATTATCTACAAAATCCAAGCTAGCACTGTAATTAAATGAGATTACCCGACTATGTAATGTTTAATTAGGGAATATTGAGATAATGTAATAATTCTCCCTCACTTAAGAAGTTAGATGCTAAAAATAAATGGTTGACTGAAAAGAAGTGAAAACTTTTAAACATAACATACTCTTGTATGTAAATTGATGGTTACCACACTCTGAAAAATTCCTGCACGGGTGAAGGGAAAATCTGCTGCTGGTCATTTTCTTCCATGGGGCTTACTATGGACGTTGCGAGTCGATTCGCACGTTCGTTGTGACGTCACTTTGACGTCAGCTTGATAGTTTGTTCACATAATGTCACGCTGACGTCAAAGTGAAGTCACAGCGAACGTGTGAACAGACTCGTAAAGTCCAGAGAAAGCCCTTATATCTTGATCTATATATACCTTATTTATTTGAGGAGAGACTATGAAGTTATCAACACGAAGTATGATAATGGGATAGTTATAGAGATTGTTATCCCTACAAAAGAACTTGTGTAACCCTAAATTATGATTGCTTAGTTAAGAGGGAGATGGACTACTTAAACTGATTTATTTTGTTTTTAGGAACCAATTGCTGTAATAAAATGTTAAGAAATTATGCAAAAAGGGTTTACGTTTCGAGATAAAATATTAATTACTTCAAATGTAATTATTAATTATTAATTTTATCAAAAATTACTTCACAGAAAATGTTCCATGCTTATCTTTTTTGCACATATTATGGTCATTTTTACTCATAGGATGCATTTTAAACTTTATAATAAAGTTAGTTGTTATCATAATAAAATAATGTCTCTTAAAGTGCTTATTTTACTATCGTAAGCTTTCATAGAAAATATCAGAAGAAAAAAGAAATAATGTTACAAATATAACATTTTCCTTTACAAAATGTCTATAATAGTAATTTTAAGTACAGTGGTGATAGATAGACTTATTCATTTATAATTTTTTTTATTGAAGAGAAGTATAAAAAAATGGATAGCACCAAACTTAGAGCCATCAATTTAAGCTTCCTCTTTGTTAAGCTCTCGTCCTATGCCTAAGTATCGTTTGTCAGAGGCAAGGAAATCCAAGGTATCCTTTACCAGTCAGAGATTTTCAAGAATACAATCAGTTAAGTGATCATAGTCTATTCCATATTGTCACCATGCTGTAGTTTTTTTCCTTTTTAATATCTCGCAAAGCGAACAAGAGTAAGAATTACGGCTTTATTTTCGCAACCTTCGATAGCCTTCTCTATTGAAGGATCCTATCCTTAGTTGCAGGAGCCTATTTGGAATCGACTTTCATTGTTGAGAGAACGTACAAACAGAGGAAGGTACATTTCAAGGTTAACACATTGTGTGTGGGTACATTTCGCATCATTTCGAATTGTATCGGGAGAGGGCTTTTTGCGCGTAAATTTAGTTATTCAGTTAAATCTCAATAGATCAAAAATTATTTAATTTTTTAGCCAACTTTTCGTGTTTTATATTGAAATATATAAACAAATATATAAATAGAAATATATAAATAACCACTATACGATTTTTGTAAACAAAAATATATTTTTTAGTGGATAAATTTATAATAGTATCGTAAATATTAAAAATCAAATAGAAATAGTAGTATATAGTTTTAATTTTTTCCCGTTCTGTGGTTCCGCATCGACTGATGTAAAAACTAGTTTTTACTTGTCTAAATTTTTCCAGAATCTATGTAGTAGACAAGAACATTCGGCTTCGTTATCCTGTATATACCGTTATTTTTTTTACCCACAAACAAACCATGTTGTTACACTAACCCGTACTAGTACGTAACCCTCATTCAAGTATCAGTCGCCAGAAAACGTACTAGTACGTGTCCCGCATACAATGTGTTAAAACGCATTTGATCTTGAACACTTCAGGGAAATTTTCTTAGTTTCTATTCCTCCCCCAGCAGCTGGATTTCTGGTGTAGTGGCGTCACAATGCGGAAACTCGCTTAAAAGTATGTCTATATTCCCTGCATTTCAGTATCTATATTCTTTGGCACGGATGCGTAATAATTGTAAAATACTTATGGATTATGAAAAAATATGCATAAAATATTTTACAAATTGTACTTCTTTGTGGAATTGAAGGCCGGAACATAATTACTTTTTATTGTTTAACCCATTAACGACCGGATATGTCTGATGACTATATATTAGTAAATACCTAACATAGAAGCTATTATAGACAACTGGAAGTAAAACAATATATAAAATTTAAATACCTTTAAATATGACACCAAGCCATCATTAGTGAGGAGGTGTCATTTTAAAACATAATAAGATGTCTTTCAAAAAAAAAAGGAAAACTTCGTGATAAGAGATTTATTTGCTATCATATATGAGAAAAGTACTGAAAAGAGATGACTTATTACAGATATGGCTATTCGCCATGATTTTGACCGGTATACGTTCAGAATACTGGTCATAATACGTTCCTATTCTAAGCTTGAAAATCATAAAATGCCGATCGAAATGACAAAATTATAGATAAGATCATATTTGAAAACTTGGGAGATTATTCATAAGATTAATATCTATTTCCTTTAAAAAGGAAGAATCGTTTCAAGAAAACAAAAACTCTACAAACCATTTTTTGACTGTCCTCAAATAAGGACGCTGGGCGTTAATGGGTTAAGGGGAGGGAAGCAGCATTTTACATTTTTTGTTCAGGGCGATAGAATTTTTAGACCGGTCCTGGTGGTGTGTGTACATCCTGGCGAGCCGTCTATAGCTCAACTAACAGAACGGTGCACTGTAGAATCAACAATTTTTATGGAACTGGTTAGACTCCAATTCGAAGAATGTGTTTAATATCTTGTATTTTAAATGAAAACACTTAAAATCACTGTAAATACACAAAAGACTATGTAACCGTGATTTAAAAATAATAAAAAATACAATTGGCGCAGTCCAGTTTAAGCATCTCCCCGAAACTAAATGTTGGCTACAGACTTGGATTCAAATAAATTTGTAAATGAAATTTCATGATTCCCAATGAGCGTAGCAGAAAAGGAAAGCAAACTACTTAAACATTCAAAATTAAGTCATTGTCAACATTCCGTCAATGGCCGAGTTGGCAGAGCGGTGGACTGTAGCGAGTCTTAGCCAGTAATTCATACGTCACTGGCTCGAAGGAGGTTTTTTTTTTTGGTATTTTAATTATTTAATTATAAATGTTTAAAATATCTGCGAATACATAAAGGGTTGTGTTGCATTTTGATTTAAATTGGAAGATAAAAGATATACGAATAGTATTTGGAAAAAAAATAATTTTGGAGGAATCTTAATGGAGACTTAGCAGTAATTTGAAGAGTTGAGATTGTTTCAAGAATAGAGATCTGTGTTATAAGCGGAATAAATTATCCCCTATGTAATAAAAGCCTAAGTTATCTGTCCGTCTGTCCACGAATTTATGAAGTGATTGGACTTGGAATGGATAGAGGCATCCATATTGGATTCTTGATGAGTTAGAGTTAACAAAATTTAAAACAAGTAAAGTTTATCTTCTCCTTAACTATCGATCCGATTCTAAAATAAATTGGTATAAATGTGCTTCATATCACAGCAAAAAATACTGTCGTATATAAAAAGTTCGAAATCCAACCCTTCCCCCTTTTCGAGAGTTTAATGCCATTATTTCAAACCCTATTTTCCCCGGTTAAGATCAGGCGATTAAATTTATCAATTTATTACATAATAAATAGATGAAAATAACATTTTTTTCTAGCATTATGACGTCATTCCTTTAACCATCTCATTTAATCATTTCTTATTTTAAATTATTTATATATCGTTTGCATTATTTTCCTACGTTTTATCACTGATTTAGATATTACGTAAATAATTTTCTTTTATATTTGGCTTAATAGATTAGGTAGTATGTGAAAATTTAAAATTTAATCATCGATTTATTTTTGACGAGTGGATTGGAACAGCCAATTTCGGTGCTACACTTCAAGGTGAAAATTACTTGATTCACTATCGCCATCTATTTACTAATATGTTAACTAAAACTTTTCAAGTAAATTTTGTATGATCTTGGGCAGTTTTTGTATTATTTTATTGACAACATTTTAAATTAATTTTCTATTTTCTTCTATTTATTTTTTTGCTTGAATTTTAAATTTTTTATTTTCTATATTGTTCGTTTTTATCGTTTTAAGTTTATAAAATTGATTTTTACTAAGAAATGAGCTTGAGATGTGCTTGCATCATTTCTAATATTTTATTTATATTTTTGACAATTTTAAAAATTGATTTTTGTTATCATCTTTTTTCTATTTTAAGTTTTTAAAATTAATTTTTGCCATTATATATACCCCAAGCTGTCTATAATGGGCAGTAAACCGCCTGATTTTTAACGATAAAAACATTATTCTGAAACTTACATTTTTCTATCAAAGAATATTCATAAGTTTCAATTTTACTATTCCTCTCAAAAGTATACAGCAATAATGAATAATTATTTCTCTTAGTAAAGAATAAAAAAGAATTCTTTAATATTCTTTGATTGAAAAATATAAGCTTCTAAATTACTATATTGAATGATATTTCAATGAGTAATTTTATGCTTAAATCAGGCTATTTACTCTCGATTAAAATAAACTGAGAACAAACATAATTGCTTGAATAATGCATTGTGATTGCATATTTTTACCAGATGATAGAAAAATGTAAGTTTCTATATTATTATATTGAATAACATTTTTTCAGAACATTGTTTTTATCTTTAAAAATCAGGCTGTTTACTGCCCATTATAGACAGCTTGAGGTATAAAGTTTATAATGGCAAAAATTAATTTTAAAAACTTAAAATAAAAAAAAAGATGATAATAAAAAAATTGGCAATAAAAATAAAAATTTAAAAAATTGTCAAAAATGTAAATAAAATATTAGAAATGATGCAAGCACTTCTCAAGTTCACTTCTTAGCAAAATTTAATTTTATAAACTTAAAAAGACACAAACTAACAAAAATGAAAATAAAAAATTTAAAATTCAAGCAAAAAAATAAAAAAGAGAAAATAGAGGATTAAATTAAAATATTGTCAAAAATGAAACCAAATAATACAAAAACTGCCCAATATCATACAAAATTACTTGAATAGTTTTAGTTAATATATTAGTAAATAGATGGAGCCAGTGAATCAAGCGATTTTCTCCTGGAACTGTAGCACCGAAATTGGCTGTTCCGATCCACTCGTTATTTTTGTGGCAAGATAATTCTCAGCCGAAAAATAAACCTTTTTTTTACCCACCTCATAGGGTACTTTACAATTCTAGAAAATTAAAAATTTTACTGATCCCGTCATACGACGGGCTATATGCTAGTCACTGATAAACATTTAAAAATTTACATAAATTTAACAAGGTGATAGGATGAGAAATTCAATTATTTTTTAAAAGTTTCGATATCCGAAAAAAATCAATATGAAATAACCAAAAAATACATTAAAAAAAAAAAGGAAGTGCTTAAAATATTATATTATAGTAATGATCCATCGATAGGGCAATGCTGTGGAGTGTATGGAGTGCTAGTCAGTGATCCATAGATCGCTGACTTGAAGGAGGTTTTTTTTTCGTATTTTACTAATTTAATTATAAATGTTTAAAATAGCTGCGAATGTATAAAGGGTTGTGATACCTTTTGATTTTTATTGGAAGACAAAAGACTTACGAATAATATTTGGAAGAAAATAATTTTGGAGGAATCTTAATTAGACTTGCGAGTAATTTCAAGGATAAAGATTGATTTCATTTGTGTTATATACGGAATAAATTGTCACTGACAAACATTTAAAATTTTAAATAAATTACACAATGTAAGGGGGATGAGAAATTTGATTAAATAAAAAAAAGATATCTGCAAAAAATCAATGTTAAAAGATCAATAAATACATTAAAAATAAAAATAAAAGGAAATGCTTCAAATATTATAATAGACCAGGGGTGCCCAACTCAAATTGGTTGGTGGGCCAAAAAACAAATAGGCCGCACACATAAAAATAAAACAAAAAATTATTCAAAATATTTTATTATCGTGCAATATTCAAAATATGCATTTTTTTTTCATTTGTTTTTATTCGTTTATTTTCACCTTGTAACTTGATTTAGTTCATTCAGTTTCATTGTTATATCTGTTAAAAACATAAATATAAGAGCCATTGATTATCCGATAGTTCATTTATATCACTACTGTACTGTTTTATACATCAAATTAAACATTTTGGAGGTTAGAATTTCAAACGCATGGTTAGCTTAAGTTTTCTAAATAAACAATACCTTAATTATTCCTTTACAATTAATGATAACATCCCAATAGCCATAAATATAATTTATAACTTTCTTTCCATACAACTTCCACTGACTGGTCGGACAGAGCACGTGTACGTAACGCGAGTCAGCTAGTTGTATAAGTAATGGCCGATTGACAGAATATTCTAAAACACTCAAATTTCAACGTAACCTGTCCAACCCTACTCAAAGACCAGGTTTACGTTAGTTACTATCATGTCTTAACGTACATAATATGTGATATTTATTATTGCAAACATTAACAACTAAAATTCTATGTTTCAACCATATATAGTCAAAATGACTAAAACTGTATAGACAGTTGAAAACTTCATTTGGGCCGCAAAAAGTTTTTAAATGTTCCGCATGCGGCCGGGGCCATGGTGATCACGATGGCCCCGATGCGGCCCATGTTCCGCGGGTTGGGCATGCCTGTACTAGACTAACAATCCATCGATAGGGCAGAGCGGTGGACTGTAAGAAGTGTTAGTGATCCATACGGCTACGGGTCGACACTTTTTTTAAAATTTTACTAATTTAATTCTTAATTGTAAATGTTTATAAGAACGAAAAACGCCCCACAGGCTAAGTGTCATACGTGATTTAAATTACAATAGACATACGAATAACATTTAGAAGAAAATAATGGTTGCTGAAGCGGAAAGTAGAGGAGAAAGCAATTTCAAGAATTAGGAATGTTTTTACCAGCATTTAAAGCAGAAGAATGTCACTGAGAACATTTAAAAATTACAGCCATGAAAAATTGATCAATGTAATAGGCTGAGGAATCAAATGAAATTGTAAACATTTTGATTTATGAAATGAGTGTCTTTTAATTTTTAAAATTTTATATGTTGAAAATTTTATATGGAAATTGAAAAGTTCGAGCCAAATCATATCAATAGTTTTGTTTGCGAATTTTCCATGTACTGCAGGTGTTGGTCCAGGTTGTTCTGCAAGACCTGCATCCTGAAACCCTAAAGAATGAAAATAAAAGACGTTCTATCGGTCCGTCGATAGCTCAGTTGGCAGAGCGGTGGACTGTAGAGGCGTTTGTCAGAAATCCATAGGTCGCTGGTTCGACTCCGGCTCGACGGAATTTTTTTAAAAATTTTACTAATTTAATTGTAAACGTTTAAAATAAGTAAAAATTCTCAAAAGACTAACTATTATTTGTTAATTTAAGTCAGAAGTATGAATATAGGAATAATATTTAAAAGAAATTATTGTTGTTGTAGAAAAATCAAATCTATCAAATTAATAGAATTTACCTGTTATAAAATAGATCGAGTAGTAGGAGAATTTTCACCACTGTTGTAAGAAGAACATCACTCAAAAGTACTGAAATATTATAAAAATGTACAAAAATATACATTAATCAAGCAATGTTGTCAGCTCATTGCAATTAATAGAATAATCTTGATAAATTTATTATTTATTATATTTTATTATATTTATTTATTATATTTTATTTATTATATTTTATATTTTATTATTTATTTATTTCTTATTTATTATATTTATATTTTTATTATTTATTATTATATTATATAAATTTCTTAAGAATAGGTTAGTATCCAAAATAAATGTGAAAAAAAAAAAAAAAAAAACGAAAATGAAGTACTTAAATATTCATAATAAAATCCTGTTCAAGCTCCTTCGATAGCTGAGTCTGCAACATCAGTGCCATTTTCATCAACGTCACTTGAAAGATTTAAATATTATGAAACTATACAAATTAATCAAGCAATGTTATCAGCACGTTTCATTTAATAAATCAGTTTGAAAGAATTAATTAAATTTTTCAAGAAACGATTAATATCAGCAACGAGTGCGAAAGAAAAGGAAAATGAAATGCTTAAATATTCAGAATAATAACACGTTCAAGCTCCTTCGATAGCTGAGATGGCAGCAACAGCGCCATTTTCTTCACTCTTGTAAGAACAACGTCATTTAAAAGATTTAAATATTATGAAAATATACAAATTAATCAAGCAATGTTATAAGCAAGTTTCATTTAATAAATCAGTTTGAAAGAATTAATTAAATTTTTCAAGAAACGATTAATATCAGCAACGAGTGCGAAAGAAAAGGAAAATGAAATGCTTAAATATTCAGAATAATAACACGTTCAAGCTCCATAGATACCTGCGATGGCAGCAGTAGCATAGTCAGAGAGTTTCTGCCTGAAGGCACATAGAATCCACACAGTACTTTTAGTTGAGGACGCTTCAATTTCATGTTTAAGTGATTTAAATTCTATCGTACCTAAAGCAAGAAAATAAAAAATAATGGTTCCCGTAAATATCGTCAGTTGTCAAGTTGCTCTTAGCGGAGATTGCAGATTCACTTACAGTTTGAAGTTTTAAAAATCTCGTCGATAAATATCACCTGATAAGGCGAAATAAGCACCACTGCAGTAATTATTTTTTACTCTTAAATCTATTCTTTGAATTGTTGATTACTATTTGAAAAGAAAATTGACTGAGAGAATAGTAGTTTCAAGCAATAGGGATGTTTTTAGGAGTGATGTTAGTAGAATAAGGGTGATTGAAAAAAAATATTACAAAATTCAATTTGGAATGGAATGAGCACATTAAAGTTATTTCAGACAGAGTGAGAGGAATTCAATTTCATTTGTAAATAAGATATAAATATTTTCAAATGAAATGAAAGTGAACTACTGAAGTTTTCAAAATAATGCCGTTCTGATGCACCGTCTATAGCTCAGTTGGCAGAGCGTTGGACTGTAGCGTTAAACAAGCATTTATCCATAGGTCGCTGGTTCGGCTCGACGGACATATTTTACATAGCACATATTTTAAATAACAAGCGTTTAGGAAATCTGTCCATAAGCGATGTATTACCAATCGGATTGAAATAAGAGACACACAATATTCGGAGCAAAACTATTTCAAGCGAAAATTAACGTAGAGAATAGTAATTTAAAAAAAAATAGGGGATGGTTTTAAAAGTGATGTTAGTACAATAAGGGTGAATGAAAAAAATATTAAAAAATTCAATTTGGAATGGAATGAGCACATTACAGTTATTTGAGACAGAGAGAGGGGAATTCAATTTCATTTGTAAATAAGATATAAATATTTTCAAATGAAATGAAAGTGAACTACTGAAGTTTTCAAAATAATGCCGTTCTGATGCACCGTCGATAGCTCAGTTGGCAGAGCGGTGGACTGTAGCGTTAAACAAGCAGTTATCCATAGGTCGCTGGCTCGACGGACATATTTTACATAGCACATATTTTAAATAACAAGCGTTTAGGAAAACCGTCCATAACAGATGTATTACCAGTCGGATTAAAATAGTAGACACTCAATATTCGGAAGAAAATTATTTCAAGCGAATATTAATGAAGAGAATAATAATTTCAAGAAATAGGGATGTTTTTAGGAGTGATGTTAGAAGAATAAGGGTGACTGAAGAAAATATTAAAAAATTTAATTTGGAATGGAATGAGCACATTACAGTTATTTGAGACAGAGAGAGGGGAATTCAATTTCATTTGTAAATAAGATATAAATATTTTCAAATGAAATGAAAGTGAACTACTGAAGTTTTCAAAATAATGCCGTTTTGATGCACCGTCGATAGCTCAGTTGGCAGAGCGGTGGACTGTAGCGTTAAACAAGCAGTTATCCATAGGTCGCTGGTTCGACTCCGGCTCGACGGACATATTTTACATAGCACATATTTTAAATAACAAGCGTTTAGGAAATCTGTCCATAAGCGATGTATTACCAGTCGGATTGAAATAATAGACACACAGCAATATTCGGAAGAAAACTATTTCAGGCGAAAATTAACGTAGAGAAATGTAATTTTAAAAAATAGGAATGTTTTTAGGAGTGATGTTAGTAGAATAAGGGTGACTGAAGAAAATATTAAAAAATTTAATTTGGAATGGAATGAGCACATTACAGTTATTTGAGACACAGAGAGAGGGGAATTCAATTTCATTTGTAAATAAGATATAAATATTTTCAAATGAAATGAAAGTGAACTACTGAAGTTTTCAAAATAATGCCGTTCTGCTGCACCGTCGATAGCTCAGTTGGCAGAGCGGTGGACTGTAGCGATAAATAAGCAGTTATCCATAGGTCGCTGGTTCGACTCCGGCTCGACGGACATATTTTACATAGTACAGTCGGAATAAAATAGTACACACTCAATATTCGGAAGAAAATTATTTCAAGCGAATATTAATGAAGAGAATAGTAATTTCAAGAAATAGGAATGTTTTTAGGAGTGATGTTAGTAGAATAAGGGTGACTGAAGAAAATATTAAAAAATTTAATTTGGAATGGAATGAGCACATTACAGTTATTTGAGACACAGAGAGAGGGGAATTCAATTTCATTTGTAAATAAGATATAAATATTTTCAAATGAAATGAAAGTGAACTACTGAAGTTTTCAAAATAATGCCGTTCTGATGCACCGTCGATAGCTCAGTTGGCAGAGCAGTGGACGGTAGCGTTAAACAAGCAGTTATCCATAGGTCGCTGGTTCGACTCCGGCTCGACGGACATATTTTACATAGCACATATTTTAAATAACAAGCGTTTAGGAAATCTGTCCATAAGCGATGTATTACCAGTCGGATTGAAATAATAGACACACAATATTCGGAGCAAAACTATTTCTAGCGAAAATTAACGTTGAGAATACTAATTTCAAGAAATAGGAATGTTTTTAGGAGTGATGTTAGTAGAATAAGGGTGACTGAAGAAAATATTAAAAAATTTAATTTGGAATGGAATGAGCACATTACAGTTATTTGAGACACAGAGAGAGGATAATTCAATTTCATTTGTAAATAAGATATAAATATTTTCAAATGAAATGAAAGTGAACTACTGAAGTTTTCAAAATAATGCCGTTCTGATGCACCGTCGATAGCTCAGTTGGCAGAGCGGTGGACTGTAGCGTTAAACAAGCAGTTATCCATAGGTCGCTGGTTCGACTCCGGCTCGACGGACATATTTTACATAGCACATATTTTAAAATAAGAAGCGTTTAGGAAATCTGTCCATAAGCGATGTAACCAGTCGGAATAAAATAGTACACACTCAATATTCGGAAGAAAATTATTTCAAGCGAATATTAATGAAGAGAATACTAATTTCAAGAAATAGGAATGTTTTTAGGAGTGATGTTAGTAGAATAAGGGTGACTGAAGAAAATATTAAAAAATTTAATTTGGAATGGAATGAGCACATTACAGTTATTTGAGACAGAGAGAGGGGAATTCAATTTCATTTATAAATAAGATATAAATATTTTCAAATGAAATGAAAGTGAACTACTGAAGTTTTCAAAATAATGCCGTTCTGATGCACCGTCGATAGCTCAGTTGGCAGAGCGTTGGACTGTAGCGTTAAACAAGCAGTTGGCCATAGGTCGCTGGTTCGACTCCGGCTCGACGGACATATTTTACATAGCACATATTTTAAATAACAAGCGTTTAGGAAATCTGTCCATAAGCGATGTATTACCAATCGGATTGAAATAATAGACACACAATATTCGGAGCAAAACTATTTCTAGCGAAAATTAACGTTGAGAATACTAATTTCAAGAAATAGGAATGTTTTTAGGAGTGATGTTAGTAGAATAAGGGTGACTGAAGAAAATATTAAAAAATTTAATTTGGAATGGAATGAGCACATTACAGTTATTTGAGACACAGAGAGAGGGGAATTCAATTTCATTTGTAAATAAGATATAAATATTTTCAAATGAAATGAAAGTGAACTACTGAAGTTTTCAAAATAATGCCGTTCTGATGCACCGTCGATAGCTCAGTTGGCAGAGCGGTGGACTGTAGCGTTAAACAAGCAGTTATCCATAGGTCGCTGGTTCGACTCCGGCTCGACGGACATATTTTACATAGCACATATTTTAAATAACAAGCGTTTAGGAAATCTGTCCATAAGCGATGTATTACCAGTCGGATTGAAATAGTACACACTCAATATTCGGAAGAAAAATTTTTCAAGTGAATATTAATGTAGAGAATACTAATTTCAAGAAATAGGAATGTTTTTAGGAGTGATGTTAGTAGAATAAGGGTGACTGAAGAAAATATTAAAAAATTTAATTTGGAATGGAATGAGCACATTACAGTTATTTGAGACAGAGAGAGGGGAATTCAATTTCATTTGTAAATAAGATATAAATATTTTCAAATGAAATGAAAGTGAACTACTGAAGTTTTCAAAATAATGCCGTTCTGATGCACCGTCGATAGCTCAGTTGGCAGAGCGTTGGACTGTAGCGTTAAACAAGCAGTTGGCCATAGGTCGCTGGTTCGACTCCGGCTCGACGGACATATTTTACATAGCACATATTTTAAAAAACAAGCGTTTAGGAAATCTGTCCATAAGCGATGTATTACCAGTAGGATTGAAATAATAGACACACAATATTCGGAGCAAAACTATTTCTAGCGAAAATTAACGTTGAGAATACTAATTTCAAGAAATAGGAATGTTTTTAGGAGTGATGTTAGTAGAATAAGGGTGACTGAAGAAAATATTAAAAAATTTAATTTGGAATGGAATGAGCACATTACAGTTATTTGAGACACAGAGAGAGGGGAATTCAATTTCATTTGTAAATAAGATATATTTTCAAATGAAATGAAAGTGAACTACTGAAGTTTTCAAAATAATGCCGTTCTGATGCACCGTCGATAGCTCAGTTGGCAGAGCGGTGGACTGTAGCGTTAAACAAGCAGTTATCCATAGGTCGCTGGTTCGACTCCGGCTCGACGGACATATTTTACATAGCACATATTTTAAATAACAAGCGTTTAGGAAATCTGTCCATAAGCGATGTACAACCAGTCGGAATAAAATAGTACACACTCAATATTCGGAAGAAAATTATTTCAAGCGAATATTAATGAAGAGAATAGTAATTTCAAGAAATAGGGATGTTTTTAGGAGTGATGTTAGAAGAATAAGGGTGACTGAAGAAAATATTAAAAAATTCAATTTGGAATAGAATGAGCCCATTAAAGTTATTTAAGACCAAGTGAAAGGAATTCAATTTCATTTGTAAATAAGATATAAATATTTTCAAATGAAATGAAAGTGAACTACTGAAGTTTTCAAAATAATGCCGTTCTGATGCACCGTCGATAGCTCAGTTGGCAGAGCGGTGGACTGTAGCGTTAAACAAGCAGTTATCCATAGGTCGCTGGTTCGACTCCGGCTCGACGGACATATATTACATAGCACATATTTTAAATAACAAGCGTTTAGGAAATCTGTCCATAAGCGATGTATTACCAGTCGGATTGAAATAATAGACACACAATATTCGGAGCAAAACTATTTCTAGCGAAAATTAACGTTGAGAATACTAATTTCAAGAAATAGGAATGTTTTTAGGAGTGATGTTAGTAGAATAAGGGTGACTGAAGAAAATATTAAAAAATTTAATTTGGAATGGAATGAGCACATTACAGTTATTTGAGACAGAGAGAGGGGAATTCAATTTCATTTGTAAATAAGATATAAATATTTTCAAATGAAATGAAAGTGAACTACTGAAGTTTTCAAAATAATGCCGTTCTGATGCACCGTCGATAGCTCAGTTGGCAGAGCGGTGGACTGTAGCGTTAAACAAGCAGTTATCCATAGGTCGCTGGTTCGACTCCGGCTCGACGGACATATTTTACATAGCACATATTTTAAATAACAAGCGTTTAGGAAATCTGTCCATTAGAGATGTATAACCAGTCGGAATAAAATAGTACACACTCAATATTCGGAAGAAAATTATTTCAAGCGAATATTAATGAAGAGAATAATAATTTCAAGAAATAGGGATGTTTTTAGGACTGATGTTAGAAGAATCAGGATGACTGAAGAAAATATTAAAAAAATTAATTTGGAATGGAATGAGCACATTACAGTTATTTGAGACAGAGAGAGGGGAATTCAATTTCATTTGTAAATAAGATATAAATATTTTCAAATGAAATGAAAGTGAACTACTGAAGTTTTCAAAATAATGCCGTTCTGATGCACCGTCGATAGCTCAGTTGGCAGAGCGGTGGACTGTAGCGTTAAACAAGCAGTTATCCATAGGTCGCTGGTTCGACTCCGGCTCGACGGACATATTTTACATAGCACATATTTTAAATAACAAGCGTTTAGGAAATCTGTCCATAAGCGATGTATTACCAGTCGGATTGAAATAATAGACACACAATATTCGGAGCAAAACTATTTCTAGCGAAAATTAACGTTGAGAATACTAATTTCAAGAAATAGGAATGTTTTTAGGAGTGATGTTAGTAGAATAAGGGTGACTGAAGAAAATATTAAAAAATTTAATTTGGAATGGAATGAGCACATTACAGTTATTTGAGACAGAGAGAGATGAATTCAATTTCATTTGTAAATAAGATATAAATATTTTCAAATGAAATGAAAGTGAACTACTGAAGTTTTCAAAATAATGCCGTTCTGATGCACCGTCGATAGCTCAGTTGGCAGAGCGGTGGACTGTAGCGTTAAACAAGCAGTTATCCATAGGTCGCTGGTTCGACTCCGGCTCGACGGACATATTTTACATAGCACATATTTTAAATAACAAGCGTTTAGGAAATCTGTCCATAAGCGATGTACAACCAGTCGGAATAAAATAGTACACACTCAATATTCGGAAGAAAATTATTTCAAGCGAATATTAATGAAGAGAATACTAATTTCAAGAAATAGGAATGTTTTTAGGAGTGATGTTAGTAGAATAAGGGTGACTGAAGAAAATATTAAAAAATTTAATTTGGAATGGAATGAGCACATTACAGTTATTTGAGACACAGAGAGAGGGGAATTCAATTTCATTTGTAAATAAGATATAAATATTTTCAAATGAAATGAAAGTGAACTACTGAAGTTTTCAAAATAATGCCGTTCTGATGCACCGTCGATAGCTCAGTTGGCAGAGCGGTGGACTGTAGCGTTAAACAAGCAGTTATCCATAGGTCGCTGGTTCGACTCCGGCTCGACGGACATATTTTACATAGCACATATTTTAAATAACAAGCGTTTAGGAAATCTGTCCATAAGCGATGTATTACCAGTCGGATTGAAATAATAGACACACAATATTCGGAGCAAAACTATTTCTAGCGAAAATTAACGTTGAGAATACTAATTTCAAGAAATAGGAATGTTTTTAGGAGTGATGTTAGTAGAATAAGGGTGACTGAAGAAAATATTAAAAAATTTAATTTGGAATGGAATGAGCACATTACAGTTATTTGAGACACAGAGAGAGGGGAATTCAATTTCATTTGTAAATAAGATATAAATATTTTCAAATGAAATGAAAGTGAACTACTGAAGTTTTCAAAATAATGCCGCTCTGATGCACCGTCGATAGCTCAGTTGGCAGAGCGGTGGACTGTAGTTGTAAGTAATCAGTTATCCATAGGTGGCTGGTTCGACTCCGGCTCGACGGACATATTTTACATAGCACATATTTTAAATAACAAGCGTTTAGGAAATCTGTCCATAAGCGATGTATTACCAGTCGGATTGAAAATAGTACACATTCAATATTCGGAGGAAAACTATTTCTAGCGAAAATTAATGTTGAGAATACTAATTTTAAGAAATAGGAATGTTTTTAGGAGTGATGTTAGTAGAATAAGGGTGACTGAAGAAAATATTAAAAAATTTAATTTGGAATGGAATGAGCACATTACAGTTATTTGAGACACAGGAGAGGGGAATTCAATTTCATTTGTAAATAAGATATAAATATTTTCAAATGAAATGAAAGTGAACTACTGAAGTTTTCAAAATAATGCCGTTCTGATGCACCGTCGATAGCTCAGTTGGCAGAGCGGTGGACTGTAGCGTTGTAATTAATCAGTTACCCATAGCTTGTTGGTTCGACTCCGGCTCGAAAGACATATTTTGCATAGCACATATTTTAAATAACAAGCGTTTAGGAAATATGTCCATAAGCGATGTATTACCAGTCGGATTGAAATAATAGACACACAATATTCGGAGCAAAACTATTTCTAGCGAAAATTAACGTTGAGAATACTAATTTCAAGAAATAGGAATGTTTTTAGGAGTGATGTTAGTAGAATAAGGGTGACTGAAGAAAATATTAAAAAATTTAATTTGGAATGGAATGAGCACATTACAGTTATTTGAGACACAGAGAGAGGGGAATTCAATTTCATTTGTAAATAAGATATAAATATTTTCAAATGAAATGAAAGTGAACTACTGAAGTTTTCAAAATAATGCCGTTCTGATGCACCGTCGATAGCTCAGTTGGCAGAGCGGTGGACTGTAGCGTTAAACAAGCAGTTATCCATAGGTCGCTGGTTCGACTCCGGCTCGACGGACATATTTTACATAGCACATATTTTAAATAACAAGCGTTTAGGAAATCTGTCCATAACAGATGTACAACCAGTCGGAATAAAATAGTACACACTCAATATTCGGAAGAAAAATTTTTCAAGTGAATATTAATGTAGAGAATAGTAATTTCTAGAAATAGGAATGTTTTTAGGAGTGATGTTAGTAGAATAAGGGTGACTGAAGAAAATATTAAAAAATTTAATTTGGAATGGAATGAGCACATTACAGTTATTTGAGACACAGAGAGAGGGGAATTCAATTTCATTTGTAAATAAGATATAAATATTTTCAAATGAAATGAAAGTGAACTACTGAAGTTTTCAAAATAATGCCGTTTTGATGCACCGGTCGATAGCTCAGTTGGCAGAGCGGTGGACTGTAGCGTTAAACAAGCAGTTATCCATAGGTCGCTGGTTCGACTCCGGCTCGACGGACATATTTTACATAGCACATATTTTAAATAACAAGCGTTTAGGAAATCTGTCCATAAGCGATGTATTACCAGTCGGATTGAAATAATAGACACACAATATTCGGAGCAAAACTATTTCTAGCGAAAATTAACGTTGAGAATACTAATTTCAAGAAATAGGAATGTTTTTAGGAGTGATGTTAGTAGAATAAGGGTGACTGAAGAAAATATTAAAAAATTTAATTTGGAATGGAATGAGCACATTACAGTTATTTGAGACACAGAGAGAGGGGAATTCAATTTCATTTGTAAATAAGATATAAATATTTTCAAATGAAATGAAAGTGAACTACTGAAGTTTTCAAAATAATGCCGTTCTGATGCACCGTCGATAGCTCAGTTGGCAGAGCGGTGGACTGTAGCGTTAAACAAGCAGTTATCCATAGGTCGCTGGTTCGACTCCGGCTCGACGGACATATTTTACATAGCACATATTTTAAATAACAAGCGTTTAGGTAAATCCGTCCATTAGAGATGTATTACCAGTCGGATTAAAATAGTAGACACTCAATATTCGGAAGAAAATTATTTCAAGCGAATATTAATGAAGAGAATACTAATTTCAAGAAATAGGAATGTTTTTAGGAGTGATGTTAGTAGAATAAGGGTGACTGAAGAAAATATTAAAAAATTTAATTTGGAATGGAATGAGCACATTACAGTTATTTGAGACACAGAGAGAGGGGAATTCAATTTCATTTGTAAATAAGATATAAATATTTTCAAATGAAATGAAAGTGAACTACTGAAAGTAATCAAAATAATGCATTTGTCCTCCACTTTCGATAGCTCAGTTGGCAGAGCGGTGGACTGTAGCGTTAAACAAGCAGTTATCCATAGGTCGCTGGTTCGACTCCGGCTCGACGGACATATTTTACATAGCACATATTTTAAATAACAAGCGTTTAGGAAATCTGTCCATAAGCGATGTATTACCAATCGGATTGAAATAATAGACACACAGCATTCGGAAGAAAACTATTTCAGGCGAAAATTAACGTAGAGAAATGTAATTTTAAAAAATAGGAATGTTTTTAGGAGTGATGTTAGTAGATAAGGGTGACTGAAGAAAATATTAAAAAATTTAATTTGGAATGGAATGAGCACATTACAGTTATTTGAGACACAGAGAGAGGGGAATTCAATTTCATTTGTAAATAAGATATAAATATTTTCAAATGAAATGAAAGTGAACTACTGAAGTTTTCAAAATAATGCCGTTCTGATGCACCGTCGATAGCTCAGTTGGCAGAGCGGTGGACTGTAGCGTTAAACAAGCAGTTATCCATAGGTCGCTGGTTCGACTCCGGCTCGACGGACATATTTTACATAGCACAGTCGGAATAAAATAGTACACACTCAATATTCGGAAGAAAAATTTTTCAAGTGAATATTAATGAAGAGAATACTAATTTCAAGAAATAGGAATGTTTTTAGGAGTGATGTTAGTAGAATAAGGGTGACTGAAGAAAATATTAAAAAATTTAATTTGGAATGGAATGAGCACATTACAGTTATTTGAGACAGAGAGAGGGGAATTCAATTTCATTTGTAAATAAGATATAAATATTTTCAAATGAAATGAAAGTGAACTACTGAAGTTTTCAAAATAATGCCGTTCTGATGCACCGTCGATAGCTCAGTTGGCAGAGCTTTGGACTGTAGCGTTAAACAAGCAGTTATCCATAGGTCGCTGGTTCGACTCCGGCTCGACGGACATATTTTACATAGCACATATTTTAAATAACAAGCGTTTAGGAAATCTGTCCATAAGCGATGTATTACCAGTCGGATTGAAATAATAGACACACAATATTCGGAGCAAAACTATTTCTAGCGAAAATTAACGTTGAGAATACTAATTTCAAGAAATAGGAATGTTTTTAGGAGTGATGTTAGTAGAATAAGGGTGACTGAAGAAAATATTAAAAAATTTAATTTGGAATGGAATGAGCACATTACAGTTATTTGAGACACAGAGAGAGGGGAATTCAATTTCATTTGTAAATAAGATATAAATATTTTCAAATGAAATGAAAGTGAACTACTAAAGTTTTCAAAATAATGCCGTTCTGATGCACCGTCGATAGCTCAGTTGGCAGAGCGGTGGACTGTAGCGTTAAACAAGCAGTTATCCATAGGTCGCTGGTTCGACTCCGGCTCGACGGACATATTTTACATAGCACATATTTTAAATAACAAGCGTTTAGGTAAATCCGTCCATTAGAGATGTATAACCAGTCGGAATAAAATAGTACACACTCAATATTCGGAAGAAAATTATTTCAAGCGAATATTAATGAAGAGAATAGTAATTTCAAGAAATAGGGATGTCTTTAGGACTGATGTTAGAAGAATCAGGATGACTGAAAAAAAATTATTGAAAAATTTAATTTGGAATGGAATGAGCACATTACAGTTATTTGAGACAGAGAGAAAGGAATTCAATTTCATTTATAAATAAGATATAAATATTTTCAAATGAAATGAAAGTGAACTACTGAAGTTTTCAAAATAATGCCGTTCTGATGCACCGTCGATAGCTCAGTTGGCAGAGCGGTGGACTGTAGCGTTAAACAAGCAGTTATCCATAGGTCGCTGGTTCGACTCCGGCTCGACGGACATATTTTACATAGCACATATTTTAAATAACAAGCGTTTAGGAAATCTGTCCATAAGCGATGTATTACCAGTCGGATTGAAATAATAGACACACAATATTCGGAGCAAAACTATTTCTAGCGAAAATTAACGTTGAGAATACTAATTTCAAGAAATAGGAATGTTTTTAGGAGTGATGTTAGTAGAATAAGGGTGACTGAAGAAAATATTAAAAAATTTAATTTGGAATGGAATGAGCACATTACAGTTATTTGAGACACAGAGAGAGGGGAATTCAATTTCATTTGTAAATAAGATATAAATATTTTCAAATGAAATGAAAGTGAACTACTGAAGTTTTCAAAATAATGCCGTTCTGATGCACCGTCGATAGCTCAGTTGGCAGAGCGGTGGACTGTAGCGTTAAACAAGCAGTTATCCATAGGTCGCTGGTTCGACTCCGGCTCGACGGACATATTTTACATAGCACATATTTTAAATAACAAGCATTTAGGAAATCTGTCCATTAGAGATGTATAACCAGTCGGAATAAAATAGTACACACTCAATATTCGGAAGAAAATTATTTCAAGCGAATATTAATGAAGAGAATAGTAATTTCAAGAAATAGGAATGTTTTTAGGAGTGATGTTAGTAGAATAAGGGTGACTGAAGAAAATATTAAAAAATTTAATTTGGAATGGAATGAGCACATTACAGTTATTTGAGACACAGTGAGAGGGGAATTCAATTTCATTTGTAAAATAAGATATAAATATTTTCAAATGAAATGAAAGTGAACTACTGAAGTTTTCAAAATAATGCCGTTCTGATGCACCGTCGATAGCTCAGTTGGCAGAGCGGTGGACTGTAGCGTTAAACAAGCAGTTATCCATAGGTCGCTGGTTCGACTCCGGCTCGACGGACATATTTTACATAGCACATATTTTAAATAACAAGCGTTTAGGAAATCTGTCCATAAGCGATGTATTACCAGTCGGATTGAAATAATAGACACACAATATTCGGAGCAAAACTATTTCTAGCGAAAATTAACGTTGAGAATACTAATTTCAAGAAATAGGAATGTTTTTAGGAGTGATGTTAGTAGAATAAGGGTGACTGAAGAAAATATTAAAAAATTTAATTTGGAATGGAATGAGCACATTACAGTTATTTGAGACAGAGAGAGGGGAATTCAATTTCATTTGTAAATAAGATATAAATATTTTCAAATGAAATGAAAGTGAACTACTGAAGTTTTCAAAATAATGCCGTTCTGATGCACCGTCGATAGCTCAGTTGGCAGAGCGGTGGACTGTAGCGTTAAACAAGCAGTTATCCATAGGTCGCTGGTTCGACTCCGGCTCGACGGACATATTTTACATAGCACATATTTTAAATAACAAGCGTTTAGGAAATCTGTCCATAAGCGATGTATAACCAGTCGGAATAAAATAGTACACACTCAATATTCGGAAGAAAATTATTTCAAGCGAATATTAATGAAGAGAATAATAATTTCAAGAAATAGGGATGTTTTTAGGACTGATGTTAGAAGAATCAGGATGACTGAAAAAAAATTATTGAAAAATTTAATTTGGAATGGAATGAGCACATTACAGTTATTTGAGACAGAGAGAAAGGAATTCAATTTCATTTATAAATAAGATATAAATATTTTCAAATAAAATGAAAGTGAACTACTGAAGTTTTCAAAATAATGCCGTTCTGATGCGCCGTCGATAGCTCAGTTGGCAGAGCTTTGGACTGTAGCGTTAAACAAGCAGTTATCCATAGGTCGCTGGTTCGACTCCGGCTCGACGGACATATTTTACATAGCACATATTTTAAATAACAAGCGTTTAGGAAATCTGTCCATAAGCGATGTATTACCAGTCGGATTGAAATAATAGACACACAATATTCGGAGCAAAACTATTTCTAGCGAAAATTAACGTTGAGAATACTAATTTCAAGAAATAGGAATGTTTTTAGGAGTGATGTTAGTAGAATAAGGGTGACTGAAGAAAAATATTACAAAATTTAATTTGGAATGGAATGAGCACATTACAGTTATTTGAGACAGAGAGAGGGGAATTCAATTTCATTTGTAAATAAGATATAAATATTTTCAAATGAAATGAAAGTGAACTACTGAAGTTTTCAAAATAATGCCGTTCTGATGCACCGTCGATAGCTCAGTTGGCAGAGCGGTGGACTGTAGCGTTAAACAAGCAGTTATCCATAGGTCGCTGGTTCGACTCCGGCTCGACGGACATATTTTACATAGCACATATTTTAAATAACAAGCGTTTAGGAAATCTGTCCATAAGCGATGTATAACCAGTCGGAATAAAATAGTACACACTCAATATTCGGAAGAAAATTATTTCAAGCGAATATTAATGAAGAGAATAATAATTTCAAGAAATAGGGATGTTTTTAGGACTGATGTTAGAAGAATCAGGATGACTGAAAAAAAATTATTGAAAAATTTAATTTGGAATGGAATGAGCCCATTACAGTTATTTGAGACAGAGAGAGGGGAATTCAATTTCATTTATAAATAAGATATAAATATTTTCAAATGAAATGAAAGTGAACTACTGAAGTTTTCAAAATAATGCCGTTCTGATGCACCGTCGATAGCTCAGTTGGCAGAGCGGTGGACTGTAGCGTTAAACAAGCAGTTATCCATAGGTCGCTGGTTCGACTCCGGCTCGACGGACATATTTTACATAGCACATATTTTAAATAACAAGCGTTTAGGAAATCTGTCCATAAGCGATGTATTACCAGTCGGATTGAAATAATAGACACACAATATTCGGAGCAAAACTATTTCTAGCGAAAATTAACGTTGAGAATACTAATTTCAAGAAATAGGAATGTTTTTAGGAGTGATGTTAGTAGAATAAGGGTGACTGAAGAAAATATTAAAAAATTTAATTTGGAATGGAATGAGCACATTACAGTTATTTGAGACACAGAGAGAGGGGAATTCAATTTCATTTGTAAATAAGATATAAATATTTTCAAATGAAATGAAAGTGAACTACTGAAGTTTTCAAAATAATGCCGTTCTGATGCACCGTCGATAGCTCAGTTGGCAGAGCGGTGGACTGTAGCGTTAAACAAGCAGTTATCCATAGGTCGCTGGTTCGACTCCGGCTCGACGGACATATTTTACATAGCACATATTTTAAATAACAAGCGTTTAGGAAATCTGTCCATAAGCGATGTATTACCAGTCGGAATAAAATAGTACACACTCAATATTCGGAAGAAAATTATTTCAAGCGAATATTAATGAAGAGAATAATAATTTCAAGAAATAGGGATGTTTTTAGGAGTGATGTTAGTAGAATAAGGGTGACTGAAGAAAATATTAAAAAATTTAATTTGGAATGGAATGAGCACATTACAGTTATTTGAGACAGAGAGAGGGGAATTCAATTTCATTTGTAAATAAGATATAAATATTTTCAAATGAAATGAAAGTGAACTACTGAAAATTTCAAAATAATGCCGCTATGGTGCACCGTCGATAGCTCAGTTGGCAGAGCGGTGGACTGTAGCGTTAATTAATCAGTTATCCATAGGTCGCTGGTTCGACTCCGGCTCGACGGACATATTTTACATAGCACATATTTTAAATAACAAGCGTTTAGGAAATCTGTCCATAAGCGATGTATTACCAGTCGGATTGAAATAATAGACACACAATATTCGGAGCAAAACTATTTCTAGCGAAAATTAACGTTGAGAATACTAATTTCAAGAAATAGGAATGTTTTTAGGAGTGATGTTAGTAGAATAAGGGTGACTGAAAAAAAATTATTGAAAAATTTAATTTGGAATGGAATGAGCACATTACAGTTATTTGAGACAGAGAGAAAGGAATTCAATTTCATTTGTAAATAAGATATAAATATTTTCAAATGAAATGAAAGTGAACTACTGAAGTTTTCAAAATAATGCCGTTCTGCTGCACCGTCGATAGCTCAGTTGGCAGAGCGGTGGACTGTAGCGATAAACAAGCAGTTATCCATAGGTCGCTGGTTCGACTCCGGCTCGACGGACATATTTTACATAGCACATATTTTAAATAACAAGCGTTTAGGAAATCTGTCCATAAGAGATGTACAACCAGTCGGAATAAAATAGTACACACTCAATATTCGGAAGAAAAATTTTTCAAGTGAATATTAATGTAGAGAATAGTAATTTCAAGAAATAGGAATGTTTTTAGGAGTGATGTTAGTAGAATAAGGGTGACTGAAGAAAATATTAAAAAATTTAATTTGGAATGGAATGAGCCCATTAAAGTTATTTAAGACCAAGTGAGAGGAATTCAATTTGATTTATAATAAGATATAAATATTTTCAAATGAAATGAAAGTGAACTACTGAAGTTTTCAAAATAATGCCGTTCTGATGCACCGTCGATAGCTCAGTTGGCAGAGCGGTGGACTGTAGCGTTAAACAAGCAGTTATCCATAGGTCGCTGGTTCGACTCCGGCTCGACGGACATATTTTACATAGCACATATTTTAAATAAAAAGCGTTTAGGAAATCTGTCCATAAGCGATGTATTACCAGTCGGATTGAAATAATAGACACACAATATTCGGAGCAAAACTATTTCTAGCGAAAATTAACGTTGAGAATACTAATTTCAAGAAATAGGAATGTTTTTAGGAGTGATGTTAGTAGAATAAGGGTGACTGAAGAAAATATTAAAAAATTTAATTTGGAATGGAATGAGCACATTACAGTTATTTGAGACACAGAGAGAGGAATTCAATTTCATTTGTAAATAAGATATAAATATTTTCAAATAAAATGAAATTCAACTACTGAAGTATTCAAAATAATGCCGTTATGTTGCACCATCGATAGCTCAGTTTGCCGAGCGGTGGACTGTAGCGGTAATTAAGCAGTTATCCATAGGTCGCTGGTTCGACTCCGGCTCTAAGGACATATTTTGCATAGCACATATTTTAAATAACTAGCGTTTAGGTAAATCCGTCCATTAGAGATGTATAACCAGTCGGAATAAAATAGTACACACTCAATATTCGGAAGAAAATTATTTCAAGCGAATATTAATGAAGAGAATAGTAATTTCAAGAAATAGGGATGTTTTTAGGACTGATGTTAGAAGAATCAGGATGACTGAAAAAAAATTATTGAAAAATTTAATTTGGAATGGAATGAGCACATTACAGTTATTTGAGACAGAGAGAAAGGAATTCAATTTCATTTGTAAATAAGATATAAATATTTTCAAATGAAATGAAAGTGAACTACTGAAATTTTCAAAATAATGCCGTTCTGATGCACCGTCGATAGCTCAGTTGGCAGAGCGGTGGACTGTAGCGTTAAACAAGCAGTTATCCATAGGTCGCTGGTTCGACTCCGGCTCGACGGACATATTTTACATAGCACATATTTTAAATAACAAGCGTTTAGGAAATCTGTCCATAAGCGATGTATTACCAGTCGGATTGAAATAATAGACACACAATATTCGGAGCAAAACTATTTCTAGCGAAAATTAACGTTGAGAATACTAATTTCAAGAAATAGGAATGTTTTTAGGAGTGATGTTAGTAGAATAAGGGTGACTGAAGAAAATATTAAAAAATTTAATTTGGAATGGAATGAGCACATTACAGTTATTTGAGACACAGAGAGAGGGGAATTCAATTTCATTTGTAAATAAGATATAAATATTTTCAAATGAAATGAAAGTGAACTACTGAAGTTTTCAAAATAATTCGTTCTCGTGCACCGTCGATAGCTCAGTTGGCAGAGCGGTGGACTGTAGCGTTAAACAAGCAGTTATCCATAGGTCGCTGGTTCGACTCCGGCTCGACGGACATATTTTACATAGCACATATTTTAAATAACTAGCGTTTAGGTAAATCCGTCCATTAGAGATGTATAACCAGTCGGAATAAAATAGTACACACTCAATATTCGGAAGAAAATTATTTCAAGCGAATATTAATGAAGAGAATAATAATTTCAAGAAATAGGGATGTTTTTAGGACTGATGTTAGTAGAATAAGGGTGACTGAAGAAAATATTAAAAAATTTAATTTGGAATGGAATGAGCACATTACAGTTATTTGAGACACAGGAGAGGGGAATTCAATTTCATTTGTAAATAAGATATAAATATTTTCAAATGAAATGAAAGTGAACTACTGAAGTTTTCAAAATAATACCGTTCTGGTGCACCGTCGATAGCTCAGTTGGCAGAGCGATGGACTGTAGCGTTAATTAATCAGTTACCCATAGCTTGTTGGTTCGACTCCGGCTCGACGGACATATTTTACATAGCACATATTTTAAATAACAAGCGTTTAGGAAATCTGTCCATAAGCGATGTATTACCAATCGGATTGAAATAATAGACACACAATATTCGGAGCAAAACTATTTCTAGCGAAAATTAACGTTGAGAATACTAATTTCAAGAAATAGGAATGTTTTTAGGAGTGATGTTAGTAGAAAAAGGGTGACTGAAGAAAATATTAAAAAATTTAATTTGGAATGGAATGAGCACATTACAGTTATTTGAGACAGAGAGAGGGGAATTCAATTTCATTTGTAAATAAGATATAAATATTTTCAAATGAAATGAAAGTGAACTACTGAAGTTTTCAAAATAATGCCGTTTTGATGCACCGTCGATAGCTCAGTTGGCAGAGCGGTGGACTGTAGCGTTAAACAAGCAGTTATCCATAGGTCGCTGGTTCGACTCCGGCTCGACGGACATATTTTACATAGCACATATTTTAAATAACAAGCGTTTAGGAAATCTGTCCATAAGCGATGTATAACCAGTCGGAATAAAATAGTACACACTCAATATTCGGAAGAAAATTATTTCAAGCGAATATTAATGAAGAGAATAATAATTTCAAGAAATAGGAATGTTTTTAGGAGTGATGTTAGTAGAATAAGGGTGACTGAAGAAAATATTAAAAAATTTAATTTGGAATGGAATGAGCACATTACAGTTATTTGAGACAGAGAGAGGGGAATTCAATTTCATTTGTAAATAAGATATAAATATTTTCAAATGAAATGAAAGTGAACTACTGAAGTTTTCAAAATAATGCCGTTCTGATGCACCGTCGATAGCTCAGTTGGCAGAGCGGTGGACTGTAGCGTTAAACAAGCAGTTATCCATAGGTCGCTGGTTCGACTCCGGCTCGACGGACATATTTTACATAGCACATATTTTAAATAACAAGCGTTTAGGAAATCTGTCCATAAGCGATGTATTACCAGTCGGATTGAAATAATAGACACACAATATTCGGAGCAAAACTATTTCTAGCGAAAATTAACGTTGAGAATACTAATTTCAAGAAATAGGAATGTTTTTAGGAGTGATGTTAGTAGAATAAGGGTGACTGAAGAAAATATTAAAAAATTTAATTTGGAATGGAATGAGCACATTACAGTTATTTGAGACACAGAGAGAGGATAATTCAATTTCATTTGTAAATAAGATATAAATATTTTCAAATGAAATGAAAGTGAACTACTGAAGTTTTCAAAATAATGCCGTTCTGATGCACCGTCGATAGCTCAGTTGGCAGAGCGGTGGACTGTAGCGTTAAACAAGCAGTTATCCATAGGTCGCTGGTTCGACTCCGGCTCGACGGACATATTTTACATAGCACATATTTTAAATAACAAGCGTTTAGGTAAATCCGTCCATTAGAGATGTATAACCAGTCGGAATAAAATAGTACACACTCAGTATTCGGAAGAAAAATTTTTCAATGAATATTAATGTAGAGAATAGTAATTTCAAGAAATAGGGATGTTTTTAGAAGTGATGTTAGTAGAATAAGGGTGACTGAAGAAAATATTAAAAAATTTAATTTGGAATGGAATGAGCACATTACAGTTATTTGAGACAGAGAGAGGGGAATTCAATTTCATTTATAAATAAGATATAAATATTTTCAAATGAAATGAAAGTGAACTACTGAAGTTTTCAAAATAATGCCGTTCTGATGCACCGTCGATAGCTCAGTTGGCAGAGCGGTGGACTGTAGCGTTAAACAAGCAGTTATCCATAGGTCGCTGGTTCGACTCCGGCTCGACGGACATATTTTACATAGCACATATTTTAAATAACAAGCGTTTAGGAAATCTGTCCATAAGCGATGTATAACCAGTCGGAATAAAATAGTACACACTCAATATTCGGAAGAAAATTATTTCAAGCGAATATTAATGAAGAGAATAGTAATTTCAAGAAATAGGGATGTTTTTAGGACTGATGTTAGTAGAATCAGGGTGACTGAAGAAAATATTAAAAAATTTAATTTGGAATGGAATGAGCACATTACAGTTATTTGAGACACAGAGAGAGGGGAATTCAATTTCATTTGTAAATAAGATATAAATATTTTCAAATGAAATGAAAGTGAACTACTGAAGTTTTCAAAATAATGCCGTTCTGATGCACCGTCGATAGCTCAGTTGGCAGAGCGGTGGACTGTAGCGTTAAACAAGCAGTTATCCATAGGTCGCTGGTTCGACTCCGGCTCGACGGACATATTTTACATAGCACATATTTTAAATAACAAGCGTTTAGGAAATCTGTCCATAAGCGATGTATTACCAGTCGGATTGAAATAATAGACACACAATATTCGGAGCAAAACTATTTCTAGCGAAAATTAACGTTGAGAATACTAATTTCAAGAAATAGGAATGTTTTTAGGAGTGATGTTAGTAGAATAAGGGTGACTGAAGAAAATATTAAAAAATTTAATTTGGAATGGAATGAGCACATTACAGTTATTTGAGACAGAGAGAGAGGAATTCAATTTCATTTGTAAATAGGAATGTATGACATCATTTCCGGTGCAATATAAAACCACTTTTTTCTACATATCAACATTAGTATTAGTATATATTTCCAGACGATAATGTTTAAATCGTTCGCCGCGAATATCGCGTTATGCATGCGTGCGCGCCATCGAATGACGTTATTCCGCCTTTGAACTGGTATTTAAAAGGCCGCATCCCTCAGTTACCGGTAGTTTTCGTATGGTGGCTATGTATTCCTTTCGTGCTGCGTGTCGTGTTTCGTTTATGTTCGTTATTGCAACATGTACTTGATGTACGGCCGATATAATGGAAATGCCTTACGAGCTGTTAGAAAGTATTCCGTACATATATTGCTGTTGATATGCTCAGTAAAGTGTTTTTTCTTGAACCGGCAGTGACGTCATATTTTGTTTTTCGTATTTTTTTCGTAAACTATGGATTGTACAGGAAAGCTTCTTTGGGCAGTTTTATGTTCTCCCGACGAGGAATCTAGCTATGCAGAGTTTATGAGGTCGTTTTGTGACACCCTGTATATATATATATATATATATATATATATATATATATATATATATATATATATATATATATATAATGGTGCAGATATAATATAGGTCCTTGTTATCAAGCTTGAAGTTTTGATTTTAATTTTAATAATTTGACGAGGTTCTTGTACAAGTAAGACTCATCATAAATTCATTTTCTCTTTATCTAATTTAAATTATTTTTGTAAATTTCATTTATTTTTCTTCAATACATATTTAATTATAGTTTTTTTTAAATATTCCCGTTTATTTATTTATCTACTTTGCAAACATTTTGGTCGCCAACGTCAAAACAGTCGCCACTGAGGATCTAGACTGCATCTGTTCTGATTTAACATAAATGTCAGCCAGATTAAGGAATGATAGTTAGATTCAGAAGATCTGAATAAAGTAAACGAAATAAGTATAGAGTAATCCTACATTAAAACTGTAGGATAGGTATTCGTTGCTGATTAATGTAATGAAAATTTAAGTATAAAAGGCACCATTTTTATTCTATCAAGCTTAGCCGAACAATGGCCAAGTGGATAGAGCGCTGCTCGTCGGTACCGGAAATCATACGTCGGGTTTCACTGCTGGCATGGAACTTCGTAACCGTTCGGAATCGTCTTTAATCACATGGTACCGGTCTCATTAGCGCTCCCGTAGCAAAACTGCACCTCTCCCACCAACCAATCAAGTTTTTTTACATTTCACATTTGCCATTTCTTAAATGAAAATTAACTTGTTACCTGCACATAAGAGTATTTCGCTAGTTGGCGTACTTAAGCATTAAAGTTCCAATTAGATAAAAATGAAATTCTGAGTAACAAAACCTATCTCAACACGTTGGCTTTCTTTTAAAAAATGGCATCCATAAAATGTAAAAGACGTTAACAATAAACGTCGATTTTAAAATTATTGAAAACAAAAATCGTGTCAGTATAAAATAAAAAATACTATTTACCAGATAAATAATGGAAGAAATAGAGACTCATCGATTTATAAAAAAAATAAAAGCTATTAAAAGAAAGTAGTTTTAATATTGTGGTATTTTGAGGAAGATATAAGTTAAAAACATAAAATAACAGCTCATGACTAATATTTATAACTGTAGTCAATAAATGTTATCACATGCTATTTTTGAGTTTTGAATTAATATCTCTATAACTAATTGTAATTTTGCAACTTAAATGGACAAAATGGAATCAGCGTTCAGCTATTCAAGAGGAGATAGCATTACATTGAGGGTCGCCCTGAGGGCCGATCTCAACAAAGTCTTGTAACACCTAACCACGATTAATCTCTGTTTAAACGGGGAATTCGGTTTCTCCATTGGTTGGCGCCATTGGTTAATCGTTCATTGGTTAATTAATTGGTTTATCCATTAAACGACTTTGGTGAGACTGGCCTTTAAGGTTCGAAACCACAGTTAAAGTCTAAAGTTCCGTAAATCATATCTTTTTACGCATTATCAGCAGTGTCTGTTTGCAGGAGCTTCGTCATTACACCTGTAACTTCTATTTCTGTTGAAAGCTGCTGTACGTTAATTTTAACTTTTGATACCTTTTCAAGAATAAAAAAACAACAACTTTAAAATGATGTACTTCACACTCGCCGAAAGTACCAGAGAATTAAGAATAGTTTCAAGAAATCAATTTGTAGCATATAAATTCCGAAACTTCAATTAGGTAAAAAAGATATTATTTCAAAAAGACCAAACAACGTTTAATTTGTTGAGTTGGCGTTGATAAATTATCTTTCTCTCATTGTGGGCATTATTATCGTTCGATATTTGGTATTAGTGTAGCATTATATATATTTCACATATATGAGAGAGGAAGAGAGAGAGTTACTCTAATAAAATCCAAGTGTTAAAATAAGTG
Organism: Pardosa pseudoannulata; assembly: GCA_032207245.1. Taxonomy (NCBI): domain Eukaryota; kingdom Metazoa; phylum Arthropoda; class Arachnida; order Araneae; family Lycosidae; genus Pardosa; species Pardosa pseudoannulata. The sequence continues at coordinate 98,758,097 of CM063502.1, forward strand.
TATATGTATGATTTAGGGCAAGTCTCACCAAAATCATTTAACTCTAACCGCGATTAATCTCTGTTTAAACGGAGAATTGCGTCCTACCATTGGTTGGCGCCATGAGTTAATCGCGGTTAGCCATTAAACAAGTTTGGTGAAACCGGCCCTTAGCAGTGTTATTTTAAATTTTTTTTTTTTTGTTGTTGACAAGGGTGTTGTAGTAGTACAATAAAAAAAGTTACTGTCATTTAATTCTTGTTAACCATGTAGTGGCAACACCTTTGTAACTACTTCAACTTCTACTTTGTGTACCGTAGCTCAGCAATGTTTCCTTGTGGCTGTCTCAAACCTGATTTAATTAAAGCGTGGATTTACTTTATTAATCAGTAAGTTTTTTACCATATTTAGTATTCGAAACTAAAATGCAACAGAGCATGTTTTAATTTTTCGAAATGCATTTCATTCATGTTCATAAGTTTTACCATCTACATAATAGGATCCTGCTACATCTATTGAGGCCTTGACAATGAAGAGATACAAAAGCAAATTTTTAAATCAGAAACTAAGCAATTTTTTAGGAATTATTTATACAATAAAATATGAGTAATACAATGAATCACCAAAAACATTATTATACATCTTACAAACTAGTAATTTCGAACTTAATACGTAGTTACATGCAAATTTTGCTAAAAGATGCATGGCATTTATCGTCCATGCATTCTAATATAGCAAACACGTTTCATTTTTTTTTTCAACCACGATAAAAATTTAGAAACTAATTTATTTTCCTTTTTTACAGGTAAATATGGCTTCCCATCTTTTCATTCCATTCAATGTACACCTAGTTTTTATTTAGGAAAGATACATTTTAGAATCCCAACTCCAAATTTTTTTGATAATATTAGTGTTGTGTTTATTTATAAATCGTGCATCTTTCAGTAATAAAACATTTTTTAAAAGATTCTAGTAGTTACCTCTTTTTATCATTTGGGATTCAATTATTTTTTTCTCCGCAATACTATCTTATGTAAATCAATGCACAAAATACTATTTTTCTTTAATATCCATTCAGGCGTCGGAAAAGCTTGAACGAATTGAAAGGGAACTTCACGAAATAGAAACATTCATCTTTCTCCTGTCTGAATTCAGTTTGGGTAACACAAATATTGTAAGTTTTGGTTAGGCGATATTGATAAGGCGTTAAAATTTAAAGTGTGTACTTAATTTTGGAGCACACTACCTTGTGTATATAAACAAACAAGACATGTAACGGTCAGGGATACTTCAATTTTCACAGGTGGCTGGATGTTTAAACTAAAATGGTATATTTGTGATCCATTTTTTATTCAATCCATCTACCAGAAGGGGTATAAATGCTCGATTTGGTTTGTAGTTGAAATGTTCAAAATTAGGTATTTTGTTGATTTCATTCACTACCATTTTGTTAAATATCAGGTTACTATAGTCACTATATTCTAAATTTAAAAATATTCTGAAGAATTAAGCCAAGGCTACTAATGATCATGCGTTAACTCATGGCATGACCTTGTTTAACTTTATCGGTGTGCAGCAAACATCAATAAAATGCTATCCAAGTTCAAAACCTGACCCTGCATTTAATCTCGCTATAATATAACTCATCCCCTTTTAGCGTTGACCCTATCGGCTGATTACAATATTTAAGAACTTTTGGTAGAAGCAACTTATGAACTGTCAGAGGTGGTAGTCCCACGACCATTGAATCACAAATTTAATCCCTTAACGTGCACGCTCGAGTTAACTCGAGCGCGCTAAACTGTGCACATTCGAGATAATTCGAGCGGCGTTGTACTTTATGTTGCTATAATTTTTCACACTCGAATGCAATCGAGAATTGAAAATAACAATGTGAAAGAAAAAAAAAATCGTTTTATTGATATTTATCATTTACATGAGATTGTAAGTTATAGCACTTATTCAAGTATAAAATACATATTTTTTTTTCTAAATTCAACGGTCTAAATTGTGTTTTTTACATTAAACTTTTTTCCGGCTTTTTTAAAATAACTTCATTAAGGGGTTAAACGCCATTGAGATTATAGACACAAAAGGGTATATTACAATCCCTACACCACATACTCAAAAACAGCAAGGTGCAACAATCTACAACATGCTGTAGCCACTAAGAGGTATGTTAACAAGTACATGCTATGAAACAAAGTACATGCAATAATCTATCTCTCCGATCTCTATTCATTTTCTGTTCCCGCTCTTGACTTTTTAAATTTGCACTAACACTTCTTTGATTATTAACCTTTGAACGATATCCTTACGTCTCGGATACGTTTTGTAATTAAAAAATAAACTATTAAAAGTTGAAAAAATTCTTTATTGTGCAATTATTTTTTTGAATGAAAGCATATGCTTTACATGCCTTTTCTGGCATTAAAATGTTTTAAAAAGTTGTCATGTACATGTAACTACACTAACAACGTTCGACAAGACCAGGATAGCATTGTAGGGTAATAATTATGTTAATATCTATATATCTGTAGCAAAAAGTCTATCTATAAATATACATAATGTGTTTTGAGTTGCAACCGGAAGTTATAGGTTAGGAATAAAAGCATTAAAATCCAAAAAGTTGCTAATTTCTAAAAAAATTTTATTTTATATTTTTTATGTTAGGGAATTTGCATGAATGTAAATAGAGAATATTACCTTGTATTGTTTTTGATAACGTTTACGCTAAGCGTTACGTGGAAATAAAGAAGTTGAGGGTCAAGAGTTTTATCATTGATGTCGTATTTTTAAACTATTTTTAAGTTCCCCGAAATTAAGGCTGTACTCAATATAATGATAATGTTATGTTTAATATTTTTTTCATTCGTAGATTTTTATGCAAACTTTTGTCATGTCAAACTGGGTTCAATCTGAAGGAAAAAAAAAAGGATTGTGGTCACCCTCAAACGTTAAAATGAACTATGAAACTGAAGCTGTTGTAAATCTATTGCTACTATATTGAATGCTCTGTAAATATATGTATATACATTTGAAATAAATTCTCTATTTTCACCAGATTATTATGCAGTACTGATTTTATTCATTTGCTTAATTTTATTTATTTCACAAATTAAACTGAAGTTTTGAGTAATCTCATAGTTCTTCCATTATGACCTTCAGATGCCATTTTGAAAATGACGGCAATATTTGATTTCTTACAAGCAAAGTTTGAAAAGATTTTTTTTCTCGGATTTATAGCAGAATATATGCACATTTTCCGGAGATGCTTTGGCTTACCAGCTTTATTCATGAGAAAGAAAATAACTCTGATGTATAATGGGCATTCATTACACGGTGTCTTACAAATATTGTCTACATTTAAATTGTACACCATACAATATTATAAGAATGAGGAGTTTAAAATTGAATCCACCTAAATAATTTTAAAAGGGTAATTTTAGTTTCCATGTGTAGCAATAAAATTGTTATAGCATTAAATATTATCTGTTATTTCTGGTCCATTTTCTAACTTTCACAAAGTTCATAGCATTTGATTAATCGGTATTATATCAATTGGTATCACTTGAGTATGTAATTTGATCCATACAACATGGTAAGGTAGAATACTCCCGACCCACAGTCCCTTAAAGGGTGGCCGAGTGAGTAGGGTGATGCTCTTCGGTTCATGGGTTCTAATTCCACAGTAGGCAGAGATGATCTTAGACGTTCAACATCGATTTTAACCCATTAACGCCCAGCGTCCTTATTTGAGGACAGTCAAAAATGGTTTGTAGAGTTTTTGTTTTCTTGAAACGATTCTTCCTTTTTAATGGAAATAGATATTAATCTTATGAACAATCTCCCAAGTTTTCAAATATGATCTTATCTATAATTTTGTCATTTCGATCGGCATTTTATGATTTTCAAGTTTAGAATGGGAACTTATTATGACCGGTATTCTAAACGTATACCGGTCAAAATCATGGCGAATAGCCATATCTGTAATAAGTCATTTCATTTCAGTACTTTTCTCATATATGATAGCAAATAAATATCTTATCACGAAGTTTTCCTTTTTTTAAAAGACATGTTTTAAAATAAATACCTCCTCACTAATGATGATGTCATTAAAGGTGTTTAAATTTCATATTTTTTTTTTTTTTTTACTTCCAGGTGTCTATATAATAGCTTCTATGTTAGGTATTTACTAATATATAGTCATCAGAAATATCCGGGCGTTAATGGGTTAAGCTGTGTCCTGGTTTCATTACCCCTAATGTTTTTATACAGTAGAGTTTCAAACCAAACCCTTGAAGGGGGGCTTATTTTGTTCCCTCGTTCCTCGAGTCGCACTGTTCCATTTTCACTACTGATAAACGTTCTCTATCTAGCTTTGAAAATAATCGCAGTTGTCCTAACATAGCAGAAAAAATGGATGAAATATATTGTGTACAATCAATGAAGACCCATGCAGCAAGATATGGTAGAATGTTCCCAACCTAAACTGAGAGCTGCTAATTTTATATTTTCTAGCCCATAGACCAGTATTCCGTTTAACACTATCATGAGCATCCTCTTTCAATTTAACTATTAAACTGAAAGGGGGCGCTTTCTGTGGTGTAAATAGAACACTGGCCAAGGACTAGCTAGTGTATAATAAGTAACCCGTTAAGAGAGACCGTTCCACTTTGCGTATGACTTCCTTTGTCTTGCACAATATAGTTGATTCATATTCACAACTATTGAGGGACATAAAAATACCAATAGAGGGCGCTTTCTCAGTTTTAGTGAAACAAAAGCTGATAGAGGGCGCTTACTGCAGTATAATTGAAATATCGACCGCTAGGGGCAAAGAAACAAGATAAACAGCCCATTAAGGGTGGGCGGGTTGGGAACATTCTTGGTCTCGCGATGTTGCTCGAGTCTGCTAATATAGATCAACTATATTGTATAAGACTCGAGCAACATCGCGAGACCAAGAATGTTCCCAACCCGCCCACCCTTAATGGGCTGTTTATCTTGTTTCTTTGCCCCTAGCGGTCGATATTTCAATTATACTGCAGTAAGTGACCTCTATTAGTGGGACTAAATAATATTAATAGAGGGCGCTTACATCAGTATAATTGAAATAACAACCGCTAGGGGCAGAAGAAACAAGATAAACAGCCCATTAAGGGTGGGCGGGTTGGAAACATTCTTGGTCTCGTGATGTTGCTCGACTCATACCTTCGTTATTATGATTATACTCTTTCGCTGCTGATTTGACTGATTACAACTATGGCTGTTTTAAAGTAGTCTCCCAGATTCTACAGTGGTTAGTGTATTGTGTTCCCCGAGTTTGAGTTAATTCCAGAATAAAAGCTTGGATATATATTTGTGTATTGTTTCCTCATTGGTTTGGAGTGCGACGGTCCACTATTTTGCAACACGAGGGCTACGAACATCCATGCCACTGTGGGAATCGAACCCGGTTCCGAAGGCCAGCACCCTAACCAATCTCCCATCGTTCTGTTTCCTTATAAGAAGCGATGTTGCACTGCCATTATATTGTGCTCTCATAATAAAAAGGGTAATAAATCAGCGGATTGTATAGTACAGTTTTTAATGATAAAAATTACTTCAAACAGGGATTAAGAATGATACACTATTTTGGTTGAGAAGGCGTTTACGTCAACTTCTTATACCATTATGATTTAGAAAATCGACAGACATGGGAGTTTCACTTTTATTTTAAAAAATGATGAGTCTTCTCGGTTGATCAAATTACTTTTTCACTAGTTTTTAGTAGATGAGATAGCTTACAAATCGAAGCAATGACGATAGAATATAAAGGTGGCGAAACATTCAGTGCAATGACTTAGTGATATAAAGTAAAAAGATCCCGAGAAACTATTTCAAAAATTATCGACTTCCGGCATCTAAAAGCTGTAGAACTTTTTGGAAAATCCTGTTGTAACATTACTTACATAAATTTATCAGTCAGTAATAATGAAACTGGCGATTGTTACCCCAAAAACAAACATTAGTTAACTCGTTTTTTAATACTTACCTTACAAATATGAAAATAACACAGCCGAAAAGAGATTTATTAGATATGTACATTTGAGGTAGGCACAAACACTAGTAAATCTCCATTAGGCACACTTAGTTGTTGACATCGAAAATGTTTTCATAAGCTAGAATGTGAATCAACAAAAATATACAGTGGTTCAAAGTAATAAATTTAAAGACACTAATAATTATGACAAAAGGTAATATCTCAACTTTGAGTCAATGTTAACCAATCAGGAAAATACTGTAGGCTTAAAAATTGTTTTCTAAAAAGTTTGACAATTTCTATTTAAATGCATTAGTGTTATTGATTAAAATGAATATCTTCATACAAATATATTTTTAATTATATAAAAGGAAATTAAGAACTAAAAAGAATCTTTTTCTAAATATGAAATTGTAGTAGTAACTCCCAAATTCTACATAATTCTATGGAAACCGATTGCTCCAACGAGTGAATATCATTTGAAAGATATAAAATTCTGTCTAAAGAATGACAAATTCACACTCTTTGAAACAGCTGAAGCAAGCGAATAAGTATTTTAGGAAATGACATCCCAATCATTGCATTTGTTTAAGTACTGTTTTACTCCATTTGCTTTACAGAAAAAATAGATCTTCTGTTTTGTGAATGCTATTATATAAAATATTGACAGCTCTTTAAAATAAAGGAAAAAAATCATTTCAATTAAAGCAAGATAACTTGAAAATTTCCTTTGATTCACTCAACATTTCCGTACGTATGAATTTGGTGTCAAGACGCCGAAGAATAAAGTTGAAAGCGATTATATCAGTCCACTCATAGAAAAAAATACTGGAACTTCCCAAACACAAGTTACATACCTGGAAAACATTTAAAATAAAATTCTTGTTGAGTTCTTTTATGAAAATTATTCGTCATCCCCCCCCCCCCGATTGTAGCAAATAGATACAGCAGACAATTTTAAGACTATCATAACTATGATAATGAAATCCTACAAATAATTTTAAATTATAGGTATTTCATAAAGGTGGGACTAGTAAAGCTAATTAAAACCGAATTTATGCTAGGACTAGAGGAACAGTTTATCGTAGTAAATGCCTATTAAAGCGCTTACATTAACGACGTTATATAGAAAATGGCATTCTACACACTACATTTATTGATACACGTAGTATTTTATTCTATTTTATTTATGCAGAAAAATACGAAAATAAATTATGGAAATCTTTTATAAATATTATCTCTAGCATTAATGACAGAGAAAAGTAAGTCCACTTTAACATTAAATACTTTAACTTTAGAATACAGTGAGAAAACTAAACTGTAACACTTACCACCAACGAAGAGATGTAGATTTAGCGAGAATTTAACATGATGAATAATGTTCTTAAAACTAACTTACCACTTTCCGAAGACTTTTGTGGTAGACTTTCTGTTCTCAATTTTATAAGCTTTCTCCAGTGTAAGAATTATCTTAGCAGTGGAACTTTCAAGTAAAACTTAACATTTGCTTTAGTACAAGTTTAAACAGTTTTTAAATCAAATACGAAATACTAGATTTAATGTATGGCTATTAATCGTTCTTTTCACTATTTTAAACAAAGTATGAAACTAAAAAAGTAATTTTTCAGGAAATAAAGGATTTTTAGAGCTTTATTCAGACATAAGAAATCAAAAACTTTGTAATTTATAAAGGATGTAAAAGGATTAAAATTTATAAAGGATTAGTGTTGGTATCACAGTACCGTGTGTTTCATTATAAAATTATCGCCTGTATACAGACAATAGTCTGTAAATATAATTGGTTTGAATATGTTCTGTATATTAAGGCCAAAAGGAAGTATCTTTCTAACAACTAAAATCACGGAATTCAAATATTTAAAGAATTTTATGAAGTGATGCTCTGCTACAAAGTTTCTTAAAACATGCTGAACTAACATAATGATGAGCAAAAAAAAAAAAAGTGAAAACACAAATGGATAAAAAAAAAAAAAACAGAAAAGATATTACGCAGAAGAAAAAGGAGGGGACGACATTCGAACTGTAAGAAAAACAACCGCCCATACTCACAGAGCCGTTGCCAACCGGGGAAGCAAAAAATTTTTGGGTTATGGTTACAAACAACACTATGATGAACTGGCAGACATAAGAAATACAAGTAATTTTGACACTCCACTTTGCTAATCCTAATCAATATAATAATAATTGACATACACATTGAATACTAAAGGTTAGACAACTTTGAAATAAAGTAAAAAATATCTTTTGAAATAATGGTAATAAAACCAGATTTTTACACAAAACATTGTGGATTATTAAAAAATATAAAATTGCACCTGTAAAAATTTAGTTGGAGAAAAAAGTTAGTACACAGTGATATAACATTTCTCTTCAATACAATTGTATTTTGTAAAAAAGAAATTGACATTAAAGTTTCATTCTTTATAACTTAAACAGGTTAAGTTTGGTAATATTTGTTTGAGTGTGTTTTGAGTCAATAAATAAACAACATTGTTCTTCGACTTTATTTATTCTAAACAAATGACACCTTGCTCTATCAAATCACAAATGAAGTGGCATTTAATGTCTTGTGTATGCTATGTTCAGATGTTATCTGATTTTTGGATAGCCACTTGGTTGTCGACTTTTAGAAGTACAGGGCTAGAGAGGAAATTTGCTGTTCCGAGTTTTTGCAATCATTCCCTTATCCATATCAGTTTCTCTGTAGCATGAGTGATTGCCAAGTACCCAGATTCATCTGAGGACAGAGCAGTAGAACACTGCTTTTTGCTTGACTAAGACACAGTATCACCACCGAAAATGAGTACATACCTAACAAAGATTACCGTCCACATGGTTAACATCCCACTCTGCAATTAAAAAAAAATTTGAATTTACTCCGTAGTTTTTTTTTTTTAACTCGAGGACAAATCTGCAGTATCCTTAATATAATAAAAGATATGTTTGATTCACCGCCAATGCATTGTAAATGCTCTTTCTTTGAACTGGTTCATGTAAGTCATTATGTCAATATCAGAATGTGTTCTGCAGAAGAGAGATAACTTCCTATAAATTACCTGTATAATATTGCTGAACTTTCTTTATTTCTTGCCACCTCCGCATCATCCACTTTGTGATGTTTTATGCTAGGATCCAGGGGCGATCTGAATCTACTCCATATCTGAATATACTCCATATGTTTTAAGTTTTATTTTCAATGTAGCTGTTTGGAAAGAACCGGATTCAAGGAACTACCAGGTTACCTTTGAATTTTCATAGATGGTATTTCATTTGATTATTCAAGATATCGCTTGAAACTTTTTCATTACTTTGTATTTAGACATATTTATGGATTTATTTGTTACCACACTTAGCATATCATCAACATAGATGTCAAGATAGTAAAATGCCTGGATGGTAGTACATGCATTGATCACTTTTGGAACTTAATAGTTTATAAGTTTGGAGAAATGTATTGAAGCATTTATAACACTTTTGTTCTGCTTGTTTCAAACCATATAGACATCTTTTTAAATGGTACATAAGGTGTTTCATTCTCCTTTCTTGTGTTCCCTTTGGTTTTCGATTTCTTCTTTTAGCAAACCATTAAGATAGACTGCTCTGATGATCACTTGGTGAATGTCTTTGTCAATTTGCACAGCAAGAGCTAACAGGATCCTTATGGATTTTATTTTGATCACATGTAGAAAAGTCTATGCAAAATCCCTACCAGGCACTTGTGAAATTTTTTTGCAACTAGACTAGTTTTGAATTCTATTAGCTTCTCTTCAGTATTCCTTTTTCTCTTGAATACCCACTATAGGTTTGATGTTGATAGATTTTTGAGTTAACTTCCACTTTTGGTTACGATGCAAGTTATCAAGTTTTTATTCCATGGACCCTTCCTTTCATTCGGTATCAAGCGATTCTACAGCTTCCTAGACAGTTACGGCATCCTTCATATTCTGGATGTCAGGTAGTTCTTTCTTGACAATTTTATGTAATTTTGGATATCCATAATAAGTTTTTGGCTTATTTTTCTTGTTACTTCTTCTGACTCTAGAGTAAAATCCATTATTTGCTTTTTAAATATGACTTTTTCACACTTGATATTCCAAATTCAACTTCTGTACACTTTTGGAATATTTCAGCTTTTCGGATATTTAGTTCAATAGACTCAAATTCTCTTACCAGTGGAGACTTCAAAAAGTATTATTTTAATTTATGAGGATTTGTTATTTGAGTTTAAGGTCAGTTCATTTTTACCTTCTGTGTGGTTGTATAGCTCGCTCCTCCTGGATGGAAAAAAATGTTTCGTCCAATTTTTCATTTCTGCTGACAAAGAATTTATTTTTCCCTACATTCTACAACTAATATCTTTTCAAAACTCCAAAATATCCAACAACCACATACTCTTTTGCTTGGCTTCCCAATTTTCCCACTTGTAAAAAGGACTATATAATTATATATTTTTAGCTGACTTTTTGGACGTTTTTAATAGTCAAAAGTTCTAGCTTATTTTATCGAGTTTCTTTTCAAGGGCATTTATTTCGCAGATAAAAAGCAGGAATCATAGCATCCAGCCCGCTTTCATTTGGTTTGGTTTAGTTTAGAGCACTACGGTCTACTTTTTTTGCTACATGAGGGCTAATGAAATCTGAGCTACGAACATCCATGCCACAGTGGGATTTGAACCCACGAATTCCGGTACCGAAGTCAGCGCAGTAACCATTCGGCCATTTCGTTTTCATTTGGAATGCTTGAAACAAGAAATAAAATCTTGTCATGTCAAACAGAGTGTGACATATATTTTTTAGACACCTCATTCTGTTCTTGTGTACAAAGAAAAGTGAATGGTCTTGATATTCCATTCTGACACAAGAAATTTTTCGAATTCTGTCCTGGGCTATTACTCTCCACTGTCATTTGGGAGGAATGGAACTCTTTTTTTTTTTTTTTTTTTTTTTTTTTTTTTTTTTTTTTTTTTTTTTTGCTTCGGCAGTAAAAGGGACGTTGAAATCTGATTTCAACTTTGAGTTATTGCAATAACCTTTTAACGGTTCTACCAAATAAGGAGAAAATATCTTTAAAATTTCACAATGTTTGATCATTAGCATCCCAGTTAGTTTTTATAAGAAAGTAGTGGAGCTTTTTGTGCTAAAGTTCTTAGGATGAGTTTCAACATGAGTTATTTTCCCATGTGACACTGAAACATATTGGTCATTACTCACACATCTTACACACGTCTGAGTTGGTACCGTGAAATGACCTAGTATTCCTACTGAGGCGGAGATTATAAAAAATGAGTTAGATTCAGGGGTTTATCTACTAGGTAGTATAGCTACCACCCTAGTATCATATCAACAGGATTAATCCCCCAATGAAGTCTTATGTTTTAGAAAAAAATCATCAAAATTCTGTTTTAGCATACTTGCCATGTAAAGAGGGGTCCTTAGTATCTCGAATTCAAAGATTAGAAGTTTAAAAATTTCTTGACGTAAGTAATAGAATACTTCCTTTTATATCCCATATTTTAGTACATTGTCCTGTTGGGCAGCAAAGAATAATCAGTCCTGAAATAGCTAATTCAATGAGGGGGTCATCTTCTGAAACAGCAGAAACAAACTTAGTTGTAAACATAATGTGTAATGCCTGTGTGATGTCGCTGGAAGACAGCCAAATTATAATGATGACTTTTCTTACCAGAATGGGGGACAAAATAACTAGGCATTTTCAGGTGTGGTCACTAAATTGAAAGTTTATATACTTTGTCAAACTGCCTACACATTAATATGTCTAATGAAGAATAGGATTTCTAGTGATAAAAAATTGTTTTTACAAATATTTTCATTTGCTTATGTATGGAAAAGTACAATATTGTTTTTGCATGGAAAAGTATTACTTGAATGGTTTTGTATTGAAATATAACTGTTGTGTGATTTTTAATTGTACTTTTCGGAAAATGTTGTCTTCCAACACTCAATTTAAGGCCTCGATAAGAGCGAATGGAACCCTCAAGCAGCGTTATGCCTGATGAACAAAGAAAAGTACGCAGCAGTAGCGATTAGACTTCCAGAAAATGTTCGTTCTCTCTTATCCTCCCCCCCCCCCCACCTCCTATAAGCTTCTGTTTCCGAAGGGATGCTGTAAAATATTTTATATTTTTCTGCCAAATCTATCCTATCTTGTGGAATATTAGGTTTATCTTTTGCAGCATGCGCTTGACCTCTCCTAAATGCAAGGGAAGTTTCCCCCTCTCCTTCGAAGGAGGAGTAAATGCGAAGGTATGCTCTTGAGTGGCTAGGAGGCTGAGGATTCGTTCCAAAGTCTTTGTCCGAGGAGGGTTTTTTTCGTACGGTCCGAACACCCCTCTTGGAGCAATCAACCATTTTCTCGGATGTTCGCTTCTGTACGAATGGAGTTTGAGTATATTCTTATATTAGCAATGTTCCTTGTATATATTGAAAACATAAAATACTAATGTGTATCGCTGTGGGCCGAGAGTGAAGAAATGAAAAAAATCAAGATGTTTCGATCGGCTCTATCACTACGTCACAATATATATATATATATATATATATATATATATATATATATATATATATATATATATATATATATATATATATTAAAATAAAACAAAGCACCCATTTTAAATACTGTGTTATAAAAAATTGTCGACACAGCAGGTGTGAAGTTTAAACATATTTTTTATTTTCAATGCTATAAAAAAATACCTAAAATGCAATGGCCTCATTAGCCCTCGTGTTACGACACAATAGACTGTAGTGCTCCAAATCAAACCAGTCAAAAAATTCAAAAATGGTATTAATGTGGCTTTTACGCATGAACCATTTCAATAAAACAATCGATTCGAATGTATTTCATTTATTCACTGAAAGCTGACTTGTGTAGCAAAAAGTGGACCGCAGCTAGAAGCTGAATCTGGAGTACATAAGAAAATTAATTTGTGAACAATTGAAAGGGAAGGAACATCGAAATTATTTATTCTGCAAAGTAGTGGACTATAGATATCATTTGCCGATATTCAATAAGTTTTACTGGTTCGACTGCGCCTTGTGAACCTTTTTTTTAAATATATTAATTTTAAATGACACTTTTTTGATTTCCAAGTATAAAACGAAAGTAGAACTTCAATCTCATTCACAGCTCAGTAGACTTTTTTCTGATTTTGATAATTTAAGAAGAATATAATATCTTTGAAGTAATCCTTACGATTACTTTTCTAATGTTTCAAAGGTATTAAGTTTTCGATAACTGCACAAAATAAAAAATAAAAATAAGTAAGATGAATTAGCATTATTTTAATATCTTAAAGTTTATTTATATCTTGCTTTGGTCTAGCAAAGAAAATCGCTTCGTACCTTTTTCCCCTCACTAGGTTGTAAGGATTTTGTAACTTATTATTTATTTTATTCGTGGTACTTTTATATGACACTAGCAGTTTACAAATAATTCTGAATTTGAGGAAATTAACCTCTAGTATTTGGATTTCCTGGCTACGCTTCTATGCTCAGAATAAAGACCCAATTATTTTTTTGTCTTTCATGGAAGATGATTTCCTACTAAGAACTTCCAAGCATGAGATTAAAACAAGATTCTTTCTCATCCCGCCTCTTTACGCTTTTAAACTAGACGTTTCACAATGGAGATTCTGAACAAATACTATAAATGAGAAGTCTGCATTTATATATAGCTCTCAACACCGAAGCGAATAGTTGAATGGAGCGTGATTTATTGAGTATGAACGTGTAGTGTTGGCTATAAATATTTGAGTTTGGTCAGTTTTACTTTTACGCATTCCTGAATTCAATGGAACACATAAAGCGTCAATTGTGTATTCAGATATCCTAGAAGTCTAGACACAATCTGTAACTCTAAACATACGACAGGTGCCTGGCAACGGTCAACCTCGGGAATGTGCAAGCCCAAGTATTCGAGTCTTTTTGTTGGATAAAACACACGGCTCTAGATTGTGATCATGGATTTCATACTGGTGACAATGCTTTCATTCGGAATTTTTGTGGGATATAATGCTCAACCAGCAGGTAAAAAGAAGTTTCATCCAGTTTTAAGTTTCATTTTCTTGCCGTTCTTGAAGAAAGGGATAGAAAAAAGTTCGAAAATGTGTAATCTAAGCAGAAATTTTGAATATAATATCATGAGAAATAAGCATAATTATTCCAGTAGTTTGTGCAACTATTTATACATTATTAACTCTAAATAAAACACAGAACAGATATTAATTTAAACGTAGTTATATACGTTATAATTTAGCATATATATCGTTTACTTTTAAATTTTTATTTTCTATTGTTTCAAAGTTTTATTTAAGGGGCATCGTCTTGAAGCAATTTCTCTATAAAATCTTAGAAATATATTTATGGATTAGAATACTCCTTGTGAATAAAATAAAAAGGAAGTATGCATATGCTATTTGTGGGTTTTAAAAAAATTAGGTATTTTTAATAAATTCACCATAATAATGATAGTACAAATTTCTACTTGGAGTCAGGGGTTATCTAAGCTGTATGTTTGGGCTATTCTTATTTTGAGTTTTACTCTTCTTACATTCTTATTTTTTTCTTTTTAAAATTTAGATTTATTATTTAGATATATAATTTTAAATTATTCCATCAAAAACTATTTTTAAACGGAGAAGACTAGTATACGCCATACTATTTTCTTTTAAAGCAAAATCTCTTTTTATTAATTTTATGAGACATTCTAAATTTTTCTAAATAAAATGAAAGAAAGACAGTATGAGATGATTAAAAAGTGAATAACAAATCCCAATTTTTTCCCTAGGTAACCTTTGAAAAATTATCCCTTAATATTTCACTTTATTCCTATACCAAAACTATTTATAAATAATTCAAGTGTATTTCAAAAATTCTATAATGAAACCAAGTGCTTATCCTTCACATGAAAAGGCCAATGTAAAAAAGTATATGGAACGACTGTATAGTTCATAAATCCTAATACTTACCCCATATTTCTCAAAGTCTTATGAGCTTATGTAATCTTATCTAATACTTCTTAAGCAACTGTTAAACCAAAAAAAAAAAAAAATGTAACTTAACCTTTATTTTAAGCTCCGAAAGTTTCTTGGAATCGCAGACAAAAAAAAGATGAATTATTTTTTCAGATATAATATTGTAGAAGTTTTTTTTTTTTCGAGAAAAGTCCTTATTAGAGTTTTTTTTTAACTTTTTCTCTAGATGCTTATATAATTTTATTATATTTCTTTATCCTACATTTCATGATTATATTGATCAAATAATGTCCTATAAAGTTTCTATTATCGATTTTCAGTTAGAAATTTGGGAGACATTTTTAAAGGCAAAAATGCCTCACAACTGATGATCAAGTTTAATATGTATTCGTTCCATTTTCTTAAAAGTTAAATATGTAATTAAGCTTAAAAAAGTTGATACTTTCTTTTAAGTACATCATCAAATTTTGTAAATTTTAGATTAATAACTTTATACTCTTGTAGAAGTAAAGTAGATCCGAGCTCTCCAGACCAAACAAATAACAACTTTATAACTAAAACTTTAATATTTCCAAATAAGTGAATGGTTCCTTTTTTTAACATTCACCATCCTTTATTGACTACATTTATTTATGCAGCATACAATATAATTATTACTAAACATAGTTTTTTAATGTCATACAAGTCGCATGTTTGGGGATTTTACAAATACTTGAAGCACTTTATGTACATTTAACCCGTCTGTCCCATTTTTTAAAAATTTATCAGTTATTAATCACATATAAATCAAAAGTTACTTCAAATTTATATATTTTGATACTTAAATTCTGTCAATTCTATGTTTAACCCCTTGGTATGCAATGACGAGTTGGGGTCGTCATTCATTTCATGTGTTCATTTCATGGTAGATTTACGAGCCCCCCCGCTAGCACCTCCCCTGCATCTCCCACGCAACCACGCTCACCCGCTCGCGGCCCTCCGCCCTACCCGTCACCATCTACTTTTCCATGGGTTTAATTCATGTAGATTTGTGCTAGTGTGCCTCGTCAAGAGCTGTTTTCGTCAGACGTCGTGCAGTATATTATTATTAGATTACTCAGTTTCTTCATCCGTGCGTTGATTTTGGTTTGTGTATAGAGTTCAAGATTCCCATTTTCATACCTTCTCAATAGTACCAATAGCAAAGTTGTATCCACAAATCATTAAATCAGAAATAAAAAATATTGAAAGCACTTTTCAGTATAGCAGTAATCTCATGCAGCGAATACCATTCTAGGCAATTTGAGACTGATAGACTCTAGTATTATGACGAATAACAGAAATGACAATGTTTGAGTCAATTAAATAGTTTAACTATCCAAATTTCAAAATAAATCGTTCTTTTCTTGTTCATGATTGTAAGTTGAACCAAATTAAATAGTATTTTTCGGACGCAGCGAATTTCGTTTAATTTGTATGTCAAGGGGTTAAAAGAATTTTATAGACATTTTGTGCACAACAATGGATATTTTGAATATTTAAAATTATCTGCCTCAATCTTTTCCATGGATGCTTTTAATAACAATTAAAATTTGTTTTACAATTCCCTATATAATAATAACCTAAGTTATCTGTCCTCGAATTTATGAAGCGGTTGTACCTGGCATTAATAGATGCATCCATATTATATTTTTGATGAGTTAGGGTTAGCAACTTCCGAAATCCACCCCTTACCCCCTTTTCTAACATTTAATGCCATTATTTCAAGCACTATTTTCCTCGGTTAGGAGCAGGCAAATAATTTTATCAATTTGTCACATGATAAATAGGTAAAAATGATATTTTTTTCTAGCATTATGACGTCGTTCCTATTACCATCCCATTTAATAATTTCTTGTTTTAAATTATCTAAATATCATCTGCATTATTTTCATACGTTTTATCACTGAACTTGGATATTATGTAAATAATATTTGGCTTAAATAATAGATTAGGTACATATTGATAATTTTAAATTTAATCATCGATTATTTTTTGTTACAATGAAAATTTTACCACTGGTATTAACAACAAATTTTGTCAACCACCAGGGTGTAGTGGAAATGATACTTTCATTCCTTTACTTCCATTAATTACTGTGGAAAAAAATTGGGAAGAACTTAACGATAATTTCGACTTAGCTAAGAAAACTTTAAATTATCTTTCTAAACGAATTCAACGTGATTCTAAACTGCATTCACAGTATCGGGAGACTTTAGAAGAATATGAAGATAAACAAATTATTGAGCGTGTACCAGATAATTCTCAGCCAAAAAAACAAACCATTTTTTTTACCTGCCTCATAGGGTACTTTAAAATTCAGAAAATTAAAAATTTTACTGATCCCGTGATATGACGGGCTATATGCTAGTCTAAAAAAATATGTGTAAATAAAACTGACCATATACTGTGTTAAATCAGTGGTCATCAAACTGAGCTTTACGAGAAGTTCCTAGAGATACACCGAGGGATTTTTAAAAAAATGTAAACAAATATAACAAAGATTGGATTATAGATTAAATCCTAGACCGTGCGATAGATTTTCTCATCGCGATACAAGTCTTCGAAATGCCGCCCCTTACATGTTTTGATTTCCTTGCTGGTGTGCCGACTCCTTACAGTGACGCCTCTCTGCATCACAACACAGTCCTGATTAAACCCAGAAGTTACATGTAATTATGTCGACCTCTAGTAAACAAGGTTGTGTGTCGACGACTAACATTCTTAGCTGACTGTCATGTTACCAGAACTTACTTCCAGAGCTATTATTATTTTGATGCCATTTAGAACCACTTATTTATATGAAAAATCGTTTTCAGCATATTGGGCAAATACCGGAGCAAGCTTGGTATGTAGAATAAGAAACACGCCCGAAAATAACAGTTATAGAGCCATATTTTGATTGTTTGTGTAATAAATAATTAAATTAAACAAGAAAACACATCCCAGTCACTAGACGCTATGAAGCAAGAGTTAGTGATAATACGTACTACACAGTAGCTCGAGTTATGTTATTATTTAGATAGAAAAACTAACATTACGCAAATTTTAAATCCAGCAGCATTACTTTTCTTTATTTTCATTACTAACTATCAGCACTTATTTAATTTACTTAACATCTAACTTACACATACTTTTGTAGAATAGTATAGGAATTCGTCAGTAAATCATTATAAGTTCCAAGAATTCTCTGAGTCTAAAGTTTGAAGACCGCTAACTGTGTTAAACGTATAGGTTTTTTTATGTTACGCCATTTTAGAAATGATTAATAACTTTTAAGATAATTAACAATTAATCTTTACATTTTAGCCACATTAACATAAGTATATTGCTAACACCATTATAAATTATAAAATAGATATATTTAAAACAAAATTGGTTTTGACAGTCCGCTATTGCTTTAAAGTGTTTTACCCGTCCCTCTACCTCAGAGACAACATTTCAAATTTTCAGTTGAAGAGTAGGATGACTTTCCTGGGATGATTTGGATATCCTGGAGTTTAGAATTTTCGAAATCTAGAAATTTTGGAAAATTTTGGAATGATATATTTAGTGATTATCTTCAAAAATCGTTGAAAGTTATAATTAAATAATTTAAAAATAAATAAACAGTATAAGTTAATAATTTCAAAATAAATAAACAGCATAAGTTAATAATTTGAAAATGAAATATTAATAAATGAAAAATAATCCCAAACAAGTAAAGTATATTGTTTTAAATTAAAATTGCCGTACAAAACAAATTTGTCCCCACGACCAAACTTGCAGTGTTTATAATCACCAAAAGCCTTTTTTAAAAAAGGCTTAAATAAAGGCAAATAAAATATTCATTCATAGATTTATTTAGACCTACAATAGCGTAATAAGCTTTATACTATTGTGGAACAACAAATTTATACTTTCTCTTTAAATGAATAAAAGAAGTTGAAATTTTTTAAATCAAAGCAAATTTCAATAAATTCCTTAGGTAAACACTTAACTGTGGTATGCTAATTCTAGAAATATGTATTAAATATGGAAAACATTTCCTTGCATAACTTTGTGCCACGTATCAATGAAAATGTTAGAAAATGGCTATTTTGGTAAGAAAAAAAATCTTTTAAGAGAAATACCTACAATATTTAATAGTTTGACTTGTATGTCAAGAATTAATGGATCATATGTTAATGAAAATTTTCTTATTTCTCTTTGTGGTAGTACTTTTCCCGTTAAAAGGCAGGAACAGCTCTTTTTCAGATTTTTCATTCAAATCAAAAAAATTCTTTTTAGTTTCTCGTACCCGTTTCACGAAGTGTGATAATTATAAGTAACCAAGCAATATAGTTTTTCGAGCTGTAGTGATATCAACAACTTATTTTCTTGGTCAGAAATAATTGTTCTGGTCTTTAAAAATACTATCAAACTCGGTGCCTTTTCTAGTGTTTCCTATGATTTACTTTTTGTACATAGGTAAATATTATCTAAACTGGCACGTGTTGATAGTACCAGAAAAGTATCGTCAGTTTTAAAAAATAACATTTACAATATACAGTCAGTCAAACTCTTACATTATGCTTTATCCCGGCTAGCAAGGAAACGAGGGATATCCGTTGGCCACAAGTTGGGAGTTGGTCTTTTGGTTGGGTGTATGTTGAAATAGGAAAATGAAATGGTGTCACGTAGTCAGCAAAATGACTTGAAGGCTAACTGAACTATTCGAAATTCAGTTGCTCTTCAGAATTTTACTCAAATTCACTCTTGGGATTTTCAGTTACAGAACGAAATCTAAACACTGTAACATCCCACAGTAACTTTACGTATTCGTGGGAGATTTACCAATGTAAAACACTGCTAACCTTAAAATACTATGACTTTATTAACGGTTATATTGTTAATAGTACACTCAGTCAAAGTAAATTTTGTATACAATGGTTTTTCTGTTAAATTTGGGATTTTAAAAGTAAAAAGGAAGTATAAATGACACCCCAATAAAGTCCTAAACTGAAAATATAATGTTTTTAAATTTTTTTAAATTGAAAATTGTATATAATATACAAGATTTACTTTCACACTGTTTTTTTCATATCCATCTAAATAAGGGCTATGTTATTTAAATATTATGTAAAGCTTAAAGTTCTTTGCTAAAAAATATTTATTAATAATGTATTTTATTTGTAAAAAGTGGGGCAAAATTTTCCCTTTTAAAATCTAAAATTGAACAAAAAAAAAGGTTGATGTACTAGTTTTATTTTGTTTGACTGTACATGAAGGAAAAGTACTGCCACAAATGAGTAGAGTGATTTATATAAAATGTCTATTCAAAAGGAAAAGGAAATCAGTTTGGTCTTCACGGAATTGAACCATTATTTATTCTCATTACCGAAGGCTGTTTGGAAATCACAATTTTGTACATTTAAGTTGTACGAACTGGATTCAGGAGACACTGGCAAAGGTTAAAACTGTATGAACATCATATTATTAAACAAATTCAATAATACTTCGCTGTAGTATGTGTTACATGAAATATTTTTTATACCCGTTACCTCTATTCAGAGTACAAATCTGTCTGAGAGACCTATATTTTAGATCCAATGTCTCTTGATAGAGATTTCGCGGTAATTTTTCGAAAATTTCATTCGTTCGTCGAGCAGAATCTCTTGTAAGATTCTATGGAAAATTGTATAATTTGTTTGGGATACAGCCCAACATGTAAAGATTAATTTCATAAAAAATATGGGAAGATAACGAAAACTGTAAACTTTTTATTCGTTTATCCTTTCTTTATTTAAAATTTGCTATGAATTTTCCTACTCCTCTTTTAAGAAGTCCCTCTTAAAAAGGCGAAAAGCCAAATCCGCAGGGAATAGGAAAGATAAAGATAAGGAAATACTAAAATATCCAAAATAACCTTTATCTCACGTTCCGTCGATAGCTCAGTTGGCAGAGCGGTGGACTGTAGCGAGCGTTTGTCAGTTATCCATAGGTCGCTGGTTCGACTCCGGCTCGACGGAAAATGTTTTGCATTTTACTTATTCAACTATAAATGGTTAAAATGCACATAATGCTATGTAATTAACACATAGAATTTTGTGCATGTTGTGATGCTGATTTAAATTAGAAGACAATAGACACAGAAATAATATTTAAGAGAAAATATTTTGAAAGTGAAAAATTAAACACACCAAATGATTAAATGCTTATTAATTTGTATCACCGTCTTGCATATCTACATCATACCCGAAAATTGATGTCATTTACCAAGTAAGCTTTAAAAAGATAATTATATCGATTGTTTCTATTCTAAAACGTTACAATTAACACCATTTTCTCGCAGAATTCGTATCAGTTGTCTCATTCGTTGTTCAGTCAGATGCACATGATTATTATTACTGAAATAAACTTTGGTTTTGTAAAGCTAAATAAATAAATATATAAATAAATAAACTGGAGACACCAGAAGCAGATATCTCACAAGGGGAGTTTTCAATTCTATAAGTAAAGATAATTTTTACGTAAAGTAATTTACAATATAAGAAATACATTTTTTTTGTGTGTAGAAAAAAAAAATGCCAATAATTATTTACATTTTGAATTCTTTTAATTATATTTTTTTCACGTTATAAATGATATGTTTTAACATTTGAGAAAATTTTCTTCAGTTTGGAGTTGTTGCGATACAAGGCGTTAAATATGGAAAGTAGAGAATTTATGACAAGGGTGTCTGTCGTCGCAATTTTCTAAACTGAATTTTTGTTCTTACGTGCCTCTCTTCTCAGTTTGTCTCGGACGTAAATAATTTACAAGAAATCATAGGTCTTCTCTTATATTAATGGCAACCTTTGTTAAATATGCATATTTTGAAGACAAGATTCTGGAATAAATTCTGTTTAGTTGTTCATTTTCTGTTTTCTTTTAACGGAAAACAGCTCAAAAGCTCAGTGATAAAAGATAAATAGTATTTTTTTTAAATGGTTCAGAGGCATATAATTGCATGTTGTTATATGATTATATTGACAGAGGCATCCTGTTACACATTCGTTAGCTTAGTCAAAAAAGGAGGGAGGGGGTAGTAAAAATCTTTGTAAGCGGAAATATAACTCGTAATAGGACAGTAAAAGACTGTTGTAAATGTAGTCGTACATCAGCCAACTGTATAAGAAATTCTAGGTATCCAAGCAATGTATTTAGTCTTGCTGGGGTATTATCCACGACATAACTACTTCACCAAACATACCGAAATGTTCACCAACACTATCCAACTCTATGCATTTTCTTGTGCTTCCCAGAGGTGGATTTAAAGGGCTGCGAGTTTTGGTGGCTATAAAACCCTAACTTTACAATATTCGTAATATAAATAGAAAAATTTGTTGTGAGTTTGTATTGACAAAGGGATTAAAAATTTAAACGCTGCTAAATGTAAAACCTAATCACAGGTAAATCAGTGAACAATCAGAGAAAGTCCATCATTCTATCAGTACTAATGAATTAGGGATTCTAGAATTTCTGTAAAGTGTATTTATAAGGGGAATACCTATCAACAATGATAACTGCTTCGTTTACTTTCGTAGACTACGGTCTACTTTTTTGTTACATGTGGGCTAATCGACTACTTACGACTAATTCAGTAGGAATCGAGCTCACAAATTGCGGTTCCGAAGAGCAGCTGCCTACCCATTATTCGGTCTAACTTTTTTCTTATTTGATACTTTAATAGTTATTCAAAATAAATCTATCAACAAATAATCGAAATTAAGTAAAAATTAGTATAAATTCTTAACACTTCTGTACTCAGACAACGTAATTTTGAATAGTATTTCACTCTCTTTACAAAATAGTTAACTCACACTTTGACCATATTCTACAAAGAAAGAACAAGATATATATCAAAGTTCAAGATAAGAGAAATTGTCAAACTATAGAATTCGGATAAATTCACACAATCTCTTTCGATTAGGAAAAAAAACTATAAAACTAGGAAATTCCTTTTAATTGAATTATCTTCCAGAATAAATTTACCCATCATATATATTTGTGGTTTTCTCTAGAAATGTTTTCAGAGAAATAAAAATTTTAATGCAAGTTAACTTCTTATTAAAAGCAAATTTCTATACTAAATTAAATTCCATGTTATAATACAAGAAAAAATTATTACTGCCCCGATTTGGAACATTTGAAACATGTATCTTGTTTAGAAAGAAATATTCGCTGTCATATTTACACATTTATGTGAAATAATGTACTTAGGTGTATGAAATTTGCTTCATATGCCAAGGTGTTCCAAATGTCAAGGTATAATTCGTCATAATAAGTAGTGATATATATTAATAGTTTGTTTTAGAGAACTACAGTCTACTTGTGGGATAAAAAATATTAATATAGTAGGCAGTAATTTATATAAACGAGTGGTTCCCAAAGTGGTACTTATGGACCCTCAGGAGTCCGTGCAACCTTTCAGGGGGTCTGTGGAGAGTAAAAATTAATATAGGGTACGTGAACAATGTTTAGGTATCCGCGAAAGGTTTAATCTGAAGGAAAAAAATATGACCCATTTTTATTTTTTAAAAAGTTTAAATAAATTAAATGGCAATGAATTAATTCCACCGAGAATGACACAGAATGACTTGTCTGCAAGTCGCCTTCCTAAAAAATTATTTTAAAGCAAGGAAATGCAAATAATACATACTATTTTATTAAAAAAAGATTTATTGAACACTGAAGTAATATTCAGTTTTTAACAGTTTATTATTTTAATTATAAAACGTCTTCGAGATATAAGAATAGCGTTCTAGGGCAAAATTACTTTAATGAAAATGTAATAATAATATAAGTACAAAAGAACGAAAAATTTATAAAAATATTTACTTGGTTGATTAGTTTAAAATATTAAGAATTAAAGATGCAGATGAGAAAACTACATCCGAACCCGATTGCATTATTTATCTAATTAATAGCATATGCAGGTGATGTCTTTAACTTTACATTAGCGCATGTATGAATGGGATGTGCTTGCAATGTTTTATTTTTACAGAAGTAATCGTTATTTAGCTCTACTGATGTTGCAATAAGTGTATTTTGCAATAAGTGTATTCTGATATTACACAGTTGATACCACTTATGTGGAAAACGATTTTTTCCACAAATAAGTTGTTCTAAATGGAACCAAAATAGTAATCTGATAACAGAAGTTTCCAGCATAGCCATGAACAGAATGTTGGAACATAGGCAGCACAGAATGTTTGCCTCAATTCAAAACGTTGTTTCATAGAGGTCAAATTAATCAAATGCAGCTTATGGATTTAATATATAACTATTAACTTTTGTTATTATATTTTTTATACATTATATAAAATCACTTGTGGCATCTCGGAGTTCCATGGAACCTTGTATATGACAGCTGGCCTTAAGAATAATCGAAACATCCGGCGCACATCAGAGTCTTTTCCTAAAAATGCCATCACGATATTTCGCGTGAGCATAGTATCGTTTTTTTTGAAGATTTTGTTAAGAATGAGCATTACTTTAAGAATGATTATTTTTAATGCAAGAAATTTCTCAAGGAATTCATATCTGAAAATAATATAAAAGATTATTTCTGAAACAGACGTGTATGGCAACTTATAAAAGCAAGTCCGTGGAAGAAAACTTAACTTTATCTTGCAATAAACATTAATGCATTTCATATTTTCAACTGCTTTGTGATATTACATTGCTTTGTGAAATATTAATTCAAAATAAATCTATTAACAAATAATCGAAATTAAGTAAAAATTAGTATAAATTCTTAACGCTTCTGTACTCCGACAACGTAATTTTGAATAGTATTTCACTCTCTTTACAAAATAGTTAACTCACACTTTGACCATATTCTACAAAGAAAGAACAAGATATATATCAAAGTTCAAGATAAGAGAAATTGTCAAACTATAGAATTCGGATAAATTCACACAATCTCTTTCGATTAGGAAAAAAAAAACTATAAAACTAGGAAATTCATTTTAATTGAATTCTCATCCAGAATAAATTTACCCATCATATATATTTGTGGTTTTCTCTAGAAATGTTTTCAGAGAAATAAAAATTTTAATGCAAGTTAACTTCTTATTAAAAGCAAATTTCTATACTAAATTAAATTCCATGTTATAATACAAGAAAAAATTATTACTGCCCCGATTTGGAACATTTGAAACATGTATCTTGTTTAGAAAGAAATATTCGCTGTCATATTTACACATTTATGTGAAATAATGTACTTAGGTGTATGAAATTTGCTTCATATGCCAAGGTGTTCCAAATGTCAAGGTATAATTCGTCATAATAAGTAGTGATATATTAATAGTTTGTTTTAGAGAACTACAGTCTACTTGTGGGATAAAAAATATTAATATAGTAGGCAGTAATTTATATAAACGAGTGGTTCCCAAAGTGGTACTTATGGACCCTCAGGAGTCCGTGCAACCTTTCAGGGGGTCTGTGGAGAGTAAAAATTAATATAGGGTACGTGAACAATGTTTAGGTATCCGCGAAAGGTTTAATCTGAAGGAAAAAAATATGACCCATTTTTATTTTTTAAAAAGTTTAAATAAATTAAATGGCAATGAATTAATTCCACCGAGAATGACACAGAATGACTTGTCTGCAAGTCGCCTTTCTAAAAAATTATTTTAAAGCAAGGAAATGCAAATAATACATACTATTTTATTAAAAAAAGATTTATTGAACACTGAAGTAATATTCAGTTTTTAACAGTTTATTATTTTAATTATAAAACGTCTTCGAGATATAAGAATAGCGTTCTAGGGCAAAATTACTTTAATGAAAATGTAATAATAATATAAGTACAAAAGAACGAAAAATTTATAAAAATATTTACTTGGTTGATTAGTTTAAAATATTAAGAATTAAAGATGCAGATGAGAAAACTACATCCGAACCCGATTGCATTATTTATCTAATTAATAGCATATGCAGGTGATGTCTTTAACTTTACATTAGCGCATGTATGAATGGGATGTGCTTGCAATGTTTTATTTTTACAGAAGTAATCGTTATTTAGCTCTACTGATGTTGCAATAAGTGTATTTTGCAATAAGTGTATTCTGATATTACACAGTTGATACCACTTATGTGGAAAACCTTTTTTTTTTCCACAAATAAGTTGTTCGAAATGGAACCAAAATAGTAATATCTGATAACAGAAGTTTCCAGCATAGTCATGAACAGAATGTTAGAACATAGACGGCACAGAATGTTTGCGTCAATTCAAAACGTTGTTTCATAGAGGTCAAATTAATCAAATGCAGCTTATGGATTTAATATATAACTATAACTTTTGTTATATTTTTTATACATTATATAAAATCACTTGTGGCATCTCGGAGTTCCATGGAACCTTGTATATGACAGCTGGCCTTAAGAATAATCGAAACATCCGGCGCACATCAGAGTCTTTTCCTAAAAATGCCATCACGATATTTCGCGTGACATAGTATCGGTTTTTTGAAGATTTTGTTAAGAATGAGCATTACTTTAAGAATGATTATTTTTAATGCAAGAAATTTCTCAAGGAATTCATATCTGAAAATAATATAAAAGAATATTTCTGAAACAGACGTGTATGGCAAGTTATAAAAGCAAGTCCGTAGAAGAAGACTTAACTTTATCTTGAAATAAACATTAATGCATTTCATATTTTCAACTGCTTTGTGATATTACATTGCTTTGTGAAATATTAGATTAATTAGTGATATATAAAAAAATAATGATCTTTCGCTTTTAAATTATAATATTTAGATAAATTTTGCTTTTAATTTCTTCTTTTGATATTTAAATTAACCTAGTGTAACGAAAAGTTGGCCGTAACACTCTAAATCAAATCTTTTGTAATTCAGTTATTACGTTTAACGTTATAAGATTTCATAATATGAAGGTACCGTAATATTTTTAGTCTTGACTGGAAGATTGTTGACGAAAGAACTTTTAAACTCGTCGTGTTTTATGAGCAAATGTGGATTGTCAAAACATTCTCTTTCTACCCATACATCGCATATTGACAGTACAAGTATAACGCTGTTTTCCGGTACCAAAGTCTGTAGGTTCAAATCCTATTACTGGCATGGATGTGTGTAGCAGTTCAGAATCGGATTTAAGTCCAGGTATAATTATCCTTCGTATAGCATAACATATAGACGTTGGCGTTTACTACTAAACAAAATCCACGGAAAGAAAGGTTCTAAAATAATGCTCATGATAGATGATGTGCCCAGCATAGGGAAATAGGTAATTTCATTACAAATTCATTGATTTTGGCTATCAATGGAAATGGCTTTCTTATTGTCTATCAATCTGGTACAACCCGGATGATGATCGAAAAGAAATCTCTATAGCTTTTCGAAAATCAGTCCTGGAGCCATTACACTTTCGAATCTTACTATCGGCATTAAAGATCGTTATTGGATTTAAGTAGGAGGTCAATTTAATAAGCTTTTCCATGATAAAAGTTAACCATAGCACTCTAAACAATCTTGTACCAAACAGAATGTAACGGTTGATCATTTGTAAACATTGCGATCAGTAACTCAAGGGCTAAATAGATCAGGATCTACTGCTACTTGAATCGAATGCTTACAACTACAAAAAGTTTGAGACTCGAGACGCGTAAAAACTGCGTCTCAGTCTTATTTATGCTCATTTTGTATTCTGTTTATTGGAGGTTTTAAAATTTCAGGAAACTTAAACTTTGCCTGCCGAAATGAAGAGGAGTACGACATGTGTCGATCTCCATGCGAGCCGACATGTGAAAGTATCAGAAATGGTATAAGAAGGAATTGTACTCAGTCTTGTGTTGCGGGCTGCTTCTGTCGAGAAGGGTTAGTAAGAGCAAGAGACAGATCCTGTATACTTCCCGAAGAATGTGGCACGCGTATCAGACGTAAGATAATTCTCTGACTTCCATTTGCTTTTTTTATAAGTTACACTCAGCTCTCAGAGAACTTAATAGTGAACTTTAAGACAAAGAAACTTTGAAACTAATGACGCTTATTTCAAACTGAATTTTTAAAACCAAAATAATGAGAAATGATACAGTATAATTAAGCATCAATCTACCTATATACAGGTCCATCTCTATCCCCCCTGTCTCTCCATCTCCCCCTTCTCTATCTATCTATCTAAGGGGTTCACAACCTGAGTGAACCAAGTCCATTTTTTTCCATTGACGAAATGAAATTTGTTATCAGGGTTAATAACTCGTGTTTAATGCGTATGTACATACGTTAGAAAATATTCTAAATACTTTTAAGCATTTTCTAAAATTATTTTAAATTCCCAAGGAATTAATTACTATCTAGATGCTTTAGGACTCAATTTTTGTAAACTATTCCAAATGGACATTAATCGCTCATATGTGTATGTGTTGTGTCTGTATGGGCATGACAGTTCTTAGAACCGGACAAAACGGAACCCTATCAGGAAGGACAAATTTTAAGGGTGACATTCTGAGTCGAATCTGTAAAACACATTTTTATTAGAAAAAAAAATTTTGAAAAATATAACTTTTTGTAGGTGGGAAGCCTGGAAGTCTATATTATTTTCTATTTGATTTATATGAAATGCAACTCAATGAAAGTAAAATTTGCAACGTACAAGTAGACCTTTTTTTTAAAGGAAGATTGCACTGATTAGCGATTTGTTCTAACAAGTACATGGATGGCCTACGGAACATGTAGTTACGTTTTTTTGACAGGACTTGCAGTGCCCTATTGTTAAAGGCAAAACGATATTTCTGTTGTTTCATTTATACTATTACAACATTAAGTGAGTATTACAAAACTGAGTATTGCTTTTTGGCAAATTGTAGTAATAAAAATAAGTAATCAGTATTATGAAACATTTGAAATTAATAAAATAACTATCTATTTTATGTTTTTGTTTTGTATTAAATAAGTTGACATCTTACCGAGGAAAATTTTTAATTGATTTTTAGACAATTTGTGTGTGCCATCAGTTTTGTTAGGGGAGGCAGAACTGTTATTGCAGCTCTGGTGTGTGTGTGTGTGCGTGTGTGTGTGTGTGCACTCGAACACTGAAAGGGTAAGAATTGATTCTGATAAGCTGATATTGACTTTCACAATTTCACTCTAAAAATGTGAAAATAGTACAAGTAAAAGTTAGCATAGACCATCTACTTGAAAGTTTACTTTTAGCTATGTTTGAAAGAATTTCTTTTAGCGTTTCATCTTTTTAGAGTCGTACCGTTTTGATCTAAGCGTATGTGGGAGTTAAAAAATAAACTTTCTTGGGTTTTCTTTTTTACTTAAAAAAAAAGCATTTACGTTGCATTTGTTTAAATCATTGTTCAACTATATAAACGGAGTTAGAATTGAGGCTATTATCTAAAAATAAATCTCCATAGACGACAATATTAATCAACAAATTTGAATAACCAATACCAAGGCGATAATACCAAATAATAATTTATCATAATGTTATTCATCTTTATTTACATTTAGAACGTAAGATCATTTTATTTATTACTAAAAGTTTATATCAGCTTAGACTAGTGCAGAGAAAACAAAATCTGGATTATTTAATACGATATCCAAACATTTTATTGATTGTTAAACCATCATCAATAGAGAGCTGAGTGATTTAAATTATGAAAACTTGAAACCAAACCTAGACTTCTCGAAGAAATCCCTGTTTTTCAGCCGGTAATGTGATCACTGATTTTTAGCCACTTGTAAAGAGAACGAAGAATTCCAAGAATGCGGTTCCCCGTGTGCAGCAAATTGTTCCACTATCAATGATCCAATATTCTGCACCAAACCTTGCCACAGCGGTTGCTTCTGCAAGCCGGATTTTGTTCGAGATTTGAAAGGAAATTGTGTTCATCCTAGAAATTGCTATAAAGGTAAGAACGATTTTGACACAGTTATAAGGCAATATTTATGTTTCCGTGAGTTCGAATGCCCAGTGGTATCTTGATTATCTATGCTAATTTGGGTGAAAATGCAGCAGGGTGCCCCCTTGTTTTTTTAGCGATATTTTTTAGAGCGAATTGTGTCAACATACCATTTAAGATTACGGCGATAAATATCCATAAGAGCAAAAACACTGTAAAAAAACATGAAGTATTAAAATATAGTAAAAAATACAGTATAGATAAAATTTATACGGAGATTGCACCAAATTGTTAAATTTGCAAACGTGTGGAGAACAATTTTTAAAATTTTCTAAATCATAGTGAAATTTAACAAAAAATATGCTTACTTTATAAAAGCTAAGAAAATGCAATAAAAAGCATAAAAAATGAGTATTAAAATATTTAAAACAGTATATAAAATTTTCATACACAACTGCAGTCCGAAAAGCCCACAGGTTGCCAAATGTAAGAAAACTCGCATACTTGGCGATGATAAATGTAGATAAAGAATCTAATTCTTGGGGCACCCTAAAATGCAGTGACACAACACTCTGTAGATTATAGAATCGTTAAATGTAGGTATAATAATAATAATAATAATAATACGAACCATATGAATGTGTAAATAAACTATGTAGTTTGGCAGTGTTGTAGGCAGGCTACCAGATTGGTGACATGGAGAAGATGCTTATTGGACGTCCCTCCTCTACAAATAAACTCAAAATTGGCTTATCTACTATGTGGATAAAATAGTGTGTGTAATAAAGTGTGAGTAAAGTAGTCTACATTTTCGCGTGGTATATACCAGCTTAATGCTTATATGACAAATTTACACTTTGATAACTGAAATTGTGTGTGGAAAGTAAAGGATTTGCAAATTATTTAGGGACATAACTCTAAACAAGAGAATTATCCAGCGATCATTATAAGTTGACAAAAACAAGCAAGAGGGTTGCACCTGATTTTTAAGTTATCCCTGAAGTGACCACAATAAAATATACCACTTATGAAATTTTCTTCCATCTGAACTGTAATGTAGGTCTTATAGTCTTTCAAAGTTTCCTAGTTCTCATATTTAAGAACAATCTATGACACATTTCTGAGAATGTCGTTCATTTCCCCCATAGGAGGCCATAAGCAGTGCCCTTTGAATGAACATTACGTGGACTGCATTAATTTTTGTAACACATGCTGGGAAAATGGTGAATGTAGAAACCATTATTGCACTCCTGGTTGTGATTGCAAACCTGGATTTTACAGAAATTTCTACGGACAATGCGTATCACCAGAGGAATGTGTTTCTCCATACTATGGTAAGCTTTCAGAATTTTTAACTGAATTTAAGATTTAATTTTATCTTAACTTTCCTATTAGCATTGAAAATAACATGTTTGTAGATTTGTCCTATCAGGTTGGTGTATACAGTTTCTACGACAAAATATTAAAAATAATAGTTTTAGGTTAAACCTCGAAAACAAATGTTAACTTTTTCTTTCTCAATTCTGAAAACAATAAAAAGATGCACTTTGTTGACAATGATGCTTAAGTGAAGCGAGAAAAATATATAGTTTTATTTATTTCTTAGGTTGTTTTTTTTTATCGTAGTTTTTCAGTTAGTTCTATTCATCTCCTGAATGATTTCTTTTTCGATTTCTTTTCTAAAGCGACAACTAGCAGGAAGTCAATTAGGCGACAGAAAAGAAAATTTATTTTTTAAAAGGTCAGTGAAAGCGTCGGATAGATCCAGTACAAAAAGCATTGTCTGGGGATGAAGCGTTAATTCTATCTCATATAATTTGTCATGACACAAGAATCGAAGCTTAAACAAACTCCTCTGTAATTAGAGATGACAAGATACTAACTCAAAAACAAAAGCAGATTTTTCAGAGTTTATTTTCTTAATAGTCAGTGAACCATTGTCTCGGATTTAAAATAAAAAGAAAAAGATGCGTTTATTTAAACTTTGTTATTGCCGAATACAAAACCAAAGGAGTGTTATTTAAAAGTTTCTGGTAAGGTACAATAGTTTTTTTTTTCGATTAACAGTGTCTATACAAGAGGCAGGGAGCCTTTTATCACTAGAGTCCACTTACGTTCATATACCTATGAGTGCGACTTTGAGAAATTATTATAGTTTTGTATGGTTTTATGAATTTATTGCATTATATAGAAATAAAGCAAAAAAGATTTAAGTCATTTATTTAACACCAAAAAGTCCAACACAAAGTATTTTTGTATTTATTTATGAGTAATAACTAATTATAACATAAAATTATTAAAAAAAAACTGCGCAATTAAATGCCGCTTCCAGTAAAAGTAATATAGTTTTATGTTTTAATAAATTGTATACATTATAAAAATATATAAAAGAAAGAATAATATTAAATTATAAAATACATAGCAACAATGCAGTTCTATTAATTTTCAAAGTTTCGTAATCTATATAATTAAATATTAATTAATACAAGAAGTAGCTTTTGTGTAGTCCGCACGTACCCCACCTGTGTTCTACCTTCGGTACTGGAGTTCGTGGGTTCAAATCCCACTGTGGCATGAATATTCGTAGTCGTTCGGAATCGGCTTTAAGCAGTAGGTCAGGTCCCGGTCTCTTTATCCCTCGTGTTGCAAAAAATAGACCGTAGCACTCCAAACCAAATCACCTGTGTTCCTAGACATTTATGTTGTTGGCATCAAAATGAAAGTTTTAATCAAATAAACAATTATAGTTGTGAATAAAATTTTTAGTAGTTAAAAATATTATTTCCTTTTCAGATAAAAAAAAAATCCAATAAATAACATATGAGGACAGGGTAAAATTGATTCGCATCAAAGACATTTGGTTTTTTTAGAAATTTTAAATTAATTATATTTCATATTACTTAAAATAAAAAATAATCAAGTTGTATGAAGAACAAAATTCATATTGTTGTAACTAAATATTAATTAATACAAGAGATAGATTTTTTGAAGGCGGAACAAGAATCATACAGAGGCTACATACGGCCTCAAGGCTGCACGTCCTTCACCTGTGGTTTATGCTTCAGTAGTATAGCGTACATAACTGCCGCCCAGGTATTTCGTTAATTTTTTAGACCCGTTTCTGTAAACATAATTATATATAGAATATACCACTTTGCTTCCCTTTGAGAGTGGCGCGCGTAGCATGATAGGCCACATACGCCCCTGGTTTCAGTGACTGCTGATTATGCTTTCAGTTTTGTAAACTGAAAATTCTATACAACTGCATATTTTTCGAGAATGCTCAAGTAATGGCCTTCTTTAGTGGTACACACATGGTCAAGTACTAAAAGACTAATCAATAATGACTGTTCATGTGGACAGTTAGCACTTGGGCAGTCCTATCTACAACACAATGAAGCGTTGAGACGTTCTATAATTAACTATTCTATATTTAACCCCCCCCCCTTAATGCACAGTTTTTTTAAAAAAAAAGGCCGGCCAAAAAAATCAATTTTTTAATGTAAAAAACACAATTTAGAACGTTGAATTTAGAAAAAATATATATATTTTATACTTGAATAAGTAAGTGTTATAGCTTACAATCCCATGTAAATGATAAATATCAATAAAACGATTTTTTATCACATTGTTATTTTCAATTCTCGATTGCATTTGAGTGTGAAAAATTATAGCAACATAAAGTACAACGCCGCTCGAATTATCTCGAGTGTGCACAGTTTGGCCAGTTTAGCGCGCTCGAGTTAACTCGAGCGTGCACGTTAAGGGGTTAATGAAATTTCTTTGACGGCAGTTTCTTTAACTATAGAATGCTTTTATATAGAACGTTATAGATTTTTCGTTTGGTTTTGGTTTGGAGCGCTACGGTCTACTGTTTTGCACACAAGGGCTAAGAAGTTATAGAATTCTTTAATTATAGAAATTTCTTTTCCCTCTTCCGTTTTAATAGTTTTTACAGCAGCCAATTATAGTTCCATTTGTCAAATACGAACAAAAGAAAGGTCCATAGATCATTATGTATATCTATACACTTTTCTGCGCTCTTGCTTCGGGCACGCTACGCTATAGTATCGTGCTTCGCAAAAAGATATTCTTATACTGATGGACTGAATATGCCAATGCTTTTTATTTGCTTTTTTAGGGCAATTTAAGAATGGAAAACATTTCATTATAAAATTTCGTAACATCAATTTGGAGCCCCCTCGATGCTGAGCCTGGAAACAGATGCCACTCCATGCCATTTCACCTAACTTCGTCTCTGTCACTCAAAATAAAACTCTTACACTATTCTTTTTCTGTTCAGTTTGAGATTTTAAATGTGAAAAACACAAAAACACACTTATGAGACGTAGAGGATAGCCAACATAGTACTAAACTGAAAAATATGTGATTTAGTTTTCTAAAATTAAGAATTTTGTATAGTGCATTAGTTTTTACTTTGGCACTGTTTTTTACATATACATCTAAATAAGTGCTAAGTTGTTCAAACATTATGTAAAGTTTAAAGTTATTCGTATAAAAATGTATATTAATAATTAATCTGTTAAAGTAAGAAAAGTATCAAAATATTTACTTTTAAAATCTTAAAACTGAGCTGATAAAGCGTTGAATGACTGTATATAATCATATATACGCGTTTGTATAAATGTACATAGATATATGAAATCAGGATTTGCATAGTAATTATTTAATACAATATGTTTATTACATTAAAATATATGTTCAGTATAAAAGTGTGAATCGATATTACACTTTATCTTAGACTGATGATACTTGTTACTCAATAGCATCAATAATCATTCACAAGCATTTTCTGCATCCGATCATCAGTTTTAATGTCTTATTTTTTAATTAGCAATAATTTCCATCAAAAAATTATCATGAATAATTATTATATTATTAATAATAATTATTAGGTGACAATTAAAGTTGTCATGCATGTATTGTTTTTGTAAAAGTTGCATTGCTATTTTATGCGGTATTTTATCACACTTGCTTATTTACTACCTCATTTGAACGCTGAGATCTGGGGTAGACCTGCGTGGAATGCACATAGACCCAGATGGTATTATCGTACTCTATTCTGAAAACCAATGAATGAAATTCTGTGGAAATGACACCCCTCTATGCACTGAAGTTCCAAATTATGTTTTCCTTCGGAAGTTAATGTGGTGTATTTTACATCACCACGTACTCCGTATAACCAAATTATTTTACTTAAACCATCGCTCACTTATCATATGAAAATCAAAGGGGAAAATAACTATAGGAAATATGGTGTTCTAAATAATGTAGAAAAAAATAGTTTTTTCACCACATTCCAGAGCTAGATCTTCGCATAGACAAATGTTTAAAGACTGAATGGTTTTTTTCCTCCTGTGCTTGGTCAAATTGCTATTTTGAAAAGATTAGTAAGTAAGATGTCGGTCTGCTTTTCTATTGGACAACTGTTGATAATAAATAAAAATACATTCCTTTTTTATATTTTTACAAGATTCAGCCCGTGCCATATATAATATAATAGCTTTGATATTCGTTTGTCATTTGTACATATTTTTAAAACTGAAAATCGTTTGTATACATGTTTTTTTCCTTGTTATATAATTTTATATTTCCCTTTGAAGTTTTAGGAAAGTATTACGATTAGAATAAAAGCTTTAGATAATATTAATTACGATAAAATACTTGATAATTTTTCTAAATTAAAGACTAGAAAACAGATTTTTATTACGTAAATTTTATTTGCATTTGTATACTTTTGTTAAACATTTAATAAAATAAATTTCAATTTTTTTTAAATTTATAAGCAAACTATTCAAGCTTTACAAGAAAAAATAAAATTTATTCTTGTAAATTAAATATTTTTACTAATAAAAATTTAAGATTTGTTTTAGTTTTTCACATCATTTAGATTTGTTTTATTTATTGTTCTATATTTTGTGTGTGCTTTATTTCTAGTGGAATAGGGAGTGGGATCCCGTAGGAAGAAAATGTTTAAGACCACCAAAGTGGTTTAATAAGGCTCTGTCATGACCCAAATTAAATTTAAGAAGTCTTATATGAGGTTTGACTGTATAAAGATCTGCAAATGATGCATATTTAAAATCTCAGACTGCATTTATATAGGGATTTTTATACTTATTTTAACATTTTTGAGATGGAATAGTGATATGAATATTACTATTACTAAAGAGACAAAAATCAAATACATATGCAATGTGCGTTTTCTGTATTCCCTTCAACAAATCTGATACAACTTTTCAGCTTTGTTCTATCAAATGTTAACAGAACTAAATTAAATTTGAAGCTACTCGTGAGATCTGAAGGTTCAAGAGGTGTTGTTGAAAAATTATTCTAAATTGTTTTTATGACTAAAATTAGAAATCTTATAATGGGTTCGTGCTAGAGAGAATGTTGTTCCCAATTATACAGGGCACATTTTCAAAAAGCTATAAAATCAAAAGAATTACACGTGCAAACATGAGTAATATATGAAAATAATTGCAGACTCAGCAAGTTTTCTTCCCACTCTACAAATATTGCATGTGCATTCAGTGAATAAAAACTACAAAACAGTGTTATCTGCATCCAATATTTTATTGAGTCTAGTGAATATTTATAATTCTTAGATTGACGTGGTGCATCTGAATGTGACCTAACTTCTTTCCCTCGCCACATCTGAGTGCTCCCTCTGGGTCTCTGATAGGTATAAATATACCTATGAGGGAAGCCTTTAAATGTCCTCTTCGGAAATATGCTTCGTCAAGACTCTCAGGAGACAGAAGAATTTGTATATGGGAGACTATAGTAGATGTACAAATGCTGGATTCGTTGCAGATCAGAGGTGATACCACAAGTGTTCCCTGCGTTACATGACATACGTCCAGGCAGTAGTTGAACTCATTCCACACATTTTCTGGTGATATCTAGTCAATGTCGTCACTGCAGCGTTTATTATTCTCTGAGCTCTTCTAATATTTTATGATAACCGGGTATATCAGTTAGGTCTTCAATGAGGCACCAAAGTCTGAAAGCGTTATGTCAATTGACCTTTGGGATGATAGGTAAGGAACAAAGTGACGTTATCCTCTCCACTATAACCAATCTATCATGCAGAGGTTCATTGCTTAGTAATTTATGAACACAGAACTAAGATAATTTGTTGAATGTGCCGAAAGCTTCGTGACTTTCCGGTTATACATATATTTTATACTCATGTACACTCATATTTGTACGGGTAATGGTTTTGAATACGTGGCATTTTAAAAACAAATCTTTTTGAGTAACTCTGTATCCGTTTTTCAGTAGAAAAAGATAATGAAATGTATAATCAAAGTAATTTTACCTGAGAATTTATGTAAGATACAAAAATGAATATTTTTTTAGACTTAATTTAATTTTTGAAATATTACGTTATTAGATTCTCCCTATCCAAGTTTCCGAGGGTACTGCGGAGAAAATGAAATCTATACCGACTGCGTGAACCTGTGTAACGATTGCCTTTTCAAAGGCAGATGTAACTTGGAATATTACTGCGAGCCTGGCTGCGACTGTAAGCCTGGATATTTTCGAAATGAAAGAGGACTCTGTGTCTTGGAACAGTTTTGCTTTAGAAGTAAGTTCTATCAACGAGCAAGTAGATTCAAAAGACACACGGCTGGTATTAGCCATTGTGTAACAAAACAGTAGACCGTAGAGCCCCGAATCAATCAACCAACCAACCACAAGGTCGGACTTAGCCATCTGAATATACCATGTGTTTATTATTACTTACTCTTATATCTAACAACCGAAATTACGTAAGGTAGTTATATAAGATTAGTTAAACTAAGCAGAAATTAAGTTTGTATTCTCGTGGTTATCAAAAGTTGCCAGAATTAAAAGAAAAACAAAGATTTTTCACCAAAGGCTATCATTTTAATGATAGAAGTCAGAAAAATTTTATAAAATATAATTATAATTAAGTTTATTTGTGTGGTTAAAAAATCACAGCATTCATAGATAAATAAATAAATATAAATAAATATATATATATATATATATATATATATATATATATATATATATATATATATATATATATATATATGCATGTAATATATAAAAATTATTACACCTGAAATATCTATCTTAAATTCAATTAATATCTGTCATTTGAAATTTGTAATATTCAGTCAGAATTTCGTAATAAACAAGTTTGAATTACCAAAGTTGGGCTGTAATAATGATAAAATGAAATAATAAAACTATTTTTCTTTTTAAAATTTTTTAGAAACAGTCATTTGTCCCCATGATGAACAATACTACTCATGTATACCAACATGTCGTACCACATGTGACACGTACAGTGACACCAGAGCAATTTGTCCTGCCATTTGCACTCCAGGATGTTTCTGTAAAGCTGGACTCGTACGGAGGAATGATGGCCAATGTGTTGAGCCAAGAAATTGTCCAGGTTTGTGAGCTACTTAATTAGTATGGGAAAAGGATAATTTAATCAAAATTGCTGGATTTAAAGCAATTTGGAAGGTGAGATAGTTAAATATTATCCAGACATTGAAAAATAATTAGAAAAGAAATTAAAAATTTCCATTAACTAATGAACAGCTATAAATTATAAACATAATCTTTCCCCTTTGAAGCAGGTTGTGTCCACCAGAGTGTTCAAACTTAGTCTTTTTAAGATTTGATATGAAATAACTCACGTGCTGCCTACCCTGACGGTTGTTAGACCCTCACTGGAGGCTCTTACTCTGAACTCAACCTTCACTCTGAAATTTAATTATCCTCAAAAGGGAAGGTTCTTGCTCTTGATTATGCATCTCTCTCTTACCTGCCAACCTCCTAGCGAGAGGACATTCAGACCCAGAGATTTAACCTGCACACACTCCTAGAATACTGGGACATGTTTCTGGTGCCTGGTAATGCTTGAATCTAGCACTTCAAGTTTCTAACCCAGCTCGCTAACCACTAAGCTAATGTCCAATCTTTATAAAAGTATGAATCCATGATTTCATTACCCTAATTTAACAAATCTCTAATGACGGCAAACATTGACATGCATGCAGCACTATTTCACTTTCAAGCATGACTCACTCTTTAACTTTTCATACGATGATTCAACGGACACCAATGAAAAAATTAAATATATAAATAAATACATTCTTTGCTAGTTTGGCATATCACCATGCTTTATATATAGAGAGAAAAAGCAATTAATGCAAATCCAAAGTGAGCTAACACTATTAGTCGAAGAATTCAATGGCTGAAAAGCATACTGAGTCCATTCGCAGCCATCTCATTTCTCATTCTCGTAACTTGCGAGGGGGCTGTATTTGATAAGTCACAGTTAAGGCCGTTCCTTTGTATTTAGGCGCCTTTTATCCCATACGAAAGAGATAATCCCGCTATTTTCAGGAGCCTCAGTATAGGGAAGTCTACCATGCACGCCAGAAGCACCCTTATTAATAGTTATAGATAGTAGCAGAAATATGA
Organism: Pardosa pseudoannulata; assembly: GCA_032207245.1. Lineage (NCBI taxonomy): Eukaryota > Metazoa > Arthropoda > Arachnida > Araneae > Lycosidae > Pardosa > Pardosa pseudoannulata. Next base: position 98,797,505 of record CM063502.1, read on the forward strand.
CTTCGAAAAAAAATCTGAAGATAGTTAATCTGTGAATGTTGACATATATCCTAGTTAATAGTTACTCATAAACTCTGTGAGTTATACCACTTGGAGAATCAAACAAAATATATTTCGACTTAATCTAATATTTGTTCAGTCGGACAAAAACAGATTCTAGATTCATCAGAATACTTTAATCACTATAAGAGAGTCCAAGAATTCAGTCCTATTAAAAATTGTTCCTAATGAGTCGTGGCTTGTCTAAAATTTCAGTCACATTGATTAGAAATTATATTGGCTAAAAAAGTTCCGTAACCAAATTAATTTCTAGTTGAAGTATGCAGTTGTTATTACACAGCAAGGGGAACTAACAAGAGACAATACAAAGAAAGCAACAGTTCTAGATTCTTTAACTTGTATTACGTAATTAAGACTCCTTGAATTTAACGATGTTCCTAAAAGCATTTCTAACAAAATATAAAGTTACGATATTCATGATCACATATAGACTATATCGAATAACTTCATGAAAATGACTTCAAGCGTGTTAAAAATCTTTTATGTTTATTATATATTTAGTAAGAAATCCTACCTGTCCTGATGGAGAAGCTTTCTACCAATGTTTACCAACCTGTCGAACTACTTGTGAGACGTTAAACACAGCAAGAGGAGTGTGCTCAGTCGAATGCCGACCTGGATGTTTTTGCCAACCAGGTTTTGTCAGGAATAGAAATGGAAGATGCATTCGTCCTGGAGATTGTGAAGGTGAGCTTTTGAATAGGTTTCAATGCAAGGTAGTGCAAACTATCATTGTGAACTAGTGTGTAAATGTGTGTGTTTAGGAGATGTTTGTCAGTACATGTCTATATAAAATGTTGGCCAGACTATTCAGAATTTCAAAAGTTGCTTAGAACAGATGTACTCAAACTCAAATGTTGTTTAACCAAATAATCCATAGAAAATCCATCAATATTTACAAACAAGGATATTTTCCAGCACTAGGCAGTACAGTAGTGATGCACATAATTAAAATTTATATAATGTTCTATGTTGTTGATTAAAACATCATAAAATGCCATAAGGTTAGTATATGTTTTGAGCCTTGAAATTCCCGAAAACATGACCTTGAATAAGTTGAGTACGAGAAGATAAATTTTTTGGACTTAAAATTCCTGTTACTGGGAGGAGTGGGATACAGAATGTGGAGAAATATCTTCCCTACTAAGGATGGTCAATTGTAGTTTAGCATGGGTGAATGTTTAAAAAAAAAGTGCTCCTCGCAGCAGGAAAACATATCGCACTTTAACTTCAATAGATATTTATGCCATATTCAAACTGTTGATGTTTAAATGTGTATTTGAAGCAACCATTTTCCACAGTATTCAATAAACACAAGAGGGGAAAATACAACTGAAATCAATTTCATATGTAGATCTTTAGAATCAGTAATATTTCAAAATACTTAAAGGACTGACATGTAAGTGTAACATACTAGTTCTTTAAATTCTCACTATAAAACACGACATACGTACTTTTTCCTGAAATTAAAGTTAGTAATGTACAAAAGATTTTGAAGAATAATTCCTGATATTTATTAATTTCTATTGTCAACTGCTATTGTAAACATAAAACATAGTAAGACAAAATATTTACAATAACTTGATTTTAAAATCTATATTATTTTATATTCATCTTATAAAACCTCTTAATAGTGAATATAAGGTAAGCAGAGATATTTATGTCATAATAAAATGATATGAGTGAAGAAGAGTAGACTTATACTTTTACATCTCATTTAAATCAGTTTATAAACAAGTCAAATAACAATTTATTATTAAAAAAAATCTGTCCAATTAAGTAAATACAAATTTTTTTGTATCCATAAATGTTTTGAATTTTTAAAAAGAAAACTGTATTTGTTTGTGATATTTCAAACGACAACAGATAACATATAATTTCAGAAAAGGTGTCCATATAGCACATTGATTTTTATTACAGTGTATTTCGGCGGTGTTTTCAAACTAGGACACAATTATAATTCAAGCTTACCAAATTAGATTTGTTTTTATACAATTTTCTATACCCAAATTTTCCTCCTTTCAGTCACTGTTAGACCATCAGCCTGTTCACCTGGTAAAATTCGTTTCTATTGCTTCCGGGCGTGCTGTAATGCATGCAAAGCTATGAAATTATCCAGGCCTTGCTTTAAAATATGCCGATCCAGATGCTTTTGCCGAAGAGGTTTTGTTCGGACTCGCGGTGGAAAGTTTGTGAGACGAAGAAAGTATCCAATAGGTAAACTGTCAACACTGACCGAGATGTATACGTATATGTGTGTGTATGTGTAATGATAGGAGATAAAACGTTAATTCTTTACTATCTCTCTTTCTCTTTCAGTTTAGCTACCGTAGGTGTCAAGTTGCTTCATGTAAAAAAAATAAAATACATAAAATAGTTTTTCTTCCGTGAGCACAACTTATATAACTCGTAATTTAACGAATAAGTGTTCTCTAATCATATTGAGGTGATATTAGCAGCTCTGAACTGTATAGTTCATTGTAACTGTGCTAGAAATTGGCTCTACGTTGGTCTCCTACTACATATTTCCTGCAACCTGTAGAACAGTTGCTCGTGGTTTCGCTGAATTTTATATAGTCGTGGTGTACAAATGATTTTATATCAAAGTTAGGTTCAGTTTGGAACATTACGGTTAATATTTTAGTGCAGGAGGGCTAATTAGATCAGAACCTAATGCTTACAGCAGACTCCGAACAAACAAACCGGTATTCGAACCTATGGTTCTCGATACCGAAAACCAATGCTTTACATATTTCAATGATCATTCGGCGAGATATTCCTTTTAAAAACCCAAAAGTCTGACTGTTGTAGGAATGTGCTGTCCCATCATCTACGTTCTTAAATCTGTCCTCCGTTAAATTCGCTTAATACCTTTACTTTTAAGCGCTACTTGGTACCTGAGGTTGTCTTGTGATATGTACGCTATCCATTTATTAACAACACTCGATTAGTAGATCACGTTATCTTAAAATCTTCTTTCTTATTCTACTCAGAGTGTAAGCTTTTTTTGTGATGTCAATATATTTTATCATATGCAAACACGACAATGAATCTCCTGTGAATATATAAAAGAATAAAGATCATAAAAACAGCTTTACAATTTAGTTTTGTTTCTGTGTTTAAAAAGCATTAAAAGTTTTAATTGTTAAAGTTTTTTTTATTAATTCTAGATTCTACAACTACCTACAATATTCTTATTGATCCTCGTAGAGGAGGAGTAGATAACAAGGACACAACCGTTTTAACTACGACACCACCACCTATAACAACAGAAGATAAGCCAGATACCACAGCTAAATCGACACAGAAAGACATCCCAAGCCCAACTACTTCATTACCAGTAACAACAAAGATCATCACTACAACGATTACTACCAATCCTTCTGATGGTACGGATTCTGTACCTCCAGTTACACGTCTGACCTCTGCTGATGTGACTACAGTGACTTCGACTTCTGTAGCGGGACAGCAGACATTACCAACAGAATTAGCTTCTCCTGTTACCAATGTCATGTCGACATCCAACATTAATACCAGCGAAAATCCTACTCTTTCTGGAAGCACCACGTTAAAGGAGTCTTCTACAACTACAAGTGTAAATACTCGGGCTGTTGAAACTAGTTCAGCCCCCACCACCGAGCAAACTCTTGCGAAAGGGGATAATGGACAAGTTGGGACAGTTGGTACCACAACTAATCCCACTACTACTGAAAATGAACCTTCTTTCACTCCTACAGTGTAGACGTAAAATATAGACGGAGTGATGGACGTAACACTGGGGGAGGGTGGAACAAAGAATAGTCAAATATTTCAAACGAGATTCATTACATAACTTTATTTTCAAAGTTCAGCCACCTAAGTTGCGATAATGAATATTTATTCTAACGGAGGAACAGGTAAAAACCATTAATAACTTTTGCGTTTTACAATTCAAATTTAAGTTTAAAAAAATATCTGCAAGATAAACTATTTAAAAGTATTAAATAAAAATTCCTCGAATGGATTAGGCTATATCTCTGAGAATTTTTTTTGATTTATAATTACTATTTATTATCTTGACATTAGATAAGCCTGAGTAGTTTTACAATCGTTTTCTTTGTATGATACACAATTTAAAAATGTAAAGCAAAATTATTGGTTTGATAACATTATAACATCTTATTATTTTCTCTATACTATTTTCATAGAACATATATGTATAAATTATTTTTCTGCGCATTAAACTATTGTAATGAGGTTAAAATAAATATGTGCAAATGCGTTTATTATATGCATTTAGACTTATTACAGTGGCATTATTTTCTTAGCAAAAATGTTTAATTTTCGTAGAATGGAGACAGTTATTTAAATCAAATTCCGGCTGTATTAAAAATCTATTATGTACCAATGTAATGAAGGAAACAATTGGATTCGGTAAGTTATCCAAAAAATTATTAATTTGACGGGAATACATTCACATTATGATTTAAGTCAAAGGATATTATATATGAACGAAATACGCACAACATAATAACATGTGGTCATGAATTAAAGTCCGTTGATATGGTTCGAGTGAAAATAAAAGTAATTTAACAAGACATTTATTCATAGAAGTGAGTAACTGAGTATTAAATATGTAATGGCATGCTGTCCATAGAAGTAATGTAAGCATTGCTTGACTGGCTTCAATATGCATACAATAATAGTAATAATAAAAACCTATAAATACTTTTTATCAAAGTCTTCTTTATCACAGCTTTCATTTTTATGAAAAAGATTTTATTCATAAAACTGAAATCGTGAACAGCACCGACAGCCCATCATAACAGGTGGTGTAAATTAAATCTATATGAAATAATTATTAAAAACCAGCTAGAAAAAACGGTAATTGCTTCTCAATATGATGGTTAAATTTCATTAACAATTCTACCATAAATTTGTTTTCTTATATTTTTATCCTTCATATTTCTGTTTACTTATGACATCTAGGAGTAGGTTAAATAAAATAAATACATAAACTTGATTATTCTACCTTTTACATGAAACAAGGATATTGAAACTACCTCTCAATTACTTTGTTTGACGGTGGTGCTGCCATCTATTAGTGAATGTGAGAATCTTTTAGTTTATATTTTGGATGGATTTAAAACTTCCGCGGGCAACTAAAGAGAATACGAGTTTTATATATTATCAATATACATGAAAAAAGGAATGAGTATAGAAAGTTTTTTATGAATTAGGAGAAAGTCCCAATTCACTGTAGCATTAAAATTTTCTTTATTCATATAGTCCAAAAATAAATATATATTACTTGCCAAAAGCGATGTATCAACACGTTACCTGCAGTAGACGGAATATATATATATATATATATATATATATATATATATATATATATATATATATATATATATATATATATATATATATATGTTTTTTTTGGGGGGGAAGTGTTATATGAGTAACGATGCTTGAAAAGAAATAATTTATTAGCAGGTATATGTTACTTTTACAAGCAGCACCTTTACGATAATTCCATACATCGCTATTTAAAATAAAGTCTCAATGGTATTAAGCAATAAGAATGCAAATATTTCGGTGTTCAATTTTAATGTATCGGATGCTTTCTAAACTTTGCTCGGGTGAAAAAAAGGGGATAAGACTACTAATTGGTATTTAGTAGGAGTCAATCCTTAGGGGCAAATACAATTCTCAAAGCTAATTAGATTGTGTCCCTTGATGTTTTTTCAGTGTTTATAGCTTTCAAAAAATTATCAGTTGATAAATATTACCGATTTAACCACTGGACTTTTAACAGATGCCACACTTGCTTGTGCCTTATATTTTTAACCTCACAGTAAAACAAAATTATATGAGGATATTTTTTCCTCAAATCTTTTAAGTTCAAGAAGAAAAAATCACCCACAGGCAGAGATCATACATTTTTGTAGAGGCAAATGATTAACTTTCCATGAACGAAGTCACACCACTGTTCTGTGACGAAAGTTAAAATGTGGACGTGGGTGAAATATTAATAAGCAATGGCCAATTTATTTTGCCACTTCATATATAATCAAAATTCCCTTCTAAATATTGCTACAATCACGTTTGTCTGTGCGTAACCTGAACTCCTCGGAAATGCCCTGAGTTTGGAATTCGCAAATTGAGAAAATTCGGAACTTTCTTCACCAAGTCTCATTTTCGTAAGACCGCAATTGACATCTGTATTAATTTAAAAAATAACTGACACTGTTAATTATTTTGGTGTGTTTTATTTTATTATTTTTATTCTGCACAAATGATTCTTGTTTACGGAATTCGTGGATGAAAGAAAGCTATAGGATTAGCTGTTATTACGCTACAACGGAATGATTTGACAAGTGCGTTTTACAAGATATCTATGTTTCTACTTTCATTTATGTTTTAAGTAAATGAGCAGATTTTCTGATAGATTTAAGAGGGAATTAAATCTATATATGTTTTTGTATTAACATGTACCATGCACTCCAGAATTATTCCCGCCCGAAAGATAAGTAGCTGGCAAGGAAAGCTAGTATGATATTAAAGTGCAGAACCAGCTCTAAATGCCTCATATTTTCATTCTACATTCTAAACAAAAATTCTTCATTGTATAAAATCTACCATATTTAACATACTTTGAATTATTTTCACAATACGTTTATGGAATGATTAGTTGAACTGTTATAATTGTTGTACAAGTTTAAATATAGTAATCTTATTACAAAGTTTAAAATGATTTGTTTTATGTTTAAGATTGTACATAACTCCAAGCTTAGATATTACTTTTTAAAAAATTTGATACTGCAAATGTCAAAAGTTAGTTAATAAGAAAAGTCCATAGCTTACTGTAAGAGTGTAAAACCATAGCAAAATTTTCTTTTGTGAAATAAGTTGAAATTTTTTTTATATTAAAATAAAAAAATGTGTCTGCAATTAATAATACACAAATAATGAGCCAAGTTCTTGAAATACAGCTAAACATACTATTTTATTTCTTTTCTGACTAGTATCTTTCATAGAGTTACAGGACTGTACAAGAGTGCAGATTGTGCAACATACTTGAGTCCCTTAACAAACTAGAATTATGTGCACAATCTCTAACAACCAGCAAATATTTTTTTACTTAAGTTTTCTTATTTTTTTGCTTTTTTTTTCACAGAGAGACACTATCTCAAATTTTATTTTTCTCATTTGGTCAAATGTATAAGACCATGTTACAACATTAGATGAAAATACAGACAACTAGAATTCTACAAATGAGGTATTGACTTGGAAGTAGTACATTTCTTAAGCAATCACTTAATCTCGAGATAAACCTAAATTATGATTAACTAAAAAAGTACCTACATCAGTCAATATTAGGTGGTTGTACAGTAATCATCAAACTATCTTCTAACCCAGTATAAAAACAATAAATCAAGAGAAATAAAGTTTAGTAAAATGAGTTAGAAACAAAATTAGGCTGGTTTCTTAACACACAAGGCAGTCCAGCTTTGTCATACCCCTCCCCCCGCAAACAGGTTTAACTATAACAGCTTGATGAAAAAACATGAAAAAGATACTGACAATTTAAATAGATTAAAAACCATGATGATAAACCAGAAAGTACCATAATTTAAATTCTATGTCCACTTGTTTGTACAGAAACAACATGAAAATTTAAGATAATAGTACATTTCCAATAAAAATCAATAATACAAGCATAAATACAAACATTGCATTAAAATGATTATATATCTGAAAGTAGTTTTACTTTCTGAACAATACAATATTAAACACAAATAATTTAATATTTAGAGACAGTTATGCTATAACAAAAATTTAAATATAACAGAAATATTAAGTGAAACAAAATATAATAATTTTGTTAAAAAATAGAACATGTTTCTACTCAAATACAGTAATAATATAGCACTTTTTATTTTAAATAAAAGAAAAGTGGTCTGTAAATGCTTATAAAAATTGAAATATATTAATATAATTATTATAATTGTTTTATTGAAATTACTATAATTATCACTATGTAGTAAACTTAAACATAAAAAAGTTCACAGTTTCTGATTATTACATGGAAAAAAGATTTTGATATTTAAAAATATATGTATATATAAAGAAATGTAATAAATATATTAATATTACACAGGAAATAAAGGAACTTTGTATTCAAATGGAAATGGGGGAAGTATTGTATAAAGTTCAAAAACTAGATAATATTTTATATATAAAATGTGAGAAAAGGGTTAAACCAGTTATAAATATGCTTGAAAAATTAAAGGCAATTTTGTAATATTTAAAAAAATAATTAAAAATTGATTAAAACTAAAAATTAAAAAAGAAGTGTGATCAGAGAATGTTTGTGATTTACAATAGATTTGTTAGAGAGAGAGAGAAAGAGTGAAAAACAGTTATTTAAATATACTGACAAACTTATACTCATAAAACTAGCTTAAGAGAAATAATGTACACCAATAATTTCATTTGTACAAATTGCAACATAGTTCTGGAATATTTAAAATATGAATGCATTTTCAATGTCATAAAAGATGCTAGTAAAATTTTTGTTTGAAACTGACTTCTGTTTAGAAACATACATACATTTTTACATATTATTCACACTTAAATTAAACGCTATTTTACAGCATGTGCATTAAAAGTAATTTCGTTTAATGCATGTTGAAAATATATTGAGTTCTCACAAAAAATACTCTTTTAATTTTCAATAACTAGAGATGAAAAGGATACAATAACAAAAAGAAAATATAAAGCAACCAAGCCAATGTTCCACTGAAAGAATTTACACTAAGTAACTGAAAGAACATCAGTCATTCCCCCCTCCCCCATTAAATAAAATATATAGATAGTATTTACAGAAAACAGTTTACTAAATACCTAGTTTCATAACATTTCTAAACCTTGTCATTGCCACAAACCTTTCTTTCTAAGTAGAAGAATTTAATTTCTCACTTCAGTGAATATCATGAGAAAATATAAAAACTACACCAGTGCATAGGCATCTGTATCAAGGAGAATCAAAATTCTCCCTTATAAGCTTATTAATCTTCTACTCAGTAAAGACACTTGTCATTTTTCAAATGGGGAAAAAATGCATTCTTCAAATCTTTTCGTCTCTGTAAAGTCCTTAAGCACAACTGAAAGATGAACTATCATTTTAAAAATGTTTCATCTGTACAATTATTGGTAATCTTAACAATTCCCTAGTCTTAAGAAACTCCCAATACATCAAAAGTAAAAGAGCCCTGGAAATATATTTCATCTTACTTCATTTACAGAGAAACAGCAGAATACACCCAAGGCATAGAAAAACACAAGATTCTCTAGAAATATTAATTCTATGCACAATGATCACAGACTCATGAAACTCTCATACATGCTACATTATGTCCATGCTGTTTTGTCAAAAGGCCAACTTTATAGCAATGGATTCTATCACAACTGTTGTATCCACATAGGAAATATCCACAAGTGCAATCCACCCCAGCCATCCATATCAAACATGACAAAATGTTTCTTCATTTTAACAAACAGGGAGGATAGTGCATCACTTTCTAGGGAAAAACACAATCTTCAGAAAACACAGTGTAGAAAGTGTAATAACATCAGGAGCACTTTTTATTTTAATTTGTACAACAGGGTTTAAGCTGCATTTGTAGAAACACTTTTGTGTTTCTTAGGATCCACATTTCTCTTTTGATAAATATATGATTCTGCATAGTAATTACATTTTAACAAAAAAATAAACATAAGGGGAGAAAAAGCAAATACAAAAACCAAAATTAGTTAAGCTGTTCAATATTTTTATATTTATTAAGTGCAATCACTTCTTATTTTTCGTGTTAAAAAACTTTTTTTCAGTGAGAACAGTTGCAAAATGTCTCAATTTATGCACTTTATAATAATCTTATACAGATGAAGGCACCATACAAGAATTGAACAATTTCCTATTAATCAATTCTTATGCTCTACAAGAAAAAATGCATAAATCTGATGTAAATTATTAAAAGTTTGAATTAAATCGTACAAAAATGTACATATTTAAACTAAAATAAAAAATGATTAATTTTTATAATAGGCACTAGCTACATAATGAACTTGTTGGTCAGAGTAAGGGTAAAATTTTTATATGAATATACACTGAACATAAGGATTTTATATCATAGTAAATAACTGCTTTCAAAATGTTACATGAGCAATATAACAGTAGTGGATTTAAAAAAAAACTTATTTATAGTTTGAATAGGTAAGTAATATATATTTGATAATCTTCCGAAAATAAGTATAAATACTTTTGATGAATGTATTATCAGCATATTTATAATACATATCATTATGCAAGTTTTATATTTTTATTCATCATAACTGCACTTAGCTCAAAGTTCTGATGAAAAATAATATATTTCTATCTACAAAGCTGTGATTGTCACACACGTTTTCATTGCATGGAATTTTTCCAATACAACGATCTAAGTCAACGTTCATATTTTTTATAAATGGTGCTAGGATACTAATAAATTTATGTAACATCAAACCACAATATGAAGAGTCAAATTAATTCATGTCTTATTTACTGTAAAAAAATCCTTAAAATTTAAGTGATAAAAAAACATTTGGGAAAAAAATAAATTTATGAAAATTTAGACCTATGATGTTATAAAATGCAAAATTTCAGTAATATAAATATTTTTAATTTCTAATTGCTGAAAGTAATTGAAGTACATAAAGCAAATCTTTAAAAATATTTGTCTTCAGTGGTAAGAGTTACATTGCACCACCAGCTACAAAACTAACTTGCACCTTTATTTAAACTAGCGTTACTGTCTAAAACATCTACATTTATGTTATAGAGAGAAAACTTGCTAAGAGGAAATACCAATCTGTGTATTAGAACCTAGTTGCACAAATTTAAGATGACATATTGCTGACATTATATGAGAGAGAGGAAAGTCTGAATGCAAGCTTGCAAGTTACCAAAATTTAACTTAATAAATTAGAGCATTTATCAATGAACGTAAAGTTATATATATATATATATATATATATATATATATATATATATATATATATATATATATATAGTATACATATATGTATATAAGAAATAAGGAGTAAGGAAAATGTTGAATTTTTGGATATGTTTTAAGAAATGAGCTCATAATTATAACTTATTTTCTATGTTTTCATGTAAAATTAAAATTGGGCTTTGCACATAGTATTCACTATTTTAGTATTACATCAAACTTTCTGCAAATCCAATGGGATGATATCATCTAAATGATGGAAGATTCAAAAATCTGAATGTAAGTTTGCTGCAAGCAAACTTTCCTCCACTTCCATGTCTTCTTAGAAGTGTGTAAGTATTTGTGGATGGCCAGGGTGACAGATAACATAGGTTTCTATTGGAACTTGAGGGGTGAGGAACCAAAATTTGGTGCCGGCGGGGTACCATGGGAATATAAAGCAGAGTCCATGGCGCATGAACCGGAGCTTGAATGGCTTCCAGAACTGGACCGGGAATGTAAGGCCAAGGAGATGGAGGAGGCAATCGATTGGGATGATTGCGAATATGCTGGAGGCCTCTTGGAGTTATCATTACTTTTTGAAACCATGCAGTCTTTAATTGATTCTGCTGCATTGTTATCCTCTATCACAGCTGTTGCAGCTTCCTCAGACGTTGCTGCCACATCTGCTTTATTTTTATCCTCGAGTTCAGAGGAAGCATCCATACTTTCGCCATAGAGTTTAAGAGCAACTGCTAAGTCTCGTAGAATCTCTGTCTCTTTTTCATCTACGATGTTAAAGCGCTTGTTGAAGAGAGTAAAGTGTGAGAAAAGGGCATTAAGGTGAGCGTGCATATTCAGAAGCACTATTTCCTTAAAATGAATGTGATATATATGAGCCAAAACGTGGAAAAGCAACCTTTGGATTTTCTTTACTATTGACTCAAAAGAACTAGGGAAGTCTCGATCTATCAAAAGAAAAAATAAAATAATTAGCAAAATGACTACTAAAAATGAAAACTTGTAATAAAATATAATTAACAGTAGATTTAATGTATAAATTAAGCATCCATAAACATTAAAAGTATATATAGAAAATACAATAAGGGCACTTAATAAACTTATATCCATTTCAAGTTTACAAGACAATAAAAATATAATAAAAATATAAAGTAAGCAATTTCCTAGTACATAGAAATGAAATTTATTAAATATTTAAGTAAAAGTTTTTTCTAAAACATGAAATATAGTAGTTATGCATATTTTAATAATAAATAACAATTGATAAAGGTATTAAGAATACAATTAGCAAGGTATTTAAGCAGAGAAATAATAGCGATTTTAAATAAATAAATTTCTGTGCCTAAAATATCTTAATACAGTTTTAAGAGACAATGAAAATACATAAATTACTATAATATATATGCTAATACATAATTTTGATTAAATATTAATAATGAAATTTTAACTAAAATATTTTAGGTTATTTCTTTAGAATTAAAAATATTTATGATGCATTTACTATAATGATGAAACAAACTTATAATGCTGTTTCTATTAGTTCCAAATAGCTATGATTGGTATATATTTAATATTATACATTCTAACACTAATCGTTAATATTTTTAATCCTAGACATGCTCAGTACATCATATATGATATACATACCTAAAGCTTTATAAACTTGAGTATCACATGTGACACACGATATAAAATATATATAAATGATTATATATGAAGTATAGCTCATTGTGTATCCCATGTTATATACAAGCATATAAAGCATTAAATGCATCTATCATATGTGATGCACAGGACAAACAAAGGGTTAAATGAAATGTCCGATATCAGCCATAAATTTAGGAAAATTTTTTAGCCATTATCAGTAGAAAACAAACTGCACAATAATACACATGCTTTGTTAGCTGAGTCAATATACCTATTTCTTTGTGGATCAGAAATACTGATGGGTAGTTAAATATTTTACATCTAAGACTATGAATGTTAGCATTTCAATTAAATAACAAAGCTACAATATTTAGAAAAGAAAATCCAGAAAAAATAATCCTTTATAGTAATTAAAAAAATACATATTAAATGCTAAATATACATTCTAAAAAACAATACAATTAAAGCATCTAGATAGGTAAAAGTAAGAGTAAAATGTACATACCAAATTTTGTAGGAAATATTGTCTCATCATATAGTGTTCTTTGAGTGAATGTCATAACACAATCAATATACTGAGGTGCTGCAACTTTGCACTTTTTTCCTTTTTCATCAAACCACAGATATTGTCTGAAACACAAAATGAAATATTATGAATAACAAGTATTTTAATTGTATAATATATGCAGCCTCTGTTAGATTTATATGAAAGGCAAACAAAGAACGAGTAATAATTTAATTATAACTATATGGTCCAAATATATAATTTAGATTTGGGGATAATTTATTAATCTTTCCTTTCTATAAATGTTGTTCTTAATAATACTAAATAGCAGCTGACTATGTTAATGTTATATCAGTAATGAAATGTCTTGAAAGATCCTTTCATTTGCCAAATAAGTAGCAAATATATAAAGTCTGAATGCAAGCTTGAAAGTTACCAAAATTTAACCTAGTAAATTACAGCATTTATTAATAATGGTAAAAAAGCCATTCCTTGTCCCTTTATAGATATACACACATATTAAGGAACAAGGAAGAGAGAAAATGTTGAATTTTTGGATATGTTTAAATAAATTATTCATAATTTTAACTAATTTTTAATGTTTCATATAAAATGAAAATCAGGTTTTGAGCAAATTATTTGTTATTTTAATACTACATCAAACATTCACCAAATCCAGTGAGATGATACTAAATTGTAAGCTATAAGTAACCAATATTCAACCAAACTTCATGTTTCATTTGAAAGCTATTGTTACTCATTCATGTGTAATCTTTCTTTCAAGGATACTAAGCAACATATAAATTTCAAACAGTACTTGACATATTTGATAAATATTCTTTTATATTTAAATTTTCAGTTAATACTGCAAATATTTTGTGGAACTTATTTTGCGAACTATTTCCACCCATGTATAATACACCCGGTGGGGTGGTACGTGCCTCATTGAAGTGCAAAACCTTCTTTTTTTTAGTCGACTATGTCCTTTTAAACACAAGTAATTGTAAAAATGCATTGCCCAATTTTCCTACTGCAATTGACAGGTAACATAGTCATTAATATATAAACTCATATATGACAAGCCTAGCATTTTGTTCTTTTGGACATGTAAATCACTTATGAAGAACCTGCCCTTTTTCAATTTGCTAGCGTTAGACTCAGCAGTTATACACCAGTCTCTTGCCTTGATAAATTTCACACTAAAATTCAAATTTAAAAAAAGTCAGACATGGCTTAAAATTCCTTTAAAATTTATTTTATGCCAACTCTGAAATCTAGCCAGCACCATTCAAATGTCTTTATACCATAGAATCTCCACCTAAGTGACGTAGACCTTGTCAGTTTTGGAGCTAGACAATTGCCAATTTCTATGAGAACTGTTATAGTTCAGAATGTTAAGTGTTGGATAGTCTGTCTAAAGTGACCCTACACAGCTTAAATTCTGAATGAGTTACTAAGATCTTGTAAGAAATGCATTGAAATAAGGAAATAATTGCAAGTTAATGATTTAATTCATGGGAAAGAGAAGAAATTAAGCTCTTTGGTTTGTGGCTCTTTTTTCATCGTGATGTAGAATTAAAACTGGGGAAAATAATTAAATTACTTATTAGGATAAATTTATGTGTACACACACATGCATGCATATATATATATATATATATACATAAACACCTTGTTAAGACTAATTTCAACAGGGCATTAAAATTTGTTCGTCTTAACCATAGTTCGTATTAACAGTCATAAGAATGAAACATGTAAAACTAAAAAAAAAAAATTCTTATAATGCAACACTATGCATATCCTTTAATAAAAACTTACTACAATTTGATATTTTAACTTCAAAATACTGAATTATAGACAATATTCTTTAAAACACAACAGAATACCATCAATATAATTTTTGTCAAAGTCACTACCTGCATTGAACTATCTGGTTTTCTAAGAAAATTAATGGTTTCATGTTGATAACCCCCTTCTCATACAAAAGAAAAACTGTAAAGCCATTAAGAAGTACAAATGAATTCAGCGACATAATAATTCTTTTAATATTTAATTCGTCCTGCAGCAAAAATTTGATCATCTTAACCAAAAATTTATAGTAAGCAAATTCATCTCAAACAAATATTTTAATATTAATTTTCAATCTGTTTAGAGATTATGCATTTAGTTAGTACTAATGATAATTCGTCTTAACGAGGTTTAACTATATTTATAATGATGGTAAAATGCATTGAATAGTAGAAAATATTGGAGACAGATTTAGGATACCTATCAATTATGTGGATTCAAATAAACATGCAGTTAATCCAAAAGGCAGTAAATCAGTAATCAAACTTGGACAGTCATGGCTAAAATATCTATATTTTCCGAAATATAAAAATTGTGATTCATGACTTCAGGACCTAATATAGATTTCAAAAAATGATGGCCTGGTATTATATACCAACAATGTACACGATCCACTGACAAAATTTAATATTTCGCCCTATCTATTTTTGACTCTGAATAAATTTCTACACAAATTAAAAAGAAAATTTAACTTTAGAGTTTAATGATTTACTGCTCTAATTTTTATAACGTTTTGTTAATAACAAAATAAATAATGAGATTAAATCAGTAAGGAAATGGGCAAGGTGGTAACCTCATTGTGTAAAAAGTATGACATGAAAAACAGATTAGAAATAAAATCAGTTTCTAATTTTAATATATATCTTATATGAAGTTCAGATATTAAACATGGAACATTTTGAAGTTATAAGTGTTAATTAAATTAAGAAACAATGAACAAGTTATATAAACACGCAAGTTACATAAAAAAATAACTAACCTGCCATTAGGGCCATTCATATCAGGACAACCTGACATAGTACAAAATTCGGATATAGTGCCATAAACTAGATTTGTATGATCAAAGAATGCTATAGCTGAAATAGAAAGAAAAACTTCAATGTAGATTCAATTACAATAGTAATGAATTTTTAAAAAAATCAATTCTAGATATATGTCAGTTACTCACTATGGGAAGCAAGCCATTCATTATAATCTAGTCCTGGGGGTAGATCTATAACTTCTCTTAACCTTGATTCAGGTACAGAACATTCCAAAACAGCCTGTTCTAAGTAGAGCTTAGATTCTTCCTGAGAAGTAGCAACAGCATCTTTTTCTTTCCTACGGGCCTTCCTATACAGAAATAAAATAATAACTGTCAGTAAGATAAAAACTCAAATTTAATAAAGTCATTTATGAAAAGAAGTTTTAAGGGGATGGTGGACATTAGAAAGTATTTTTCTAAATAACTTAAAAATTATACAAATGTAAATGGAGTTATAAGTAAATTAATCACATTCAAATTTTTCTTTAAATCACTTAATATTTTGAACAATTCCTTTTCTATAGAAATTTTTGTAAATTTTTAAAATGCTCCTTAAATATAATAATGAACCATTATTGCATAGAGTTCCTTTTAAGGAACAGCTAAAAATACTTTGTAAAATTTTTATGCTTTTTTTTTTTCCTCGAAGGTGAATGAAAATCCTATAAACAATCTATTAAATTTTTGAGCATTTGCTATTATTAATAATTTTGTCATTTGGATTGACACTTCATGACTTTTACTTACACATAAAGTTACTTTCTCGGCAGTTATTTCGACTGAAATCATGTAAAAAAAAATTATCTATAAAATCTAATAAAGCTTTACAGCACCGTGGTATACAAAATAAATCTCTTATGAAAAAGTCTTTTTTTTTCATAAATAGTATCTTATGTGTAAAATGATATCTGACCACTAATAAAGACGGGATACAATATTCAGAGTTGTTTACGTTTAATATTTGTTTTACTATCAGAAATCTGTTATAATAACTTAGATTAAGGATATTCACGAATATATATTTGGCAGAAATGACCCGGGCATTGAGGCGTTATTTTTTTTTCTAGATTTTTGCATAACTTTCATTAAACACTTTTAATATACATTAAAATAAATCTGTGTAACTGTT